>OY747700.1:13960519-15160519 GCA_963556495.2 Valencia hispanica
CTTCATAAAATCAAAAAAATTATGGACAACCCTGAGCATCCTCTTCATGAGACAGTCATATAACAACAGAGCGTCTTCAGTCAGAGGCTTCTTCAGTTTCTCTGCAAAACAGACCGCTACAGGAAATCCTTCCTCCCCACACCTATCATCATCTACAACAACTCCTTAAAGAATTAATTATATGAGCTATACCAAAGCTTAATTTCCCTCTGGGATAAATAAAGTATTTTTGAATTTGAATTGAATTTGAATATATCCATAAAGTTATACTGCAGACCGTGACCCAGCCAACTAGTAAAGAAGAGCAATTCATAAATTAACAGTAGCGATAGCTCCTTTCCCCTCATTTAGGTGACTTAAAAGGTTCATTTATTTTTTAGCATGTATTTTTTATTCATCCATGATTTTAGGATCTGATTTCTGCATTCAAACTATTCCTATTTCATGTGACAGCTTAACATCAAGCCATCGAAAAAGGTATTCCAAAAACAGATTTGTGAGAGTTTCAAATTAATTTGTGAAGCAAACTGAGCTCACTGCAAATGGAAAACTGTTCACCCCCTCATTTAAAGAGAATTTTCCAAGTATCTTCCCCACCCACAGCTGACTCAAGCACTTAATACTGCCCAATGTCTTCTCACACCCTTTAAATGACAAATACAAGAGCAAGGGCTTACAATGGTGCCACACTGTCTAAAACGATCTAATGATCAACAAAAAAAGAAAAATAGGCCTATTAAGTTGAAGAATAATAATGTTCTACATTAAAATCTGTAAAACCTTTAGACTAAATTCTCACAGGGCGACATGTAAGAAAAAAAGGACAGAGAAATAAACACAATCGTCATCGTGGAAGTGTGACATGTGTCCTTGAGCTTAATTGGACTCCAGCGCATGCGTCTCTAAACCTCACAGTGATCTGGCTTATCTGTTCGATTTAGCCCCTCCCCTCCTTATGCTTAAACAACTAAGTCAGTTTTCAGTCTGATGGGGACGGAAACAGATCTAAGGGAACTATTCCTACAACTGTGGACTGACATGAGATTAGCCAAGTATTATGAGCAGATTCAAGATGAACTGCAGACGGGGCGTTTTTCCCCCCCTAAGGTTGAACTCTGTTGTTCATACCAGGCCACCCACTTTTTATGTAAACAGAACTCAAAAATGTACCATTCTGCAGTTTTATCTTAAATATGATTTTAATCTGATTCTGATCTGTTTTGCACACTCTGCTCATCTGACACTTGTTGTATCAGATGATACACCTATTTCCTTGCTTTGGCTCCAAGTTTCCCTAACTGAAAAAAAGCAGACCTAGCTATGAACCTTTAAACCACCCTCTGACAAAAACACCAGCTGACTCAAACGTTGCATTCTTATTGCGGCCTCAGCACACTAAAACCAAAGTTCAGCCCTTCCTGTTACAGCACACAACGCACATAACGTCTGCATCACAACTGTGGCAACATCTGTTGTTGCCTTGATATATATATATATATATATATATATATATATATATATATATATATATATATAATTTTTGTTTGTTCAGAAGAACAACAGCTGCCTTTCGGTTATGGTTACAGTTTCGGTCTACACCTTGAACCTAAAAAAGCAGAATGTACTTTAAAAAAAAAAAAAATTCAGTCAAGATTGAAATCTCATTTGAACAAATTTACACAAAAATTTCAATCAGAAGTAAGGACATTATAAAGCAACTCAGTGCATTTAGACATCTTGATGTTGGGAAGATTTGCTGCAGTTTAAACAGAGCATCAGAGTTTAAATTACTTTAAAATGACATGGTTGTTAGTGACAGGCGGGCGAGGTGTGAGAGTTCCACAAACTACCGGTCTTGCGGGATTTTTACGCAAAACCATCTTTCGGGTTAACAGAGAAATGTCCAGAAAAAGAAAAAAAAAGAGAAATGAGTGAGCTGCAGTTGTGTAGACAGTTTGAGATAATGGTATGGTAACAGTAGCTAAAATAACCACTTGTTTTTTTAGGTTCAGAATTTGGTGTCGACAACAAGAAAGCATGGATCCATCCTCCTTTGCATTAATGGTTCAGGCTGCTGCTGGTGGTGGAATAATGGTTTGGGGGATATTTCCTTCGAGCACCTTGGACCAATTGAGCATTTTTTTTATTCACAGCCTTCCTGAGCCTATCCAGCAACTGGGAAAAAATGCATTCCTTATTTAAAGTTTTATTTAAATAGTTCAGACCAATGGTGCTTTGGCAATGAAACAATTTGTTTTTTCTAAATGACAACTTTACCTTTTAAAACATTTTTATGCTGGATTAAAAAATAAGAATCAGTAAATATATTTCAAGCATAAAGAAATCCACTGCATGGAACTTGATTATTAAATGGCAATATGTACAGTGATACTGAGATAATGATAAGCTTCCAATATATTGTGTAGTTTTAATCTCAATCCTTTTATGTCTTATAATGGTTACTTCCAAAAGATGTCGCAATTAATACCGCACCTTTAGGATATGAGTTTCACATCATGGATTTGCAAACAACAAATCTGCCATAACTCCGCCAAGTGATCGAGTCAATATGGACCAAAATCTCAGAGAAAAGTTTTTTGATACCTTGAAGAATTAATGCAATTTTAGGGGCAAGTCAGTAAGTGTGGGAAGAACTATGTTTTTATTCCAACTACACACCACGACATCATCTTTTACTTTCTATCATCGGTTCTGTCGCTGTTTATAGTGGTGAAAAACAATATTTCGCAACTACAAATCTTTGGGCCAAATAAAGAGTTTCAAGTTATACGACAATTACTTTAACCACTAAAAAACAGGACATAATCAAATATCATTGGTTGAAAGTATCATGGCAATGAATTAAATACATGTTTTGGGATTAAGCTGTTTTTTTCTCGATTTTCAGATCACAAATTATACACACATTTAAAGTATTTGAGGGATTAAGTATTTCCAACACTGTAGATGTTTTGCTTTTAATCATCATGCAAAAACCTGCATTCATTTGAAAGTTAATTGGACATTCTTAAGATGAAATTGTTTTTTCATTTTGAGATGGTGTTAGGCAAAAAATATATTTTATTTTTGTATCTTGTAATTAAGCCATATGCCACTGTTTTGGTTATTCGTTTGTTTCTTTAAAGATAGTCCTTTTGCTAACTCTGGCACATTTATGTTTGCATATATGCATAAAAGACCTGTATAATATATTGGAATATAAATATGCGCAATTGTAATATGAAATGTTATCTAAAAGGAGAAGGGCAAATGTGCATTCATCATAACTGATAGACGTTGCAATTTTTACCAATAACATTGTGTTACCAGAACAACAAATCAAATATGTTCTCTCTGTATCCCACAAAAAACATGCTTTTATACTTTTTTTATTATTATTTGGTCAGGTCTTAACATTGCCTAAGTTCGTTACACAATCGGTTCAAAAGCTTTGCTTTACAAACAGAAATGCAAGAACTTTGTATTGTTGCAGCAATTAAATCTACTAAACTGTAAAATTGGAGACATGGAGCAATCAGCGAGTCTGTGGCTGCAGTCTGTGCTGAATTTCCTTGATTCTTGAGAACATTGCTAGCTGCTCCCGCCCTTCAAAAGCAGCTTTATTTGATTTAGCAGGTCACAATACGAGCATGCAAACATACCCAGAACATAGATCCTCTCTTACAAGTTCTGCAAAAGACAAACATGAGTTATCGGAAAGCGTTGCTGTTTGATTTACTTAAACAAGTTACATTTCTCAATTATGTACACTGCAAAAAAAAAAGAGCTGATTTGATCTGTAATTATATCCTTAAATAACCCACAATGGGGTCCACATTAAAAACTGGAAATAATGAATGTCTTAATCAAGATTTAAAATATTTCATTTAAACATGAACGCAAGCTATGCGCTTTTTGTTTCAAGGCCGAATATTATATCACATTCTACATTAACAGAGGAGGTGTTAAGTCAAATTAAGCCATTAAATCCTAACTGTCTTGACAGAAAGCCTTGGTTTCATTTGAACGTTTTTTTAATGATCTTGTAAATGGCTTGTTTTTAAAACTAAAACTCTGCTGTCAACCCTTCAAATTAGAGAGTGAGATCAACTCACCCAATAAAATCCAATCCCTCTACCATAAAAACAGGGTTTAAAAACAAAACGCTTTTAAGGCGTCATCTTCATGCATTGCTCAAGCTCATCCCAGTCTGTTACAACTCACAGTAGAAATGCAGAAAGGGTTCCACTACTGAGTTGTACTAAATCATCTTTATATTATTTGATGCAACTAAGCAGGAAACTGCCTCAAGTTTGTTTAAAGTTCTGCTGAAGTTCTGCTGCAACACCTGGAAAAAGTGTTCTGCACCAGACATGTAACAGCTGGCCATCAATTCAGTCAATCCATCCGAGAGACTTATTCGCTGTCGTGCCCTCTTTTCCAACACCGCCTCTGCTTGATTCTACATCGTTTAAATTTATTGTGTTTAACTTCATATAAATATCATTAAAAACAACACTGTGCTTCTTACTTTGTTAGCTTAGTTAAGCAGCCACGGTGCAGCTAACTGAACTGTTCACTCAGGCTACAGGTGTCTACTTAACGTTATGTCATAGCTATCTATTATCTAACTCCAACATAACCTTTCAGTCAGCACACTGACACATAATAACCTTAAGGGGAATTTAGAGTTTCCTTAATAAACTGGGGGGAGGGGGGGGTTGAAACATTACTCACTGTCGCAGCAGAAGTGGGGAATGTTACAGCTAATGTTACTCACTCAGTCTGTTGGCACAGCAGCAGCAGTCTTGACTGACCCGCCGATGCACAGGGATGTTTTCTACACAAGCTCTTCCTGGGAACCTTTAAATGTCAGCAAGCGACAAGCTCCAGCAGCTACCTTCTGCGACACCTGAGACTGAGACCTCGCTAGCTACCTGGATAAACACAGGAAAAGGCGAAATGTGTCATGCTAGCATTAGCTGTCTAAAGCTACCTAGCAAAATAGTTCGCGAGATGATGATGATGTGCTTTTTCTCTCTCTCTCTCTCTCTCTCTCTCGTCGGGTAAGCGGCGGCGTCTCTGTGCGAACTGCGCCCCCAAACAAGAACAGGGCTAACCGGTTAACGACGATAAACGCGAAGCCTAGCTGGCAGTTTTATCGAGATAACTTTCCATCCACAGCCTTGCTCCACGAATAATAAAAGGCAGGAATTTGCTTGCAGGAGCTTAGTACGCATGCGCGTCTGAGTAACTCTGACGAATCCCCTTTAATTCCAAGATAGCGAAGAAACTATATTTTAAAGGTCGTCATTGACGGATTCACGTCCTTCGTATGCGAACGCAGGGTAAATTTGTGTTGAGACAATTAATGAACCTCGTTTGTTTGCGCACATTTCTGCTGACTTTTAAAGACGATCCTATGGTTGACGTGTCTTAGAGCGGTTCGTCCAAGTCAACCACAAACACAAGTGTGTGCAGACCGGTGCAGACTGAGGAGGGAGCTTTTATTTTGATCTGCATTTGTAACTCTCTGCTTTATAACTGAACATTGTAAGCCTTTTTAATCTTAGCCTAATCTAAATATCCGGTTCCCAAAAAAAAACAATCAGGTTACATGCAAAAAGGTATTGTGTGTGTTGATTAACAGTGGCGGTTCTAGACCAAATTTACGGGGAGGGGCTTCCTCCTGTTAAAACCACCACCCACACTAACAGCGTTTCAATCAAGATTTGGTCTAATCTGGGAGAGGAGGTCGAGTTTACTTGGTTGATCCTAAAATCTATTAGGGATAGTTGGTTATTTTTTTTTTTAGACAATCTGAAGCTCAAACACAAAGAAAAGGTTAAACTCGTACCATCGGATGGTAACTATGGTAACACAACAAACAATGAAAATTAAAAAGTGATTAAAAACAGTTCATTTCTAATGTAAGAAAAACTGAAAATAATTAAAACTAAAAAGTAATTTTAATAAATGTTAATCTGTCCCTCCATCCATCATCTATGGCGTCCAGGGTTGCAGGGGGGCTGGTGCCTATCTCCCTCAGTCATTAGTCCAGAGGTGGGTATACCCTGGACAGGTTGCCAGTCCATCGCAGAAATTTTAATTTGTTTTAGTTTACATTTTTAGTTATTAACATTTTAGTTTAATAAATTAGTTAAATTGATCAAATAATTTGCTACAAAGTAAACTTCCCAAGTTTGTTAAATCTTAAAATTCTAAACAATTGAAAAACAAAACTACATCAAATTTAATCATATTCTGATATTCTCAGTAAACAAAGTTTTAGATCTGTAGTCTGTGTTCATTTTCAACATTTATAGGAGGCCCCTGATGGTTCAGAGGCCCTAAGCAGTGGCTTAGTTCGCTTGTGCCATGGGCCAGCTCTATAAGTGAGCCAAAGAGCAACTTGGGCTTCAGAGCTGCAGGCTGCAGATCCCTGACCTGGCATGTGAAAACTGTCATCCTATCTGAATTTGACTGAAACTAAAAGTGCAGTATCTAAATTTGTAATTCATTGTTAAAATAAAACTGTGAAGGTAAATAATGAAATAGGAAATTGTAGCAGCCTTGCAGCAAGAAGGTCCTGGGTTTGAATCCCGGCCTGGGAACTTTCTGCAGGGAGTTTGGATGTTCTCCCTGTGCATGCGTGGGTTCCCTCCAGGTACTCCGGCTTCCTGCCACAGTCTAAAAACAATT
Organism: Valencia hispanica; assembly: GCA_963556495.2. Lineage (NCBI taxonomy): Eukaryota > Metazoa > Chordata > Actinopteri > Cyprinodontiformes > Valenciidae > Valencia > Valencia hispanica. The sequence continues at coordinate 13,967,222 of OY747700.1, forward strand.
AATCTTTTGAAATTGCACTTAGGTGTGAGTGTGTGCATGCATGGTTGTTTGTCCTGTGTGACTCTGTGTTGCCCTCCGATGGACTGGCGACCTGTCCAGGGTGTACCCCGCCCCTCGCCTGATGATTGCTGGAGATAGGGACCAGCCACCCCGCAACCCTGCAAAGGATGGACGGTTATATATAATGGATGGATGTTTGTGATTTTATTAAATCACAACCACAAACCTGAATACATTTTTTAGAGATTTAGACTAGCAGAGAGTAATTCATTGTTGAATGAAAAGCAAACAAGGTTTTCAGGTTGTTGTTTTATCCCCCCCCCCCCAAAAAAAGAGTGATGCACATTCTATTCGACCCACTTTATTCAGATGCCACTCCAGTCAAACCAATTGTGTTTACATTAGTGTATTTTAATTCCAGCATAAAATAAGCTGTTCTAAGAAGGCCTCATAAGTTTGTTAGAGAACCTTAACGAATAAACAGTATCGTAGAGACCAAGGAGCACAGCAGACAGGGCTAAAGTTGTGAAGAAGATTAAAGCAGGGTCAGGTTATGAAATAATATCCAAAGCTTTGTAGATCTCCCAGATCTCATTCCATGGGGAAACAGAAATGTGTGGTACAACTGCAAACCTACCAAGACATGGCTGTCCACTTGAATTGAAAAAAGCAGTCAAAAGGCCCATTGTTACTGGAGGAATTGCAGAGATCCAACGTTCCAGAGGTAGGATCTATAGCCTGGACATTTATAAGTCATGCGCACCACAAACTATCCTTTTATGGAAGAGTGGCAAGAAGAAAGCTATTGTTAAAAGAAAGGCAAAGAATATCCATTTAAAGTTTACTGTAAGCCATGTAGGGGACACAGGAACTCACCCCGTGTGGTGAAAAATGAACATAATCGGGAATAGATCATCCCCGTTGTGAAACATGGTGGTAGCACCATCAGGCTGCGGGGATGCATGTTTTCAAGAGCACATGAAAGCTGATCAGGACTGGCGGTAAGACAGACTGCAATGCATAGAGGGTAATTCTTCAAGAAACATTTTTTGGAGACAACAAAATACAGGAACCTGGAGTGGTGGCTTACTCTACACCAGGACAATGACCCTAAACTTAGAGCCTATCTATCTATCTATCTATCTATCTATCTATCTATCTATCTATCTATCTATCTATCTATCTATCTATCTATCTATCTATCTATCTATCTATCTATCTATCTATCTATCTATCTATCTATCTGTCTATCTATCTGTCTGTCTGTCTGTCTGTCTGTCTGTCTGTCTGTCTGTCTGTCTGTCTGTCTGTCTGTCTGTCTAATCTTGAATTCTTTACAACGTGTAAGGCATATATATATTTCACTCATAGCAAAGAGTGTTCACACATATAAATGGGTTTAAAAGTATAACTTGCAAAAAGTTAAAGGTGAAATGTATTATCCAGTGTTTCATTGTCCCCTTATTTTTATTAACAAAATTGAGTCCCAGACATCTTTTGTTTTGTACTCATATTGAATATGAGTGTCAGATATGGCAGTGGAAATGACTTGGCACAATTATGCACATTGTCTTATTGTCTTGCACAAAGATGAGATCATCCAGGGCTCCCCCTGGTGGACATATAAATGCAATTAGGAATGATAAAAGAACAATGTTCTGACTGTTGATATGTTGAGTAAATAACAGGATTTTCAGGTTAACACTTAAGATAAGGTAGCCTAGTGTTCTTCACATTAGACCACCTGTTCTCCTTTTAGGTATTATGTTTGTAGTACTGTCGTGGTACGTTTTGACAAAAAAATAAATAAATACAGATTCAGAAAGTGTTGAGGTAGATTGAAAAATAACTCTATATGACTTTTCTTGCTCATTTTTGTATTTTCTCATTTTTATCCTTTCCTTTTTCCTTTTTATCCTTTCCTGGTTGAATTAGCCAGTGTTCATCTAAATATCAACACCAGTAAATTTACGTATATCAAATGACTTGTCATCAATGCACATTAACCAACACTACATAGACTAAGTCCTTTAATCTATCATAATATGTGCCAGACTCACAATAATTCACATTGGTAGTCCCTGAATAGAGGCTGGCATTGAAACAAAAATGAAACATCAAAGTACATGATTAATACAATTACTAGGCAATGAATGAAGTCCAAATAAGATGACAAACTTGATTAGTTTCAAACAATGGGTTTAGAGATTCAAAAAATATGTAAAATGGTAATATTTCTCAACTGTTTCAAGTATGAGCCATCCCTTCAAGAGAAACTTGACTTCCCAAAAGCATGCATTCTTTGTGGGTTATAATAATTTTCTCCGGCGGCTGACTCATTTTAAATTTGCCCAGTAAAATTATTCAGTGGAGCAGGAACCAAAATGTGCGCTATAACAAACTACTCAGTAAGAGAGCTGGGAGTTTGCATAGTCACAGCTGCGCTGTGGAGGAAGCTTGTTATATGTGAATAGTTAAAATAAATATGAGCAATACAGATTGATAAATATATAGGTATTATCAGTGAGTTACATGTTTTTTTAAATAATGTTATTGTAAGATGTTTAACACTATGAGTTCAACAAGTTAAGCACAGGCTGGGACCTGTGTGAGTTCCAGTCTTTCTGTAGGTTATCACTGTTCATAAGCGGGTTCCGTTTGAGTGATGGCCTGGGAAAATGTCTATATTTCCAATACAAGTCATATAGATTATGTGTACAAAAAGCTCATGTTACACCTAATAGAACTTGCATGTTCTTAAAGTTCATAGCTACACAAATTAATAACAACTCAACATACAAACCGCAATAAATTATACAAGTATATTTATGCTAAGATAAATCTATGTTTGTCACAATGTACTAAATATATACTGACACAGACAGAGTTTTAATCACTAATAACATTGACTTGAAAACTGGTGTAACCACTGCAATTTTCCATGCATGAGAAAATTGCCACTCATTAAGTGAATTTTTCATGTGATTCTCCTAGCTGTATCCAGTCCCATATATGTATTTTCTCATTGAAGACTTAAGAGAAATAACAACTATTAATTTTTGAACATATGTTTTTAGTATAAAATCCAAAGTATGGAAAATCAGCTTAGATGGACAAGAGAACCTTTTTAGTGTAAATGTAAATTTTTTCAACGTAGTAATGGGCTAAGACCTGGACCTCCAGGGTCACATAAAGGCAATAACAAGGTCAGAACATTTTTACGATTAAAGGACTGATGTCACAACAGGACCTCGAAAAACTCATCCATGTGTTTATCTTTAGTCGGCTTGACAACTTTTCTCACAGGTCTGGCTTAAAAGTCAATTAGACAGCTGCAGCTGATCCAGAACGCTGCTGCTTGTGTCCTCACTAGAACCAGGAAAGTAGAGCACATCACCGCAGTTTTAAGGCCCTTACACTGACTCCCTGTAGCTCAGAGAATAGACTTCAAAATATTTTTACTAGTTTAGAAATAATTGAATGGCTTAGCACCAAAGTATGTTGAAGATCTGATGTTACTATACCAACCCCCCCAGACCACTCAGATTCTCTAATTCCAGTCTACTCAACATCACTAGAATTAGAACCAAACACGGAGAAGCAGCTTTCAGTTTCTAAGCTCCTCTAATCTGGAACAAACTTCCAGAAAACTGAAAGCTGCTGAAACACTGAGTTCTTTTAAATCACAACTAAAAACGTATCTTTTAGAGCTGCCTTTGAGTAATGCTTTGATGTATCATGTTTTATGTATGCTTCTTGCTGTTTTTGCGTTATATGCTTTGTAAGTATCTGTGTATCCTTCTTTCTTTATTGCTGTTTTTACTTCATATGCTTTGTCTGTGTTTTACTGCTACTTTTTTTTTACCTCTTAATCATGTAAAGCACCTTGAATCACCTTGTTGTTGAAAGTGTGCTATAAAAATCAAATTGCCTTGCCTTGCCTTCAGTGGCCTCCTTACTTTCGAAGGTCCCATGTCCGAGCTTCCGTGAAGCTATCACGCTACAGGAAGTAAACTGTTGGGGCTGTTTTGCTTTTTCTTCATAGCGGCGAATTAGCCACCAAAGCTAAGCATGGCAACCGATAGCCGCAGCTGATATGATTCCCTCAGAAATATTTAAGTTTTCCTGTTAATGAGAAAACGACTTATAAGAGGAAACAGTCGCTGGAACAACTGTCAAGGTAACGTCAACAGCTTAAACTCCCCCAGCAGCTACACGACTCTGTGGTGTTTGCGTGCAAACTTTATTCTTGCTAGCTCATTGGATGAAGAGGCTGTATCTGTATGTTTCTTTTTTTTTTAGTACTGGAAATGATGGGAAACCTAAAGCTTAGTGTGCCCCGGGAGATGACTGAACCGGAGATGACTGAGTTTATGCTAAATGCAGCTTGAAATTATTTATCATGAGGCTACAGCTGAACGGTTCCTGTATGCATAACACATTTTATTCGTAAGGGTGTTTGGATAACTTTGTTTTTGGCGTTCAACTTTGCTTGATCAGTCTTAATCTACTGTGTGTCATTTACCGACAATAATATATCATTACGTTGTAATAATTTGCTTTGAACTCTGCAAACACACTGCAACTGTTGGAAATGCAACTCATTTTAAAAAGCAGGGATGCTACTCGCTAACACATTATTAACATATAGGCTATCCGTTTTTATTAATTAAGTTTTTTTTTCGTGCAAGTTATTAAGGTGGTATAACAGTTTTATATTGTTATTTATTTAAATTAGGGTATGGGAAGCTTTTCCCAGTGCTGCCTAGAAATGTATGAAATTTGACTTAAGAATTTTCCAGGTCTGTATAAGTATGGGAAAAAAAGACTATTGGAACACAAAGTTATATCCATCCATCCACCCACCCATCCATCCAGTAAACCCTGATTAAAAAAAAAAAGCTAACTCAGTTAAAAAAAATAATTACTCAGACATGGATCACAATATGTTTACATCCCACCGTCATAATGCAGGTGCAAGCTCTAGTAAACTTATCTCACCATTGAAGGGAAACAAAGCTGTAGGTTAGTAGTTAATCATAGCTGAAAGGCTGGACATGAGTCTGCTGACATTATGATTATTGTAAAAAAAAATAAAAAAATGGTTAAGCTTGCTTATGCACTCAATTTGTTTTCATCACCAACAATGCTGTTCCAAGACAGAAGTACCCAGATGAGTTGGTTACATTTTAAATAGTCATTATTTTCTACGTCTTTCAGGAAATCAAATAAATGTTTTGGAGTTGTAAATATACTGAAATGGAGAGGGTGGTGGACGTACTCCAGGTTTTACGTAAAGTTAGGCGCTTCCTTTAAATGAGAGGTTGAAAGATTGATTCTGCATTTATGCATGTTCTAAAAGACCCGTCTCTGCTCCCTGAATATTGTAAATTATGAATAACTATAAGGACCATAATTACTATCTAAATGTTCTGTTTTCTCCTCACAGCTGAGCTGAGTAGCATGCTGGACGTGGGGAAGTGGCCAGTGTTTGCGCTCCTTCCTCCTGAGGAACTACAGCTTATCCGGCAGGCTTGTGTCTTCGGCAGTGCTGCAAACGAAGCTCTCTATGTCACTGTTAATGATGAGGTAACGCTTGGGCTTTAAGCAAAGGTACCTTAATCCTGCTGTTCGGACTGAGGTGTGCTGGCTTGACTCGATAGACCTAATCTACTTTCAAAATATTGATTTCATCATTACTTTTTTGTCTTAACTCAAAGGGAAAAACAGTGCTTTAGGCTTTTGATTCTCAGGTTGAGACAAGGGGCAGTTCTAGGCAGAGAGATAAGCAGATAGAAAGAGGCTATCTTTAGCCATATCAGCCTAATACCTCAGCATGCTCTATATTTAACCAGGGGAAATGTGTCGTTCATTTCTCTCCTGTGCATTCATGTTTGTTCATTCCTATGTGTGGACTAAATAGGTAGCGGTTTCAAGCAAGCAGTTGGTGTGTAAAATGTGTGTTTTGATAAAAAATAAATAAATGTTAGAATTGTCCTGGTATTGGTACTATTGCGTTTAGTGGCAGTTTTACATTATTATTATTATTATTATTATTATTATTATTATTATTATTATTATTATTATTATTATTATTATTGGTATTATTATTATTATTGTTATTATTATCATCTAGTAAGAAAGCCCCTAGAGGTCATTAGATGTAACAATGTTTTGTGTTTTTATATAGGACCATTTGGATTGGAATCAAGTTCTAAAACAATACATTAAAGTTCTGTTTATTATGCCAGTTAGTAAAAATGTCTCTAAAGACTAATCGATTCCAGCAATCCCTCTTCCTTATTAATAACAATAAGCTGAATAATGGCAGATAAACAATCATAACATAACAAAAATTAAACAGGCAGAAGTCCAATAAACTATCCCAACAAATAGTAAAACAAAATCTGCTAATCTTAAAATGAATTACATGTTTTTATTTCTTTGCATTAGCAGTATATTATTATTATTATTATTATTATTATTATTAGTATTATTAGTATTATTAGTATTGATAATAATTATAATAATTTAAAAAACAACAATAGGAAACAATAAACTTTTGGTAATTTTTCTGTATTTGTAGGACAAAATAATAAAAATAATAGTCATGTGTTTTAATCAAATAGATAATGATTCTTATTGTACTGTAAAACTTTCATTGAATTAAAAGATTACAACACATCCCCATCTCAGCAAACATTACAGTAGTATTTTGGTGGTATATATGTACCATTTCTTAGCATCAGCAGCATCTGAGCGATGAGTGATGTTGGGTGTTTACAGGTCTTTGCCTTAGGCACCAACTGTAGTGGCTGCTTAGGCCTCGGAGACCTTCAAAGCACTATTGAGCCGCGCAGGATTGATGTCTTGTGTGGAAAGAAGATTGTGTCCCTGAGCTATGGTACAGGACCACATGTGGTTATCGCCACTGCAGGTAATCAGTTCACAACACAATACTTCGGAAAAATCTTTATTTGACCCCAAGGTGAAGTTGTTACAGGAGGCAGAGGAATGGAAGCACAACCAAACAGGACAACAACACATGTTTTTATTGCAGTACCTTGCAAAAGTATTCATACCCCAAGATCCTTTACAACATTTTGTGTCACTACAACTGCAAGCTTTGTTGCATTGTATTGGGGCTTTGTGATAAATCAACTCACAGTAGTGCTTATGTGTGAAGTTCAGTTACATCTTCAAGTCTCGGCGGGGGGGGTTTGATGTCTCTTCCAGCTGGAGACCGATTTGTTTTTCCCATTCCTCTAACTAAGTCAGATTGGATAGTGTGTTTGTGAAGAGCTCTTTTTAGTCTTGCCACTGATTCTCATTTGCCTTTGCTTCCTGACTTTGACTGGACCATTTCAGCACACAAGTATGCCTTCATCAAAATCCTTTCCATTGGACCTGTAGCTGTATGTTGTTCCAGTGAACCTATCTCCTAAGTTTTAAGTCTTTTCCAGCCTTTGAAAGGTTTTCTTCCAGATTTACTCTAGGTTTACCTCTACTTATCTTACCATAAACTGACCAGCTTCCTTGCGTTGTTCATCCCCACACCATAGTGCTGCCACTACCACTTTTCATCATGGGGATGATGTGTTTAGAGTGATGTGCTGTGGCTCTTGCATATGGCCTAAAAACGTTCTTAAAGAGCTCCGTCTCCTAGAAGGGTTCGATAACATCCAAACAGGACAGCTTATGGCTTTCTTTCAACCATGACTTTCTTGCCAGCCTCCCATAAAAGCCCGATTTGTGTCCTGTTCACAAATTCTCCCCCCTTGTGCTGTTGAACTCTGGAGTTCTGCTGGAGCTACCATTGGTGTCTTGGTTGGTTGCACTAGATTGCATTCATGGGCATCAGAGTGAAGAGTGCTTAATACAAATGCACACCAAAGTTTTCACGTTCTTTATCAGTAAAAAAAGCAAAATACGAAAATGATGTATTTTTTTGCCCACTTCTCTTTTATGCACTGCTTGTGTTTGTCTATCACATAAAATCCCAATAAAATAGATAGAAGTTTGTAGTTATAATGTGAGAAGATATGATGAGATTCATTGGGTATGAATAGTTTTCTATTTAATTGTTAATACTATTACTTCCACCTAAATGTTTAAAAAATATATAATATATTAGGGTGGTGTGATTTATCAAGCCAATGAAATTGTTAATTATTTTTTTTATGTATGCATCCTATCACGGTCTTCTGTTTAGTTTCTTTGGGGAATTTTGTTTTCCATTTAAAATTACATTAACTTTCATTACAAGACAAGATTGTTGTTTTTCCAGCACGACATGTTCCTTTTCCTCTTTCTCTACTCTAGTTTTTTGTGTACATGTTTTTATTTATTTTTGGGGGTTTTCTCACTTAAGACATTTTAAAAAAATCCTCCAAGCAGTTTCAGCTTCCCGTTAAAATAGTCTAACGTTTCCTTTCAGCTAATGGGTTCCAAGCTCTGTTAATCTGATTTTATCAGCTTGCATATGGTACCTGTTGAGTTCTGAGCTGGACCCCAGCTGTAAATCATTTGATTTGGACTACTGCTTATCTTGTGTTTTGAAAATATTAACTGCTCTGACAACACAAGTTTTTCCTCTTGCTCTGTAGATGGAGAGGTGTTTGCCTGGGGCCACAATGGCTACAGCCAGCTGGGAAATGGGACCACCAACCATGGTCTGACCCCCGCCCTGGTCTCCACCAACCTCATCAACAAGAGGGTGACAGAAGTGGCCTGTGGCTCCCACCACTCCATAGCTCTCACAAGTGATGGAGAGGTAAGTCATCCCCTCTTGTGTTCTCACTTTTCCTTGCCTGTGTTTAGTCTGTGTGTTTCTTTGGACTGTGAACTTTTTATCTTTGACCAGGTGTATGCATGGGGCTACAACAACTCGGGCCAAGTAGGTTCTGGGTCGACTGCCAATCAGCCAACACCACGTCGGGTTAGCAGCTGTCTGCAGAACAAAGTAGTGGTCAACATAGCCTGTGGCCAGCTCTGCTCGATGGCTGTTCTGGACAATGGAGAGGTGCCATAATGCATTGCTTTGATATCAGAATAACACCTAGTTTCTGCACCAGTGGGCCTTTCAAACGCTGTTTTACCTCTTGAACCACAAACTTCAACTTGTTAACTGTAAAGTGGTAGTGTTATTCATTACTTTGTAGAACCACCTATTTTTTTTTCTTCGGTATTTCTGTGGAGACTGAAATTTTAGCCCATTTTCTTTGCGAAATAGCTCAAACTCAGTCAAATTGGATGGAGAGCATCTTTGAATTTCAATTTTCAAGTCTGACAAGAATAATATGGGGTGTAATCTCATAAAATCCTAATACAATACATTAAAGTTTGTGGTTATGATGTGACTGCCTCTGAAAATGTAAAAAAATTATAAAGAATGTTTCCAATGCACTGTAACCGTCTTATCTACAATATTTTAAAATGGGGTTTTCAAGATTATTCTATAACAATAAACAACCAAACGCCATATATGGTTTTCCTGTTCACATCAAAAGCAACCTGATATATGTCTTTTGTAGATTTATGGTTGGGGCTACAACTGCAATGGGCAGCTGGGTTTGGGAAACAATGGAAATCAGCAGACCCCGTGCAGGATTGCTGCTCTGCAAGGTGTGAGCGTTGTGCAGGTAAGAATCCAGGGTAGCAGAAACTATGAACAAAAAACCATGCTTGGTACTTTCAAATGAATGCAATTTCCTCTTCCAAATTTAGGTGGCATGTGGATATGCGCACACATTGGCACTTACGGATGAAGGCTTTGTTTATGCATGGGGAGCCAACTCCTATGGACAGCTGGGAACGGGCAATAAAAGTAACCAGGCGCTCCCCATCCTAATAAATACAGACAAGGAAAGGTTAGTAAATTGTTTGTATTGTGTTGTTACGTAATCACAGCAAGTTACTGGAAGCTCCCTATAAATGGGGGCATTGACTCCAAACAAATGATTTTACGTGTAAAATTATCCTTACAGTGCTTTGCAAAAATTTTAATACAGACTAAACGTTTTAACGTTTTGTCACATTTCAGCCAAGAAAAATTAAAGTGTCTTAATGGAGTTGTATGTAGAAGACAAACACCATGTAGTCTATAATACATGCTTTTCAAAAACAATTCAACAAAAACCAATCAAATTAAGTCTGAAAAGTGGCATGCATTTTTAGTCAGTCACCTTTAGTCTGATAGTTTTCAATAAAACCTGGTGCAGCAAAATTCCCTAAAACGTCACTAGTGTCGAATTTAATCTCAGTTGAAATCCAGCTGTTCCTTGAAGAGCTTCGAGGTTTGTTATAGAACATTAGTGAACAAACAGCTTCACCAAGGCCAAATTAATAAAAACAAGCAAACAGGAAAGAGGATGTTGTGGAGAAGCTTAAATAAGGATTATGTGATAAAACTTTAAACATCTGAAAGAGATCTATTTAATCCATCATTTGAAACTGGAAAGACTCTGGCACAAATCGAAACCCTCCAAGACATGAGCGTCCACATAAACAGGCAAGGAAAGAATTAATCAAAGAAGCAACCTAGGTGGCCATGGTAACTCTGGAGGAGCTGCACACAACCACAGCTCAAGTGGGATAACCTGTCGACAGGACAATTATTAACTATGCTGTCCAAAAACCTGACCTCTGGGAGAGGGAGAGTAGCATGAACTTTCTGGGCTACATGAAAAATTGCTGTGTGTGGAGGAAAACTAACTTTGCACTTCACAGTGAATCCACCCTCCTTACAATAAAACATAAAACATGCTGTGGGGATATCGTTTCTCAGCTGGGACAGGGAAGATGATGAAAGTTTATGTGATGATGAAGGAAGCCTGAAGCATGTCAATTCCGGGATGAAAACCTGTCTGTGCATAGGTTCACCTTCCAGCAGGGCAACAACCCCAAACATACAGCCAGAGCTACAACGGAATGGTTTATTCAAAGTCCACGTCTGAATTGAGAATCTGTGGCAAGACTTAAAGTTTCGTAGGCAAAGAATTGGCAAAAACCTCAGTCTCTCGATTCATAAATAGTAGGGACATAACTCGCAGGAAGAGGTTAGTTTGAACACAAATGCATACTATTTATATTGTAAATTATCATATTGCATGAATCAATTTAATTCCATTTCACAATTATGCACTATTTTTGGTTTGGCTATCACATAAAATCATCAAGTTCATGGCTGTAATGTGACAAAAAAGAATAAATAAATAAGGCAAGGCAAGGCAATTTTATTTGTATAGCACACTTTCAACAGCAGGGTAATTCAAGGTGCTTTACATGATTTGGTGATTTAAAAGAAACACATAAAAGAAACACACATTACACATTATACACAATAAAGCAAGAGAAAAAGAAAAAGAAAAAAAAAAGCAAGAGAGCATGAACACATTTCATACATATGACATCAAGCATTTACTCAAAGGCAATTCTAAACAGATGGGTTTTTAGTCTCGATTTAAAGCAGTTCAGAGTTTCAGCAGCTCTACACTCGTCAGGAAGTCTGTTCCAGATAAGGGGAGCATAAAAAGTGAAAGCTGCTTCTCCATGTTTAGTTCTGAGTCTAGGGATGTTTAGTAGGCTAGAGCTGGAGGACCTGAGTGGTCTTGGTGGTTGGTACCATGACAACAGGTCTTCAACATATTTTGGTGCTAAGCCATGTAATGATTTATAAACTAGTACAAGTATTTTAAAGTCTATTCTCTGAGCTACAGGGAGCCAGTGTAAGGACTTTAGAACTGGGTTGATGTGCTCTACTTTCCTGGTTCTAGTGAGGACGCGAGCGGCAGCGTTCTGGATCAGCTGCAGCTGTCTGATTTACTTTTTAGGCAGACCTGTGAAGATGCAGTTGCAGTAATCAATCCGACTAAAGATAAACGCATGGATGAGTTTTTCTAGGTCGTGTTGCAAAATCAGTCCTTTAATCCTAGAGATGTTCTTCAGGTGATAGAACGCTGACCTTGTTATTGCCTTTATGTGACCCTGGAGGTTCAGGTCTGAGTCCATTACTACACCTAGGTTATGAACCTGATCAGTAGTTTCTAGCTGTATTAATTGAAGCTGTGTGCTGACTCTTGATCGTTCCTCCTTGGGTCCAAAAATAAGGATGAACACTTTAGCAAAGCACTGTAGTTTAGTCTACCTGTGTTTGGAGGAGTATGTGTTATCCTGATGCTAGAAGCTCGAGTTCGGTTTGAATTCAGATTTTCTACCCAGGATGGTGGAGGTGGCTGCCTGTCACACCAGCCACACGTCAGCTGCCAAGACGCAGAGCGGCCAGGTTCTGATGTGGGGTCAGTGTCGAGGTCAGGCCGTGTCCAGCCCTCATCTAACCCACTTTAGCAGCACCGACGACGTGTTTGCCTGCTTCGCCACGCCAGCCGTCACGTGGCACCTCCTCTCAGTGGGTAAGACACAGCAGAAAGAGAAATATTGTTTGAAAAAAAAAAAGAAACAAGCTCCCAGATGTCCACAGTTCTCTATAATTTAGGGATTTAGCTGAATACTTAAAATTGTTCTCATTGCAATATTTCCCCTTTTGACCTTTTACAAGAAGGGTCCCTGGGGATCAGTACTCCTCAATAATTAAGGGATTTTTGTTGAATACTTCACATTGCTGGCATAGTTATCTTTAACCTTTGACCTGTGAGGAGGCACATGTTTTTGTGTCACCAGTGCAAATTCCAGGAAGTGTTCTAAGAAATAAACAGGAAATCCTGTTTCCTCACTGTGTGAAGCAAGTGTTTATATTAACTCAGCTTTCTACAGCTTTACTTTCAGTTTACGTTTTGTGAACTAAGGACACCCCCCCCCCACTCCCACTAAAATCATTTAAATTACTAATACAGTCTCAAATGTGCAGTGTTTACTTTATTTCCCATTCAGCCCCCTTACTGTCTAAAAACCCTTAAAATAAATTCATATATTTCAGCGGTATCATGTCATACTGAAGTTCTTTGAAAATCTAAGATTTAACTTCAGTAGGCTTATTCAGTGGGGGGGGTCCCTGCTTTAAAAAAAGTTTTTAAACAAAATCTCTGATCCCAACACTTATTGGTAAGCCCTAGTTGTAATTGTAATTGCCCCCTCTCACATTGACATAAATGGTAGAGGAAAAAATATGCAAAGCTTACTGTTAAAGAATTGCAGATAAGTCTGGCATCTTGGGATCACCAAGTCATGTGGGTTTGACATGAAACAAAGGATGAAAATGTGGAAAAGCGCTTCATGCCCACTATTAAATATTGTTGAGGGTCTGTGATGCTCTGGGCTTGTTTTTGTTCTGCCAAAGGGCCTTGAAACCTTGTTTGAGTGCATGGCGTCATGTTCTTATTCATTGAACTTTACTATGTATTGCTTTCTCGGGGAGACTCCGTCTCTTTTTCTGGCATTCTAACCATGTGGACAGACAGAGATGTTTGAGTCAAGCGGCAAAAGCAAATGAGGCTGATTAGCAGTTTGTCAGACTGACTGCTACCAGAGAGCCATCCTGCCTTCAGCATCGCCATCCACAACAACTCTTTGAAGATCCTTGGATGATATGACAACATTTAGTTTCCCTTTAGGATAAATAAAAGTATTTTTTTATTTGAATTGAATTTCAATATACATATAAACACTAGAAGTGACTTCTTGTTTTTTGGCAGATGGAGATGACTACATGACAGTTGCCCAGTCTTTGAAGAAGGAGTTTGACAGTCCAGAGATTTCTGACCTGAAGTTCTTAGTTGATGGGAAATGTATCTATGTTCACAAAGCTCTTCTGAAGATCAGGTAAGGAAAACTAAACAGTTGTTTTCCTATTCATGCTTAAAATTTCTTTAAAGTATCGTAGTCCAGAATCTGTTATCTGGTGTGAAGTGCAAGGGCTGGAGTGCTGATGTTTCATCTTTTTTTTTATTGTATATGGTCTGTGTTTAACCTTGTATGATGCAACAAAATTCAAAATTTTTTACCTTTTGTAAAAAAAAAAAAAAAAAAAAAAAAAAAAAAGTAGCTAAGACTTGTTACAGCCTGACACAAAGGCTGCAACAAACAGAGGGAGACAACACAGGGTGTTAATATTTTAAGCAAATATCATAATTTAACTAAACCCAAAAGTAACATGGATAGTAAGTTATCAGTCACTTCAGGATGTTTGGAAATGTATATGATGCAGAAACCCAAACATAACAGGTGACCACCACCGAAGAGCAGGCAGGAGGAGCTTTTATAGGGCAAGAGCACACTGGGCCCAGGTGCATCTCATGCCACTAATGGCAGTTTCCAACCTGAAAAATAACCAGAAAGAGACCCCCTAGTGGTGGGGTCGTCGCAGACTGAAGCTGTTAATGAAATGTTTTTCCCCTTTTCTCCTCCATCCAGACATTCATTGTGGTCACATGATTGTTCAGATGTTTTCTTCTTGATCACAAATCAGCAAGCACAACTTGCTGGAATTTAATTTGAAGAAGAGAAACGCTCTTGGTTATTGCTGAGTTGTTAAAGAAATGTTACATCCATATTATCAGCACAAAAAAACTAAAGCACACATTTTATAAAAACAAACTTAGCACGAACTCCCATATTTAAATGGTATAGTGTTCACTGTCAGAAACAGGGAAGCAGAGAGCAGCCTATTGTTTCCCGTGTTTCTTTTTATAACCACACTTGAAAAACACTGTGTGTGCATTCCAGTCCCTTGCTCTTTTGCACTGTCAGGAGGAAGGAGCCGGACTGTCTGCACAGTCAACAAAGTGCACACGCTCACACAAATAATGCCTGCGGCACAAAACCTCCACTTTGACCATATCTCATGCAAATAACATGTTAAAGATGCTTTAGAGAGAAAAGAGTCCGCTGTGTCCCTGGGAAGCAAAGACAGCAGCTGTGTTTATGGCTAGTTGAGGTTGGAAGAGAAGGGAAAAGATAAGAGACAAAAGAAGTGTCCCAAGTATCATAACAAAGATGGAAACAGACAGTGAGCAATATTATTTAACAGTTTATACACTTTTTGTTCATTCTGCTCTTCATCATGCAAGCTACAAAGTAGATCATTTTTTTCAGTGTTAAAGGAGAAAAAAATCATATGTTCAAATACAAACAGTAGATGTACAATTGATGGTATAATAATATGCATATTTGATATAACAGTGCATTTGATGGAAAGTGCAATAATGTGTTCACCTGCTACACAGAGGTGAACTGTTACTGTGAATTGTAGAAATTGTTTCCTGAAGTGTTCTTTATGAAAGCGGAGACGTCGGATGGAGCTCGGCCGTCCCTGTAGTGCGTCATGGAGGAGATGTGACGGATTGTTTGTTTGGTAATGTCACGTACCTTCCTGGCACAGACGTCTCCAGGCTGCATCCCATGATTCTTCCAGGTTTATGAGGGATGTTATTGACACTGATGCTGCTCCCCCAGCAGACCAAAGCTCAGAATATACAGAATATAGTCTCTTCCTCAGACGTGAGGAAGATTTTCCAACATTTTACAGCAAACATGAAAGGACCTGAGCATCTTCAGAAAATTTGGCTGCTCATCCTCTTCTTGTACATGGCTTGAGTTTTGGTTCTCCACTTGGGTGTTATTCAGTGTAGCTTAAAGCACATGTAAACCTGTAGAAGATTAATGTCATTTTGATATTTATTTTGATGTCGTTTCATCACATCGATAGGTAATATAAGCAATAAAAGGACACACAGTTTCAAGTTTCTGTTTGTCTATTTCAATAATTTATCCATTCATTAAACTTGATCAGTTGTTTTAGACACAAAACAATTGTTGAAAACATTTTTAGTCACAACCACTTTACTGAGTGAGCTAATAAATAGAAAACAGGCAAATTGATTACAAAACACTGCAAGTAACACTTGAATCAAGAAATATACCTCGATACTGAATCGGTAACAAATTAGTTACACAGCACCATAATCGTTATCCAGTTGAGATTGTTTCTAAGGCTGCACAATATGTCGTAAACATTTCGTCATCGCAATATCACTGTGTCCAACATTCTAATATATTGCAAGTGTGATGAACTTGTATTTTTCATGCCTATGAAATATTTAGCCAACAGGAGGAAATCTGTCACAATAGGAGATGCTTACACCAGACACAAAATGCTAAAGGTCACAGAGCCCAGATTAAAAAGGGAGGAAAGAAAAAAAATACCAACTGGTATTGTCATCGCAATACTTAGGAATAGTTTCACCATTGCAAGATTTTACAATGCAGCCCAAATTGTTCCATCAGTACCAAAATTGTTTCATTGCTGAATCTGTAACAAAATTGTTGCTTTATCGCATCAATAACAAAATTGTTGTAATTTACTGATTTTTCTTTTCATAATTGTTAAGACCGTGCAAGGTACTTTGGGAGATTTGTTGATTGACGGCAGTGAACCACCCTTCTTTAGCCTGAACAACCTCAGGAAAGAATTTCTAAAGCAGCACAAACTCCTGTTTTTCACATACTGTCTGCTTTATTTTAACATTAGAGTCACCAAACCGATTTCACTAAATACAGACACAAACATGTCAGCAAAATCAATCAGTCAGGAGAGATTTCCATGGATTTTTGCTTAGGTTTGCAGTTGTCTTCTCTTCAGTCGCAAACTCAACTGATGCAGAAGGGATCAAAGACATTTTTAACATACGTTCTACTTTTTTATCAGTTTAATTAACAGAGAACATCAGGTCCTGAACCAAATAGGCATTACTCAGAACTACACTCAACAAAAATATAAACGCAACACCTTTGTTTCTGCTCCCATTTTTCATGAGATGGACTTAAAGATCTAAAATTCATTCCAGATACACAATATTACCATTTCTCTCAAACATTGTTCACAAATCAGTCTAAATGTGCGATAGTGAGCACTTCTGCTTTGCTGAGATTATCCATTCCACCTCATAGGTGTGCCACATCAAGATGCTGAGCTGACATCATGATTAGTGCACAGGTGTATTTTATACTGCCCACAATAAAAGGCCACACTGGAATGTGCAGTTTTTTGCTTTATTGGGGGTCTGGGGACTCAGAACCGGTCAGTATCTGGTGTGACCACCATTTGCCTTATGCAGTGCAACACATCTTCTTCGCATAGAGTTTATCAGATTGTCAATTGTGGCCTGTGGAATGTTGGTCCACTCCTCTTCAATGGCTGTGCAAAGTTGTTGGATATTAGTGGGAACTGGTACATGCTGTCATATACGCCAGTCAAGCACATCCCAAAAATGCTCAATGGGTGACATGTCCGGTGAGTATGCTGGCCATGCAAGAACTGGGACATTTTCAGCTTCCAAGAATTGTGTACAGATCCTTGCAACATGGGGCCGTGCATTATCTTGCTGAAACATAAGGTGATGTTCATGGATGTATGGCACAACAATGGGAATCAGGAACTCATCACGGTATCTCTGTGCATTCAAAATGCCATCAATAAAATGCACCTGTGTTCTTCGTCCATAACAGATGCCTGCCCATACCATAACCCCACCACCACCATGGGCCACTCGATCCACAACATTGACATCAGCAAAGCGCTCACCCACACGACGCCACACACGATGTCTGCCATCTGCCCTGAACAATGTAAACCGAGATTCATCCGTGAAGAGAACACCTCTCCAACGTGCCAGACGCCATCGAATGTGAGCATTTGCCCACTCAAGTCTGTTACGGCGACGAGCTGGAGTCAGGTCAAGACCCCGATTAGGACGACGAGCATGCAGTTGAGCTTCCCTGAGACGGTTTCTGACAGTTTGTGCAGAAATTGTTTGGTTATGCAAACCAATTGTATCAGCAGCTGTCTGAGTGGCTGGTCTCAGACGATCTTGGAGGTGAACCTGCTGGATTTGGAGGTCCTGGGCTGGTGTGGTTACACGTGGTCTGCGGTTGTGAGGCCGGTTGGATGTACTGCCATATTCTCTGAAACGCCTTTGGAGACGGCTTATGGTGGAGAAATGAACATTCAATGTACGAGCAACAGATCTGGTTGACATTCCTGCTGTCAGCATGCCAATTGCACGCTCCCTCAATGCTTGTGGCATCTGTGGCATTTTGCTGTGAGACAAAACTGCACATTCCAGGGTGGCCTTTTATTGTGGGCAGTATAAGGTACACCTGTGCACTAATCATGATGTCAGATCAGCATCTTGATGTGGCACACCTGTGAGGTGGGATGGCTTATCTCAGCAAAGCAGAAGTGCTCACTATCACACATTTAGACTGATTTGTGAACAATGTTTGAGAGAAATGGTAATATTGTGTATCTGGAATGAATTTTAGATCTTTAAGTCCATCTCATGAAAAATGGGAGCAGAAACAAAGGTGTTGCGTTTATATTTTTGTTGAGTGTATTTAGATGTTGATCATCACGCTGGGATGAATATGTATGGCTGCAAATGGCTTTTTACTGATTTGTTTAAAGATAAAATAGCCCTGACTGATGTTAAAAATTTGTCAGATTGTATAATTAGTACAAGGTGTTTCTCGAAATATGTAGTGCTAGCTTGTAGCTTTATCACACAGCAGAAGCAGAAGCCTTATTTTGTGTGTTTTCATCTCCTGCACCAGAATTACCACCAGCTTTTAGCAGATGGTATTATTTTTTGTTGCGCAGTCTGTATAACATAAACAGCTATGTTTTTTTATATATAGCAATGCTAATTGGTCCAGATCTAATGTAAATAAGTGTGGGTGGACTTTCCCCCAACCATATGCATAATGCATAATTTAAATGTGTCACTGTAGAGAGATGCAATTTGCTTAATAGTGCTATTTTAGAAGCAGATTTGCCCTCATGTCCAGTTTCAGAATTGGAAGGACGAACTCAGATTTTCACTCGTTTAGCACCAGTAATAGCTTCGAGAATTTCCCCTCACAATTTGTGTTTTCACAGGAGGATGTTGCCACGGTCTACACGCCGTCTAATCATGTTTGCTACATTTGGCTAAACCCCAGCAGACAGTTTCTCTTGATGAAGTTCAGAAATAGTCCAGGTGCTTCTGGGTTTTGTAAAACCAAATCTAGGAAGTGCTGACCCAGAGTCACTGACGCTATGTAGATTCATTCTTTAAGGGTTTTGCATGCTTTCATATGTTTTATGTTTTAGCTTTCTTTCCTTATCATTTTGCATTTTCAAGTTCATCTCATAAAAGTTAGTTGTTTTTTTTACATCTGATATGACCTTGTTGTCCTTCAGGCTTCTGAATGCCTCGGGCCCTGCTGTGATCCCTTTGTATTTGGTCTTTTGAAGTCTTGGAATTGGTTTGATCTTGAGGCACACTGGAGTCTTGTGAATAATCAGACTGAGCATTTCAGAGCATTGACTCATGAACAGGAGTTATGTTTATATAATTTGTAACAGATAAGCAAACAAACGCTCAGTTACTGCTCTGTTATCTGCAGTCATGTCATAATAACAGTCTGTTCATTTTTCCCCCCCTCTCTAGATGTGAGCATTTCCGTACTTTGTTGAATGAAACGGATGAAGATGTTATAGAAATTCACCAGTTCTCACATTTAGTGTACAGAGCCTTCCTGGAGTATCTCTACACAGACAATATTAACCTGCCACCAGAGGATGCTATTGGTAAGCATAAATTTAAAGTGCTTTAAAACCTAGAGTGCAATGGTTTATATCAGTTTCCATACCATACCATACCATACCGTACCATACCATACCGTACCAGTTTATTTATAAAGCGCTTTACACATGACATGGCAGTCAACCAAAGTGCTTTACAGAGGGTGAGGTATCAATACAAGAAACCTATTCAAAGACATACAAAATATAAAACAATTATTGTCCATCCATCCATTTTCTATACCCGTCCATCCTAATGCAGGGTTGCGAGGGGGCTGGTGCCTATCTCCAGCTGTAAAGGGGCGAGAGGCAGGGTACACCCTGGACAGGTTGCCAGTCCATTGCAGGGCAACACAGAGACACACAGGACAAACAACCATACACACACACACCTAAGGGCAATTTTTAGAGAAACCAATTCACCTAACAGTTATGTTTTTGGAATGTGGGAGGAAGCCGGAGTACCTGAAGAGAACCCACGCATGCACAGGGAGAACATACAAACTCCATGCAGAAAGACCCCAGGTCAGGATTCAAACCCAGGACCTTCTTGCTGCAAGGCAACAGTTCTACCAAAGTGCATAGATATAAAAAATTTTTTTATTTTTTTTTAGGTAAAAGCTAAGATTCAGATTCAGATTCCAATTCCATGATACCGAAACAGAATAGTCCACACCTATGGAAGTTAATCAAAAGACTACCGCTGACCTAACCACAACATTGACTTTATCGAGCTACTTTACTTGCAGAGATCTATGAGCGGTTCCTCATTGTTGCCTATTTTAACATCCATGTATGTTGCCCTGGCTGACCCCTGGTCAGAGATTTTCTGGAACTACTCAACTCATTTGGATTAATTTAGTCTGTTAATGGTACTACCCATGGCCGCTCACATACACTAGACTTTGTTCTATCTTATGGTCTCTCCATTTCTGATCTGTCTATTTTGCAAGCTGTATTTTCTGTCCATTTCCCAGTTTTATTTAATTTTGAGTTATGACAGATTTTATTCTTTAGGCATGAGAGCAAAAATGACTTAAAAAAATCTTTCCAGCTTGATGAATTTCAGTGTTCCTACTGTAGAAAAATATCTCACTGCATGATGCTGCTATCATCACATATGTCTGTGGGAATAATGTCATTTTCAGTAAATAATTTTACTAAATTAAATCAATGAACTAATTGAAACACATGTAGATTAGCTACAAACAGATTGATGTATTCAAGCCTATATTTCTGTTAATTATGGCTTTCCGATTACAGTTGATAAAAACACAACATTTAACGTTGGGATTATACATTAGATCAATAAAAACATTTTAATACAGAAATGTGGGCTTATTAAAAAGTATATTTAGTACCTTCTTAAAGGTTGTTATTTTCAAAAGATACTTTTTATCTGAAAAAAATTTGCCTCTTTGGAACACATTTCTAATTTATTTGAATATGACTGTAGATTATGTTTTCAGGGTTATGTGCAATATTAGTTTTCTGTCACATGTAGGCATGTAAGAGTTCTCCACAGAACAGCTGTATTTATGCAGAGATTAAATTACACACAGCTGGAGGCAGCAAGTAGAGCAGATGCCTCATATCCAGAGGATGTTGATCCTTGATGCAGCTGCCTGGGGTTTTAATTCCCAACCTTTGGACCTTTCCTATATGCCCCCCTTCGCTTTCGGCTCATTTCTTGTCTAATTTCTGCGAACAGACGCCACGAGTGCCACAAAATCTCGTTAAAAGAAATTACACATCGCTGGATGTTATTTACTAAATTAGGGACTTCTGAAGGGAATTGCAGTGGTTTCTTCATAAAATCAAGAAAATGATGGACAACCCTGAGCATCCTCTTCATGAGACTATCCTACAACAAAAGAGTGTATTCAGTTGGAGGCTTCTTTAGTTTTGGCTGCAACACAGACCGCTACAGGAAATCCTACCTGCCCACAGTCCTCATGATGTACAACAACCCCTTGAAGAATTAATTAGAATGAGCTACAACAACACTTAATTTCTATTCTGGGATCAATAAAGTATTTTTAAATTTGAATTTATTTAGGGGGGGATCAAGGTAAAGGGAGCTGAACACAAATGCAGTCCACATTTTCCAGATTTTCATTTGGAAAGCAAATACATTTTCTTTCATTTCACAATTAGGCACTACTTAGTGTTTATTTATCCTATTAATCAGTCAGCCTATTATAATTAATTAAAGTAAAATACACAGAATTGTGTCAAAACTTAAACAGAAGAAGTTCTCATTCTACTCAGATGCTATGTTTTGGGGATTTTTTTTCTCCTGTTTCCAGGGTTGCTTGACTTGGCCACGTTCTACCGAGAGACGAGGCTCAAAAGATTGTGTCAGGAAACAATAAAGAGGGGCATTTCTGAAGAGAATGCCATCACTCTGCTTTCTGCCGCCGTCAAGTATGAGGCTCGGGTAAGAACACTCCAGTGCGTTGGCCGGGGGGTCCTTCACAGTAGCCTCTAGTCACTTATACTCCTCAGCACTCACCACATAGCCCTCTTCGTTTTTAGGACCTGGAGGAGTTCTGCTTCAAGTTTTGTGTCAACCATCTAACAGCGGTCACTCAGACCCAGGCCTTTGCGGACATGGATCATGACCTGCTCAAGAACTTCATTAGTAAGGCAAGCCGCTACGGGGCATTCAAAAACTAGAGCCCCCCCCCCCCTCTTTCCCCCTGGAACTATGGATTGTAGACTAAATGTTTTAATTCTTCAAACGGGGAACCAACCAAAATAAATACCAAGCTGGTCAGCGCTGCAAAGACTTGTTACTGGGGGTGTAAACACTGAAGAGGCGAGTGGTTTAAGGGTGGTAGCAGGAGCAGCTATCTGATGCTGCTGTGTTACTACTTTAAACCTTGTAGATACATGGTGAAGTGGGGCAAAGGTATCTACTAATCTGACTTTAACATGTAGCTCTACCACAGAGGTTTGCAGTTTCTCAGGCTTACGTTCCTAAAAACCAGCTTAATTGCGCCTGCATGTGCTTTGTTTAAAGCAGACATACAGAAGCATGCAGGTAGCTTAAAATGCTTCATGGTTATTTACATTTAACCCTATAAATGATTGGCTGCATACTTCCAAATTTCGACTGAAACATGTAGACATAAAGCAATCAGCAACAAATAAATCAACCCTTGTCAATCTGCTGCAACCTACACGTCAGTCAGCCGATATTTGTCTGTCAGAGATATATGTGTACTGTATATATGTTTCCTGTTGTGAATACAGTTTTTACACTAATTTAAAGCAAAAGAAGATACTTTAGAAATGGTTTCATCATGTTGGGTGATACAGTGGAAACCTTCAGACGCTGTTGTTTACTGAATCTAACCACATTAAGAGCAGCCAAACAGAAGGTAGTGCACAGTTGATATTTCATGATGAGCCAATCTTCTGTGAAATCCTCTAAAAAGTTAATTATCATAAAACCTTTGATTTGTTTCATCTTCCTCATGTTATTTGGATGTTCTCAAATTTTGAAGATTGAGAAAGTAGGAAAGCCAGCCAAGCTTCAAAAGTCTTAAAATAAATTGTTGTTAATATGAAGACACTGTGATACCAAGATGACGATCTTTGCTGCAGCTCTCTAACCATGAGCTTTGACAACCCCCCCCCCGTCCTTACTGTCGGCTCCGTCAGCCTTGTTTGTCAGTTCAGGTTGTTTTAAACTTTTTGGGTTATTATCTGTTGTACTGTTGCCATTTTCTGACTTAAGATCAGCACACATCTAACTTAGTTAAATGGAACATTGTTTTGTTTTTACAATTTCAAAGAGGCGCTAAGAGAAAGGTATGCACTAGCAAAACAGTAAGAAAGTCAACAATAACTGATTCAAACTACTTAACACTCTAATGTACTTGGGAAAAATATGCATTTGCTGGTTTTTGTAAAGCTTTGACCTGCAGACGCAAATACCAGTTTCTCTTTAAGAACTATCAAACATCTTTAGTACAGCATTCAAAATAATTTTTCGAACTTTCAGTCTTCAATTGTTTTTATTTCAAGCAGAGGTTTTTGATTTTTAGGATTTGATTGATTTTTCTATGACATATACTAATCAACATTAAAATGTAAAGAAAAAAAAGAATCAGAGTTTGAGAGTGAGCAGAAAGAAGCAAAAACACTTATATTATCCTTTCTACTCTCAGGCTATCTATTTCCTAATTTCCTAATCCTAATTTACGTGTGAAAATATATATATATATATATATTTATTTGTGTGTGTGTATATATATATATATATATATATATATATACCTGTACATAACTAGATGCATGCATATTGCATAAGCACACGCACCTATCACTGTTCAGCTTATACTCAACATATTATTAAATTGCAATCGTATGATTTGCCCTTTGTGTACTCTTTGTATGTATTGCCCCATATTTCCACACAGTAGTCCATATATAGCAGCCCTAATACACAGTATAGCATATGAAGTTTTTTTCGATTCAAAATAAATCTGGTTTGACAAATTATTCTTGATAATTTTATTACCCACATATACGCTGTGTAACAGAAAGTATTTGCTGTACTCTGATTAAACTTTCCGTTATCCACTGAAAGCCTTGCCATCTCTCTCGTTACCTCTCTCTCTGTCTGAAGGAACTGTAGACCAGTCTTGACAAGTTGTAGGAAATACAGCTTTTTACATCTCTGCTTCCTCTAATTAAATTTTTAAACAACTATATCAACAATGACCCGCACAAAAAGTGTTATTACCTTGAGCTGACCCGTGGTGCAATAAATGATCAGAAAAATAATGTATCTTTCCATTTCCGAAGCTATATATTTGACCCTTGTATTTCTAAACAGTTTGCATGGTGATTTCACATTTTATTGTTTAATTTAATTGTTTTCATTGTTTACTAATTTATGCCATGTTGGAATTGCTCTGTAATTGTTAGCTAATACTTGGACAGAATGGAAAAGATATTGGGGGTTTTTTAGGTGCAAAAATTTACTTTTAATGTGCTTTATATGACGTGATCTGTGCAGCTGGAAATTGTGCTTTACTCACCACAAACATGACAAATTCCATGTTTACGGTTTGTTTCTGTGTGGTTGAAGTTAAATTGCAGTTTCTTTTCATTTGGTATGTTTACACAATTTTCTTTTTTATATTGTTATCAGTGTTTATTGTTAATTCGTTGTCAGTGGGTGTTTTTCTTTTTCTTTTTTTTTCTTTCGTTTTTTCAATAATATCTTCCCTTACAGCACCTTATGGTGATAGGTAGCGCTAGTATTGTTTCAACAGGCAATTTATATTGTTTTAGAGAAATATCAGCATTTTTACTTTGTATGTTTAATGCTGTTACCAGGAAACATCTGACGATGTTTGGTAGCTATGCTGAAATAAATAACTTAATCATAATTTATTGTTTTTTTGTTTTTGTTACTGCAAAGCACCCCATATTGGTATGAGTTTTAATATAAGCTGTGAACACATCTCTTCGTATCTAATGTGGCTATTGAGATTTACTTCACACAATATTCCTGTAACATCCCAAGTAAAGTGGACATTCAAAAAAATCTATACAGATCATTCTATAAATGAAATTATCCAATGTTTTTTAATTGGATTCAAACTTATTGATGAACTGGGCCAATATATATTCTATTTTAGTTTTTTTTAACCTGACAGTTTTCTTGACTGTTTAGAATCATTAGGTTGCAGAAAAATCCACTATCACTATCAAGAATCTCCCACTATATTTCTCCAGTACCATATTCAAAAAGCAGCCCCACACCATGATGTTCCCACTTTCAAATTTTACTGTTGATATGTAGTGCATTGACATTTTTACTTCAGACAATGTGTGCTATGACGTCCAAACATTTGAGTTTTTTTTTCCTCATCTGACCAGAACATATTCTTCCAGTGTTTCATGGGCTTGCAACCATTACTGGACGAGTGACTTTCTTCCCTGTTTTTAATAAAGGTGACAGTACTGCAGGGATTCTTTTTTTTATTTATTTCTTCCGTTGCTTTTTGTACTAACTTTCAGGAAACAGGAAATGCTATAGATATTTCTACAAACTGTGTGTCAGTCAAGTTTTATCCAGACAATAATTTATTTATTTATTTTTATCTTGGTGATATTGTCTCCAAGTGCATGTTTTAAATGTGATCAGTCAGTGCAGAGAGAGGCTGTTCAGGCGCACATTTTCTTTTAGGAGGACTTGATGTATTAGTTGGATGTGAAACTCTTAACTTGCACCCATTTTTTGCATGCAAAACGTTTGTCAGTGGGCAATGTTTTAATGCATTACCGCCCAGGTGCAATACTGAGAGAAGTGTAAAAACACCTTACCACATCTACAGAAAAAGAGAGAACTCACAAGTGTACACATTTGAGAACTCTTAACTGAATACTGTAGCAAAGCAAACAATTTTTTGTTTCAACATGCCTTTTCTTCAGCAGTGCAGTCTGGTGCCTATCTCCAGCAGTCACGGAGCGAGAGGCGGGGTTACACCCTGGACAGGTCAGCAGTCCATCGCAGGGCAACATGGAGACATACAGGACAAACAACCATGCACGCACACACACACACTCATACCTAAGAGCAATTTAGAGAGACCAATTAACCTTACAGTCATGTTTTTGGACGGTGTACATTGCTAATTATTGATTAGTAATTATTTTTACTACTGATATCAAGTTGCATGGATAGGGAGCATGATTGCTTTCTAAATACTGACAGATTTAGGATTTATTTTGGCTTCCTGTGTCTTTTTCCACCTCCATGTCTACATTTCTTTCAGACTTATATCCTTTTTCAAATTAATGGAATTTAACTTTTTGATTACTTGAACATGGTTGGAATAGTTTATATATAAATACTGTATATTTACTGAGACCAGGTTGGAAACTACTTTATTCTTTCAAGCGATTGATAAATGAAAAAATGCTTTTTTGAACAATGACAACTGCAAAATACAGTAACTTGTTTGAAGTTGCTCATAACAAGCTGAACTGAATGCTCAGTTTGCAGGAAGTGGTTGGTTGCAATGATTTAACTTCTCATGTGATGCAATACAACCCAGCACATGCATACACTGTCCAATTGGGAAAGCTTTTTCTTGGAACATAAATCTTCTGTAGAATCATGTTTTTGCCTGCAGGCTTCCTGCAGTATGTTGTGAAGTGTCCTGTCATCAACTAGGTTTTTAATGGATGCATTCCAGTCTGGCAATAAAATGTTGAAAGACAGAGCTTAGGTTATTCAACTGTGAGCTGGTATTTCTATATTTTCCAGATGGAAATAATCACATTTTTACAGTAACCCCAAACAGTATGGAATATTTGGGAGACACACGTGTGTTTTTGCAGTTACTTAATTCAAACAAATGGCCACTCCCAAAACGATTGATTTATTTTCTAATAGGAAGCAGTAAATTATTTTCTGTATGCAGTGAAATGTGAAAAAAACATATTTAGCTCTATATTTTCATAATGACCAGAAGCATGTAGCTCTTGACAGTAAAATGTGCCCAGTTAGGGAGTGAGGTTTGTGAATATTGTTTGCTTTTTTCCCTAAATAATGCACATAAAATTATCCTAAAAAATATAAAACTACTCAACAAGCATATAAGATACCATTGCAAATAAGGAAGTGGTAACTGGCACACTGCCCTGTGGAACAACTGGCTCTTTATTGACGTAGCCCAGCACAGTATATTCATACACAAACTTTCACGCATTTTGTCAGGTTAAAAATAGTGTCTAATTTATGCTCAGTGAATATACAGTGGTTTTGTGAAGGCCTCTGAGGTTTATTAGAGAATATTGGTGAAGAAAGCATTATAAAGACTAAGGACAACAGCAGACAGATCAGGGTTTTGATTGTGGAGAAGTTCAAAGGAGTGATTTAAACAAATCAGGTAGAAAAGATTATCCTCAGCTTTGAACATCTCATGGAGCAGTTTAATCCGTCCTCCAAAAATCCGAAAAGGAGTACAGTACAACTGCAAACCAACCAACCAAACGTTAACTAACTCCTTCAACAGGACAACTTTCAGGCTGTCATAACCAAGTTGCATGAAAACCACTTTACATCGCTCTGAACACCATTTCCCCACCATGTAAAACTGTGACTCTGCAGGGGCCTGCTGTTTTGATTCAGGTGTGTTGAATCAGGGAAACGTATAAAACATGTAGGACACCGCCCCTTGAGTAATGACTTTGGACACCAGTCCCCGAGTAAGACAGACAGAGATACAATTGAATATTCGAAGGATGGGTTACACATGGCACTCTCCATCCAATTACAAATTCTGAGCTATTTTTGACAGACAAATGAGTGCTCAAAGCTAGTACAAATGCAGCCATATAGACTTGAATCAGTAATAGGAGAAAATGGTTGTTCTGGAAAGTATTGAAAAACAAAAATATCTAGCGAAATAAATTAAGCCTAGTGCTGTAACATGGCAAAATGTGGAAAGGTCAAGGGTGTCGATACTTTTGGAAGGGACTTTTTGTCTAGTGTTTTATTCATAACTTATTTGTTTTAAGGAGTGCCTGTGGTGTAGGAAACAATGTTCTAGATATCACAGACAAATTTGTACTTGAAGATGTTATTATTCTTGCTTTTTTGCAGTCTCAGATATTTCCTTTAATTCCAAAGGGAACTTTTTTCTTGTAATTATCCCTTTGCAGCTCAGTGTGTTCAAGGCAAAAAAAAAGCACATGTTTAGCACATTTTTGCAATCAGTTACTGGCCAAATTAAGATCGGCACTTTTACCAAGTTGGTGCGGGTTTGTTTCACTTCACGTTCTTAGGGTGCTTTCACACCTCTTAGTCCGCTGGACTCGGTACGATTGGGGACCAATTTTACAACATTGTTACAACTTTGAGCTGGTGCGGTTCATGTTCACGTTGCACTTTTGGCAAACGAACTAAACATACATTACATGTTGTATATCCTCCTTGCGTGTGGTGGCGCTGTAGCAAGACTTGCCAAAAGAAAGTCCAAAAAAAAGACAAACAGGAAACGGATGCATGATGTCAGTCATTCCATATTGGTCCAGCAGCAGACACGGTGAAACTACCGGAAATAAACAGACTTAGCTCTGCATACACAGATGGATTGTGCTTGTCTTCTTGTTGTGGTGGTCATAATATATTATATCTACATCTTTCATCGACCAAATGTCGATGAAGCACTGGACTTCCTCTCGACTCCACGTTTGACCCCGATTCATTGTTCGCGCTAATGCTAACAAGTTATAGCACTGAAACGGTGCCTCCCACAGTGCAAAGCGCAGCGCGCTATGGATGTCTACATAGAACAAAAAGGGCTTTTATCAGGAAGTTGGACCAAACCGAGGCTGGTTCGTATTCACACCTGAAGTGAACCGCACCAGCGTCCGTTTGGAAACGGACCGAGACCACCTCAAAATGTGGGTCTCGGTCCGGTTTGTTACTTACTGGTCCACACCAGCTCAAACGAACCGTACTAGCAAACAGACGTTCGTTTTAATCGAACCAAATGCTGCACCTGTGAAAGCACCCTTAATGTGAGTTTGTGGCACCCATGCGTTTTACTCAATGTTCAGCAGCTAAACTGTATGTCTTCTTCGCATGGCATTTTCTTTCAAATGCAGTATCTTCATTCACTTTTTTTCAAAGTTGTACTCTTGTAATGAGGAAACCTACAAAGAACATTCAGGAGGACTTTCCTACAGAACTGTTGTACCCTGGGTGCAAAATGTGGCTTATTTTATTCCTGATACAGATTTAAAAGTTGTGGTGTCATCCTCTCTGGGGTTTCATTTCTGAAGGGAGACATTTTTGTGTGGAGTCGAGAATAAATTTACTTAAAATAAAAGAAACCACATCAGACTGAGGCTTTTACTGGTTCAACTGTAGATGTAAACTCATCTATGAATTCTTCACAAACAGTCTCCTCTCAAGTGCCTAAATATTTATTCTGTAAGATTTGGACAGTGTTAACACTGCATTTCACGTCACTGGGATGCTGAGTTACATGCAAACTAACTCATTTTCATCACCACTTTTTATTGAAGAAACATTGGCCTGTAGATTTATTTTTTTTTTTTTAGAAAGTCAGAAGAAGAATGGCAGCTTATGTAACGGGAAAGGTGAGATGTCTGTGTGTGGGCAATTTTTTGTTGCTGGAATGACCCAGATTTTTGGGGGTTTTTTTGTTTTGATAAAATTATGCTGGGGCGGAGGGAGTGTAACATTTTCAGAGACCTGCATCAGCTCTATATTGGTAAATGTCAAAACCACCTTCTCACGATTTTCCAGATAAGATGAAGACAATGATAATGTATGTAGAAGTTCTACCTTATCAGTGTCAATCTCTGATTTGTCTCATGCAAGCCTAAGAGATTCTCTAGTGCAACAAAATTCATAATAAAATCTCTCCAGGAAATGCTATGTTATATAATTATTCTTTATTCTCGTCTTAAAATTGACTTGGTTCCTGGACAAGGGTCTCGCCTGCTTTTTAAAGTGGACATATGCTTTAAATTCTTCCTTTTTACATCTAAATCATTTAGTTGTGGTCTATATATGGTGGAACTGCAGTTCTCCAGGTTGCTGAACTGTCCACTCTACCCCATTCAGCCATTTTTGTAGTTTGATAGAGAACCGGCAACCTAGCACTGCAGAAAGTTTGTATTCATCCAACATTTTTTTTTTTATGTCGGAAGAGACACTACCAAAAAGTAAGACGACTGTTTAATGACCCAAAACCTAGTTTAAAAAATAGTAATGTGCTATGCTTTACATCAATCTGAAATACCACAGCTACAACAATACAAACTTCAAAGCTATAAAAAAGTGGGTTTTCTTACAATATAAAGAGAAAAGATGATACTAAATCATGACAACTTTGTTTTCGAAGCAGGTATACTACATGAAGAAAGGGAAAAATGTTAGTAATTTCAAAGTAGCATATGAACCTGTCCACTTTTAATGTCAACAAATTCTTTCAAAACACAGACACGGGTACGTAACCAGATAGGCATATGTAATAAATTATACTCTGCCTTTACCTGTGATGGTAGTATTAAAAAGACATATGTAATCGAGGAGCTAAAACATCTAGCACATACCGCTAACATAAGCAGAAAGTCAGACGCTAATGCTATCAAAACAATGTCCAAGAGGCATTAAATGAATGTCCAAAAATACAGTTTAGTGTTAATTGGAGCTTACCACTGTGCTGTGTCCACCATTTTCATATTCAGAAGGGATTGAGCCCTTGATAAGATGAAGTCTTTCAGAAAACCCGTGTTGATATTGCAGGAGATTACTGAAGCACTCGTCTTTGAAGTCTTTGGCGCAAACAAAAAACACTTTAGCCACAGATTTAGGGCACATAACCAAGGTGTAAGGAGTTGTGC
Source organism: Valencia hispanica (assembly GCA_963556495.2). Lineage (NCBI taxonomy): Eukaryota > Metazoa > Chordata > Actinopteri > Cyprinodontiformes > Valenciidae > Valencia > Valencia hispanica. The sequence continues at coordinate 13,998,210 of OY747700.1, forward strand.
AGGTTAATAAACCCAACAACAGAACATTTTGACACATGTACTTGGGGCATACCTAAACTTGGACTACAAACTCACAGCGAGAAATAAAGATGGTGGATTCGCTCAGCAGATAGGCAGAAATCCATGACCAAGTTTGGCAGTTCCAGTGCAAGTACTGTGGCGTAATAGTTCAAAAAACGTAATAGATAATAGAGAAAACTGAATAGCTTGAAAAAAAGTATGACCCAAAACATTTTGGAAAATACAAAATATCTCCACAACACATTGAGTGACAAATGTATGCATTTTGCACTCCTAGACACTCACTCTAAATTCACTACACAAACCATTTAAGGGCTAAAAAGTGGAATTTTCATGATTTGTCCCCTTTAAACCATTCTGGGAAATGTGGCAGCAGGTGGTTGCGGTTCTTAACACAATCCTTCAGCTTCTATTTTGGAAAGGAACTGAAAGTCATTGGCTTCAAAATCAGAATTTAGCCAAAATTAAACCGTTTGCATTTTGACTGCTTTGTGTTCATTATGTAAGAATACATCAGTACAAAAATATAAACTAGAAAAGCACTCTGAGAGCGCAAACCTCCGCCAAGGTAGCTCAAAACGCTGCACCCCCCCTCCCCCAAACGTTGTGATCTGATTGTAACCTTTTTAGATTCTTGACCATGACAACATGCCTTTAGCAGCTGGATTCACACTACCATTATTAATTCAGTAGTTATTCACAAAAATCCCTTTTTTGGTAATGGCAGTTTTCGGATCACCCCCAACTTCTAATCACAGACATTTCCTGTAAATTTAATCAAAATCCACCTATCACTTTTTGAGTTATGTTGCTAACTAACAGACAGACAAACCCTGGTGAAAACATATTTTCCTTGGCGGAGGTAATTATGTTTTTACTGTATGTTACGATGCTTAAGCCAAGCAAAAATGTTTCCTCTGTAACTGAAAGAACTACATTGATGTGGGACATTTTTGAACATACAGTTAGAAGAAAGAACAGAGTTTGAGCTGTAGAGCTTCATGTATCCAGAAATAATAAAACAATATCTGGTTTTTACCTGGTTCTCACATTTTTTTAAAAACTGAAGTGTTCAAAAACACAGATTCTGCAGTGTTATGTATTACAAGAAGAAGCTAAAATTTAAATGGTGTGCAAAGCCTGTAGGCTATGTTGTGATTTCATTTAAACTTGAACCACCTTTACCAGCTATAACTTTAATTTGTTACTACTATAAATACAGCAGAGCTGCCCAAACTCCTCATACCAGCCTTTAAGCACAGCGATTGATGATATGGGCCTGTTTTGCTATAACAAGAACTGGGCATCTTAAAGCAAAAAGGGAGTTCTGAGTCTGTGATTTACACTCAAATCACACTTGCATTGCAAAAATAAAGACTTCAGAGCTGACTAAGCTCGTGCTTCAAAGACTGGTGATACTAGTTGGACTCGAGTCACAAAAGCAATCTTTTATTTCACCCAAACAGAGAAGAAACTAAGTTTGTATGTGAAGATCATTTGTCTATGTAATTGATGAGTGATCTTACTGTACACAATTAACCGGTTGTCAAGGTAATGCTGCCCACAAGGTAAGGCAATTTTATTTGTATAGCACACTTTCAACAACAAGTTAATTCAAGGTGCATTACAGGATTAGGGGATAAAGTAAAAACAGCAATATAGCATAAAATACACACATAGCATATGACACGTGGAAACATTACTCAAGAGCAGACATGAATTTAGGATAAAGTACAAACAGCAGTAAAGCACACACAAAACATGTGATACATGAAAACATTACTCAAGGGCAGCTGTAAAAAGAAACGTTTTTAGCCGTGATTTTTTTTAAACTCAGTGTTTCAGCAGCTTTCCAGTTGTATGGAAGTTTGTTCCAGATTAGAGGAGCATAAAAACTGAAAGCTGCTTCTCCATGTTGGTTCTGATTCTCGGGATGTTGAGTAGACTGGAATTAGAGGATCTGAGTGGTCTGGTGGGTTGGTATAGTAACAGTAGATCTTCAATGTAGTTTGGCGCTAGGCCATTCAATTATTTATGAACTTGTAAAATAATTTTGAAGTATATTCTCTGAGCTACTGGGAGCCAGTGTAAGGACTTTAGAATTGGGGTGATGTGCTCTACTTTCCTGGTTCTAGTGAGGACACGAGCAGCAGCGTTCTGGATCAGCTGCAGCTGTCTAATTGACTAGGCTGACCTGTGAGGAGGCTGTTGCAGTAATAAATCTGACTAAAGATAAACTCATGGATGAGTTTTTGGAGGTCCTGTTGTGACATCAGTCCTTTAATCCTAGAAATGTTCTTCAGGTGATAGAAGGCTGGCCTTGTTATTGCCTTTATGTAACCCAGGAGGTTCAGGTCTGAGTCCATTACAACATCTAGATTTCGGGCCTGATCAGTAGTTTCTAGCTGTTTTAACTGAAGCTGTGTGCTGACTTTTGATCGTTCCTCTTTAGGTCCAAAAGTAATTCTGTTTTGTTTCTGTTCAGCTGGAGAAACTTATGGCACATCCATCCATTGATTTGCTCAATGCATTTACTTAGGGTTTGGATGGGTTCAAAGTCACCTGGTGACATTGTAATGTAGAGCTAAGTATCATCTGCATAGTTATGGTAGCTAATCTTATTGGTTGTTATAATCTGGGCTAGTGGGAGCATGTAGATATTAAATACGTAGGAGGGGCCCCAGGATGAGGCTCTGGGACACCCCACATGTGATTTCGGTTCGTTTTGATAAAAAGTTTCCTATTGAAACAAAGAAGTCCCTGTTCTTTAGGTAAGACTCGAGCCTTTGACGAGGGCAGTCTCAGTGCTGTCTCAGTGCTGTGGTGAGCACAGAAACCAGACTAAAAAACATCAAAGTGGTTGGTCATTGTTTGGAAGCTATTTAACTGCTGAAACACAGCTTTTAATAATTTTACTGATGAATGAAAGATTAGAGATTGACCTGTAATTCTCCATTAGCATGTTGTCCAGGTCATTCTTCTTTAGCAGTGGTTTAATAACTGCTGTTTTTTATACCTGGGAGAAGAGACCTGAAAGGATGAATGAGTTTAAACATTACAAATACGTTTTCTGTAATGTTCCTCAAGGCCGGATTATCCAATGGGCATTATGGGCACAGGCCCAGGGGCCCACGCCCACTGGGGGGCCCACATGAGCAGAAAAAAAAATAGTCTTCATATTTCAAATATGGCAGAGATCGGTGCTGGCGGAGATAACCAATAAGATCCACACCATTTTTTTCCCCCTAACAAAGTTACATAGTCCCTAAGGCGCAGTTGTGGAAACCATGGTAACATGCCACGCCCCTGCCCCAGCAAGTAGCGCTCCGCTGACCGTCACCAGACAGTAGGAGTAGTCCTAAGAGAATCGAAAATGAGCGACAAAAGGCGGTTTCTATAAATGAAAGAGAGAAAGATGAGAAGAAAACGTGTTTATTAGAAAGTCTGTCATCTACTGACACATTCTTTATAAAACCTAAGGAGGAAAATCAGGAAAAAGAAGACATTGTGGATGATGGTGAGCCAATGAACCTGTTTGGAGGGGACTGCGTTAGCTACACAACATGAGGCTAGCTGTAGCAGCAGCAGCTCAGACTGGGTTTATCCGCTGTGGTACGCAGCATTGTGGGGGACAGTTAACGTAAATACTTACGTTGTTGTTATCAATGGTGGAGCTGCTGCTTTTAATAATTGGGCGACCAGATATCCAGCTTCATCCCGTGATCGAGGTTTGGGCGGTAAAGTGACCCAAACCTAATGATCTGCTGTCACTTTCCTAGTGGAGGAAAAGTTTCTTCAGACTGGATCTCATGTTCAGGGAGGGAGAGACGCCGTACTGGCGGGAGGTTCTGCTTAGGTGGGTCGTTGCTATCAGTCAGTTTTTAGGTGAAAGAGGTTTCTGTGGTGATGATGAATTACTTGGATCAGCACATAGTGTTAACTTTGTTGCCATTTATCTGTCAGTTTGGTCATTTTCTGTGTGAACTCATAAAGAGATGGACAGAAAGGCTGGGGCAGCACATCATGGAGGACAGAGTCAAAAGTAGGGATGCACCGATCAAAAAATTTGATATTATTGCTCTTATGGCCAATAACTATTATTTACATGTTATAAATGTTACATTAATCTCTTACAAAGATGGAAATAAATAGTGATTTTTAATATTGGCTCAGTTTTACTTATCGGACCAATACAATATGTTAAAAAATGATTAACATCGGCAGATACCGATGTTGGTGTCAATACATTGTGCATTCCTAGACAAGAGCCCTGTTCTCATGGTTTTACTTATGAAAAACAGGAGAGGAGGAGGAAAGAGACAGTAGTGGAGGATGGAGAAACAGGAGTTCAGAGATACAGATACAGGTTTATTAAACACATTATGTAAAAGGAAAAGTATTTGTTTTTACTTTGCATTCATTTTCCATTTATGATCAAATGCTTTAAAGTATGAGTCAAGTTTACTTAAACTGATTGCACTATTTTTTTATCAATAAAAGAGAAAGAAAAATATGGAGAAGACACAGAAGGGCAGCATTGGAGAGTTGAGAAGCAAAAGAACTGAAGGAGTGCTGTGAGAGAGGAGAGGAGAGGAGAGGAGAGGAGAGGAGAGGAGAGGAGAGGAGAGGAGAGGAGAGGAGAGGAGAGGAGAGGAGAGGAGAGGAAAATTAACGAGTATGAGTGAGTTTTTGTGATTAAGTTATGGAACAATCTGAATTATAGTCCTGGCCTGGAGGAGGTGAGATAAAGCAGGTTGTGTTTACAGAGGGAAGGGAGTTACACCCCTGTGTTGTGTCTTGATATTGTTGCCCTCAGATGAGCAATGTAGTTTTACAAGACTGTGGTGAATGAGCATTTTCAGTAAGTAAGCTACAGACTGTAGTTCTGATGCATTTTCTGTTCTTTCTGTTAAAAGTTGTGAAAATTAATTATTTATTAAAAAAACGTTCATATGTAATGTAGCATTATAATAATTACCACATGAATGGCTCTAAAATTGAACTTTAATAAGTGATTTCCGGGTGTGCTTCAGACATATTATTCTTTCACTGTTAAGATAGTTATTGCAAAAGATCCTTACATTTTAAAAAGCACTTCCTGTTATCTCCTTTTTTTAAAAGAAATTCAACACTATTTTCTCTTCACTGACACACACCTTGAAACATGTTGTCTGTTCAGACTTTAAAATGTTTTTTTAAAACACAGATAGTACATGGCCTGCAAATATTATACTTAAAGCGCAACTCACCCCCGAATCAACTTTGTTTTGCTGATCAGCTGTATTAAAGTGTCTGATAGTGCTGTCTATATGTCTGGTTATTATATTTGGTATTTTAGTACATTTCAGTAAAAGTATTTTCTACTAAAAACCGTCAGTGTGATGCCCTCGTTAGGTTAATTTACACTGTACTTGAATTTGAATCGGGCTTTGCTACCGGCTCAGCCGCTATGGCTGACGTCAGCCAGTATGGACATCCTGCCGCTCTAGAGTACAAAACAAGCTTAGTCTAGGCCTGTAGTGAGTTGGAATAGCAAGGAAGGGTTGACGTCACCCAGCTCTCTCCCCCATACGTCCCTCGGTCCTCCAGGAAACGGCTCCTTTTGCTGCATTTTTCAAACCATAAATGTAGGTGGAGTAAGACTCTGGTGGGGGGTGAGTTGATCTTTAAAGGCCCAGTGTGTCAAAAAAAGAACTCTTTAGTGCCTCACAGTTCAGAGTAGGTATTGCAGCTATGGTAGCCCACATGCATCAAAAAGGCAATAAGTCTTTAGTGACTTCCAGCTCTTTTCTAAATGTTATCCAAATATGTACTGAGTAATAAAAACTGTGTTTTTTATGTTGATGTTAATTATGTTTGCTGCATTTCATAACAGCAACTAGCAAATCTGTAATGACTCCATGCTAACGTAAAAAGCAAACTATATAGTTTTGGGTATTTTATTTTATATATTAAACGCTATTTATTTGATTATTTGCCGTTTTGGATATATACAACGCAGTGGAGTCTGTAGTATCCCCCCCCCCTCCCCCCTGTAAACAGACTCCGATATCATCTGTTGATTCAGCATCAGTTGAGACAGGCATAGGAAACAGAGAGCGAGGTAGACCACAGAGAGGCAGAGATGTGTCACATGCGATTGAAGCAGGGCAAGCTACCCAAGAGGAAGGAGCAGAATTTCCCCCAAACCAGCCAGGCTGCCATGGAGAGAACCGGTGCCATTATATCTTAATTGTCCCTAAACTGCTACAGTATTTCAAGACGGCCAATGACTATGACGGGTCGACCACAGTTTATGTATATAGAAATGTAAAATTTCAAGCCAATAGTTTAGGATGGACGTTGGTGAGAAATAATGAAAAACTTTGTAAACGAGATACACAGAATTTGATAGTAAACAAGTACAAATAATACACACTGGGCCTTTAAAATAAGAACAAACGTCTCTAAGCTATATTTAATGTGCTATCTAGTGAATGAGTGGACAATCCGAATACCAGAATTAAGAGCTGGTAACTCTGTCAATAAAAAACCCACACAGTGTTTCAAAATAAAAGCCCTTCTGGTTTGAATCATTCAGAATTTCAACATTAGCTTTTGATAACTCTATTTCTACATGTGTTCCTTGAACATTGGTGCATATTTATGTTAATATTGGGGTAGATGTTATACCATGTTTATTTTTAAATCAAGTGACAGTTGTCAGTTTTTTTCCTGTTCAACTAGATGCTCTTAAATTTACAAAGATGCTATATGCTATTGTAATTAATTAGGCTAAAGGATATTGATTTGATTTCATAACCCTAGAGCAAATTCTGTGTAGCCAAGCTAGATGACATGGATCCACCTATCATTTCAGTGGATAGAGACTTGACTTGTATTTTTTTAATGACTTAGTGAAGACACAGACAATGAACTCCCCTGTATACCAAAGATTTACAAAAGTCAATGTGAGACCATTTGTCTGATAGTTGGAGGGTCGACCTAAACTGGGTCATGGAAAATGACCGCAAACACAGCAGCTAAAAAAGGGAATCAATGTGTTGTCGCAGTCAAAGTCCAGACCTCAACGTAGATTGAAATGCTTTTGGGGACCTTAAGAGAGCTGAGCATATATTAATGACCCCAAATCATTGATAATCCCTGATTAACATTTTTTTTCTGATTTGTTCTGAGGTAGGCTCTAGAATCTACTTAAGAAAAGTGAGGTGACACAATAGTACTGCCTGCCACTAGCGGAATAACATGTTTTCTACCACACTGCAACTAGGTTAAACAGGAAATGTTGCTCTAGTAACTTTGTCTGTCTCTTCAGGGCTTCGGTTGTAAAATTGTACCTCAAGAATTTATTATGGCAAACAGTGGAAGTGTCAACATCTGATAAAGCAGAATATTTATTTAAATGTAATAGCATATGCCATCATTTATAAATGTGTGTGTGTATATATATATATATATATATATATATATATATGTAAATAAATTCAATGTTTTGGCACAGATTCCCAAGTAAATGTAGAGTAGGTCTGGATTACAACTGCCACCGCCCTCCCGCCCCATATGTCCCAGCCTGAAAATGTTTCCACCTCTAAAAGGGTTATCTTTTTGGTTTTGGCTCAATTTTAGCACCATTTTCCGATTACATCTTACCAGTTTCTATGTCTCTACTGAATAAAACATTCCCACAGTGTGATGCTGCCACCACCATGATCTTTCTCTGGTGAGGAAGCTGTGTTTAGTTGTGCAATGTCAGTGTTATGCCAAGCATAGTGTTTTGCATGTGGCCCAAAGTTTTGGTCTGACCTGACCATAGCACCTTCTATTACTACTAGTTTCTGTGTCCCCTACAAGGCTTTAATCGAACTTTATTTATAAAGTGTTTTCATACAAAAATTGCAACTGAAAGTGCTTTACAGAATTAAAATGACCCCACAAAGACCACATTCCCATCCCTCCCCCACATAATTAAAAACATGATCACAGTCATACCCCCCTCCCTCAGACCCAACCCCCATGGACACACACACTTAAGAGCAGCAATAAAAAGGACATTGGGCCGAGTACAGATGAGCCAGGTCAGGAAACGCCATCAGAGGAGCCATCTGCACCGGCAGCAGCACATCCACAGCAGCAGCCAAGGCACTGACTCAGGGTGCCCAGAGGAGGCAAGGCTGAGACCTCCACCTCCACCCAAGCGCTACCTGGAGAGCACTCAGGCAGCCACAGCCGACCACCAGTCCTGAGGCAGAGGGCTCCCACAGAGGAAACACTGGAAGGAAGATTCAAATAACAGGTTAAAATATCAAAATGAACAGTGGATAAATATGATTAAATAGTAAAACACTGATAAAATGTAATAAGTAAACTGTGTAGAGCAATTAAACAGACTAATAAATAATAATCAGTTAAAAGCTAGGCTACAAAGGTGAGTCTTGAGCCTGTTCTTAAAAAAATGAACATTCTCTGCGTCCCTGAAGTCCTCCGGCAGCCTGTTCCAGAGGTGAGGAAGACGCTTCACCATGAGTGCGTGTCCTGACTTTAGGGATGACAAGGAGACTGCAAAGGTTCATATGGTAAAAGTAGTTCTGAAAGATAAGAAAGCCCAAGATCATTAAGACACTAAAAAACCATTAAAATAACCCTAAAATTGCTCCTAAGTCTTACGGGGAGCCAATGCAATGAGTTTAAAACAGGTGTAATGTGCTCCTGCCTCCTGGTCTTTGTCAGGACACGTGCTGCTGAATTTTGTAGACAGTTGTAAACCAGATATAGTCTTTTTGGGAAGACCAGAAAGCAGGGCATTACTGGTGATAAAAGCATGCATCAGTGTCTCCGTATTGGCCCGAGAGAGAATGGGGTGGACTCTGGCAATGTTCTTTAGATTATAAAAACCTATTTTAGTAATGTTTTTAATGTGAGGGATAAAAGTCAGCTCAGAATCAAAAATAACGCCCGGGTTCTTCCTTTGTTAAGAAGGATTAAAAGACAGTGATTGTAGTTTTGGTAAGATTTTCTCTCTCTGGGCCTCAGGACCGATGACTAAAACTTCAGTTTAGTCTTGATTGAGCTGGAGAAAGTTTTCTGCCATCCAGGATTTGATGTGTAAAATGCTGTTAACAAGTGCATTCATTGACCATGTAAAATTTTGCTTAAAAATGGTAAGTTAGATACTGGTCGAAAATTGTTAAAATCATTTAAATCTAAATTGTTCTTCTTCCACAGGGGCCTCACCACTGCCCCTTTAAAGGCGGCAGGAAAGATCCCCGTCTGAAGAGAGCAATTCATCAAGGTTTAGATCTCATTTCTAAAAGATCCATAAAATTGCTTTAAAAAAGAAGTGGGAATTGGGTCCAAAAGACATGTGGTGGGCCTCACTGAGGAGAAAACGTCAAGAATCTCAGCTTCTACCAGAACAAAACACATGCTCAGATTTGTCTAAAACCATGGTAGATTGAGAAGATAAAATATTACATCTGATGGTGTCTACCTTCCCTCAAGCGTGGTTTGCGAACTCTTCACAGAGTGTTTGAGGGGTTTTTCTGAAATGCATTAGTAGCAATGTTAGATTTTTTTTTTCAGTTGTGGAAAAAAGAATTGTTGGATTATTTTATGATCAGAGATGATTTTGGAAAAGTATGCATTTCTTGAATTTCTTATTGCATTTGTCAGGGATGTGTGTGTGGAGTATGGACCCAAACGCAGACGCTGAAGGAAGGTGCAGGATGTTTATTAAAGGAGGTGATGATGATGGTGGTGGTGGTGGTGGTGGTGGTGAAGAGGACGACGGCAGGAATGGAGAGACTGGACATCGGGCAGGAACGGAGATGCAGGAAGACGACACACCATGGGGATGATGACAATATAGTAGTGATCCGGCGCTGAGTGAAGGGAAGTGATGGGTAATAAAGGCCGGAGGTGAGTAGGATCAGGTGTGAATGATTTGAGACAGGTGAAGACAATGAGGAGTGAATAGGGCAGCGTGACAGCATTATTGTAAGGTTTGAGAAGTTCTGTGTATATTTGACGGTTTATTGTGGTTTTATTTTTCCTCCATCTTCTCTCTGCCACTCAGCAATTCCTCTTTTGTTTTTTAAGCTCTTTATTTCTCCACAGCGATACCGATGCACGTTTTGAGTGTGAACTTATAACCTTTAGTGCAGCAAGCAGATTGAGAGCGGATTGCAGCCCACTGATATAATCATTGACAATAAAATCACGAGGGGTAGGTAAAGCAATAGGAGGTATCTTTTCAAGAACTTCAAGAAAACCTGCGGCCACTTCAGGGGTTAGGTTATGCTTCCTGACAATTCTCCCAGAGGTCTCATGGTGGATAAAACTGGTGATTAAAAAAAACACAATAGTGGTCAGAAACAGCCAAGTCAACAACAGAGGACACACTGGTGGACCGGCTATATGTAATGACCAAGTCCAGGGTGTGTCCTCTGTGCGTCGGCTCCATGACATGTTGACTAAAATCCATATAATTCTGAATATTAAAAAAATATGTTGATAAAGGGTCTAGTTAATTTCGGTTGTCAGTCATGCCTTGGTAGATTGCAATTGTGTCATACTCTTTCTAATTTCAGAGACTGGGTTTCAGAGTAAATCCTAATTTTTTTAAATGACAGCCATTTTTTAAAATGACAGCCATTTTTTATTTTCCTTACAGTTTACAAATTCTGTTGGTCTGTCACATCAAATCAGAGATTAGTGGTTGTAACGGGAATTTTTTAAAAAGGTTTAAAGGGATGTGTGTACCTTGGGAAAGAAGTGTAAGGCTCACATTGTGGTCTAAACATTTTCTTCTCCTCTACTTTCACATATTACAACTTTAAGTTTCTTAATGTCAAATCAAATTGCATGTAATCGTGCTGAGTCACTTTCCACTCAGGTTGTGTTCCTGTTGCAGATCGGGTTTTTTTTCGGGTTTTTTTCAGGTTTAAAGCGTGATTTTTCGCCACTGAGGTCATCACGTTTTTAACCTCCGTCTGACCACATTTTTGACAACTCCTCAAGATCATCACACAACCACATCATGACTTGAGTCTCGGCCTTGGGGGTAGGGGGATTTGTCTGACAGTTTCCTGCCATTGTGAGAGATTTAATAGTCCAGGGATTACACCCCCCTTGTTTTTGTTTAGAAACCACATAGTTGCATGTGAAGAGCTTGCTTTTTATGTGCTGGATGGAAGTATTTTGCAAGTAAAAGACAATGGTACAGAACATTTCGCTGTAAGGTCTTGGTGGTGTTTATGTTGCAGCAGATTGACAAAGAATGGCATTCTGGCCATAAAACACAACATGTCTGTTTGTCTCTTTGATTCTCTAGGACATTTTCCTTCATTTGTTTGACTATTGTTGGTAACTGTGAAGTCATGTTTGTATTAGTCATGATCCTAATCGCTCGAGTGGGGAAAATATTACTGTTACCAACAACAAACAGGTGAAATTATCCTAAATTTGCAAGATTCCATTCAAATACAAAAAGAGGATTTGACAGCAAAACATTTGTTTCATCATTTGTTAAAAAACCAAGACCAGAAGCATGTTTTCTGTTTGACAGAAGAACAATAATCGAGGAAATCTACATTCAGATTTGTAGTTTTCTGTCTCTAGCTCAGAAAGGGGCAAATGGGGAGCTGAGATTCTTGTCAGAATAACACTCTTCTTTTCTGGACTGTTTAATTAACAGCTGATGTCTTTAAGTCTTTACCAGCTTCCAAGAAGACTTTCTACGAAAGGAAACTTTGAATGACACTTTTGAAATTTGTTTTTTTTTAAAAGCTGTGGGCAGCCAGTATCACACAGAACAGAGACGGCCTTCTGCTTTTCATTCCTTCTCATTCCTAATGCTCCCAGGAAAACAGAAAGCTGCTCTCCTTTGGCAGAGCTGTGGCCCACACAGGCTGTAAAATCGACCCCCATCAGACCTGCGGAGGCAGTCACCTCAGGCACTTCCAGTGTTTTCAGAGACCTTCTGACGCATTGTTGTCCACTCTGTCCTTATCAGGGGATTAACAGATTCTATCAGCCTCTGTCACGCTGCACAGCCTGCACACTACATATGTTTACATATGTTAGCCAAAGAAAGGATTCAAACATCATACGTAAAAGTAGAAGTGCATCAGAGTAAAAGCACTAGAGCTTCTACAAAAAGCCTAAAAATGCAAACAGAATAGCAGTATATAAAGTTTTAAAGCTATATTTTTCTGTCTCAACCTATTTTAGTTTTTGTTAAATATATTTTATCCTACATATTGCAAGATTTTATGATCATTTGTGAAATAACCGAAACTGGATATCCACAAATTAAATCAAATACAAAACAGGAACAAGAAAAGACAGCGGAACACGACTGACATGGAAAAAGTTGTGTTTATTTCAACAAGGAACTGAACAGCAAAAGTTAAAAAACGTGAGTTTGAAAAGTGTACACACCCCTGTTGAAAAGTGTACACACCCCTGTTGAAAAGTGTACACACCCCTGTTAAAAATCCAGGTTTCAATGTAGATGTAGAAACCTTTAAAACTATCATCTTCCTCGATTTGACAATATTTGCCGGCTATACCTTGCAATAGCTCTCAGAATCTACTACAATGTGATGATATCTATTGTCCACACTCTCCTGAGGTAATCTCACAGATTTGCTGCTAAATTTAGATCTGGACTATAACAAAGTCATTGCAAAAATTTTTTTTTCCTCTAACTAAGTCATTGTTTTGTTGGTTTTGATATATGCTTAAGCTCAATGTGTTACAGAAAGAAAACACTCTAAAGTTTCAGCTTTCATGCAGAGCCAAGAATGTTTGGACCAAAAGTTCTTATAACAGCTCAGTTCATCCACCTTGTCAAATACCTAAATTATATCTAAAGGAAAGTAATCCCAGAGCAAGATGCTGCCACGACTGTGTTTTATTTTGAGTATGGTGTTGTGTTATTTGTGTGTCAAGCATTCCTTTTGGAATTAGGGGCAAAAGTTCACGTTTGGTTTAATCGGACCATGACAAATCATGCCAAATATTTCTCGTAGATTTTCATCAGGTCTGGATGTCTTCTTTGAAGATAAACAGTTCTGTCTTTCAATGCTACTTCTTACTCTAAATATATGGAAACTATTGGAGGTTTTTGTTGCATGTTCAAAACCAGTTCTTGTTGGAAAGTCCTGATGGTCCTCCTGTTCTTGAGGTCCTCCAACAGATCCACAGCTCAGGTGGGAGAATCTGTTGACGATGTAACAGATTCTCCTCAAATCAGGCCTTCCTGGAATATTGGGAAGATGAAACCTGCGTGAAGTTACACTTATACTTTAACACAAGCCATGTAAAGAGGAAACCTCAAACATGTGGTCAGATGAGATCAAGATTGATTTTTCTGACCAACAAACCAAATCCTATGTGAGTAGAAAACTAACACTGCACGCACAAAACCTGTTAGACTGCAAAAGACTTGAGCGGAGTTTCACTTTGCAGCAGGACAACAACCCTAGGCATACAACCAGGGCTAGAAGAAAAGGGTTTAGATCAAGGCATAATCTTGTGTTATAATCAAATTGACAATTTATAACAATTTATGACAAGACTTGAAAATTGAAGTTCTTGGCCCTCTCTATACACTATGACTGAGCTTGAGCTAAGTCTCTAGATGGGGAAAGCTGGTAGCAAAAGATAAATGGAAAAAAAGTTCTGAAAACCATTTTACTCTCACTTTACATTGAAGTGCTAGGCCTACTTTGTGTTGTGTGACTTAAAATCCCCTCCCAAAAGACGTGGAAGTTTGTGGTTATAACACATCAAAATGGGAAAACGTTGAGAGGGTTTGAATCGTTTATCAATGAACTGTCTATAATTGAGAAGCACTTCAGTAAATTCCCTCTGAGCACAGTGTTGTTCTTTGGTGCTCATGACTGATCCTTTAACTGACAGACAAAGAGAGTAGGAGGAGCTGCATGGGAGGCAGTGGGAGGGACTAATTTAACTGCTCACTCTCTTCCACTCAAAGTACAAAAACTGTCTGTGATACCGGCACAAAGGAGAAGTGGAAATCCTGAGTGAGATGAGAGAAAGCCTGCAACGCTTGTCGGAGGAAGAGCTCAAGACACAACACTTGTTAAAGGAAGAAGGGAAGAAAAGAGGGAACAGATCATCAAGTCAAAATAATAAAGACGTTCACCATATTACAAAGACAGAAAGCAAGGGGATCCAGCCAAACTTCAGTTTTGCTGCTGGGAGGAATCATGTTGCTGCATAGTCTGGACTCTGTGAAGCATGGGGCTCTTGTGACAACTTTGGGCCGTTGGAGGTGAAACAATCCAAAACACAGCTCCGAGTTTGGACAACGGGACGGCATCTGTTTATAAGGACAGCCCTTTAAGGATCTGAATGAGGATAACCCAACACCTTATGCCAATAATGGACCATACCAGTGAGAAGGATTTTTGTTTAACTGATTTATCTGAGTGAGGAGAAGTGAGTGTGGATCTGGTGGGCTGTAGCCTGGTGAAGAGAGCCCGAGCAGGGGGAGGGGAAGAATCTCCAGCCTGGATCTCTGTCCTCTGGGAGGAATCTTTCAGGGTTCATCAACCCCCAAAAGTAAGTACACCAAGAGAGGAAAGTTAATCATATTTGCAATGCCCCATCCAGAAGACCTATTACTGCTGATGGCCTGACAGTGCCTCATTGTTTTGGACTGCTCTGAGTATAGCTTCTAACTGATGGACAGTTGCTTTGCCTCATAATGAATAACACTACCGGCCTGTCGGACAATTCAAACTGCAGCAAGAATGACATGTTCAAATACCCCCTGTACAGCACAGTCTTCAGCATTGTGTTTGTAGTCGGACTCATCACAAATGTCGTGGCCCTGTATATATTCACGTGCTCTCTGAAACTGAGAAACGAGACCACCACATACATGATGAACCTGGTGGTGTCAGACCTGCTGTTTGTCTTCACACTGCCACTGAGGGTCTTCTACTTCATCAACAAGAACTGGCCCTTTGGGGGGACTCTCTGCCAGATCTCCGTCTCACTCTTCTACACCAACATGTACGGCAGCATGCTCTTCCTAACGTGCATCAGTGTGGACCGCTTCCTGGCCATCGTGTACCCTTTTCGCTCAAGGGCGCTCAGGACCAAGCGGAATGCCAGGATAGTGTGCGTTGCCGTGTGGGTGCTGGTGCTTTCGGGAAGCCTCCCTACTGGGTTTCTGCTGAATAGCACCACAACTGACAACGAAGGGAACACTTTCTGCTTTGAGAACTTTTCATCCAAAACTTGGAAATCCCACCTGTCTAAAGTGGTGATCTTTATAGAGACAGTTGGGTTCCTCATTCCTCTGCTACTTAACGTTTGTTGTTCTATCATGGTGTTACAGACGTTGCGGCGCCCTCAGACCATCAGTCGTGGGGGAAAGGTGAACAAAACCAAAATCCTGCAGATGATAATCGTGCACCTGTGCATTTTTTGCTTTTGCTTCATCCCCTATAACGTAAACTTGGTGTTTTATGCTCTGGTTCGCACAAAAACCCTAAAGGGCTGCTTTGCTGAGTCGGTGGTTCGAACAATCTACCCGATAGCTCTTTGCATCGCTGTGTCCAACTGTTGCTTTGATCCCATCGTGTACTACTTCACCTCAGAGACCATCCAGAACTCCATCAAGAGGAAGTCTCCGGCCTCCCGTTCGTTTGACATCAAGTTTTCGGAGGCCCTCCAGTCAGAGAGCAGCTCCAATTTGCAATTCAGCCTAAGGAACCTGAAAGCTAAGGTTTTCCACAATGAATCTTCTGTATGAAAATTCTCAATCAGTTTTCTTTGAAAAGCTTTTCCTATTTTGGACTTCGTCTCAGGGCAAAAGCTTTAAACTATGGATTTAACAGCCTCTGCTTTGCAGTATTACCATTTGACCCTCTGCTCACATGTGAGGATTTACGACTACTTAC
The DNA here is from genome assembly GCA_963556495.2 of Valencia hispanica. Lineage (NCBI taxonomy): Eukaryota > Metazoa > Chordata > Actinopteri > Cyprinodontiformes > Valenciidae > Valencia > Valencia hispanica. Next base: position 14,014,169 of record OY747700.1, read on the forward strand.
ACAATTCTGTTTCCTGTGGATTATACTGTTTTGTCTTTAACAGTTACTCACCCAGTGATGCATTAGGGAACTATAAATCACTGGACAGCAGCATGGTTATGATATTAACATATTAATGTACCTGTATAGCTGTATATATGTATGGTAAATTGTGGTGCTAACTTTAGAATAGTATCTATTAAGTTAACATAAAGATATTCCAAGCTATACATGTACTGGGCTATTTGTTTCTTTTGGTATTAAAATTAATTCCGTAATTCACTTTTGTGAATGCGCCATTTTTTGTAATTGTGAATTACAGAATGTAAGGTGGCCTTTTTCTTGTTGCTGTTCTGGGAACATTTCATTGTAGTCTCACAAATGCACTGACAGACTTCCTCATACTGCACTCACGCTATTGTCATGAATAAAAGCCATGTGCTGCCTCATACAAAAACAACTGCACCTTGAAACTTATTTTTTTAATTTTAAAAAGGGGTTTTCCTGTCATTTATCACACCGCCGTATATGTTTAAACTCAATTGAACAAATATTGAGGATTTTTTGAAATTATATCTTGGAATAACATTTTTATTATACTGGCGCTACTCCTTCATTCCTAGTTTTGAGCTAAATCTGGGAAGATTGCAGTACTATGCAGTTAATAAAAGTGATTTTGCATATTTTAGACCTAAATGTATGTGTCGATACACAAAATTCTGAGACTTCTAAATCCTTTAATAAGTTTTTATTATTCTTTAAAGAAATCATATGTGTATTCTCTGTCCTTCAGCAGAAGACATACAGATTAAAGGGCAGTCTGATGCCATAGAAACTGCACTTTTTTATGAAATCCAACTGAAGGTATGTGTATCCTTTGTGATGCATTGCATTGATCTGAGCACCTGTTGTTTTGTACTGGATTTCTGCTATGTTTTTAGGGCGTATAATCAATATTATTTTGGATAGGAAAACACAATGAATGTATGACAATAGAGGCCTGATGCATTATGTATTATGACTTGAGATATTAGAGAAATACTTTAATTCAAATTCAATTCGAAAATGCTTTATTGATCTTATAGTGAAATTAGGTAATGATTTGAAAAGCATCCAAGAACAGTTCAGTTACTATATATTGTATTAGCCTTTAAAGCAAAGGTGCCCCAAGTCAGTCCTCAAAGACCCGATATCATGCATGTTTATTTCTTTACCTGAAGGTTTTGAAGCTAAGCTTCATAATTTTCCCCCTGACAAATTAAGGTAAAGAAATGGAAACTTAAAGTTGTAGTTTCTTAGGATGATACTGTATTTGATGTTAACCCTAAAACTGTAAATGTATCAGCTTTGATACCATATTTCTGACACTTCTATAACAAAGTTGTTGTTTTTTCCTCAAAAATGGTGTGTCAATTGCTGTACTTTGTCTTCTGTATGCTGGTGACTACACCCACCTTCAAAGATGCAGAGTTTGTATGGAGCAAACTTTGCGTAGGTTACATTCAAATAATGTGGAAAATAATTATATTTATAATAAGAGGTTTTTACACTTAATATGACAAATACTTGCTGCAAATTATTTAATAGTAATATACATGCATCATTTGTGATATATTGTATGGATCAAAACATAAGGGTCTTTTTTCAGGGATAAACTGATAACTATGTGACCATAAATGTCTGAATTATCAGCTTTAACACAAAAATGTGAGAAATCCAGTTGACATATCCAAAATATAGGTACATTTTGAATTATTTTCTCTTGTAATATGCACTACATGGTTGGGGACTATGAAGTTTCCCTTTTTTTCTATCCTGCATGAGGTAAAGAAGTGGAAACTGTAAGTCAGAATATGTTTCACTTCTGCTGTGGACTTCTGTATGGCAACGTAGAAGGGGAGATACATACGTAATTGTTGGTTACTGACATTTATAGGCTGTTCACATTTTTAGTTCATCAAACACAAATGCATTTATGCCTGTAGCGCCAAAACCACAAACTGAAAGTAGGATAAATCCTCTTTGCAGACAGTTAAAGCATGGAAGGTTAAGTAGTTAGAGAAAAGTTTAAACCACCATAGTGCCTGTCTCTTTTTAACTTACACTGGAATTTCATTTTATCTTCCTGTAACACTTTGTCCTCCCTTCTCTCACAAGGACATAGTGTTTTTGATTTCAGCCAACGAGGCTCCATACCTCCACCAAACTAGTACAATCCGTACAGGCCCACAGTCAATCACAGAGACTCAGATTTTCAAAAAGGTGCAAAATAAAGGAATTATTAAAAATGTTTTCCACAAGAAAGCAAATGATGTAATCAGCGGTTTTCTATGTTTTTGTCAAACATTGGCTGAACAAAAACCTTTGGTTGAGCTTTTTAACAAAAAGGGTGAAAGTTCATGTAGCAACTGATAGTTCAGGGTTTTATCAAACCAATTAAGAGACAATGCATAAGCACACCATGCAGGATACAATATTTTTAATGCAGAATATATAAATCCTGAAAACTTAAAATACTCTCTTGTGGTTATGTTACTTAAAATGGTTATTGAATAATAAATTCAACAACATTTGTATTATTTATTGTGAAATTCAAAATGTTAAAGTTTTTAAAACTTATTAGAATTAACAAGTGTTTTATTGTCTTCGTACAATGAATCTCTTGATAGTTTAGTAGATATGTTAACAGCCATAGCTGGATGCTTTTTACAAAAAAATTATACAATGCATGGAAAATTACCTGATGCACTGACCTGTAAAATATACTTGAATGGCAAGTATCAGAATTGATGCCACATTTTTGCTAGTATTATATATTTGTAGGAAGGTATTTTGTTGCATGATGATTTTGTATTTTCCCATTCAAAATGATTTAAACTGTATGCAAAATTTGTTTAAAAAAAAACACACAAAGACAAAGCAAACAAACACTAAAGCCTAGACCAATAAAATAGCCTAAAAACAACTTTTCCTGTAACCATTTCAAAGGAGGAGTTTGTAATCCATGAAACCATTCCTTGTAACTTAGACCTGGATCATCTGCCAGAGGACAGAAGACCACAGGTTTCGATATGGCAGGTAATTGAACAAAGAACTAACTTTGTTAAAGAGGTGGTGGATTCAGACACACACACACACACACACACACACATATATATAAATAAATTTTTTTTTTTTTGACAGAATTATATTTTTGGCTTTATAAGAGTTCAAAAATGTTATTTATAGTCAAATTTATAAAGAAGAGTTGCAGAATATTGAATTTGAATAAAAATATGAATAAACTGTATTGATGTCACAGATACATTTACATGTTAAGGCAGCACAAGCATAAGAAACAAAACAAAAAAAACAATTACTTCTCATAATGCGTCACAAAGACGGGTGCCCACCGAGACTAAAAAGGTAGTTTTTTTGTTTACTGGATGGGATAAAGTTAGTTCGCTTTCCCACATGATTTGCTCCGCACCAGGGTTCGTTTGGAACCACTCCGAGACCACCTCTTCAGGAGGGTCTCAGTTCCCTTGTTTGGTGAGCTCCAGAGTTCGGTGGATGGTATTCACACCGGCCCAAAAGGTCCAGCCCACGGGAGGAAACGAATTTGAGTTTGTCTAAATTAAACCAAGCGAGACTGGTTTGAATACGCCTTCAAACCAGAAGCTTGCTGATCCAGAATAAGTTCCCTTTCTCACAGGAAACAATGGGTTGTGAGAAACACTAGGAATCAACTCAGCATGAGAGAAACAAACTGAAGCACATGCTGCTTAAACTTTATTGAAAAAACACAAACATCAGCCAGCAGCACTTTATGTATACCTTGACTAAAATTCAACAAAGTCAAGGACACTTTTGTGAAAACAAACAGTTCCCTAAACAAAAGGTAACATTATCCCCTTTAAAGGTCAAAAGTCCAGTTCTGTGTTTACAGTATACAGTGTGATCACCACCAGGTGTTAATGACTGTTGACGTCTCTGCAAAGCATGGAGGCAGGAACAAGAGGGAAAAAACAAAGGCAATTATAACCTAATCCACTTTAGATGAACAATGTAAACCTTTCCACTCATTTAGCACCAAGGCAGACTATATAAAAGGATAATAGTTCAGATTTATTGAATTGGTGATGAAAATATTGAGGCACTGTCCGTATCAGAGGTAGAGACCCACATATTCTTTGGACTGATAGTATCTAATCAACTTGACCTTTCCTTCCCCACAGGCTGCAGGATGAGAAAACACAGGCTAGGTGTGGCTTGTCATCACATATACATTCTGTTCTTTATTCAGATGGGGGTGGGGAGCAGAGGTTTTGTAAGATAAATCAAAGTATATGTGGTCCATAATACAAGGGCTAAGCTTTAGCATGAGTGATTTTAAATGTGTTTGAATTTCCGATCAATGTCAGACTGACCAAAATATTTTATTTTAGTTTTCTGATGAAGTAGACTAAGAAGTATAAAGAAATTTAAAATAAAATACATGTTAGCACATCTGTTTAATTCAAGTTGTTTTTTTCTAGTTTGTCATCTTGATGATAATAATAATAAGAATTACAGACATAAATTTTAGCTAGTTCCAATTTACCTGTAAGAACTAAAAATAACCAAAAAACATATAAATTCCCACATTTTTGGAGCTGTGTTATTGTTAAATCCTTTATAATGGGAAAGAAAATGATTTCTCAGTAACACCCGAAGGATAAAGAGCTGTATCCATCTACAATACAAAGAGCAGACTTTGTTTGGGTGAACAACAATTAATATAAGGTGCAGAGAAAATGTCACACTGTGTGCATACGAGAGAAGTCAGTGTTAAACAGCTATGCAGTGAAAAGGAAATTTACGGTTATATCAAAACTAACAAAAAAAGATTAGAATTGACATAAACTGTCTTTAGCATCTTAGATTAACGTGATAAATAATGTAAGCAGAATTAGCGCAGCGTTAATATCAGCCTCTGTGTGTATTCAAAGGGGAGTTAGCAGACCTCTACTTTAGTTGTGACATTTCCAGAGAATTTTAAACATTTCCCAGATTTAAATTCAATTCAAATTCAAAAATACTTTATTTATCCCAGAGGGAAATTAAATGTTGTTGTAACTCATATTATCCAAGATTCTTCAAAGAGTTGTAGATGCTGATGGCTGTGGGTAAGAAGGATCTCCCTTTAGCGGTTTGTATTGTCCGTAATTTTCTTGATTTTATGAAGAATCCTCCTTTGCACCATCATCTCCAGAGGTTCCACAGTAGTCCTCAGAACAAAGCCAGCCTTCTTTTTCAGGTTGTTGAGCCTTTTTAAGTTTTTTCACTCTGTTGCTGCTACCCCATCAGATGATGGAGGAGAGGAGATTACACTCTCCAAAACAATTTTATAGAAGATATGCAACATCTTGCTGCCAACACTGAAGGACCTAAGCTTCCACAAAAAGTAAAGTCTGTCCATTCTTGTAGAAAGCTAGAGATCCATCTGGTCAGCATGTTTCCTAACTGACAGAGCTGTATGCTTTAAAGAGATGAAACAGATGCTTTATTGTAATACCCTTAGCTGTTATCTGCCGACATTGAACCCATTTGTGGCTGTCTAATAAGCAAAAGAAATTCCTTTCCCCCAATAAAAATTGTTCTTCTACTAAAAGCTTCTTATCTTTGCTTCCTCTATTCAATACTAAAAATGGCTTCCTGAGCCTTCTTCCCTCAATTGAGCAATACTACAGTTAGCGCAACCTTTTACCACTTACTTGGTATATTTACTGATCGTAAAAAGATTGGAGTTTGAGTTTCTGACTGATCACCAGCCAGTACTGATTTAATGCATAATGCAATTATTTCTCTGTGCATCACTGGTTTAAATGTCTGAATGGTTCATTTTAACCTATAACTCCCGCAACTCAAGATCACTAATGTAATGTTTATGCTGTCAGCGGTGTCGTCACAGCACCATCTAATTTCTGAAAACCTAATGTGTTCTCAATCAAGACCGCCAGCGTTTGGGTCCACATCACCCTGTGACAAATCTGACATGTTTCTCCTCTGATCCTCCTGATGAGCTCTTTGAAGCGCTGTCAGTCTGTATCAGGAACACTTTCTGATGGAAATCTGACACCAACGTTGTGTGTGGTGTCAAAGGAAAAGCAGTTTGGGTGGGGTCAGTTGTGAGGTTGGTGATGAGGTCATTGTCCTCAGATTCAATCCACAGCTTGGGTCACATGACCAGGGGGAGCACCATTTTGCCCAATGGATATAGGGAAAGGGGGCTCTGCATTAGATGATCAGCTATTTTCCTCTCCACGCAGAGAAAATTAGGGAGGAAATGGCTGCCATTACCCTGACATTGCTAGTGCCCATTCAGATATCTGCTCTGTTTACTTATATTACAATAAACATGCCAGATACTGCTATTCCGTCATGTTTTGTGTGGAAAATGTCTGCTTTTGTATGGAGTTCTGATGCATTGTTGGGGTTGTGGGGGGGTCTATTATTTAATATAAGTCAGTCTTCCTGGCAAAGATAATGCAATAAAAATACACACACAAAAAATCCACCTTCAGCTATCAGGATGTGGTTTAAAAGCAGAAAAGGAAAATCTTGCTGTGTGACCACAACAGCTTCCTGGCATAATCTGAAACCAGATGTGGCAATGAACAATTATCAAGCTGCAGAACAGAATGGGACAAGTTAGCTAAGCCAAATAACGGACCAAAACAGTTGCTTGTAATCTGTTTAACTCCCCATCACCTCCACCATAAACATCTCTTTTTAATCCCGTGGAGTTATGTGAATAGATCAGCTCTTTGTTGCTTAATGTCTGAGGAATGAAACAGAGACCATGTGCAGCATGTTGATAACACACTCATTCACACTACTCACACCCTACATTGGGGAAATATTTTTATGAAAATATATATACACATGGTGATGGTGTGCGAAAGGGTGGAGAGTTATCTGTGAGGCCCTATATGTATCTTAGTAAGACCATCAGGAAACAAAATTTGACAGCAGCCATTCGCACAATGGCTGTCATTGTTTTTATTTTAATTGATCAGATAAGTCTTCACATTCACGCAAGATTTCAATCCGCAGAGATCCGTTTGTATGTCTTAGCACATGAGCCAGGAAGTTCATGCTGCAAATAACTTGCAATAATAGCAGTAAACTCAGAGGCGGCAAGTCCCAACATGAGGGGGCACATTAATTGGAACAGGAGGGGGCAGGTTTGACTCATTTTGTTCTGCGAAACTATCAAGGAATTTGAACATTCCCACACTCTGACACGTACTGTTGCACATAATGTTTTCATGGTTGGCACGATCAGATTTGAATTATGAAGACATTTAGGGGTTTCTCTACACTTTAAAACCTGCTGGGTTATTTCTTCACTCCCCAATGCTGTTTTTTATAATGTTAGTAGCAAGTATGTTCACCTAAGATGTTCAATGTTTGTTCAAAGTTCACACTTTAACCAAAGAACTGGTCTAAAAGTCAATATAGGTGAGCAATATTTATGGTGTTATACACACACACACACCCACACACACGTCTGTATTGCATAGGTGTGCGTGCGTGTGTGGGTTCATAGAGTAGGTGTGTGTATGAATTTGTCACCTGGAGATCTAAAAGCTTACAACACAAAGCACCTGAGAGCAACACAGGGCCAAAGGCTGAAGCAGCCCCAGGAATAGAGACAGGATAACATACACCCATTACAGAGGTAGGTCCACAGAAAAGCAGGGGAGCAGCATCACCTAGACCAAGATGGCACAGGGAGGGACCCTGGGCACTAAATCTCTCAAGCCTACACCCCAGCCACATTCAGTATGTTACATGCACATCTCAATCGAGCTTTTGGCAAAAATCGAGCTAATACCCTGACTAGAATGGGAGTCTTTATCCCACTTTACCCATCACTCAGAAAATGAATTATTGAATGAAGTGCGTTGGACCCTGCCACGCTAGGTGGCAACATGCACCTTTTCATGTTGGCATTCTTCCGGTCACACAGCGTCACACAAATGCTGGCAGCAGTGAAGCAGACTGAGTAAAAGCAGGATATGCACAATGAGCGAAGAAACAGACGAAAACAACGTTGCAGCACAGTACATTTTGTAAGTCCTGTACCGTTTCATTGTGTTACAGTCGTTGTTGCTGCTGTGTTGATGTCAGTCCTGTGCTGTTATTCTTGCTTCTGCGGTCTCGTCACTTGAGTGCTCAGGCTGCTAATAGCTTGACTAAGCAGCCTATGCCGTTTACATGCAGAGAAATGTGGTTTTTTTAACCGCATCATCTGGGTTTCTTAGCTCGATGAAGAGTAGACCAGTTCAGTTCGACGTCTGCTGGACTAAGGTGTATACATGCATTTCAAAAGTCCAAATTCAGTCGGACAAAGGTAGTAATTCGGTATATATATATATATATATATATATATATACATACATACATACACACACACACACACATATATAATATATACATACATATATATACACATACACACACACACACACATTTATTTATTTCTGCTGTGACGTTGGCATTTCTTCCATGGGACTCAATGGAAACTTGCTCCTTTCTGGAGCCAGCCCTAGCGGACGAGGAGGCAACTGCAACTTTTGGCCCACACTTTCAGTCAGACTCCAACCTCCACCATTATGGAGGACTACGGGAGTCATTGGAAAAGCAATACAGCATTTTGACGATGAGTGCTTAATTGTGAATTAAAAATATAGATTGCACACTGAAAACTAAATTCAACCAATCACAGCTGCTCCTCGAACGTAACCAGCTCTCTCATTGGTTAGACAGCCACATTTGGGTGGACCTTGCCGAGCTGCACAGCTCGTGTCTAACCAATGAGAGAGTGCTCAGTGTGCTCAGGGACCAGGAGGGTCACTCCAATGCTAAAAGGAGAGGGTAAACCATTTAGGAAATGCAATTGCAAAAAGGATTTGAAAATGAGACCCGGAATGAGAAAACAGGTGTAGAAAAGGGAATATCTTTTTTAAATGTATGAAAAGGAAAGATATTTACAATCTCCTTTATTAATTGTGTTATTTAATTCTACATTTTGAAATTGGATTTGAAAAACATTTTAAAATCCCAGTATTTAATAATCAAAAAATAAATACAGTTTGCAGTTCCTCTTTAGTATTTCAATTTAAAATGTTTAACTCCAAAATGTTTTTCAAATTTGTCTTTTTTTGTATGGATTAATTGTTGAATTTGAAATTATATTCAGCAATCTATATTTTTAATTCACAATTAAGCACTCGTCGTCAAAATGCTGTATTGCTTTTCTGATGACCCCCGTAGTCCTCCATACACCATGACCATAACTAGAGAGCTGTCTAAGGACAGGATGAGCCAATCTACAATAGGCAAGCAGCTTGGTGAGAAGAGATCAACTGTTGGAGCAATAATTAGAAAATGCAAAACAATGCAATACAAGATTAGTGACAATCTCCCTTGATCTGGGGCTCCATGCAAGATCTCACCTCGTGGGGTATATATGATCTTGAACAGTGAGGAAACAGCCCAGAACTACACGGGGGGAACTGGTCAATGACCTGAGGAGAGCTGGTACCACGGTAACAAAAGTTACCATTAGTAACACACTATGTCATTATGGATTAAAATCCTGCAGTCTCCCTGCTTGAGCCAGCATATGTCCAGACCCATCTAAACTCTGCCAGAGACCATCTGGATGATCCAGAGAAGGATTGGGAGAATGTCATGTGGTCAGAGAAGACCAAAATGGAACTCTCTGAAATAAACACACCTCACTGTGTTTGGAGGGGAAAGAATGCTGAGTTTCATCCCAAGAACACCATACCCACTGTGAAGCATGGGGCTGGAAACATTATGCTTTGGGGATGCTTTTCTGCAAGGGAGACAGGACGCCTGATCCATTTTAAAGAAAGGGGTCATGTGTTGTAAAATTTTTGGCAAAAACCATGACAATGATCCCAAACACACCGCCCGGGGAACGAAGGAGTGGCTATGTAAAAAAACATTTCAAAGTTCTGGAGTGGCCTAGCCACTCTCCAGACTTCAATCCAATAGGGAATCTGTGTAGGGAGTTGAAAGTCCGTGTTGGCCAGCAACAGCCCCGAAACATCACAACTCTAGAGAAGATCTGCATGGAAGAATGGGCCAAAATACCAGATACAGTGTGTGCAAACCTGGTGAAGACCAACAGGAAATGTTTGTCATTGCCAACCAAGGTTACTTTACAAAGGCCAAATGCTTATTTTCTGCACCATTATACAATGAAATTCTTTAAAAATTATACAATGTGATTTCCTGGAATTCCTTTCACAGTTTCTCTCTTACAGTTGAAGTGTACCAATCATCAAAATTACAGACCCCTCTCATCTTTTTAAGTGGGAAAACTTGCACAATAGGTGGCTGTTTTTCATTAATAGCCCTTGTCAAAAATTACTCCAACTTTCTTAGGTTTATTACCTAGGAGAATCAGAGTCATCGAGATAAACTATGAAGGTATTGTAATTATGCTATTGTTTACCTGTATTTTTAGTTTAGCACAAGCCACACAAGTTTCAGGTCTAATAGCAGCAGACCCAGTGTGTGCTATTACAGGCATACACAGCAGTAAAGCATCAGCAAAGTAACTGAAAAAATTGATCTTAGGGTACCAAGTACAGAGAAGATTGTAGTGGATCCAATGCACACCCCTGTGGGACACCATGGCTATGGGCTAGAATTTGTTCTTTTCAACCCACTTAGCTTTAGTTTTAGATGCGAACTGTAATCAACAAAATGCTCATCTGCATCTCGGTTAGCATAATAACAAAAATTAGGCTGGGTTTTATGCTATCAACATACTGCATCTATATAACACACGTTAAAATAGTACATCTCATCTTTTGCTTTCGGTAATGACTGTTTGAGTCTGACTAAGCATGGTCTCACAGAGGCTTTTAAAGAATAATAAAAAATAGGATTGGGTGTGTTCTGCTTGATGATACAAGTTAGGCTCTTTGATGCCGTGAACTCCTCCTTTAGAGGATTTAGAGAGAAAAAACTGAGCAGCCAGTGTGAGGACACTAATCCTTTCCTGTAGCTGCAGCCCATAACCAGACAGAACAGACCACAAGTGAAACTAACATCCCATGAGAGAAATGAGAAGTTAGTAGTTCAAAGCCATCTATTCCCATAGAAAATACTGAAATTACATATAGTTATACTTTTTTCTTATTATTTTTAACTGAAAATACAGTAACATTGCATTATGCATTAAACAGGAAACTTTTTTTTATGTGGGCCTTTTAAAATTGGCATATTCATAGTTAAAAACATAATAAAATGCAGGATCAGCTTAAAGTTTTGAGACAGAAAGAAATCTTGATTTTTCTCAACTTTACTTTTTTCCTAACTTTACTTTTCTTACTTTACTATGCTGACAATTTGCCTTGAGTTTAGGTTGGTATGAAAGATGATCAGTGACGTGATAGAAAACTATCATTGACACACAAAAAATGTATTTGGGCAATATTACAGTCCCACCAGATGATGGATGACCTGCTAGCATAATTTCCATTATCTTATGGCTCAACAAGAGAGGTTTCAGATGTGAAGTAAACTCCTGGGCACCAAAGAAAGTATAGCAAATGTCAGACTGTCTTCTAGAGATGATCCAACTAAGCAATCAGGTTGCCACCTTTACAGAGCTTCGCTGTTGAACATTTATTTGTGGGGTTTCCTCTCATCTATTTTTGCCTAAAAACCTAGTTATAAAAAAGGGGATCAACGTTTTCTATCAATCCAGGGATTTGATGATAAACAATGCTTTTCCTAGAACAATGGAGCACCAGTTCTCAGCACAAAGATGTCTCAGGGACAAAAAGATTGACATTTTGTGTCAGAGGTCAGGGTAATTAAAAAAATCTTAATTCTAACAAAAAACCTGTGGTCAATCCTCAAACTCAGGCACATTCTAAACACTGATAACTCAAGAATGAATCACCACTGGTCAGGATTTGACCTTGTATGCCAAGTTTAAATTCCAGACTTCTTGAAAAAGAAAGTTGGATGTTTTTCCAACATTAAATCTTTTCACAAACTTGATTTGTAAAATATATATATCTATGTAAAAAAATTGCTACTGAATCTCAGTATAACACAGAAACATCTGACAAAAAGATCTAACAACTATGAAGCAGTAAAGTTAGTTTGAAAAAACCTTTGGTAGTGACAGTAAATATATTGAGCTTCACTTAAATTGTCTTGTTTTAGAGCAGTCTCCCCTAGCAATCCCTATAATACCACAGCACACACTCAAAAAAATACCCGAAACACTCCACACACAACCATAAAAACCAGTGCTTGTAGGTCAGCCTTCAGTTCACCCTGTCCTCCATTAGGAATTTCCACAGGTCTCATATGACCTCACAACACTTTCCTTCTCCTCCCCAGCAGAATCAAGTCTCCTACATGGTGCCACAGAAAATGCCTGAAAATAACAGCTGAGCCCAAATTTTCCTGAGAACCACCAGTTGTTAGAGACATGATCATGTCATTTAGCACTGTAAGTTCCTGTTGAAGAGGGGGAGGGGAAACGGACCCGTACGCAAAAGATGATTGTCTTGTCACCAACCCTCCATGTCCTTTTAAACCAGGATCATGAAAAAGGCAACCCCTTAACATTTTGGCCTCAAGGTGGGGAGGACACAGTTCATTGATAGCCCAGAGCTTATCAGCACTGCTCCAAAACAAACCCCACAATTACCCCCCATGGAACAGACAGATGAGGCCAAGATCATTCAAGCAGAACCAGAGCCTGAAAAGTGTCACAAAAATACATAATGGACATCCTGTACGGGTATTTTACAAGAACATTACATTAGGGGAGCAGTTTGAACCCCCTGCCTCGTTTAAAAAAAATTGTTCTTTAGAACTTTATAATTTAGAGACAGGGTCCGGTTTTGTTTTCAGTTGTAAGCAGTGAAAATATGAAAAATATGTGATTAAAAGTGTGCCAAAACAAAGTGAATATTTTTTTATTTCTTCAGGTATTGCCTATTCTTTCCAACACACTCTACCTTAAAAAAGCATTCATACTACCGAATGTTTCAGCTAATTATTTTAACAACCACAGACATCTATGTTAGGGGATTGATAGGGATATTTATCTGATGCTATCAAAAAGTAGTGCATAATTGGGAAAAATAAAGAATGCATCATTTTTTGCCATTTTATTCTGAAACCCCTAAATAAAATCAGGTCATGTGTGGTACTTCTCTACCAGCTTTGCACATTTAGGAATTAGATTTTGCTGCCAATTTTTCATTGCTGAATAGTTTAAGCTTAGTCAAATTGGATGGAAAGTATAATTGAACATCAAGTTTCTAGCCCTGCTACAGATTCTCAATTGCATTCAGGTCTAGACTTTGACTGGGTCATTTCTAACAGATATGTTTTTAGCCGTTTGTTCCGGGTTATTGTCCTGCTGGAAGGTGGACCTTGGCACCATTCTCAAGTTTTCTAGAGCTTTCACCATATTTTTGTTTTCCAAGAATTGCTCTGTATTTAGCCCATTCATCTTCCCTACATCTGACCAGTTTCTGTGACAATGTTGAAGAAGAGCATCCCAGACAATAAACACTTTTAACCTTTAATCCTTAATCTGACCAGAGCCCATTGTTTTGCAATGCCCTCCACTACAGATCTTATGGCAAGCTATTTGTCTGTTACTAATAGCACTTACTAATTACCAGTAGGTGACATCGGAAATTATTTGTGTCCCCTTATTTTACTTGCGGATGTCAGTCTAAAGTACATAGATTCATTGCAAATGCCACATCCCACAATTTTTGTAAAACTTTAAAAAAACTTCAGAGTTTTCCTTCCACTTTACAAACATGCACAATTTGATGTTGGTCCAACACATAAAATCCTCACAAAGTGCATTCAAGTTTGTGGTTATACCATGACACAATGAGTGAAAGTTTTTGCAAGGCACTGTATTTGCTTCTATAATTTTCATTATAATTATACTATCACCTTTGTTTTAGGAAACAAATACTCTGATAGGAAGGATCAGTGTTATATTGCTCTCTTGGAAACATTTCCACTGTTGCCAACAACACACATTTTAAATGAGCAGAGAAAGAGACAGAACTAATAAATTTATTTACTACTGACCAGACACTGATCCTTGTTTGTTACCTGGTCTTAATGCAGCAGCCTGGTTTGTATCAGCAGTTATGTTCTCACAACATACTGACTCATTATCTTCCATCTGCGGTGCCTCGACAGTTAGCTGTGGGTCTGGTAGAAAAACTAAAATAGGTACTGCATGACTCCCTGGAATTTAAAGAACCTTATTTAGGCCATTTGTGTTTTTCTTAAATAAACCAAACAGGAAGGAGCGTAATGTCTGAGCAAGGCGGTGACCAACTTGAAACATAGACGAGACAATGAAAAGAAAAAAAGAAGAAAAATCAAACAAGCGATGTCAACCTATTAACAGGGTCTTAATCTTTCAATAAAAAATAAAAAAAAAAGTTCTCACATTTTTTTCTAGCTTTTGCCTAATCTGACACATTTCCACACACAATCTCTCAGGCTACAATCAAATTTCATGTATTGCAACCTGTACTTAAAGAAAACAGGAAATGAGACAGCATCAGTACAGACGGGTTCGTATCAGACTGCTATGTGTGATGCTGCAAACAATTTATGATTAAGCTATAAGATTTACACATACCTTTTGCCTGTCACCGATACATTTTTCAGGGTGGCCTTACAAGGCAACTAACGAGGAGTTTCAAGGTTTTTTAAAAACTAGAAGTGAGCGCACAAGTTTCCATTTATTGATGGGTTTTCTTTTCCTGTCCATGCAGCACAAAAAAAACCCCACAGATGCTAACGTAACACTCAAGTTGCAAAGAAACCACAATCTTTTGTAGCCATCAACAACCTTTTAGCTCAACTCTGGCTGGATAATTGACCACTATCTAATCAGAATGGGTAGAATCTATTTAAATCGGTTGGTTTCCTGGCATATATCTGGCTTTTCCACATAATTTAAAAACTGGGCAAAATGTTTATTTTGGGAAGGCTTTGTTCCTTTTAAAACACGCTTAGGTGTTACCTGTTGGGAGCATCCAACTGTCTCCAAGTTTCAATCATCTGGCCCAACGGTTTTCCTAAAACGAAAGAAACAATCCAGGAATCTTCAAGGTGCCTTGACTGTGAGTGCCACGATTAACTGAGGAATCCATGCTCCGAAATCCATGCTTTCGAGTGTAACCAAAGAAGGAACTTCACTGAAATATGTAATTCTTTAGACTTCATTACCCTTTTCTAGCAGCATCAGGTATTTATACAAGCCAAAATATATAGCCTACAACAGCTAAACTTGACATGTGGTCATATTGCTTTTTATTGCTGGTAGTTGTCATTATTTTCCCTGAAGATTCCCATGTGTTTAGCTCCATCAATCTTCCCATTGACTCTTACCACCATCCTTGCCCCCTTCGAAGCAGAGAATCTCCACACCATGATACTGGCCCAATGTGAGGATGGTGTGTTTAGAATTATCTTCAATTGATTTCTAATACACATTATTTACAACAAAATTCACCATAAGTTTATCTCCGACCTGTCTGCTGTGTTCCTTGCTCTTCATGGTGCGATTTGCTCATTAATGTTCTCCAACAAACCTCTGAGGCCTTCTCAGAAAAGCTGGATTCATATTGAGATTATACTACACTCAGCTGGTGTCTGTTTACTAATTAGGTGACTCCTGAAGACAATTGTTTACATTGGATTTTATTTACCAGTACTAGAAAAGCACAGAGCACAGACCTCCACCAAGGCAGGTCAGGGATCTGGAGCACTCCCCAAATCTAATCACTTGTTCCAGGTCCCACTGCAGACATTTCCTGAAAGTTTCAGAATCAGTCAATAACTTTTTGAGTTGTGTTGCTAACAGACACACAAACAAACTTAAAAAAACAAACCCTGGCAAAAACATAACCTCCTTTAGTGAAGAGGGACTAAAACAAATGCATGCCATACTTTTCAGATTTTATTTCCAAAACATGTATACATTTTTTAACATTTTATCTATTTTCTTCCACTACTCTGTGCTGATATATCATATAAAATTTTGTTGAAATACACTAAAGTTTGTGGATGTATTGTGACATAAAGTAAAAAGGTTTAAGGACAACCAATACTTTAGCTAAAAAAGTGTTCTTTACAACTTAATTTAGAAAGGAAGAACTAATTTCAGCAACAGTGAATTAAGCTGCAAGAGGAAGCGTTTTGTGTCTACGGTCCTTGTCTGCAGTGGATTTATTATTGTCTAAAAAGAAGGATGGTAAAGAGATATGCCAGCAGAGTGTGTGACCCTTACTTAAGGTGGTACAGCTCATCTGGACCGCTCTGAAAATAGTCTGATTTTAAACAAGTCTAACTGTGTCCCATAACCCATATCCAAACTTAACTGTCCTTGGTCTTTTTTACTTTTAGTCTCCAATAAATTGTTCCACCACACAAAAACCACTTGGCCACCGCAATCTATTGTGTGACACAGATCAACAAAACACTGGCGAGCACACAATGGAGGGTCGCTTCAGAGCGCTAGAAATAATCATAACAATGACGGCCCTCGTATTTATAGTTGCAAAGAGACTCCCAGCAGCAGTTCCTAAGTGCTTTGTTAGTAACAGGAAGAGCTGCTCCCCATCAAGAACAGACAGCACTTCTCTTTAATGGGTGATTCATGTTCAAGGTTTTCACTGGCCACGAGTTACCAGTAACCCTATAAATATTAACCAAAAAACGCAAATACTGTATAAAAACAAAATTAGATCTGAATGTAACAACCACACAAACTAAAACAAAAGGGTTGAGCAGGCAATGGAGCATTCTGATAGAAAAACGGCTTTCTAAGCATCAGTAGCCAGACAGAGATCACTGGGTCATCTTGCATCTGCTGAGCACTTCCTGAGTGAAACTCGCGACAATCGAAAGCAGGAGCAAAAACAGAGACAAAAGGGGAATAGAGATTACTGCTGATAGCCAGCGCGAACATTTCATCAAGAGTAATGACAGCAGCTGAGGGGGCGACGTGTGCAGACGAGCTGCGAGATAGACAAAATGAGGGGTCCTTTAGTGCATCATTTGATAAGAGAGGATGTTTTGCTTGATTGTTTGCCATCATGTCACCAGAACTAGCAGGAAGAGAATAAGTGACTCGCTTAAGATTAGACACCCAAGTAGTAAAATACAACTTCACAATGACTCAAGTGTCATGCTGAAACACAGGATGCAGCACGTTTTATACTGAGCAACAAAGACAGAGGAGGAAATGCTACATCACAGTCAGTTGATCAGTTCCACAGATTTCTCTCATGTAAAGAGTTTGTAGTGGAACACCTCTGAGGCATTGTGGTTTTTGCACGGTTTTGTCAGCAAACAGCTGCAAGTTTAAGCAAGTCTTTGCTGCCCTAAAGACAGTATTATCTATAATAATTGCTCCTGCTCAAATTAAAGTTGTACTTTCTCTTTTGTCTCCAAAGTTGTAGTTGTGAAAGTGGGAGTGTACTGATCCACAGGCGTATTTCATCACAAGCTACAGCTTTCTTTGGCTCATTTATGAGCACAGACAACATACATACACCAGACATAATTCAACATCCTTCCTGCAAGAGGAAGCCTTTCGCTCCATATTTTATGAAGAACATATTTACGAGCCTTCAGTACTTTTTCAGTCTCAGACAAAGGCAAGGGAGAAGAAAAACATGTCTTTATAGTTGCATGCAAACTACAAAGGCTTTGTTCCGCTGATCTGCACAAATTTTATATAAAACAAATGTTTTTCAAAGCATCTAATTCACAGAAATCAAGAAAAAGCAAAGAATTCCAAATATGACATGCAGTCATGGTTTGCTATTTTTTTGCACCCAGTTTGCATCAACTGTGCATGTTTGCTTCTGTTTTTCCGTGTCTGTGCCAAGGGTTATTGTGACCCAATGTCAAAGCCAATTTATCCTCAGCTCTTTATTTCATGCATGCAATTATTTCATGCATGCACCATGTTCTGCATTAGGAGCATGCCTGAGCATAAATTAATGGTTTTTCATTAAACATTATAATTTTTGACAAATATACTGCGCCCCGCCACAATTATTAGCACCCCTGGGAAAGATGTGTAAAAAGTAATGTCATACCTGTGGGCAAAAAGTATGGTTCAGTACGTATTCTTGGTGTTGAAGTCTGGTCCAATGAGTTTCAAATGCATTCAGGTCAGAACTTGGCAGAAAAGCATGGACTAATCCTGCCTTTTTTCACCACTTTAGGCAGTGGTGTAAAGGTCTGGGAGATATTTTCTTGGAACATTTTGGGCTCTTTCGAACAAGTTGAGCATTGTTTAAATGCCACAGTCACTACAAGTCTACTTACTGACCATGTGTTTCTTTTTGAGCATTGTCTGTGGTTTGATTATTCTCTAACATAAACTATAGGTAAGCTAAGTGAGAAACTGTTTTCTGGATTTATTGTCTGACTTATGCTGAACACAAATTACTCTTAGTTCAACAGCATGTCTGCAATGCTCTGGCAACCTGTCCAGGATGTAACGCTAGAGATAGACACCATCCTTACTGCGACCCTGCAAGTTTAAGTGGATATAGCCAATTGATGGTTGCACGAATGGACATGTGCCATGCCAGGAGAAACATACATTTTTGGATTATTATTCAGAGTCTGATCCAACTAAAAAGCAAAGTGTAACCTGCAAAAAGGCTTCAGTTAATTACAAGTAGAACCATAACTTGTAGCTGGTGGTATTTTGGGATATGCATATTTCCCCAATGTGGGATTTTTCTACCAAGATATGTCTTCTGATATGAAGTAATAACATTTTGGAGTGTCCCACCCAGAGTCCGGACTTGAATTTCAGTCTGTGCAGAGAGATAAAGATAAGGGTAATGGCAGGGAGGCCTTCAAACCTCAAAGACTTGGAGCTAATCAAAAAAATTATCCAAAACACCAGAATGTGAATGTGGGATTCATTCATGCTTCCAACACCTATAGACTAGATTACACAAATTCTATCATTATTGATGTTAACAAATCCTCTCTTGATTGCCTTCAGAAGGTACAGAATGCTACAGCACGATTTCTGACTAACATGGACAGACATAGACATATTACACCCATTCTGGCTGACTTACATTGGCTCCCTGTTTCTACCAGGTTTGATTAAAAGTTTTAATTTTGGTCTATGAAGCCCTTCATGATCTAGACCCTTCATACCTTTCTGAGCTGCTCATCCCCTATGTGCCCCCACGATCATTGAGGTCTGATGACCACCTGCTTCTATGCAACCCTAAAATACGCTATAAATCTCGAGGGGCACAGGCTTTTTCATTTGCCGCCCAAAAACTCTGGAATGAGCCCTAGCTCCACATGAGGCAGGCTCCGTCTTTAAATCTATTCTTCAACTCTATTATTTTCATCTAGCATTGACTGTTGATTCCCTTATTTTGTATTTTGGGGTGTTTTATCTTTCTGTTTTGTATTATATTTTTTATGTCATTGTTGTTTTTATTGTGTTTTATCTGTTCAGCACTTTGGTCAGCTGCCATCCTATTTTTAAATATGGTATTATAAGGTATATTTATTCCTTCTGCATAAGGGCACTCTAAAGAGTCTGCGTGGTGGATGGGGCTGTAAATCTCCATGTAAGACACGAGAAGAGTCTGCAGTTATCTTCCTTGGCAGTCTGAGGGTTTGTGAGAACCAACCACGGAAGAAAGAGCTCTCCACATATTGACCCTCTACCTTGGAGCAGATGTTTGAGAATTTGAATATTCTTGACTTTAACTGGGCAGAAAGGCTGCAAAGCCAAATTGTACTTCCATACGGCAGGATGGTCAATATGATGGCACTGAACAATTCCACATCTCAAGTAGGTCTTAAGTTATTGTCCTCAAGTCCCGAGTCGAGTCTCAAGTGAATACAGGCAAGTCCTAAATCTAAAACAACATTGCAATTATATGTGCAATGCAAGTAAAAGACAATGTGTTCTTTTGAAAATCTGTATTTAAAAAAAAATCTGGTTAAATTAACTGGCTGTGCTGCAGCTTTTGTACACATACATTGACAGTCTCCGTTTGTTGATACAGTATGAGTGAAATGACTTAAAGGATGAGCAAGTTTGAAATTGTGGTGCTTTAAGCTTTAGATATTTGGTAAAATATCAAGTCTTAAAGTAAACAGGTTCAAGTCTAAGTCAAGTACCAAGTCATTGGTATAAAAGTCCAATTCAAGTCAAGTCGAAAGTCGAAAAATTAATGATTCGAGTTCGACTCAAGTTCACACTTCTGCAAAACATCAGTGGAAACATTCTCAGCAGGTATAAGCAGGGGTTGAATGCTGTAATGCCAAAAAACTTTTCTATTGATCACCGAGGGCATAATTTTCAGCATGCCACTTTTTATTAAAATATAAATATTACAGTTAAATGCCTTCTTTTCCAAATATATACAGCTTTTACATTGTTTTGTTATATTTTGAGAGAAACTTGTTCCATTTCCCACCAGAAGACTAGAAAATGACTGAAGGTTTGAGACCACAAATATGATAGTTATTAATGTAATATGCTGAGTTGTGAGGACACGGTTAAATACATCTCGACCACTGATGGGAGACCCTCCTATCTGCAGGACACAGGACAACTTGGTGACACTATAAGCTAACTTTGCAGCTCCAATTTATCTGTATCTTCACTGAACATGAACATTCTTTGGGGGGTTAGAGGGGGACATGAAAAAAATGTATAACAAAAAAAGCAGGGTGGAGGGAGGGGGGTGGACTGTAAACTCTGGATGTGGATTTTTTTGTTAGTCCAAGATAAGCGCAGAGCTGCAGCAGAGTTTTTTTATTGCAAAAAAACAACAAAAAAAACACATCCCAGGCAGACTAAAACTCTCATGGCGAGGAAACTCCTGTCATTCAGTAGGAGGTTTCATTCTCTGGATAAATTTTGGCAAGAATAATCCCTCCCTGGAGTTACTGTTGGTGAATCAGCCTCATTGTGGTTTAGTCTTTATCCTGGCGAGCCCAAAATTTCATGGGCGAGGCTTGGGTTGGACTTTGTTTGTTGCCAAACTTGTGGTCTTTCTATTGTTCCATTTTCCTTCACACTGTCAAGCTTTTAATTTGGAAAACTATGGAGATTCTTTTTCACACAAGGACATCTCTTTCTTAAACTTTCATGTAAACAGTATAAACACTCACATTTAATTCAGTTTAAGACATTCCTCATAACTTATTTTTGATCCAAGTCCCAGCAGCAGCTTTAACACCACCTAGTGGTGTGTAATCAACATTTAATATAGGAAGCGCAAAACCCAAACCCGTCTGCATCATCATAAAAAAAATTAAGCAACAGCCACAAAGTCAGATGTGTGCAATGCTAGGTTCCATTCAAGAGCGTGAAAGCCAAACAACATTAAAGACAGGACATGTTTAGTCTACGTTTGATATCACAGAGGAAATGGGCTTCTCAGGGCATAATATTTCCTGCTTTCCCAAGGAGCAGACCATAAGCTTCCGAGATGGCCTTCAGTCTTGTGGGAATGTTATCACTGATGTCCCGATCAGCATGGAGCAGATATTCCACTCAATTCAGAAAACAGCACAGAAACACACCTTATACAACTTTATGGAAAACAAACATTTAAAGACAAAATTCAGTTTAAATATGTATTCCAAGTTACATCTCTTTCCAAAGCTCTTTAACTTACTTTGTAAAAAAAAGAAAAAAAGAAAAGGAAGAAAAAGAAAAAAAAATTGGCACATTCTAAAAGGTTGTGTTTTCATATGTTTGAGGTCTGAAGGAACGCGGCTTTAGTGTTCCGAAAATATTTTCTCAATCTCATCCACCCAGTCACAAGGAGATTCTTCCTCAAAGTCCCTGTGTGGAGAGAACACACAACACAATGAATTTTAACTGTGTTTTTATAGGAGAGTCTTATAGAAATGATACAAAGCTAACACATTCCATGCATTCTGCAGATATTCAGAAAGCTCTCCCTGTACACATCAATATTCACGGTCTCAGCTGTTTTGTTTTACACAGACAGGCTCAGAAATATTTGGAAAGTGAACCATATCCATGTTACAGATGTACAATAAATGTCCACTTTTTGAGCCTTACTTTGAGTTCATTAATATCCAAATAAGAGAAAAGGGTTTTCACCTGGAACAAACGTCCGATGATTTTCTGAAGCTACATTATTGGACTTTATAGTACCAGTAAATTGAGAAGTTTGCGTCCACTTATCAAGGGCATGGATGTCATATTATTTTTGGGTCTTTAAGGATCAATTCTAACTGTTGTTGCTCCAGAGTGAAATGAGCACACAACGAACAACTTGAAATTCAAAAGCTAAAACTGTGTGCATAAGTTACCAGCACTAATATAAAGTTAATTGTCCCTCGGCAAGTTGCACCTTCATCACATGCTTTTCAAAGCCATCAAGAAAGTTCTGGGTTAGATATGGTTGAACATCTAACCCCTCCCCTTATCATAATTGGTAATATATCTCTCTCTCTACATACATATGTACATACATACGTACATACGCACGTAATTGGTAATATATCTCTCTCTCTACATACGTACGTACGTACATACATACATACATAGATACATACATACACACACATATATATATATATATCATATATATGTATATATGTATATCATATATATGTATATCATATATATGTATAATATATCTCATATATAGTTGTGGCCAAAAGTTTTTGAGAATGACACAAATATTAGTTTTCACAAAGTTTGCTGCAAAACTACTTTTAGATCTTTGTTTCAGTTGTTTCTGTGATGTACTGAAATATAATTACAAGCACTTTATAAGTTTCAAAGGCTTTTATTGACAATTACATGACATTTATGCAAAGAGTCAGTATTTGCAGTGTTGGCCCTTCTTTTTCAGGACCTCTGCAATTCGACTGGGCATGCTCTCAATCAACTTCTGGGCCAAATCCTGACTGATAGCAACCCATTCTTTCATAATCACTTCTTGGAGTTTGTCAGAATTAGTGGGTTTTTGTTTGTCCACCCGCCTCTTGAGGACTGACCACAAGTTCTCAATGGGATCAAGATCTGGGGAGTTTCCAGGCCATGGACCCAAAATTTCAACGTTTTAGTCCCCGAGCCACTTAGTTATCACTTTTGCCTTATGGCACGGTGCTCCATCACGCTGGAAAATGCATTGTTCTTCACCAAACTGTTGTTGGATTGTTGGAAGAAGTTGCTGTTGGAGGGTGTTTTGGTGACATTCTTTATTCATGGCTGTGTTTTTGGGCAAAATTGTAAGTGAGCCCACTCCCTTGAATGAGAAGCAACCCCACACATGAATGGTCTCAGGATGCTTTACTGTTTGCATGACACAGGACTGATGGTAGCGCTCACCTTTTCTTCTCCGGACAAGCCTTTTTCCAGATGCCCCAAACAATCAGAAAGAGGCTTCATCGGAGAATATGACTTTGCCCCAGTCCTCAGCAGTCCATTCACCATACTTTCTGCAGAAGATCAATCTGTCCCTGATGTTTTTTTGGGAGAGAAGTGGCTTCTTTGCTGCCCTTCTTGACACCAGGCCATCTTCCAAAAGTCTTCGCCTCACTGTGCGTGCAGATGCGCTCACACCTGCCTGCTACCATTCCTGAGCAAGCTCTGCACTGGTGGCACGCAGCTGAATCCTCTTTAGGAGACGATCCTGGCGCTTGCTGGACTTTCTTGGACGTCCTGAAGCCTTCTTAACAAGAATTGAACCTCTTTCCTTGAAGTTCTTGATAATCCTATAAACTGTTGATTTAGGTGCAATTTTAGTAGCCACAATATCCTTGCCTGTGAAGCCATTTTTATGCAACGCAATGATGGCTGCACGCGTTTCTTTGCAGGTCACCATGGTTAACAATGGAAGAACAATGATTTCAAGCATCACCCTCCTTTTAACATTTCAAGTCTGCCATTCTAACCCAATCAGCCTGACATAATGATCTCCAGCCTTGTGCTCGTCAACATTCTCACCTGAGTTAACAAGACAATTACTGAAATGATCTCAGCAGGTCCTTTAATGACAGCAATGAAATGCAGTGGAATTTTCATGGCAAAGAAGGACTATGCAATTCATCTGATCACTGTTCATAACATTCTGGAGTATATGCAAATTGCTATTATAAAAACTTAAGCAGCAACTATTCCAATTTCCAATATTTATGTAATTCTCAAAACTTTTGGCCATGACTGTATATATATATATATATATATATAAACTTAAATATTGAGCCAGAAATATGCCAGAACGCTGAGGATGGCCACAAAAAGCATGTACTTAACAAGAAGTTTACTAAGACACATAGATTGCACCCTCTATTTACCGGAGGAACATTTTGTGAAAACAACTTGGTTCCTAATATGACTTTGTACAGATAGCAACGCCATATTTTCCTATTTTAAATTTAAAAAATCAACACGGAGTGCTTTGCAAAAGTATTAATAACCATTTCACTTTTTAATATTTTGTCATGTTATTTAATGTATTTTATCGAGATTTTATCTGTTAGACTAACACAAAGTAGTGCAACTATCCTTTTCCTTCCACTACAAAATTATGGACTACTTTGTGTTGATTAGCAACTAAAAATCACTTTAAATCTGAAGCTGTGACAAGGGTTAACAATAATTTTGCAAATATTTGCCCTTATTAATGATACTTGGATACTACATGATGACACCATAATGCTTCATAATAAAACAGCAAACGGTCTTACGTGTCCTCATCATCAGAGCGAGGCTGCAGTCTGTACTCGTCTACATCCACCTCTGACTCAAGGCCATCGGTGTCATCACCCTGCTGCTGGGAGAGGGGCCCAACTAGAGGGTTGTCATCTGAAAATGAAAATAACAGCATCAAATGAAACCCCTTATACCATCTGGAATGATATCTACCTCTCATTGAGGAGGTTTAGGGAAAAAAAGATGCTTTAAGCATGTTCTTTACCTCCTCTGTGAATTAAAAATGTGCTGAAAGCTTTGTTCAGCGGGGCCTTCTCCAGCAGGCCCAGAAGCCTCTCAGGAGCATCCCGCACCCATTGTTTTCTTTGCCTGTCGGCCTCTGACTCACCTGGAAAAACAAGGAAGGAACGTTTCTACAAAGTTTTCTTTTATACGGCTCAGGAAATTAAATTCCGCTGCTATCGTACTTTCATGGGTGGAGCCGGTCTGGCGAGCTCCAGCCATGCTGTCTGATGAAACCAGGCTGGCGTTGGCCAACATCTGCAGCACAGCGCTCGGTGACTCAGTCGTCCACTGCTTTCTAGTGCCTGGTTCAGTGCTCTCACAGCAGATTTTAGGTAAATCTCCACCTAAGTGCAACAATTTGTAGCTTTCAGACTAAGTAAACAGCAGTATTCATATCCTCTTGAACTTTTTCATATTTTCTCACGTTAAAACCACAAAGTTCAGTGTGTTTTATGTGATAGACCAACATAAAGTACTACATTATTGTAAGTAAGAAAAACAATAAATGTTTTCAAAATCTTTGACAGTAAAGATTCTTAGTGTGTGCATACATTCGTAAGTAGCCCAATTTAATCCAATAAACCTATTCTCTCGTTTCAATCATTACAATTCCTAGGAAACTCTAGCATGAAAATCACTAAAATATACACCTACATGGGTATAAGGACTATTAGAGACCATTAAACTGGTCAAACTTATTATTAGTACTGTATCAACAGCCTTGTTGATTTAAAAATGTGTCTATGCATCACAAATCATATCGTCATTGCAACATTCAATAACCAGAGTTAAATATTCCATGTTTTTTTGACAGTGTTAAACTAATTAGAAGCGTTATTTGCGGTTTGCCACAAGCTATGTGGGTTTACACAGCAAACATGTTGAAGAAGTTGTTCTGGTTAATCTATGTGCGGTAGAACATTAAAACCCTGAAAGCACTATCTCCATGGTTAAATCTAATGGTAGCAGCACCATGAGGTGGGGATGCTTCCCTTCTGCAGGTGCAAGGAAGACAGATGGGAGTTATTGGTAAAAAAAGAATGGAGCTAAATACAAGGTAATAAACCAACACAAAATTCCATCTAAGGATGTCTGAAGCTTGTATCATAAAAGATCTATGGCTGTGCTGGCAGTGAAGGGTGATTCAAAGTTTTGACTCATGTGGTCTGAATGCAAATAACCCCTAAAAACATTCAATTCCAGGTATTCTTTTTCTTCCTCTTCCCAATTCTGTTCTAATCAGTGCTGATGTATCTTATGAAACATCAATAAAATACATTGCAGTTTGTGACTGTAACCTAAAAAATAAAAGTTAAAATGTTTAGGGGTTAGAACTATCTTTGCACTTTAAAATGAAGCACTTTGAACCTTCCACCTTCAGTTGTTGATGTTTCTATTAAACTCCTCTTTCCCAGGAAATTAGCCACTTTCTGCGCTTCCTCCTTGTTCCATCGACCCGTTCGCCTCTTCTCTTCCTCTGCCTTTAAAACCTATAACGGAATCAAACCAGTGTAGTGCGTGAAACACAAAACATCTCCGACACCATCTGAACCTGCATGAGCTTTTGAGAGATTAGATTTTACAGATGAGGAAGTTGCGTAAGAGTTTAAAACTGATTTTAACATCTCCGTCAGCATTGGACCCCGAGTGTCTGTTGTGTTTCCACCTGTGAGGGCAGATGAGAGCGCAGGAGTCTGGAAACCCGGTGAGAGGTCAAGATTGTGTGCACCGACGGCCTGTCCTTTGGGTTCGTCTTGAACATGTGCTTGATCAGGTAGTGCAGCTCGTAAGGCAGGTGGTTGGGAAGGGGAGGGTACGCACCCCGGCACACCTTCAGGATCAGGCTCTTCCAGCTGGACGCCTGGAACTGGACACAGGAAGTAGGACTGAGGCGCCCAGAGACAACAAACCACAACAGAACAGCCGAGCCAAAAAGTACACAGCGGATAATCTAACTCAGCTGACAATGTTGGGCCCCCGTCATTCAATAACAAGGCTATCTAGGATCTCGCTGATTTTAGTCAACAGCTGACCGGTAAATATTTGGACAGAGGTCCATTGAGGGAAGGGGAGGGCAAGTACCGGGTGTCGCAGGGTGCAGAGCTCGTAGAGGATGCAGCCCAGCGACCACACATCACTGCAAAACACAAAAAGACAGAAGTGGTTATTCATTCAATCCAGACATTCGTCATGCACAGTCACAGAGATGCAGTATTACATTAGTTACATAATCCCCACTGAGCTGAGAACCGAGACTAAGACTGTCTTAAAAACTCCACCTTGTTTCTCTTCTTGTTAGTTTATTTTTACATGTCCTTACCTGACAGCCTGGGGAAACAGTAAGGCGGGTCTGGCTGCCTTGCATTGTAAGGGATAAATTTGCATAGTCCTTCTGCTGCACTACTGACTTTTTTGTAATTAACTGTACTACATGCCGTATTAGGTTCAGGCAACAAATTGGACAGACCATGACAATTATAAAAGGGAACACATGAAACGTTTAGTAGGTGAGATCAATTTATCCTTAATGTTGATTATTTTAGAAGCAGAAAAGGGCCAAATTGAGATGACTAGAGAAATTAGTCAGGTGTTCTTGGTTTCCACCCGAAGAAAGGACACAACCAACAGACCACCCGGCACTACTAAACTACTTCCACGCCAAATGAACACAACACAGTAGGAATGGGTTGTTTTCCCTGCATCACTGGTAAATGGGGGCTACAGACTTTAGGTCAAGACAGCCACACTCAAAGACTGCAACTTCCAACTACCAGCAATCCAAGGAAAACCACCCATCCTTAGTCTACCAATACTCCACCTGCCAAGATTGCCACACCTCCCAAAACAGGTCTCGTCTCGGACACACCCCAGCAGATGACCAATCGTCTATGAGGCCACGCAATAAAATGCCCAGGGTAAAACTCCATATATATATATATATATATGTGTGTGTGTGTGTGTCTAAAACGAAAATCACTGATCTCTGAAAAACATGTAAATAAATAATTGTGTTTCCAGTTGTAAAATTCCAAGTAAATAATTATGATTAACCTCTGCTGAATTTGTGCAGATATCTGTATGTAGGTCAATGTTTTTATCTGCAGGCAGAAGCAAGTTCAAAAACTGGCAGGATTCTGTAAAGGCAAGCTTTCCGTGGGCTTAGAGAAACTTCTGAAAACTACTGACAGGCAACAGCTGCTTGCTGTATCCACAAATCCTTTTAAGCATCATGCAAATAAATAAAAAGTAAAACTTATTATTGCTGGAAGGGGATGATGTTTTTGAGAAAAACTGTGCCCTGCGGTTACTTAAATGATTGGGGTTTTTTTCTTTATCAGGGACATCCTTCTGGCTACGGATAAGAGGAACATCCAAATATTTTTATCGGAGAAATAGAGAGTATCACTGTAGTCTGGTTTTATATTTTTATTTTGCTCATTTTTACCAACAAGCTGTAAGACAAACCAAAAACATAAAAGTTTTTTTTCAGCAAGCAAACAAAAAAGTACTTATATATTTATCTTTTCAAAAGTCAAATAATTTATGTTTGCTGATTTAATCACTGTTAATCAGGAAACAGAAGACCCATAATTAGGTTCATTATTGCAGCAGCGTACCTCTTGTTGTTGTACGGCTTGTTGTTCCAGATTTCCGGCGCCACATAATACGGCGTCCCAACATATGTATGAGCATAAGCCTTCGAGCTGCAAGAAATTTGCAATTGTTAAAAAAAAAAAAACATAGCAACAATAGCAGCACTGAGAAATCAGCCTAGAGAGGTGCTCCAAATGTGTTTTCCTCTAGCACCTGTTTAGAATACAAGCTGAGCCGAAGTCCCCGAGCTTGACTGAACAGTCATCAGTCAGGAAAATGTTCTGACAGGAAATGAGACAGAAGTGGTGATTTAACATGAGGCAAAACATAAGAGCATTCGGCTGTGGCAAAATGACATTATGCACAAGAGGGTGATCATGCACTCGTCTCCGTTTCGGCTGAGCAATTCAGTTCAGCTCTTATATTAATCCATACTTTGATGCTACTCTACCTTGGACTTTAAATCTCTGTGCAAAACCCTCTTATCATGAATATGCTGTGCACCTGCACACATCTGAGCGAACCACTTCAAGATCTGGGAGAAGGAAAACATTTTTAATATAAGAGGCAAAAATAAGCACAGTAACAACAAAAACAGCTGCGGGCATTTAACCTACATTTTCAACAGTGAACTGAGAAGATTTCTGTTGCTGGATCCTCCGAAGCAGATCTCCGCCACTGCAGTATTCCATAACAATGAAGAGGAAGCCATCTCCTGGACACACACAACCACATGCCCTTCTATGTAACCACAACAGAAGCTCAGATGTTTGCACAGCCCTCAGCAAAAGTATTCACACCCCTTTTCACAAGTGGTCCTGTTACAAACACAAACTTAAACGTATTTTCCAGTCTAGACAACCATGGAACCCATTTTTGCTGTTTGCTCTAGAACCAGCTCAAAAAAAATGTTTAGAGCCAATAAAACAACCATGAAACAAGTGTACATATTTTTGTTTTTACACAAAATAAAATGAAATGATTTTCTTCAGGGGGACAGTCCTTTTTTTAAAGATAATTAAGTCAAAACATCTTGTTAGAAGCTGAAAAAGACTAGACTGGGGAGTCTGTTCACCTTCCAGCAGGACATCCACCCTAAACATACAGAAAGAGCTACACTGTAAAAGCTTAAATCAGCGCATATTTGTAAGAGAATGGCTCAGTTAAAGTCCAGACTTGAATCCGGGTCAGAACATGTGTATGTAGTCAGACTTTTTCCATCCACAGCTAAAGTTTTTCATAAAATACAACAAAATCCCACTACTTTATGTTGGTCTAACACATCCAATCCCAATTTTAAAAAAACTTAGTTCATGAAATATGAAAAATACTTTTTTAGGCTGCTGTAAATAGTTTTAATTGGACTGTTTAAAATTACCTTCAAATGCCTCCCTGAAGGCCACGATATTGGGATGTTTCATTCTAGACAGCAGGACTGCTTCCCCTCTTGAACTCTGCAGTTTGGACCGGCTCTGGTAAAAACGACGACAAGCGTTCAATAATGTGTAAATTGGTAGCAATCTGACTATACATAAGCATACTTTAAACTGCCTGTCTTTCTTTCTTTATAACTAAAAACAATTTAACGTCTTTACTGATGCAATATTTTTAATAAATCGCCTTTGAGAGTTATGTAGCAAAAGCCTTCTTTTTTCAAATTGAGAAAATTTCCCCACTGAGTATACAAAGGACAACTCGATTCTATTCTAGAAAACCTAAACACTTATGCTCGTACCCACCTTTGGCAACTGTATTTCCTTGAGCACATATTTATCCTGAGTGTTTCTGCATTGAACCAACACAGCCCGACCAAATGACCCTTCCCCGATCACTTTAAGGTGGGAGTATTTCTCCATGATGCTTTACCAAACTACACCAAAACAAACAAGACCAAACAACAGATATTAACTCCGGTCTGTTACGGTTAAAAAATGTATAATAATAAAGGTTAAAACTCCTTTTTTTTTAATAACCTTATTTTTCATGCAAACCTAAAATTGCTTTACAGTTCAATATATTACAAACATAGACATATATCTAAGGTGACAAATCTAACCACGGGCTCGTGCGGTCTGTTTAGTCGCTACTTCCTTGTTATTGTATGACGTAGAAAATTTGGCCACTGTACTGCGCTGCGCGGCCACTAGATGGTGGCAGATCACAATTTTTATTTCCTATTAATGTCTTGAAGCATGTCCAGTTATTGCTCGGATTAACCATGGTAAGATTTGACAAAAATATATAATAAAATCATAACTGCTTTACTGTTTTTCTTTTTGTGATTTTTTCCTTGCTCATACCAGGTTGAAACTCTCTTTCCCCTTTTTTGTAAGCTTATTGGTAAGATGATGATTATTTCTTGTTTTTGAATTTGTTTTAAGCATGTTTTATTGTTTTGCACATGCTACTGTGTTAGTTTGGTGATAGCGTGGGGGCACTGAGTACAATTTATTTTCAAATAAAGTATGGCTATGTATGGCTGCCATTATTCTATTCTAAAAACCTACACTATGCTATCTTATTTTTGACTTGCTCTCAGGTGATAATGACTTGACTTGGACTGGGAGAATCTTTTTGGGACTTGGACTTAGTCTGTAGGACCTAGTGACTCGATTTGGATTTGACTTGGACTAATCCTATGTGACTTGGACTTGCACTTGGACTTGAAGACTAAGGACTTGAGTGTGACTTGGACTTGAGAGATGGTGACTTGACTACAACACTGCTGTGGGGGTCACTGGAGTACAGTGAAATCATTCTTCTGTTCAAGAAACAAGTCTGGGACACAACAATTGTTTGCCTGAACTGTTGGTACAAAACAAGAGGAACTCCTGTTTTAGTGTTCATGTTTTCCTTGGTGGGCCTACCTTGTCTGCCTAACTCTGTAGTGGTTAATTAAAGTACTGTTGCCTTTCTAATAATTTAAACAAGTCTGCCCATTATCTTCTGACATCCATAGTGCATTTTATCTATTAAGCTACCAGTCACTCATATTCTGTCTTTGTAAGAGCTTTCTCTGTGAACCTGAGAAATGGTGGTTCTTGAAAAATCCCAATTGAAAGCTTAAAAGAAACGAATAAGCAACACCTTGATTGAAGGACTCAAATAAAGTGCCTTGCAAATCATCATCACATTACATAAGACATGTGACAACTGATCAATGTTCTGAGTGTGTCCTTAGAAGGTCAACAAGTGGAAAATTGCATTAATAAATATCTCTGGAGAAGATTTTCAGTAAACTTTAAACAGAAACCCTTTGGTGTGGTTGATGCCTTCCAATATGATGGTTTTGAAGTCACAACGATGCTTTCTGGGAAGTTCATACATAACCCCCTTTTTCTACCCAATCCTACCAGTTAGCTCCACCATGCATGCACCTGCAGCAGTGATTATGCCATTACCATAATTACAGTCATAACATAGGTAAAAAGTATGAACGAAATGCCATCATTCTACAGCCAGAAAGAGAGAGGCTGTCTGAATAAACTATGATAGTATGAGTTCAGAGTATTTGCTTCAGCTGTGTTTAAATTTTAGTATCTGACATTGTTAGTTGCACTAAGGGTCAAACTCTGGCTCAAACAGATAAGGTTGAACTTGCAACTCAAATGCAACCCGAATCCTTCAAAGCCCATGTTCAGATTTGTCAAAAGTTGCTCATAAACCATAAGGTTTACTGATACTGTCGTTTTACTTGTGCCTCTTTTAATGTATTTGACACAAATGCACACAAAGTAGAATAGGCAGTTTTTTGTCCTTCAATACATTCTTTTAAAACTCTGTATTTTGTGAAATCCTGTTGTGAAAATCCATACTTCATTACCCAGCTGTGCTTTTATTGTCAGCTTACATTTGTTTGTGGGGGAAAAAATATACCACTGGATAACATTTTTTTAAATAATCACGTACAGACCAGTTCTATTTGACTCAGAACCATCTGCAGTGCGAGGTTTATATTTTTGAAAAGGGGAGTTTCAGAACAGTCCCTGGTGAGGGTTGGTGATCTATTTAGCTGCTGACCTCAAACTGAGGATGGAGATGCTTTTCTCCTGGCAGAACTACTAATCACAATTTTAAAAAGTGGGCAGAGTCTGTCAGGTTGCAGGGTCAAGCCATCGTGACATGGATAAGAAGATGCCCGTGAAGGAAATGTAATGAGGGCAGCTGAAATGATCCCTTTACCCCTGCTTTTGCAGCTATAAATGCATGAAGAGCAGCTAGCATACGATGGCATCAGGGTAAAGGGCTTTAATTGGTCACAGATGGAGAAGCCTGATATTAGTTCACAAAGATTGGATATTTTGGCTATGAGCCAAAATGACTGGCAGCTAAATTAGGGAAGAGATGGAAATAAAAAAAAGGGGTGCTCTGACAGCAGAGGGCCACGTGGAAACTCCTAATTAGGTCTGAAAGGCTCAGTTTGGAGGGGAATATTTATCCGAGAGAGTACAGCTCAAGTATTTAGATGATTTGAGATTTGAATTAGTAAAATATTGTGATTTATTTCTACAGATACATGTTAGCCTTTGACTTGAATATGATACAAAGTCTAAGTGCAGGGAAGGTTATATTTTGATTCGTTTAATGAAGGTTTAGAGTTTCTTCCAAAAGTAGCCATACACCTTAAACTTTTTTGCATTTTCTCAAGTAACAACCACAGATTTCTTTATATTTTATTGGGATTTTGCGGGAGAGACAAAAATAAAGTTGTGCCTAATTCTCAAGTGGAAGGAAAAGTATATGTGCTAGTTTGCATATCTGGAGATGGAAATTGTGGTCCATTGTTTTCTGTGAAATAGCTCAAGCTCAGTTAAATTGGAAAGAGAGTTTCTGTGAACATTCCCATAAATTTCCTGTCTGTCTGAAGTAATCATTGTCTTCTATTAATTACGGACAGATTTTTTTGAATATTAATGGATGACTACTAGAGGCAATTGGTTGCAATGGGTTTTATTTGAGGGTTTTCGGAATAAAAGAGGCTAAGTAATGACCTTTGCCACATTTTCAGATAAAAGATCAGATAAAACCATATAAATAAATTGAAGTCCATGGCTGTAAGGTTGTCGAATCATCGTCCTGCTGGAAGGTTAACTTCTGCCCCAGTTATAAATATTTTAGTTTCTAAAAGACTCTTTTAAGGTTGCCCAGTATTTAGTTTTAATCTTCCCATCAACTCTGACCAGCTTCCCTGTGGTCCCACTACTAAAACTGAAGAATGCCCACAGCATGATGGTGCCACTACCATGTTACATGATATGGGAATGGTGCTTTCAATGTGATTTGCAGTGTTTTGCACACAAATCACATTTTGAAACATATGTTTCTCCATCCATCCATCCACTGACTATATCCGCTGATCCTGTCGCAGGGTCTTTGCAGTCAGCGGCCATTGGGCGAGAGGCCGGGTAAACCTTAAACAGGTTTCCAGTCCATCACAGGGCAACACAGAGAACTAACAACCCTACACACACTCACTAATACCTAAGGGCAATTTAGAGTTTTCAATTGACCAAATCGTCAGGGGTTTGAACTGTGGGAGGAAGCTGGAGTACCTAGAGAGAACCCACGCATGCATGAGGAGAACATGCAAGCTCCTTGCAGAAAGACCCCAGGCCGGGATTTGAACACAAAACCCTCTTGCTGCAAGGTAACAGGGCTACCAACAGCTCCTATATTTCCGTCAAAGAAATTCAAAGACAATTGTATAATGATTAGTGTTATCTGCCATGAGATAGGTGGAGCCTGGAATATTACGTCAATATAATGCAAGTTGCTGGCCAAAGTGACTTACCTTTTCAGAATGTATTCTGTATAGAAGTCCCAACATGGCTGGTTTATTTTATAATATTTGCTTCACTTTTCCTGAATAACATTAAAGCACCCAAGTTCCCATGATAACAGATCAGATATATTCTAGATGTTGCAAATTTGCGGCTCTGTTTGCTAATTTAGAAAAGAAGATGTGGCAGAGAGCACATAATTTCCCATAATGTAATCTATTCTATGCCGTCCTTGGGTTTTATTCATATCCAAATGCTGAATAAATAATGTTGTGACAAATTTAGAATCACAAACTATATTAAACACAAAATATACTAAAGAAGAACAGTGAACATGTTGACATTCAGTGTGATGGATTAGTCCATTCAGGCAAATTATTGGCTGATTGATTTCCATATCACCCATTATTGAATGAAATGCAGCGTTCCATGTGTAAATTGCAAGCACAAATTGAAGTGCATTTGATTTGTCAGTTCAGGAGATGAAAACCTCACCCACATGTTCCGTCAGTGTTCAGCACAAGTACTTGTGCTGCTCTAACTAAATGCAGCACAGCTCGACGACAGCATGTAGCAAGTAAATTTTCTAAGATTTGCTTTATTACTTTCCACTTTTTTGCTCCTTTCCCATACGTTGGTCCCACCTTTCTGCAAATGGTCAGCGAGAGCAGCAAAATAAAAGGGAATAGATAATAAGGCAAAGGGAAGCAGTTTCCTTATAGCCTCTGGACCATGGTACCCAAACTGGGCATTTTTAGCTTTTCTTGTTGTGTCAAAAAATGTCTCATTAGGTCTGACGAGAAGCATTGAAAACATGGTGCAGAGATGCCAGAAAAATGGGACTAAACATATGCTGGCTGAAGTATTTCGAAACTCAAGAGAGATACAACCAAAACATGAGTTTAATTCTACTACAGCTAGATCAAATTGAATTAAAAAAAGCTCTCCCTAAAACAATTCTTCAGAATGGAGATTCTTAGTTAAAGAATATTAGTATGCTGAGGCCTAAGGAATTCAGGGATGCAGTTGTGGAAAAGTTTAAATCATTGCTAGGTTATATCTGGAGATCCAATGGTGGGATTTGTCCTTTGAAAATGGAAAAAGTGTTGCACAGTTGCAAGGAGCATTGATAAGAGAAGCGTACCACAAGGTCCATGATAACTCTGGAGGAGTTGGCAGGACATGCAGTTCAGGTAGGAGAATCTGTTGACCCAACAGCGATTGATGGTCCACTCCACAAATCTGGCCATTATGGAAGAGTGGCATGAAACATGTTTTTTTTTAGACATAGAGAAAAAAATTCACTTTCCAGCAGTTCAACAATCCTAAATTTCTAACCAGACCTATGTTAGAACGGCCCAGTCAAAGTCTAGGCCAGGGGTCTCCAACCCTGGTCCTCATGAGCTACTGTCCAGAAGATTTTGGATGCATCCCTGCTCCAACACAGCTGAATCAAATAATTGAATTGAATTGAATTGAATTACCTCCGCAGCATGCCATTAAGTTTGGCAAAGGCCTGCTAACGAGCCATTCATTTAAATCCGGTTGAGAATCTGTTTAAAGAAATTGATGTTTGCCAGTGCTGAGGATAACATTTGACTTAGTTTCAACTATTTAACAAAAAAAACGTTCGCAAAATTTTCAGTTTCTACATGTACCATGTTTTGAAGAGAATTATCAGCTCAGAAAGATTTATAGCTCTAGGTGTGGTTTTATGTACTGGTAGATATTGACACAAAGTGACTGAATACAAGCATGGCACACTTTTAAAAAATTTATTAAACCATGAATAATGTTACAGTTCACTGCACAGTTATGTGCTTCTCTCAGTTAATCATATAATATCCCAGTAAAATACATAGAAGTTGGAAGTTGTTGGCAATTTTTATCCCTACAAATGTAATCTATTTGAATTTTGAGCTTGATTGTATAAAGATCTTGCTTTAATGAGAATGCATGTCACTGTTTTGATACTGAGGGAGCTTCTAAATGCAAAATAACCTCCCTGGTTTCTGCTTCTGCATAAATGACAAATGAGTCTTAGGAAGCAGCTGTGGGGCAAAACACAAAATTAAAATAAATTCAATTAAAATCTACTGTAGAAGGAGTTTCTGAAGCAAATCAGACTCCACTGGTTTTTAAGTGATACCCTGGCAAGTTTTTAAACTTATTTATGTACATGTGTTTGTGTTAAGCTATAAAAATATTTTCCCTTCAACTTTCAAGATGTTAATACTGACAGCATTCTAGCCTTAAAAACTCTCGGTGTCTTTAAATCAATCATCTTAAAACCTGTTTAATTCTTTCTGTATTTTACGCTAGCAGTAAAGCATATGTATTGTAAAATAGAAAAGTTCTACCAATCTTATTTACAGAAACTAAATAACATTCGAGATCAAATGTTTATTCTCCAAAACTTTAAAGGTAAACACACACACACATTAACAACCAGAGAAAGCTGCCAGTATTAATCGCTTGAGTACAGTTTTATATATATATTTATGATTTATGTGGCTCCATGAGATATTGCATCAATATGCTGTAGCAACTCAGGTGAAACATTTTAATGTATTAGACAAATTACTTTAAATTTCGATCCTGTGGGAACTTAGATAAGGACACCACGTTATGAAGAGCCAGGATGTTTGAAATTTACTGATAAAATAAAAAAAAAACGTTCTGGGGAAACACAGAAAATGTGGCCTCGCTACAAATCACAGCGTATATCTTGAAATCAATCAGGGGCTCAAACAAAATGAACAAATAAAAACACAAAAAAACACATGAAATCAATCTGAAAATAATTCACATTGAGGCTACTGCTTTGTGCGACGCAGAGGTTTCTTTGAATAACGTTCTGTTGTAATTTTTTTGAGGTGCTCATTGTACTCTGAATAATAAGGATTTTATTTCTGTGCTGACACACAGACCATGATCCTGATCCTCCGATGATTATCTTTAATATGACTGTCATTCTCACTTCACTGTCCTCCAAGTTATTATTAGGTTTATCCTTCACAAGTTTTTGGAGCCTACATGATGAAAACACTAAAATTGCACAACCTCTACATGACTAAGAACTGTGACAAAAATATTCTATATTATGTTTAGATTGTTATAGTAATGATAGTTCATTTTACATTCACATTAATTTTGTTTGAGCTTGGGAAGCTGGTGAGTTGGTACCACTAACAAAGGGTCAAATAGGGCAGTATTATCAACTGTATTAGCAGTACTTGTAGCAAAAGTAGCAATGCTACTGCTCTGCTACTATAGTAGCACAGGGGGTGTCCAGGTCACGGAACCCAGACAGAGAACCAGCAGTACAACAGACATGATAACAGGAGAAACCAGCAAAGAACAATGAGAACCAGTGGGCTTAAATACTGAGAAATGAGATGAGAATGACATTTGATGCAGGTGAGGAAATCAGCTGATTGGGAACAGCTGTAGTACATTGTTGCCACAGCTACACTGGGGCACGTTGACAGAAGCGAGGCTGCCGTACAGGGGCACCACCACCAATAGGCAAGGCGGGGGAAGTCTCTTGCCCAAGGGCACAATGACTAAGACAGACAGAGCAGGGGTTTGAACCAGCAACCCTCCGGTTACAGGACAAACTCCTAACTAAATGAACACCCTTAGAACAATAATGAACACTGAGAACTAAATAAAATGTGGCAAGACCTAAACAAATATATTGGATATGGTCAAAACTCATACACAATTAAAATCTGAAAAACGCAAGGATCCAAACATGTAGTAATAGTAGTGGTAGCAGAACTAGAATTTGTAGTGTTTGTAGAGATTGTAGTAATAGTAAGGTCAAGTTTATTTATATAGCACATTTTAAAAACAACAATAGTCAACCAAAGTGCTTCACAAAGATATCAACACTCATAAATATAATAAAAATTAATAAAACACAGGGTATGGATGACGGAGAACTACTCATCCTCTTGTGCACAGTTAGTCATAAGCTAAGGAAAACAGATGTGTTTTAAGCTGACATTTATATGTTTGGAGGGACTGACTAGTACGAACATTAAAATGTAGAGCATTCCGCAGTTTTGGGGCAGCCACAGTGAATGCACGGTCACTTCTTCATCTTCGGAACATCAAAAAGGAGCTGGTTTGTTGATCAAAGTGCCCTTGAAGGGGTGTGGAAGTGAAGCAGATCGCTCAAATAAGAAGGGGTCAGCCCATTTAAAGCTTGAAAACTGAACAATAAACATTTTAAACAAAAATGTTAAAATTAATGCAAAATCAAACAGGGAGCCATTGAAGAGACTTTAAGACGGGAGTTATGTGTTCATGCTTCATAATGGCAGTTGTAGCAGTAACAGTAGCACTAGTAGTTAGGAATAACAGTAGTAGTAGTAACATTAGTAGAAGTAGAACTACTGTTTGTCACTGTTTGTGGATCTTTGTGATTTTTTCCCCCCACTTAGGCTGTTTTTGGGTTGTTTTCTTGTTTTTGTCCCTCCCAGTGTACCACAGGCACAAAAAAACACTTAATTCCCTTTTGCTGAGCTTCTCAGTCTTTTCTAGTTATCTGCTCCTTTGTGGTTTGGTTTGCATCCCTACTTAGTGTTAAGCTTTATATTTTGTTTTGCAAGATCCCTTCGTCACTCATGGGTGTTCATTTCTGTGTTAGTGATTTCCCCCAGCTCTTCAGTTTTGTCCCCACCCACCTGAACTGCACTGATTAGTCTCACCTGGTCCCCATCTAACTCATCATATTCCCATCTTCTATAAGCCCTGTAGTTTCTCTTATTTCTCAGCAGATCCTTCCTTGTTTCTGTCAATAGTTTTCTAGAAGATTCTCTGGTGCACCGTTTGCATTTTTGTGGCTTTATTTGGAAGTTCATGAAATATTAACTTGTTTCTCATACTGCCTACCTGTCACTTGTCAATCTCAGTGCTGCAGTCCTTTCTAACAATGCAAACAGTGACAGTATTGTGGTAGCAGTAGTGACAGTACAGCATTAGCTGTAGTAATTATAGCAGTAGTTGCAACAGCAATATTTTACTGGTAGTTGTGACTGTAGCTCCAATAGTTGTAATAGTACTATTATCTACAGTTAATCCCAAAGTCTACACCACTAATGTTTTGAGTTAACAGAATTGTGGGCATGTTAAATCATTTGAAAACATTTACCACATCCAATGTGGCATCTGTCAATTAAACCAAAAAAGATGTATTTGAATAAACAAAGTGAAAAAGGTGCAATACCCTGGTAGCATAAGTATGCAAACCCTTAAACTAAAACGTTCCCTTAGGGAACCTTTTAATCTTAGCCGTCAGTCTCCTTTGGTGGGAGTCTGCCAGCATCCCGCATCTTCACTTTTCACTCCTCTTCACTCTTCACTCCTACACTACAAGTTTGTGAGAACATCTTGTCCTCAGATCTCTTCATGTAAGCCTTTCAAATTTCTGTCAAATTTAGTTCAGGACTTTGACTAGGTCATTTGTTTATTCAAATTCATGCTTTGACTTACAGTGATGCTGAAGAATAACTGTCTTGATTTTTCTAGCAGACACCTTAAGGTTGAGTCAAACCGACTGATGTGTGAATATGTTCATAATTTCATCCACTTTGACCAATAGTTCCATCTAAAGAACATCATCAACTTCATTGCATGATGCTGCCATTACGCGTCTCACTGGGCATAAGATTTTTTTTTGGGGGGGATGCTCAGTTGATGCTGGATGATTGTTGAAAGAGGATTTCTTAAATTAGATTTTTGACTCCATTTGAGTCCATAGATTTTTAACCTGGTTACAAGTCAGCTGTCAGACTGGACCACAGTTTTTCTTCCATTTTCTAACACCAATTAAAAGCTTACTTGGCTGCGTGTTTGGGAATATTGTTTTGCTTATAAATCCAGACTTGTTTCATGTCCATGTACATTTATCCGGTCACTCTAGCTTTATTCATATTAAGTC
The DNA here is from genome assembly GCA_963556495.2 of Valencia hispanica. Classification (NCBI taxonomy): domain Eukaryota; kingdom Metazoa; phylum Chordata; class Actinopteri; order Cyprinodontiformes; family Valenciidae; genus Valencia; species Valencia hispanica. Next base: position 14,054,553 of record OY747700.1, read on the forward strand.
TGTCAGTTCCACATGATGTAAAACAGCTCACACCATGATGTTCCCACTTCCAACACTGCAAAAAAGGATTTTCAAGAAAGTAAAAAAGCCTTGTTTCTGGAAATGTTTTCTTATTTTCTGTCTAAAGAGAAAACATTTTCTCAACAAGCAAGTTTTGCACTAGAAAATTAAGCTTATTCTAAGATTTCTTTTTAAGAAACACTTTTTAAGAATTCTAGCCAAGCAACTTTTGCTCACCCCATTGGCAGATTTTTTTTGCTCAAAACAAGAAAAACAGTTTTGGATGTAAGCATTAACTGGGTTGTTATATCAAAAATATATTTAGTGATAAAAAAAGTTAAGCGTTCAGTACTCATTCCACCCACTGTAGACATAAAAGTTCTTGTTAAAAACCCCTGTGGATCCTTTAGTGTCTTTAAGCTTCTTGGCAGCCTCCCAAACCCAGTTTTAGTCTTCTTTTTAATAAAGTTTGAGAAATGTCTAGTTTCAGTTATGGTACTATTGTTCCATATTTTCTGCAATTACTGAAGTCTGTCTTTAATGTGCAACAGTGTATATACAGACCTATTATGCTTCAAAGTTGTAATTTTCAAGCAATACTTGAAAAACAAGCCTCATTGTAATGCATATTATATTTATTGAATATAACTGTGTGTATATGTACCCTACTCTGACTAATACCTTTTTGAATTTGGTCACTTCACTGCAAAGTGTAACAGTAAATGCTGTGAATTATGAGAAAATCCGTAAGGCAATGTTTAGGATCTTTATGGCACCAGCACAAAACAGGAAACCCAAAAGACAAAACAAAAAAGTTGTCAGATGAAGACTTCGGAATATTTTAGGAATGATACAGAAAAACTAAACACTGCATGACACATGAAATATAAACAACCTACAACATTGAACATTTCATGTTCTTTTTCTTTTTCACCAGACAAATATGTTTATGTTTATCTGGAAAGCATGCTAGGCTTTTTTACTGCGATGATTTGTCTTGATGCAAAATAGCTTTAGTGCTGTGTTGCATCTTGAAAACTTACCTCATTATCTCGAAACCTATAAACTTTTAACTAATGGAATGAGAAAAGTGTCAAAAATCGGAATGGATATGCATGATTTTACTGTAAGGTAATAGCTGCCATCTTTCAGGTCCTTTAGTGGACACAGAATCCTGAATCATCAGTAACACTGAAGATTTCCGTGAATAATGAGGCAATGATAAAATAAACCAAAACAAAATCAACAAATGTTGTGGTATCCATGACAGGTCATTTCACATTACATTATTATTGCTTGCGATTTTTGAAACATTCATCAGAGGGTTATATTACATAGGAATATTTAAGTATCATCAAAAATAAAAGACAATTTCTCACTAACAAATAAAAACAATTTATATGATTAAAATCTGTAAAGGGTTTCCACTTTATAGATTAAAATATTTGGACATCATAATAAAGAACATGGCATTTTACAACTATTTACTGTCTAAAAATTGCTTTAAAAGTAAATTTTAATATTTTAGAGGCAGAAAACAAAAATCTTTAAAACATAAAGCATTTGGCCTTTTACACTGTTCAAAGCAGATAAAACAATGTAGAAAGGAGCTATGCCTCTTTTTTCTCCTTTAATGGTGTCACATTTGTGAGAAAAATGCATTTGTGGGTTGAGCGGCAGGGTTCAATATGTGTGTTGCAGCCATCGAAAAACTTGCAAAAGCTTTCCTGCCAGAGCCAAACCATTTCTGATGAAGGCAGTGTTATGATGTGGGGCAGCATCTTTGTAAAAGCAAGGCTTGTCATTATTAGGCCTTGTCCACATGTAGCTGTATATCTCACAAAATAAAGATATTTCTCTATGATTTGACCAATCATCCACACGAAAACGTAGATTTACGGCATCAAAAATTATATTTTCTCTACCCACCAAGCCACAGTCTAAGATATTTGGTTTAAAAAAATGGCTACATTTGTACATGGCCTTAGAGAGAGTCTCAGTGTAAAGAGAAGATTCTGCAAAAAATGGGAATCCCATGTCTGCACCCATAGGTACCAAACTATCCTCCAAGATGTTGATCCTTGCCCCCACAGGCTGGGGTTTATCAGAGACTATCTCCAGAATTTTGGACGAGAGAGTTTAATTGCCTGCCTCCAATCCTGACCACAGCACTTGTGGGATCTCCTTGGCTTTGCAATTTGTGCCGGAGTGACCAACACAATCACACTGGCTCACTGTTTAAAAATGGAATTTCATCCCACAGCACTGTGTGACCAAGCTGGTGACCAGCATAGGATTTTTTATACAAATCTCCTACTCACTCCTAAGACTCTTGTTTGTTAAATGAATAAATTGTTAAATTGCCATCATGTCTTGTTTCGATTAAATTCAATAATCTAATCCAAAGGACGCCAAACAAGAATCAGTAGCAGAATAAGCAGTTTGGCTTTGGCATAGAGGATTTGGCAACTTTTTCATTGGATGCCCACGTCTTCAATTCTGCAGCTCAATCCACAAATCATTTTTTCTTACAAATGTGGCAGTGGCACTACTCAAAAAAACCCAACAGGATTTTCCTACCATTATTCCCAGGAAGCATCATCATAACAAGAAATAATTTAGCAAACACCAGTGCCATGTGTTTTTCTGCTAAGTATAGATGATTATAAGGATTAACATAAGACAAATGAAAGGTACTTGAACCAGTGTTTGTGATAAACTGGTTACACACCAGTAGTAACACAGATGTTTATACTGGAATTCACTTTTTGAAAGACCACCTGGAAGGAGGAACCCAGTTTGAACAACAATTTGAGCCCAGAAATATGTTATCACATTAAAAGCAAAATAGAAAACAGCATCACCCATGCCTCGATGCTTTTGTGGCAGGATAAAAGAACCAGCATGTTACTCCTGGGAGGTCTTAGTTGTGAAGAATGTTGATAGCAGAGTTGATTACAACAAACAGATATGCAGTGTTGTACCAATTTTTAGATAGCAGTTGAGAAAGTGCTGGTTGCGTAGATTTTCTGTGTATAAGTCTCACATTATAGCCTGCCAGGGTCCACAAATATTATCGCCCCTAATTATCTTGTGTTGAAGCACTCTGTGGGTTTATGTTCTTTGAACAGAGACAAGGCTGTGAAGTTGCTTCTTTTAAAATTGTCCAGCTCTATTCATTGTTTAATGCACAATGATGATTGCTAACGATACAACTTACAGTGTAGACTACCAAGAGATTTAATTTCTGATATATAATATGAAAAAATAATAATAACTAATAATAACTTTTTTATCTTGAAAAAAAATGCTGCTGCCTTAGTATGAATTTAAAATAAAAAAGCTTGATCGATCGAGCCTCTCTTGGTGAAGAAGGAGAATACTTCTCATTCGGCCCTCAACATACTACTCCTCTATTTGAAGTAATTTGGAGAGTATGATGAAATAGAGTGGTGGAGAAATGGAGAGAGGCGAAATGGAGGCCTTCAGAGATTTGGTTGTTTATATCATCCTGCGAAAATTGTTTCATGACGTGTTTTTCATGAAGTGGTCCAGACACGCAGCCTGCAGGTATATTTAATTACAGTTGTCAGAGACAAAATGTCAAATTAGCAACAAACAAACCACACAAAAAACATGCTTAGTTTTATATTTTACTATGCTTATTGCAGCAATCAAATATTTATGGTTGTGTTTTATACATCAACCTGAAGAACCTTTATCCTATTTCTTATGTCAACATTAATTCTGATATATTTCTAGGGTTTTTTATGCAAACTGTATAGTTTAAGCCCCTTAAAAATATTTATGTAAAATTAAAAACTCAGAACTCTGACCTGTTTTAAAAGCTTATCAGAATCTTGCAAGAAAAAAACAGTGAACCTCATTCACATCTTTCATATAACCAGAAAAATATATTTATTTTATTTGCATTTTATGTGATAGGCCAACATTAAGCTGTGGAAAAGTGGAAATAAAATCATTCTTACAATTCTTACAATAAAACTAAAACTAAATGCTGTTCAAGTCTTGCCAAAAATGTCTAATTGGATTTAGGTCTGGACTTTGACCAGGCCATTCTTACACATGAGCATGTGTTCATCTAAACCCTTCCGTTGTAGCTCAGGCTTGGAGGTGATGATCTTTCAACACCTCACAATTCAATTCAATTATGATTAAGAAGGTTGTGATGCATTTACAACTCAATTTTTAAAGAACATGCTGTTTTAGTGATCCATTGACTTTGTTTTGAATTTGAAATTGAATTTCAGTCTCATTGTAAAGTGTGAGAATCACAGTGTCTGTGAAATATCTTGGAGGTAAGGTTTTATATTCCAAAATTGGTCCATAGCCCACAAGCCCTGGTTCTTACTCTGTTAATGATCCTAAATCATTTGCAGCAAAAGCTGAGGTGGACTTCAAACTTAGCTTTGCCTTTTCCGAATCAGGGGGGGAGCTTTGACATTACTTGCTTGATGGACTTCTGGTTGACAGTGGTAGATACGACCAGCTGTAAATGGTGTGGCTCTTGTCTAAGTCATATTGCATTTTTTTGCAGAGGGTAAGAGCAGAGCATGCAAAACATTTGTTATTCAGTTCAGAATCGTCCATTTCCCCATGAATGAAAAAACAGATATTGTCCCCCACCCCTACTCTGGGTATATATACCAGTCATTGTCCTGCTGGAAGGTAAATCGCTGCCCCAGTCTCAAGTCTTGTGCAGTCTTTTACAGCATCACCATAACATAATGCTGGCACCACCAGGCATCCCAAAAGAAGATCTCGGCCAGTCCACAGTTGAGTCCAACCAAGCCCAATTACACACCCGGTCAAAATACTCTGCAAAGTCCAAGACCCAGGAGCCAGGTCCAGTGCCCAAAAACTGATCAGGCCCAGAAACGCCACCCATCCACCGCAGCCACCAGCCCAACACCCCAACATGCAAACAAAGCCATCCAGACATCGGCAATGAGAATCGGCCCAAAGAGGGAAAAAATACCCACCCAGGAGCAGCATGGATACCAGGCCAGTAACTGATGTCCGCCAGTGCCACCCCCCGAAGGCACCGCATGCAGCCACCAGGAGTTACCACCCATAGCCACCAAAACCCCACCCCAGGCGGGGTCCACGGCACCCAACGCTCAAGCCACCTAGAGATACCACCTCCAAGGACCTTCCCCAGCCCCATAACCCCAAAACCCCCCACATCAGCAACAGTGTCCCATGCGACCAAACCAATGGCCCCCCGCCCCTACTAGCTGATGGAGCCGATTAAAGGAGCCCAGAGAGATTGATCAGATGTGGAAGCAGAGGCCATCTCAAGACCAATATGGTCCAACAAGAGATCTCGATACTGATTAAAATTAAGAACATTTTTATTTTTCAGTTCAGGAAGATAGTTTTCTTAGTGATGCATAAGGCAATGTAAACCGTTTTAACTAACTTTGTGTTCATGGAGACACCATCTAAGTTTTCCCAGCAAGCAAACTGAGGGAGATGGTGGAATATTACATTTCAGACAATTTTATAAGTCCTCACACATCTGGCATCAAAAACTCTGAACAGGAGGACAGAACCAAAGCGCATGGATATAATTATCCGGTATATTACCTGTGCATTGTAAGCAGCTATTTGACGACGTGAAACCCATCCTGAACATTTGTTGAACTGTATAGTGTGCTCTATGAAGGATTTTGTATTGCATTAATTGTAAATTCTGATTTTTTGTTATTTTAAAGGTTCTTAAACATATCTGAGACCAGACGTTTTGGTCAAAGCTGGCTGAAATATCCACCTCCCATTTTGAAATAGGGATGACTATGGTTTCATCTAATGTAGATAATGTACTGTATATTTTAGGCAGCAATTTGGGGGAGTTGAGATAAAAAAAATCTAAAACTCTTGCTGCCATTTGTAACACAACTGTATTGAGCCTAAATTTACCTTTTATAATAGATTTAATTTGATGGTATTCTAAAAAATTATTTTTGTCAATCCCATATTGTGTAATTAATGTATTAAATAGGATAAAGTCTGTTTCTTCAAATATATGTTCCAGGTATTCAATTCTTTTACATCTCCAATCTGGAAAGATTTATCATACTTCTTTTTTTGGAGGATGTCGGGGTTATTCCAGATGGTTGTGCGTCTGCATGGGATTAGTGAGGACTTTGTCATTTTTTTAAACTCCCACCATGCTGTCAGAGAGGAGCTGATATTTATGCTTTTAAAGCATTAATGTTGTTTTGTACTTGAGCTAATAAATGGTAGATCTGAAAGCTTTATCTTATTGCATATTGTCTGTTCTACGTCTATCCAGGACTCATCTAGGTGGCTATGTTTTAACCATCTTGAGATGTATTGGAGCCGTTTGGCTAAGAAATAATGATGAAAGTTTCTGTAGATATAGACCTCCTTTATCTTTGGTCTTCTGTAGTGTTTTTATGCCAATACGTAGGGGTTTATCTTTCCAAAGAAATTTAGAGACGGAAGAGTCCAGACATGTAAACCAATCCGGTTATGATTTGCTTAGGATCATTGAGTATAAGTAATTGATTCTGGGCAAAACCATCATTTTTATTGCTACAACTCTTCCCATAAGTGATATGGGTAGGGATTTCCATCTAGCAAGATCATTTTCCACTTTTTTAAAAAGTGGGATGTAGTTTAGCTTTGTTAAATCTGCCAGTCTTGGTGAGACATCGATACCTAAATAAGTAATATTCCCTGACTGCAGTTGTGTATTAAAGGGATTCTGGACAGAACAATTGATTGGAGGAACTGTAGATTTTAACCATATTGTAGAATGATCTGAAACTCTTGACTAAGAGTTGATCAACCCGATTATCTGAGAAAGAGAGGTTTGTCAAAGCTGGAGAAAAAGTGATACATCATCTGCATAAAGTCTGATTATATGTTCTATATTATTGCATTTAATGCCTTTAATATTGTTATTTTGCCTGATTACTGCTGCTAGTAGTTCAATAAAAATAGCAAACAGGAAGGGAGAGAGTGGGCATCCCTGCCTGGTACCTCTCTGAAGATAAAACCGTAATGATGTTTGGTTATTACCCCTAGGGGTAGGACTTTAAACACAAGCTGGCCCACTTGGCATTAGGAGTCAGTTTTTGCCCGATCATTGAAGTATTACAGAGTTATCTCTGCCCTAGTTTCAAATCTCTAACAGGAAAAGCATCCCCAAAACATGAGGTGAGCACCACCAGGTTTTGACATGATGACGGTGTGTTCAGCATGTTAGTTTTACATCTATAGCGTTTGGAGGACAAGGACACAAGGACAAATTATTTTGTCCTTGTGTCCTTGTCCTCCAAACGCTTCAAACATGCTGTCCTTTACATGGCTTTGTGACAACGTTCTGCTGGCTTCTTTCAACCATAGCTTTCTTCTTGACAGTCTTATGTAAGCCTGTCAAAAAATTATTTTGTCTGTGAATGTGTGCATGAATGACTGAATGTAGTGTAAAGCACATTGTGATCATCTGACTGAAAAAAGGCAATACAAATGCAGACCATATACCATTTTTTGTTAAAAAAACCCAAAAAAACCCCATAATTTTCCCCAAAATAATTTTCATTCCCTTTCACAATAATGTGCAACTTTGTGTTGTTTTATCATAATAACATAAACCACCAGTAGAATGTATGGTGTATGCCTCCTGTTGGATGTATACTTTGAGGCTTATGGTTGTAATATGAGAAACATTTGAAAAAAATTCAAGGGGCATGAATTATCTTGCAAAGCACTGCGCCACTCTTTCATTGTTTCCTGGTACAATGACTTGTGTGTTTAGGGATGTATTCAAACAGATATCCCGGTCATTCTTCAGGAGAATCCTGTGAAGTAAATCTGTATTCATTCCTCAGTACCAGTTATGGCAAACCATCCTGGCTCAGATTTAAGCAAACAGAACCAATTCACAGTTCATCATAGAGCAGTGGCTTCCTCCCATTGCACCCCAGCCATACTTGCCATTGTTTCTCTCTGTTCTCTCATTGGTAGACTCATGAATATTAACATCAGCCAATGTAATAGAAGCCTGTAGTCACTAGGAAGTTACCAGTACAGAGGAATGTATTTGCCCAATATAGGCCTGACAGTGGCGTGTTTTATAATCTACACTGACTCTTTTTCTGAGGTCTTCACTGGTGTCATGACTAATTTCCATGAGCAGAAGTTGTGTGGATTACAAAGAGACATCTGTTCTCTTTAAATAAAAATGGCACCAACCGACACATAATTAATGTAATGTTCAAGAGTGCTCCGCTTTCTTTCATAGTTCCTCAATATCAAACTACCTAATTAAATTGCTTTAATCTGCTTTTGTAAAAAAAATAATACTAATCTTCACCTTTCTTGCCCTGTTGCTTTATTTGAGACAGCTTTATTTTAGCTATATTAGCTCCTTACCCAGCCCAACAAAAGGGACCAGAATATTATGTGCTCAGAATTGCCTCATTCAATCACTATTTGCAGTTGAAGTGCTCTTGAGCAATGCACTGAACCCCAAACAGCTCCCCAGGGATCCAAATGCAGCAGCCCACAACTCTGGGAGTCTTCACTGCCGCTTTAGATACACTTGGCTGCTCATTTCAAGATTTGAAAGAGTTTTAAATGCTTTGATGAAATAAATCACTTTCTTGATGCTTTCTCATACATGAGCATTCACATTTTTTTGAGTTTTGTGAATTGTTTGCTGAAATAAATGTTTTGTCAAAGGCAAGAGAGGAAAGAAGCACACTGCGTACTTAACAAGAAATAAACAATCTATTATTTTTATGTTTATTTTAATGGTAAATTACAGAATTCCAACTGCAAATGTAGTTGAAAACAAACTGCATAAAGGTTATGAATTAATATGCATATTATTCAAATAAATAAGTAATTGCTTTTACTGGAAAACTCCTGGAACATGTTACATGGTGGCCAGATGTTTATTCTAGGTGGTAACTAGGTTTGCTCACATTTCCGTTACACATTTTTTGTCTTTACAGAAACTCTCAATCTTTCATATTTACTGGCTGCTGTTCAAGATTGAGGTGTAGAGACTCACTAGATTACCCCATGACCTAAGTGTGATTAAACCCTCTATAGTACCTCCTTTGTTGCGGTGGAGTTATGTTATGGTTCTTTGTCAATTGAACTATCAATCTACACTCAACAAAAATATAAACACAACACCTTTGTTTCTGCTCCCATTTTTCATGAGATGGACTTAAAGATCTAAAATTCATTCCAGATACACAATATTACCATTTCTCTCAAACATTGTTCACAAATCAGTCTAAATGTGTGATAGTGAGCACTTCTGCTTTGCTGAGATAATCCATCCCACCTCACAGGTGTGCCACATCAAGATGCTGATCTGACATCATGATTAGTGCACAGGTGTACCTTATACTGCCCACAATAAAAGGCCACCCTGGAATGTGCAGTTTTGCCTCACAGCAAAATGCCACAGATGCCACAAGCATTGAGGGAGCGTGCAATTGGCATGCTGACAGCAGGAATGTCAACCAGATATGTTGCTCGTGCATTGAATGTTCATTTCTCCACCATAAGCCATCTGTGTATCTGGAATGAATTTTAGATCTTTAAGTCCATCTCATGAAAAATGGGAGCAGAAACAAAGGTGTTGAGTTTATATTTTTGTTGAGTGTATGAACCATCTACTACTCCAAATAAAGTCAAGATGTGTGTAACTTAACCTCCTTATGAATCTAGCTGTTCAATCCCTAAGGGAATGACACAAACTAGCAAACCTACCAGGATATGGAAGTCCACCTAAAGTGAAAGACTGGGAAAGGAGAGGACTCAAGAAAAAATGAAGATTACTGTAATAGAAATGTGGCCAACCTACTTTGATGCTAGATCCAGTCTTGATTTAGTAAAGTCAATCACACAATAAAGATTCAGGTAACAGATATCTTTTTGTAGAGCAAATTTACCCTGACACATACTGACAACCATCTTCTCTATATTGTATCCTTGAAATGCCAAAAACAAGGCATGTAAAAAAAGAGAGATGAGTCTAATAGTGACTCTGGAGGAGCTGTAGAGATCCACAGTTCAAGTGGGATAATCTTTGGACTGAAAATAGAGATTTGAAAATATCAATCTGTGCGTAAAAACACTATATAATTTCTTTCCCTCAGTCAATTGAGCTACTGAATTAAATGAACTTTACAAAAAATTCACATTTATTGAATATGAGTGCAGAAATAGGTTAGAATTGCCCAATTAGAGTCCTGTGGGATTCTGCAATACTTAAAAATAGGTATTCTAAAATGGTCTAAATCCAGTTTCAGATTAAGCTCCTTTGAACAGAAGAATTGGTAAACATTTAGGTCTCTAGAATGAGCTATAATTGTGGTGAAATAATGTTCTTCAAAGTAATGAATGCCATGTTAAATTTCCCATCCTCTTTGCAATTATGTACTACCGTTTGTTGGCCTGTCACACAAGATCCCAGAGAAATACATTACATTACATTCATACACAATTGTGTTTATAATGTGACAATATGTATGAGTGTATAAATATGTTGGAAAAGCACTGTAACTGTGAGACAGTTACTTGTTTCTCTACTTAGATACTTCAGCCTCTAAGATCAGTAAATAGAATAATAGAATAATCCTTTATTGTCCCACAAAGGGGAAATTCAGCTGTAACGGCAGCAAAGTGACAATAGAGGTGATTATAGAGGCATTCAAAATCGCACAAGAAAGGTATAAAAAGTATGAAAACAGAATTGAGAATAATATATGTACATTAATAAGAACACAATAAAAAAAAAAGTACTGTGCAGTTATAAAAAATAAAGTGGCATGCTCAGATTAGAATGTGCAACTGAGTAGGATAATTTAAAAACAGTGAATATTAACAGAATGTGCATGTGTAGTTGTGCAATAAAAAGTAAAGAGTAAATGTATTATTTACAAAAAGTTAGCAGAATATACACTTAGAAAAAACAGATGTGCGACTAGCAGCCATAGAGATGTTAATTAAATTAGTCAAACAGTGCAATTACAGCAGTGATGTAAATATTATTGAGTTTGTTGGGAGCAGTTCTGGTTGTAAAGTCTAACAGCTGCAGGGAGGAAGGACCTGTGAAAACGGTCCTTCATGCACCTAGGATGCCGCAGTCTGTCTCTGAAGGAGCTCTGCAGCTCTGCAACATCTTCATGCATGGGGTGGGAGACACTGTCCATCAGTAATGGTATTTTGGTCAGAGTCCTTCTGTCTCCTACCACCTGCACTGGATCTAGGGGGCATCCTAGAAACAGAGCTGGCGTTCCTGATGAGTTTTTCCAACCTCTTCCTCTCAGCTGTAGGTAAACTGCTGCTCCAACAGACAACACCATAAAAGATGGCTAATGCCACCACAGAGTCAAAAAAGGTCTTAAGGACCGATCCCTGGACTCCAAAAGACCTTAGTCTCCTCAGCAGGTAGACTCTGCTCTGACCCTTCCTGTAGAGAGCATCAGTTTTGTGGCTCCAGTCCAGTTTAATGTTCAGGTAAACACCCAGGTACTTATTAGAGTCCACTATCTTAAGTGCCCGATTGCTGGATTTTCATTGTTTTGGTATTACTTGTATGGGCCCATTGACACTTCATAACAGCTTTTTGGCCACTTGAATGAAACTCAGCAATTGCTGGTGTTATTACAATAGTCTGAGCTTTGACTCCTGTCAGAAATCTCTGCTGGCACCATCTGGTCTCCAGTGACCTAATGCAACAAGCACCATTGCTTCACTAGAGCTGGAAACGCCTGTGTGTGCACGTGTTCTTTTAAAGATAAGTACTAGCACTGTTTAAACTGAGCATCTTTCCCTGCTCAAATATTCTTTGCAAGTTTGACCTTTACCTCTAGCTAACTTCAAACAAACCGCTAATTTAGAAACCCTCATATCCCTAGGGGTGAACCAGTGAACCTTGAGATGTAATCCGTCCATGCTATTGGTATGTGAGCTCAGAGATACAGCCTCTGATTCTTGTTGCCGATTTGGTTTGTCTGGTGTGTTACAATGGATTGCATGTACCTTCATGTCTGTTTCAACATGTTTTTTGTAAATCAATAAAAGCTTAAAATACAGCTAACTGGCAGATCATGGAAGAAAGAAAGACATCTGAGTAGATTTTAATTGATCTCCTTTTACTCTTGAAGTGGGTTAAAGGTGGGAATATATGCAGTGTGCAATTATTGGAAAAAATAACTGCTTCATAAGAAAAACAGAATAGGTGATGAAATGAACTCAAACACCTCAGATTTGACCTGTCACCTGCAAAAGCTGTCTCCCAAGGTACCTTCAAATTGCCCTTGTTAAACTTGTAGATCTACATAAAATAACCTCTCGTTTCACGCCAATGGCTTTATGGACTTTCAAAATATGAATCTCTTTGTAAGTGTAAAGTATTTTGTTCAAAAAAGGTTTGACAGCAAAAACATATTTCTATGAAGAAAGCTTTTAAAACTAGAAAAGCACTTGGAGAGCGTAGACCTTCGCCAAGGCAGTGATCGACGGTGATCCGGATCACCCCCAAAATCTAATCACTTGTTTCTGGTCCTATTGTGGACATTTACTGAACTTTTCAGACAGACAGACTAACAAACAAAACCTTGCGAAAACATAATGTCCGAGGTAATACCATAAGTTGAAAATACTGACTATTTTTGTGTGAAGCTAGGCAGGATTCTAATTTCCCCTGCTCCACTTCCATGTGTTCCAACCAACAACTGTTTTGCAGCGACCTTCTGGCCCATTTAAAGAACTATTAGTGTCAGGGTGTTACCATCAGCCAAATCAAGAGATAGAGGGTTAGACATCACCCTGGCAGAGACCCAGTCAGTTTCAAGAGTAGAAGTAAGGCACACACATTCCTTTTCTAGTTTTATTTGTGGTACTAAAGCCTGAAGGGCCCAGGAGGTTCTAAAACTTTCTCTGGACTTGAAGAACTGATAAACCCTTGAATAAGATAAGATTTTATCTAGTTTACATGCTGTTATGGGTATTAAAATCTCTTTTCATAGTAGTAGTAGTATAGTTACATATATATAGTTACATAGTAGTAACTGTAAATTAGATTTACGGTGATGTTAGTATCTTTATTCTTTTGAATGTTTGTTCATTTGCCTCTTTAAAATAATTAGTAATCAGACTCTCATGTGATTAACAAAATAGATACTCTCACTTATGTTGAAGTATACAAAAGATAAGATCAATGGACAGGAAAGGAACTCCTTAGACTGAATGATTTGAAAAACCTTCCTTCAGCATAGCTTATTCATAGTATATACAGTGACAGATGGAGGACTGACGTTCATTTAATTTTACAGTGGTTGTCGTGTGAATCTCATTGTATTTTTGTGTCACAATAAAACCAAAAACATGTCCTAAAAGGGTTTAAATAACTAATTTAGTGTAAGCTCAGAGATTTTTATCCTTTTTATCGAGTTCCAGCTACTGTGATTCAGTTTGTTGTGCATGAGCCACTGCCTGTACATTCAGCCACTTTATATGTAAATAACTTGCCAGGGGATGCTCTGTTCATTTCACCTGTATTTAGTTTAGCCAGCTCGGGACAAAAGTCAGCTCAACTTTTTCGAATTGAGCATAATTCCTAATTTGACTAAACAGACACGTCACATGTAAAAGCAATTAATTAGACATCTATTCCATCTAGTTACAGCCCAACTTATAGAGATAGATAAAAGAATGTCAAAGGTAAAAGAACACAAACTATTTAAGCTCTTAATTGCTACTATTCTGCTGTAATATTCACTTTGCAATTTTTAATAGATCTAAGCATTAATAGTTCAACATTTCCTTTTGAGCAAATATGCCTTTAAGAGCAGCAGGGCACCACCAAGTAGAATAAATATTCATTACAAAGAATCAATTTATCAATTTATGCATGTAGAATTTCTAGTTCAGATGCAAAAGATTTGCTCTCCAAAAGTAATTTTGAATTCAACCACATAAAACAAGGCAAAGCACAAGCAAACATAAAAAACATACAGCTCTCCACAAAAGTCTTGAGCTATGTTTCTTCTCTTTATATTTTGCATCAAAGGAAAAAAAAACTTTCTTGACTTTTAGTCTTGAGATACAGTATCTTTGAGTTTTTGAAGGTGTTTCTTTGGGGACTTTACTTTTTCTACAAAAAGAAAGCTAGAAAAAACAAGAAAAGAAGCAGAACCCCCAAGGGGGTTTCTCTAGCAAAATCATGAAGAACACTTCTAAATTTAAGGGGTAAATAACATTATTTCTACATGGGCAAATAGCCAAAACTGAAATGTTTATTTCTTGAAATTATCTTAACAGCAAAAACTAATCCTATTTAAATTTATTTTTTTTTGGCTGGATCTACAAAAATTGTCAAAGACAGCAGAGTTTGTAGGCATAAAATAGTTATTGCACTACCAAGGTAATTTCTAAAGAAATTAATAGCCAGAAAATTGCATAGCATATGGAATTATATTTCAGTCAAAAATCCCGAGCGAGATTTTCAACCCTCACCTGCGCGTATTCAACAAGGCACGCACGTAATTGCTCATGCGCATATTCAACAACACACGCGTGTAAAATTCATCTCATGAGTATCCAACAACCCACGCATGTGGATATCACCTCACACGCGATCTACACGAAGCTTTCATACACGCTTGAAGGTAAATCTTAGGAGAGGCTACGCCCTCGAAAGGAAATTCTGCGCGAGCGAGTAAAATACTTTTGACTGTTTGGAGGAGGAGCCTAACCCCTCCTTTCCACCGGACGCGTAAGCAGTACGTTACAGGAGCAGCACGTTTCACTTTCGTATTCTGCTGCTTGGCCCTTTCCACCGGGTGCGTATGAGGCACATAGCAGGAGGGAAGCAGCTGTCACCGAGAGAGCACGAAATCACGCGAGATTAGCAAAATCACGCGTGGTTTCGTCAGTAAACACAACAACCATAGACATATATAAACGTCTATGACAATAATAACCAGGAAAAGACAACAACATGGCTCCAAAAGGTTGGTGTTTTATGTTATGTCCGTTTTGTATTCGCCAATAAGTTTGTGTTATGTCAGGGAATATCTAAAATCGCTCCCTCCCACGAGGTACTGACTTCTCACCGGCCGCACAGGTAGTGACATTTTTTTAAGAAAAGCAACCGCAAAGCAGCACGTTTCTTTTATTTTGAAAATTTCCGGTGCCAAGCCGTATATTTCCTGTCTCCCCTATCCAAAATGTAGAAATTTACGTGTTTCAGAGGCGTGCTGCTTAGAAAATAGGACTGCCGCGTATATTTAGAAAAGTGCTGCGACATGTCGCTCCTCAGACGCGGCAGACTCGTGCTGCTTTCGCCTCTGGTGGAAAGGGTTCTATTGACTACAGTGGTGGCTATCAGGTGCGTATGACTTGCTGCTCCTGTAACGTGCTGCTTACGCGTCCGGTGGAAAGGAGGGGTAAGGCCAGAACTGACCCTGTGTAATTGGTCTTTTTAAATCGGTAATGCCCACAGGATAAGCAGAGTTATATATTTTTTTCACAGTGTAAAAATACAAGAAAATGGCATTTGTCAAAGAAAACATGACTTTGGTGATGCCAGACAGCCAGGAAAATAGCAAAAGTACATTGGTTTAGCATTCAAGCAGAGAAAAAAAGAAAAACTAAAAACGTAAATAAATGAAATGAAATGAAAAATACTTTTTAAAAAGGGCTAGGGGTAAAAAGTTCACAATCAGTTCATTATATCATTTCAAGCAATTGCGGTGCTTAAAGAAAGTGAAGGAGAAGAAGAGTTTCAGTTCTTTCAGGAAGGTATAAAACAGAAGTTTGCATTTAAGAAATTTACATTTATGAATGGAAAAACTAACAACAGAATATAAATTATGACATTCAATTTGAGTTTTTTTTTCTTTTCATATGATACTAAAAGTAATGTGATGTTTGGTGAACCCTTATGAAAAAAATCACTGTGTTTGCATATTTTTGAGATTGGAGATATTTTAAGAATATAATTTTGATTTAGTCAAGGCCAATGTGATAAGTTTAATTCCCAATGCTGAGAGTTCACTACTGCAAGGAAGATATGATCCTTATAAGTTTTTAACAGAACCATATTTCATTTCATATCATATTTCACTTTCTCTTCTTTTTTGTCGGGTCATTTTACACTGGCTCTAAAAGCTAAAGGAAAAACTGCTTTTAAAGAAGCCTAATCTAGATGTCTGAATAATAATTACATCCTACATCGACCCTAGCATTGTTGGTAATGATTAAAAATTCAGTTTATCAAACTAACAACATCCAATGAACCCAATGAATCGATTTAACACATTGCTGAAACTGCATTAGTAAAGGTTTTAAATTTCATGCATCTTATCTGTCTTGCTTAATTGCTGTTTTTACTTTATATGCTTTGTTTGTGTTTTACTGCTATTTTTATTTTATCCCCTAATCATGTAAAGCACCTTGAATTACCTTGTTGTTGAAAGTGTGCTATACAAGTAAAATTGCGTTGCCTTGCGTTGCCTTATCAGTGAGTCATCAAACACTGAACACCTCTTACCATTTGTCTCCTGTTGACACACAACTTTATGTTTCTGTGTCACAACTGAACCAAAGTCCCATAAAGTCACTGAGAGATAGCATACATAATAACGAGTAACATAAAAAAGACAGCAGTGATTATTTTTAGTCCCATAAAAGCAATTTTAGAGATTAAGAACAAAAAAAGGCTAAATACTACTAAGAATGCAACAAACCTAGATATGATTCTGGACTCAGATTCAAATTTGAACAATTACAAAAAGTTTTTTTCTTAACCAGCCTACTACCATCATATCAACATTAGCAAAGGTGGACACAGAAAAACTAGCACATAATTTTAATTTTTAGTAGGTTAGATGATAGATTAGCGTTCTCAATCAGGCTGCTGCAGCTCATCCAAAATGATGTCGACACCCCATACCTCAGACTTGACAGGGTGCACCATTCAATGTAAGGAAGTTGGCGGCTGATTGTCTTAAAACATGCAAAATGTGTGCAAACTAGAATGTACAGCTGCTCTCATAAAGCAACAGCAGAGCTCCTTTGGAACAGATAAATTTCCCCTGCTCCACTTCCATGTGTTCCAACCAACAACTGTTTTGCAGCGACCTTCTGGCCCATTTAAAGAACTATTAGTGTCAGGGTGTTACCATCAGCCAAATCAAGAGATAGAGGGTTAGACATCACCCTGGCAGAGACCCAGTCGGTTTCAAGAGTAGAAGTAAGGCACACACATTCCTTTTCTAGTTTTATTTGTGGTACTAAAGGCTGAAGGGCCCAGGAGGTTCTAAAACTTTCTCTGGACTTGAAGAACTGATAAACCCTTGAATAAGATAAGATTTTATCTAGTTTACATGCTGTTATGGGTATTAAAATCTCTTTTCATAGTAGTAGTAGTATAGTTACATTTATATAGTTACATAGTAGTAACTGTAAATTAGATTTACGGTGATGTTAGTATCTTTATTCTTTTGAATGTTTGTTCATTTGCCTCTTTAAAATAATTAGTAATCAGACTCTCATGTGATTAACAAAATAGATACTCTCACTTATGTTGAAGTATACAAAAGATAAGATCAATGGACAGGAAAGGAACTCCTTAGACTGAATGATTTGAAGAACCTTCCTTCAGCATAGCTTATTCATAGTATATACAGTGACAGATGGAGGACTGACGTTCATTTAATTTTACAGTGGTTGTCGTGTGAATCTCATTGTATTTTTGTGTCACAATAAAACCAAAAACATGTCCTAAAAGGGTTTAAATAACTAATTTAGTGTAAGCTCAGAGATTTTTATCCTTTTTATTGAGTTCCAGCTACTGTGATTCAGTTTGTTGTGCATGAGCCACTGCCTGTACATTCAGTACATTCAGCCTACTACCATCATATCAACATTAGCAAAGGTGGACACAGAAAAACTAGCACATAATTTAAATTTTTAGTAGGTTAGATGATAGATTAGCGTTCTCAATCAGGCTGCTGCAGCTCATCCAAAATGTCGCAGCCACAGTCCTGACCAACACCAGAAAATTTGACAATATCACCAGAGTCCCTTAATCACAATGCCGGCTTCCTGTTTGTAAACTGATATATTTAAAATTGTTATTGTTCTATAAGGGATTGAATGGTTCAAATACATTACAGAGCTGTCAAATATGAATCATGTAGAGCAAAACTAAACAATGGAAGGTACAATTTACTTTGTATGCTCCTCAGCTCCGGAAACAACTTTCCGAAAACCTGAGATGCAGAAGCTCTGGTATAATTCAGGATGTAAAATATCAATATTTACTTCAGCCTTCCCCCATTTTTTCATTTCTTAGTTGTTTGTTTCAAATTTGGCTTTGGATTTCTTTGAATGACTACATTTTTCTAGAACAATTTTATGAGCGAGCGACATTCAATCTATGTCCATAAATCCATCCATCCATTATCTATACC
Source organism: Valencia hispanica (assembly GCA_963556495.2). Lineage (NCBI taxonomy): Eukaryota > Metazoa > Chordata > Actinopteri > Cyprinodontiformes > Valenciidae > Valencia > Valencia hispanica. The sequence goes on from OY747700.1 coordinate 14,073,053, forward strand.
GTCTCATATGCAGGGTTGTGGGGGGCTGGTGCCTATCTCAAGCAATCATCAGGCCATGGGCGGGGTAAACCCTGGACAGGTCGCCAGTCCATCGCAGGGCAACACAGAGACACACAGAACAAACAACACTCATACCTAAAGGCAATTTAGAGAGACCAATTAACCTAAGTCATATTTTTTGGATTGTGGGAGAAAGCCAGAGTACCATAGAGGAACCCACGCATGCAAAGGGAGAACATACAAACTCCATGCAGAAAGACCCCAGACCGGGATTCGAACCCAGAATGTTCTTGCTGCAAGGCAACAGTTCTACCAACACAATGTACGTCTAATTTTTAATTTAATTTCTTCACCAATTCATAATGCTCCTTTTTTCGTTTGAAAACATTTTGAAGAACATTGTGTGGGAACGATGTTATGGAAATATACTTGCTGTGTCTTGACTTTAACTGAAAGCTATATAAGATATATTAAGTCATCTTAACCTTCCCTCAAGGGCACTTTAAACAATCATATCAACTTTTGGTTCTTCTAAAGCTAGATTTTAAGAAAAAAGAAAGTCCAGGAGCTATTTGCAAAACACTAAACAAAGAACTATGACAACACCGCTCTCTTTTAAAAATGTAAGGTTTTGGAGAGCTAACTGATTCTCTCTTCTGTGTAACACACAAGAGGGAGCAGAAGGTTAGCTGTTTTGAACAGGATTAATTTGGTAGAACGATGACTCAAGTTTATTTTTCATAGTTGTCTCTCTAAACCAACATGAATAAAACATTCAAGCCATAGTTGGAAACGTATTGTGTATTAAAAAATTCCTCTCATCTGGAATTCCCTTAATTTCAGGAAACCTCTAAAGGTAGAGCAGCATTACAGGCATAATAAGCTTGTAATTGGTTGATGCATCATGTATTTTTAAATTACAGAGAAAAAAAAAGATCTCTTGGATGATCTGTGAATGCAATAAATGCGTGGTCCTCACTACATAGGCTACTCAAATTATTCTGCCTAAAGTAAGAATCACTTGTCAGTCTCCCTTCAAGACAGTTCCAAAGGAGCTCTGCTGTTGCTTTATGAGAGCAGCTGTACATTCTAGTTTGCACACATTTTGCATGTTTTAAGACAATCAGCCGCCAAGTTCCTTACATTGAATGGTGCACCCTGTCAAGTCTGAGGTATGGGGTGTCGACATCAAGCAGTAAGCGCGCCAACTTGACCCCAATATGTCTGCCTCTGCTGATGAGGCAGCTGGTTGACTCGCTGCAACAATCGCTGCTGATATCAATCAGCACCATAGATCAGAGAGAGAGAGAAAGAGAGAGAAGGAAGTAGAATGCAGAGGAGCCGTGCTAACACATTAAACATCAGAGCATGCACCCAGAGATATTTCTCAAGTGAGAATGGAGAGGAGGGGTGTGTGTTTCCATTTTCTGCTGGATGCTGAGCATTGTGAGAAAATGGAACTGCTAATGAGGGCCAAATACATTGAGAACAGTTGCATTGTAAATGAGCTGACTTTGTGCACACACTGGCGGGGATAAGGTGTTTGTTAATCAAAGGAGGAAGCATCATGGAGGAATGAATGGCTGAAAATAGAAAGTGGAAAGCTGGGTGCAGCTCTCTTCTCTAATGACAACATATGGCCGTGGTAACAGCTACCAAGGGGTTATCGTTATTGTTATTCCCACCATGCAGTCGGGTTCAGGAACTGTGAGATACCCCCTGACATTGAGCTGGTAGGCTGCTGGGTGCAGAGCTGCTCAATTTCCCAGGGTGTGATTACATCTAAGGCTTTGTCTGGACCACTTTGGGGCTTTGAAGTTGAGAAACCTGATCAAAAAGGCAAATTCTCTGACCAGGGGTCATGGGATTTCCCTCATCAATAACAGAGAAAAGTTGCATTTACAGAGCTCCCATATGTAGCTAATGCTCCTAAGATAAGGAAGTCGTGGGAAAGGCTCTTTAGGAATGTGAAGGCCTTCCCCATTTTCCTCCAGGGCATGCTTTAGTCGATGCAGGATGAATGAAAAACACACTTGAAAGCAGGATTTAATTAAACATTTATTTACAAAACAAAAAGCATGACAGATAATAGTCCGAGAGTGAATACAAAACACGTGATAACATGATAAAATACAATACCAATACACGTTGTATATCTTATGAAAGTGATAAATAAACTCTGCTTAAATTTCTGAAACCTGAAAAAAGGCTGAGCCGAGGAGGGAGGCGGCCATTTTTCTGGACTGCTTTACATTATTACAGGTATTATTGCATTTCAGGTTGTTTAAGGCAAGAATGGGAGACACAAAGGGGATGGGAACACTTCAGGAATAATGAGGGAATATATTTTCTGCTCTTTACAGGCCACATCACCACATAAACATTAATGACTGTAGGCGATATAGATAAAAGAAATAAAGGAAAACATATTGTAACAACTTCACTAATAAGCTTGGTCCATACATCTTTCATTGACAAACATCTTTTAAGAGAAGTTTTCAGAGCCATGTGTGTGCTGCATTGTGAAACAGTCCCTGCAGTCGTCAGATGAGACGCGTCCCGAAGATTGTGCAGAGCACCATAATGACTTGCCGTCTGTGGTGCCTGATGTGCTGTACTTGTCTGAGTCCACACAGTTGGAATCCCCTCCCTTTTGTTGTACCGCCCAAGGTCTCAGTCTGTCCCTTTCTCTCCGATTCTCTCATCAGTACGGGTAATGCTTCTGCTTCTTCCCGGCAAAGCAGGAGAGCCAGGTGCAAAGGAGCATGGCGGTGGCCGCGCCCGCCCCCGTGCAGTAGTACGCCCAGCCGATCTGACAGGAACCTGCAGAGCAAAGCAGAGGATTAAAGAACATCTTTTCAGTCTTGATGTCAGCTGCCTGTGAAGTTGGGTAACATCTTCAATGCTAGATGTTGAAGAAAAAATATCTGTTGATTGATAAAAACCTTTCAAAAGTTTTTGAACTCCAGCAAGAAAAAAACCAACTCAGAAGTAAAAACTCAGAAGGTAAAGGACTGGGGGAAAACTCTGGTAATGATGCAATGAGAGGCTTTATTCTGCCCCAGTTACACTATTCCTGTCATATTGCAAAGGCTTGTTGGAACAGAAAAACAATAGCGTTCTTTTTCTGTCCATGTATTACAGATGGTCCAAGAGGAAAGCCCCACAACACGTGCACATATGCAGAGTCTGCAGCTTTTGTAAAAATGTAATATGACTCTCCGCTTCAAATTACCTCTACCTTAGATATTTCAATACAACAAAAAGTGGTGGCTGTAAAACAAGTTGGTCCTGGTGTTGTTGCCACTATAGTTTAGTTAATGTGTTGAACTAAAAACATGACAAAGCAAAGCAGCTATTCTTTCCATTTTGGCATATGACATGTTGACAACGTGTTGACATTTATGTTAAGCTTGTGCACAGCATGTCAGTATTGGCTTGTTAAGTGTAATTTCCTGGAAAATATGAATATTGTTAGCAAAGAACGCGATTTTCCGAAGACATCTTTGGGTATTTAAAAGAACATTCGGAAGGGAAAAAACAGCAACATTAATTATTGATGATGTAATGACTTGGTGATTATATTTCAATATTTTTTAGATGCTGTACCTCTGAGAGTTACATTGGTAAAATTATAATTTATCAATATTTTTAGAGTTGATTATTTCTTCATGTAACTGTACTACACAAGAAGTAAAAAAAAAAAAATCAACATATGTGCGGAATGTTATCTAATAGATTCCCTGTTTTTCAAATGACAATTAAAAGTGCTTCATTCCAAAAACATATGATTTGATACATAATCTGTGTATCCTGGGCTAACTGGAGAACATGTTTGATCCTGACATGTCAACGTAAGGTGAAGGGAATGGAGCCAGATGCTTAACATTTTTGTTCAGGCTGCTCCTACATTTCCCCCTTGCTTGTGAGAATCATTAAAACAAAAGCAAGGAGAACAGTTTAACCTCATTTGCAAACGGCCTGGTATGTGACAAATGAATGCAAAGGACTTTTAGGAATGTTTCTGAGAGGACACGCTTGAAAAATATGCAACATTCTCATTTGCCTTTGAAATCTTGTAATTGTTGCAACAACTATCCATGTTACTCATTTTAAAATCTTTTGTGAAGACTATAAACTGTAATGTCATTTTTAAACAGAGATGCCCCAAGTAATTGGCCGATGACTGGAATCAGATGATTGTCATTTTGAAATCTGCCTGTCACCAGTTGGAAACTCAAAAACGGAATCTTTTCTGATCAGTAAAAGTACCATATCTAAGAGCTTCAAGATCACACTGACAACAACACTCTTTGGTGTGGATCTTGTGAAGAAGACTAAAATTGAGCTGTTTTTAGTAGCAGTGGGGAATTTAAACTGAGAGGATGCACAGAAATATAAGTTTTCAACGTTCAGACATGTTTACAGATTGTTCTGGCAGAGAGAGAGAGAGCAAAACCTTTAAAGTAGAAAGTAGAAGCACATAACCTAGGACAGCAAAGTTGATATTTTATGTTTTTGAGTTTTTGACCTCTGTCATGGATCTTGTTGGATTTGGAACGCCAACATTCTCCATGCTATTTTGCTTACTAACTAAACTAACCACTATTAAACTCATATTTCTCTGGCTTAATTTCCCTAAAACTGTACATTCCCATTTAATTAAGCTTTTTGGTGTTAATTTTCTCCTTCTCTCACAGAATCACATGGTGAGTTGTCGTCTCAGCTCATGAATAATTGACAACTAGTCAAGGTTAGAATAATTTGCTGGATTGCACCAACATCAAATAATATTGTTGGTGGATGTTACAGCTTTTCAGACCATTTTACCAACATTGTGCACCGTACAAGGCCATGGAGTCAACAGCAGCTGCTTTAAAAAAATATGGTTTCAATCTGCAATCTGTGATGCTCCCCAATCTCAATTTCTTTTGGACAAAAATGTGAATATTAGCATGAGAATCATTCTGGTGCATATTTAGTAATACATCTAGTAAATATGAATAATTCTGAGGAAAAGGGTAAAGATTTCAGCAATAAAACCTCAGTGTTTATGTGGATTATTTATTTAGACTTACACAATATCTAATATGTCATGACCTGCAAATCATTTAAATATTTACATTCAGGTAATGGGTTTAGAATAAAAATAAATAAATAATAACTGGATAGGAGAATTGTCAATTATGCAAGGAGCTTGATTTAACAGAGGTTTATGACCTCAAATTGGATGTCAATAGTAAAAGCATTGCACAAACAAACCCTCTCACCTGTGTTCTCAGTGCAGAAAAAACCGTCAAAGATCAAATGTAGTCATACATGTTTCAGAAATTCTCATCTCCCTGAAATTTGCACAGTTATATCTGTGCTTCGGTGTCACACTTAATACAACATAATGGCAATTATCCATTAATAGTTTTGTGTGTTCACAATTTTAAATGATCATAGTGATAATATTTCATTTACAAATACCCTGAGTGGTCAAAGCAGTAAGGGGAATTGCTGTATGCTTCTTTACGTTCAGATCTTCAGATTGAACGCACACATCCAGCGTTGGTGATCTCCAAAGGCATTCTGAGCTGTCGTCTACACTCCCCATGATTAATAAATGAGAAAGAGGAATTAATTTGTGTGAAGATTTGTGTGAAATCTGCTGCTCGCATGGGACAAAAAAAAAGAAATCACCAGCCTGTCATGTCGCTAACAAGGGAAACAGCTACAGTCTAAAACAAGAAAAAATTAATTTGCAGAGAGCAGCAAATGACACACTGATGCGAGCGTGCTTGTTAACAATAATGCTCAAAGACTCCACGCTTTCAAAGAGGAAATCACAAAATGAGAACTGGATACCCATTATAATTACTTCTGATGACATGCTCTGAAATCTCAGTGAATTATTTGGAGAAGGTAAATAATTTATGACTCATTGCTCTAAATAACATGGAGAAGGTTGTTATATAGATCCTGTCAAATTTAACTGTAGACATATTGACAGCTGTTAACTGTATGAAACCATAACTTGCTTGACAGAACCTGTTTTTTCTGCAGTGTTGGCTGTCTTTGGAAGCTGCAGAACTGTAGGCGAGCAAATATAATTGGTGTTTTTTTGTCTTGTTAAAGGACACAGTGTTCACTGATCTTTCATCCAGCTGTTCTGGGTAATTTGTCATCACATTTACTGACAGAAGAATGTAGTTTCAAGACAGTTTGTGCAAACTGACACAAAATTAACCTATTGATTCATGTCCTTAGACCTCACTTTCGTTGTATTCATCTAAATGAACATAAGAAGGGGAAAACATAGGTTTTGGTGTAGTTCACGGCAATAAAGAGCCATGGTATTTGAAGTTAACTGGCATATTATCTGTCCGCATGTTCTCAGTGCTTATATATCATCTATGATGCTGTCTGCTGAATGGCTGAAAGACCGAAACTCGTTCCCTCACTGAATAAGCTGGTTTGCTTTAGAATTAGCGCTAGCCAATAAAGGGCGGGTCATGCCTAATAAACTGACCTTTACTTTATGTGCTCTTTTCGTTTCCCACAAATATAATATTAACCTAAATGTTCCTCACGGTGCAAAAGCTAATCAATGTCTGTTTACAAAAAAGACGAAAGGCCAACTGACTTGCAAGGTGATGAAGTAGTAATTCCAGTCTGTAAACAGAGCAGAAGTTATGAGCTTCTTACATGTTTACAGCCTCTTAGAACCTGCAGGCCAGCAGTGACTCTAAAGTCCGATTTTCTTCTGTGACTTATTTGAATTTCAGAAAGATGGTTCCTGCCTGTCATCCAGAAGGAGAAGTGACAACATATTTGGGGTGAACTAAATATTGCAGAGTAGGCTGGCATGTCACTGTTTTTACCAGGGCAGAAATTATTGCTAAATTAGAGGTCATGTCATTGTTTACAAAACAAAAATAAAAATTAAATGTAGAAGCCTTGTGTAAAAAACTAAGTACACTCCATGAGTCAGTAGTAACATTGTGTGACATTTGATTTAAAAATATTTTAGTTTACAGAGATGAATCATCCATAGGATTACCACCGTAAAATGGGGGAGGGGTTTTGAGTACCCCTATCATCATTGGGGCTACAGTCTCCTTTAGAAAATGAGTCTAATGTCTTGTTTACACGTCGCCGGGTATCTCACAAAACAAAGATATTTCTCTACGATTTGGCCTGTCATCCACACGAAAACACAGATTTAGGGCATCAAAAAGATTTTTTCTAAAAACTCTGACAAAAGTGAAAATTTGTGTTTTCTCCATTTTAAGCATTTCCTTGTGGACAGAAATAGCTATTGAGTTTTAGGTTTTGCAACATCACTGTCTGGGACAAAAAATGCACCAACATCACATGAACAACCTCTGTTTAGACTCAGAAACAGCATTTATGCCCTCAGAGCTGTGCTGGCGTTATTGATTGTCTAATCGCTTTTTGCTTGCTTGTGTTTACAAGCTCAATTACTGCTCTATGATACAATTTAGAAAGTTACTCTAAGTGGATAGGAATTGTGGGAACTACTGGCCCCTACAGGTTTGGCATGTCAATGAATGTGCTTAACAATGCACTAATTGTTAAGCACCTAATTGTTATGGTTAGGTGTTGTTGTATTTTACTTTTTTTGAGGCTATTTTTATTATGCATTACATATGTGTTAATTATATCTTTTTTAAGCTTTAGAAGTAATAGGCCTGTTTATATTATTCAGGGTAGTAAAACATGACTCTGTTACCAGTATTTTATAGGGTTGAAGGTTTTAAGTAAACAAACTCTTGAGTAAAGATATGAACTGAAAGCAGGGAGGATCAGCTATAACTTTTAAGTCATGTTATAACACAGTTCATGGTAAGGTCAAGAGACCTGGAGAAAATAAATGACCTGTCAAGATGTAGAAGGAGGAGAGAGGAGTCACGTGATATGTTCTTTGTTCTTCATGAAATAAAAATGGTGCGGCCCTGTAAGAGAACGAGTCAGACAGTCAGGTCTTGTCTGATTCCCATCTGCAGGTGCGTCTTTTCCAAAACAGATCTGATTTTGTGTGTTTTTGTAACTCTATGTCTCTCAGCTCTGAGTCTTATTTTGAAACAGTTCCCGTTAGGGTTTTTGGAGTTCGGCGCCCCCGCCTCTCTGAGCAGGAAGTGAGTGGCAGAGCACATTGTGAGAAAAGCCGACAGTGTGGAAAGAGGTTTTTTTTTTAAACGAGGTGGTGAGGATTTTTGTTTAAAACCCCCCCGGCTATATGTGCACATAGAATAAGAGTAAAGGTTAGAACAAGAGCTATTTAGAGATCTTTAGTGAAGACAGACAACAGTTGAAGGTACACCTCAGGAGTACGGGGGGAGGAGGGGGTTTATCAGTGAGTGCATGATTCTGGGCCCAGAAAAGAGAAGAGAAGCCACCTCCACGTGAACCCACAGGAAAATGTGGACATCATGCACTAGTGCTTGCCCTTAGTATCTTGGTTCATGAGTGATGGAGCTGGAGAAGGACTAACAGGGTGTACAGCTCTATAAGGCCATGTCCACACGGAGATAAAACCAGGTGTAGCGGCAAAGATATTTAATCGTATAGGTGTCTCATCCACAAGGAGCCGCCGTTTCATGACACCATAAACGATTATGTTTAAAACCAGGTCCCAGAGTGGAGAAATCTCACAACGTCGGCTTCATTGTCTCCATGATTAGGAGCTCTTCAGCATTCCTATATTTAACGCGCATGCGCTACTCTGTGGAAAACTCTGAGGACAAAATATGGTAGTAAAGCAGAGTAAAGCAAATACTGACCTTATTATGAATCCTAGAATACGATCTACTGTCCCTCCTCTATCACCTGAAGCAAAAAATGGATCCAGAGAACCACAGACACCATATGCTTTTGAATAAAGCTCTCATTTGAAGCTAGATTTGTCCTGTTTGCCACCGGGTTGATGGCACATGCTCAGTGTTCTTTTCTGTGTTTCTCTGGCAGTGTCATAACGCCACCAGTGGGCCTGGCATGTATACTGCAGCATTTTAATCAGATTTGTGTGAATTCATGTGGACAAAGGTTTTAATAATTGTGGTGCCGTTTTTACAGACTCTGTTTTTGAAACTATACCTGTTTCTGTGTAGAGCAGGCCTAAGTCTTGAGGTTCATTCAGATGCAACTCTGTAAACTAGAGTCATAATGTCACATTCTTAGGGGAGGAAAGGTGGTTCTGCCTTTATAATTTCATAAAGCAATGTTAGGACTCTTTCTAATTGTCATGTGGTAAACTTAAACATTCATATTGCTGAAACTGATATGTTCAGACAAAATTAGATGTTTAGAAACTAGTAAGGAAAAGATGCATGTAATTATGTCCTATTTAAAAGGGGAAAACTAAATTATTGAGGGTGTAAGGAACTTTACACTGTAAGCTAAAATAAGTTTCCTTTTTTAGGTTGCTTCTACACTAACACGGCTAAGGTTATTCACTTTATATCCCACCTAACCTTATACCTGTCCACACACACACAAAGCATAGTTTACGACCCCCACCTGCTGGCACAACCCCGACCTAGTAGGCATGCTCGAAAAAAAGGCAGACCCACATATAGAACGTCACAGTCACCATCTGAGATATTGTGTATCCGAAATTAATGCAATCGCGCCATGCCTTCTCTTAAGGTATTCTTGTGTGATTTTTACAAGCGCCTCTACATGTACAAGAAGGAGCAACAAGGGCATGTCTGGATGATTCGCCTCCATCTTCCTATTGTTTACCTCTGAGTGGTCACTGTTTGTTATTAAGCTGGCTGTGGCGCGTGTTTTCTGACGTCACTTCCTGTCGAACTCAGTTCTTAAACGCCTAACAAATCCACACCAATCCAAGGGCCGGAGATTCAAGAAATAGACGGCCCACTTACCTGTTTAAAAAAATATCCGGGGAGGGGGAACCTTAAACGATGGGCTAGTGTGGCCGAGATGGGGTATTGATAAAATATTTATTCGTTTAAGCACTTAAATGGCCTAGTGTGGCGGAAAACTCGACTCCAGGTTCACTGTGAGATCTACAAAGAGAGACTGAATAGATATCAGCTAACTATAAAAGATGCTAGGGAATCGTTCTTTTCTGAAATCATCAACAGAAACATTAATAATGCACGGACTCTATTTGCAACAGTGGAATCTGTGGGTCAATCTGTACCTCAATATCGAACCCACAACCAGTGCCATCCCCAATCAACAACAATGTAGAGAAAATGTCTGAATTCCACGAATTAAACCAGAACAGCCTTGAAAAAATCATTATCCAATTAAGCTCCTCCTCCTGCTGTCTTGATATCCTACCCACAGCTTTTCTAAAGAAGGTTCTTCCTGTTATTGGTTCTGATCTTGTTCAAATAGTGAACTCATCACTGCTATCAGGTGTCTTCCCTCAGGCTTTAAAAACAGCAGTTATTAAACCACTGCTAAAGAAGAAAAATCTGGACAACACGTTAATGCAGAACTACAGGCCAATCTCTAATCTCCCATTCATCAGTAAGATTATTGAAAGAGCTGTGTTTCCGCAGTTAAATGGCTTCATAACAATGACAAACCGTTTTGATGCTTTTCAGTCTGGTTTCCGCGCTCACCACAGCACCGAGACTGCCCTCATCAAAGTATTCAATGACATCCGCATAAATACAGACTGTGGAACAACCACAGTGCTGGTTCTGTTGGACCTCAGTGCAGCATTTGACACTGTTGATCATGATATTTTATTGGAACTACTGGAGAGCTGGGTCGGACTCTCTGGTACAGTACTTGGCTGGTTCGAGTCTTACCTAAAGAACAGGGACTTCTATGTTTCAATAGGAAACTTTTCATCAGAACGAACAGAAATCACATGTGGGGTGAGGGCTCCATCCTGGGGCCCCTCTTATTTAATATCTACATGCTCCCACTAGGCAAGATTATAGCAACCAATAACATTAGCTACCATAACTACGCAGATGACACTCAGCTCTACATTACAATGTCACCAGGTGACTCTGAACCCATTCAAACCCTAAATCAATGCATTGACCAAATAAAAGGATGGATGTGCCATCACTTTCTCCAGCTGAATAGAAACAAAACTGAAGTGATTATTTTTGGACCCAAGGAGGAACGATCAAGAGTCAGCACACAGCTTCAATTAATACAGCTAGAAACTACTGATCAGGTTCGTAACCTAGGTGTAGTAATGGACTCAAACCTGAACCTCCAGGGTCACATAAAGGCAATAACAAGGTCAGCGTTCTATCACCTGAAGAACATCTCTAGGATTAAAGGACTGATTTTGCAACACGACCTAGAAAAACTCATCCATGCGTTTATCTTTAGTCAGATTGATTACTGCAACAGCATCTTCACAGGTCTGCCTAAAAAGTCAATCAGACAGCTGCAGCTGATCCAGAACGCTGCCGCTCGCGTCCTCACTAGAACCAGGAAAGTAGAGCACATCACCCCAGTTCTAAAGTCCTTACACTGGCTCCCTGTAGCTCAGAGAATAGACTTTAAAATACTTTTACTAGTTTATAAATCATTACATGGCTTAGCACCAAAATATGTTGAAGACCTGTTGTCATGGTACCAACCACCAAGACCACTCAGGTCCTCCAACTCTAGCCTACTAAACATCCCTAGACTCAGAACTAAACATGGAGAAGCAGCTTTCACTTTTTATGCTCCCCTTATCTGGAACAGACTTCCTGACGAGTGTAGAGCTGCTGAAACTCTGAACTGCTTTAAATCGAGACTAAAAACCCATCTGTTTAGAATTGCCTTTGAGTAAATGCTTGATGTCATATGTATGAAATGTGTTCATGCTCTCTTGCTTTTTTTTATTTTTCTCTTGCTTTATTGTGTATCATGTGTAATGTGTGTTTCTTTTATGTGTTTCTTTTAAATCACCAAATCATGTAAAGCACCTTGAGTTACCCTGCTGTTGAAAGTGTGCTATACAAATAAAATTGCCTTGCCTTGCCTTGCCTAGTGTAGACAGGGCCTTAAGTTCAAGCTGGGCAAGATGGTAATTAAATTGTTGTTTATGGTTAGTGATGCTTCAGTGCCTCTTTTGTGGTAATGGTATTTCATTGTATTTAATTCAAAGCAATAAATGGAGGAATATATTTTTTAAAGAAGCATAGCTACATTTGAACATTTCTAATACTGTGGAGTCTAAAATCCATTCTCATACACCTGTCAATTAGAAAAGACTTAAATAAATTACAAAACTAATTAGAAAGATTGCATTAAAACTAACACGTAACTGTGCCTACATTTTCAGTTTAAGCAAATCCTGCTTGTGCAATCTGAGCTCAAACATGTCTACTCTAAATACAAGGCAATCAGCCAGGCTAATGAGAAATTTCAAAATGGATTTTCTGACTTTACTCAACTAAATCCCACTAAATATTTTTTCCCTTCTCCCCCCTGAAGTTAGCTGATACTGCAGTTCTTAATAAAATATTTAAATGAAGTAAAACATTCAACACTATTTGATTAGCATCAAATATAGCAGCAGCTGTGAGATGAAAAGATCTTCTACCTCCCAAGTGTCTGATAAAAAAAGCATATTACTGTCTGTGAGTTAGACCTGATAATGCCAGCTGCATACAGAGTGCAAGTCGAGTTCCTAGCTATTCTCTGCACATATTTATAGCTGTAACTACCAGCTCACCAGCTAGAAGAGGATAGGTTGATTTTATATTGTGAATTTTAAACACCAAGAAATCATGGCTCTACAGAATATGACAGCACGAGAGGCATGTGTCTGTTTTCTGAGAAAAAAAGGGGGCTGGGTGTCATTGTCCAGACACAATACACATCTTTTTCCTGGATTCTTCACTTATGGGAATAAAACACCCAGCACAGACATATATGAATTCATGGAATTTGTGGTATCTTACCCAGTTTAAACTGGCCTGAACTGTTGCTGCAGGTCTGCTGAACTTCTTCACTGTCCCATCCCAGTGGATAGAGTGCACAGCCCGACCCAATGAGCAGACCTAAAGAAGAAGATGAGAAAATGATGAGACGGCTGCAGTAGCGGAGCCCTTTACAGGGGACTCAGAAATATGACAAAACATGGCTGGAGGCTGAGAAGACACAGCTTGTGAAAAGGAAACCTGCATCAAGGACAAACTCTCATAATTAAGCTCCTTGAGGACGGTTGGCATTGTTTAATGGATGGTTCCTTCAGGGTTTACATATTTTAGGAGTTTTATTGATGTTAATAAAAATGCAAAGCAACATGTTGTGTTCTCTGTGTCATTGTTGCATGCGATTAACATTGCCTTGCAGAAGTGTTCATACCACTTTTTTTTTTACATTTTGTTACATTAAAACCATATTATTTATTGTACTTTATTTGGATTTTATGTAATTGACCTACTCAATGTAATACGTAATTATTTAGTGGAAGAAAAATTATACATGGTTTTTATTTTATCTTTATAAATACAAATTTAAACCGGGATATCATGCCATACATTCTTTTGGAGGACGTTATCTTTCCAAGATTGATTGACTGATTCCCTTTTCACTGAAGAAAACCATCACCACAGGATGATAGTGCCACCACCACGTTTCAGCATGGGGATGGTGTGTTCAAAAACATGTGCAGGGTTGCTTTTCTGCAACACACAGTGGCCTCATCTGACCCGAGCACCTTCTTCCGTAGGTTTGCTGTCTCCCCAACATGGTTTGTAGCAAACTGTTCGGACAATTTCTTATAGCTTTCTTCTTTCTACACTAGACACAGGCCAGATTGGTTAAATACCTGAATAATAGTTGTCCAGTTAATAGATTCTCCCACTTCAACTGTGGATCTTTGCAGCTCCTACAGATTTACATCCTTTCTCTGCTTCTTTGAATTATGATCTCTTCTGTCAGTTTAGAATAACAGGCAGGTCTTGGTAGGTTTGAACTTGTGCCATACTCTCCGATTTTCAGATGATGGATTAAACAGGACTTAATGAGATGTTTTAAGCGAGACATTTTGTTTTATAGATTAACAACTTTTTTCCTGATTTGTCTGAACTATATTTACTAATACCGTGACTTCTGAAGCCAATTGGTTGCACCACATTTGTTGGTCGATCACATAAAATCCCAACTAAATAAATTGTAGTCTGTGGTTGTAGCTTGTCAAAACGTGGGAAAGGTCACAGTTTATGAATATTTTTGCAAGCAACAGGAGACAGAAAGATTAATTTAAATAATTTGTTGTTTTTTTTTAAACTCTCTGCCTTGAAATTGTCCGATACTAGCTTTGGCACACGAAGCCTTAAACAGTCCCCAAAAATTATTTGAAAAATGACACAAATTGTGATTTCACACTTCATATCTTTTTTTACGGCAACAAAACAAAGCACTCCTCAGCCAGCGAATCATCAAAGTCGTTTAAATTAACAGCAAACATTATGCAAATCGCTGCCAATTTCTCACACAGGCAAGAGTGAAAAACACAAGGTTTTTTTTACCCCACTATGCAATAATTACTGTAAAACTCAGGAGAATCCTTGAGGGACTGCTTTATGTCAGTGATTAAACAGACTTATGACTGTGCTTAAAGCTGCTCACAGAGACAAGAGGAAAATCTAGTCAAGGCCATTACATTAAGGATTAATATCCTCAATATTTGCCTGTAGCCAGGTCTTGACAAGTTATTCCCTGAATGTCAAGGACTGTCTCTTAAAATTATCCTGTGGGGGCCCCTTGTAGGTGGCTCTGCCATCACATTAGCCTAATCCTTTCTGATGCGTCTACCCTGCTATCAGTTTTGGGATGTGAGGATGGCAGCTGAGGAGAAAAAAAAAAGAAAAGCAAGAAAGCACTGCCTTCCAATATGATTAGCCCCACCATCCAAGGCTGCCTTATTACATCTAGACTTGATAAGAAGCAGAAATTAATCCACATGCTAATGGAGATGGGCCGGACAAACTGGCGAACATCTGGGGCGGAGTGGAAAAAGTGAAAAAGACATCTGTGTTTTCTCCCCCCATCAAAGTCAAAAGGACAACGTGTTTCTGATGCAGTTGTGTGAGAAAAACAGAGTGTCTGACTGTGGTAGTGCTGCTAGAAAATCAATTCAGTGAAACTCTGGCATACTGATGAGAGCAAGGGGATATAAAACAGGCTCTGGCCAAGTCTCTATCATTACAGCTGAGTGTCAGCGGGGGGATCCAGGGATATTCACGTGTGTAATAACTCACCCATTTCTCTTCAGAGCTTTAAGAGAATTTTAGATTAGTCTCTGCTACACCCCTAAAACTTACAACATTTAGCTGAGCATGCAGGAACAGTAAAACATAAGCAGAGCGCGTTAATCCCTTGTTCAAGCAGCCACCGTGTTACCCTGATAAACCCAACACCCACCATCCTACGAGGTGGAAAAACACACAAACAGCTATTTGAATATTTTCAGTTATACAGCGTTAGTTAATGTGCTAAGATTCAAGCTTGTAAGTGTATAGACTGTAATGCATGCCAAAGTGGTTACTTATTCATGACTATTATTGAAGAAAATCTCCAATTCTCTTTTAAGTGCAAAGCAGAAATGCACCAGCATGTAATCAAATTGAATGTCTGCAGCAATATGGAGGATAAATACAAATACATGTTTGGTTAAGAAAAATATTGTTATGCTAGCTTGCAAAGAGCAAACTTTCAATTGAAAAAAAAGTTGAACATGCTGTAGGGAAGAAACAGACAAAAGGAAATGAAAACTTTACCAAAAAAATTTCAGATTAAATGATTGAATGCAATTTTTAAGAAAGGGGAGCAGCAAGAGTGTTTCAACTGTGAGGGTATTAAACTTCTCAGCATCCCTGGGAAAGCTAATTATAGGCACTAGTTTCCAAAGTTGGGATTGTGAATAAACAAGTGTGTGAGCTCTTTAAATTCTCTTCAGCAAAGAAACAAAACAGCAAATGGAATGGTAATTTAAATGGTACAATTGTTTGGAGGGCTTAAAAACAGCACTATTAAACTGATAAAGGCAATATACTGTATCAGCTGTTGATGTGTATGTTTTCATTATACTCCTCTTTAGCTGACTTAGCAGAAATGTTTGTATACAATGTCACTTATGTGGCAAAATCCAAGGAGGTCAGACTATAAACTGTTATTTTCTGTTATTTTAAAATAGGAACTCTCTTAACCTGCAATATTTGAGTGGGTAAAATCAGTGTAAGGACATGACAAGACACCATTAAGACAGACATGGCATAACACAAATCATTGTGGGGGCAGTCGAATAAAAATATGAACGAATCACTAAGGTGTAATTCAGGTCTGTATCTAATGTGGTCCCACGTTCTTCGTTTGGCTTTTATCTATTCGATTTATTTATTTTTCCCGGAGATGGTTAAATCCACCAAATCTCATCCTCCACACTCAGTATGTGGGTTATTGAAAACTGGAGGTAGGAAAGCTGCAGACTGGGATGTGAGAAAAAGATTAGTAAGAGTATAAGACGTTCTTTCACAGAATGTTTGCGAGCCAAGATGTTGAAAACATGCAGAGCTCTGAGAGGCAACTACCTTTAGGCTGTAATTCTGCATGCATGCATGTTGCTTTGCAAAGATACTTCCTGTCCTTCTTTTTACCAAAGCTGACACCAATACGCTACAATCGCACAAAAGAGACATTTGGGGATTTGTTTCATTTCACGTGTGCTTGTCAGCTGCTGGAACACCTAACAATTTCTGTAGCTGTTTGAACTACAAATGAGTACAGTCTGTGAGCTTCTTTTTCTTTAATGTCTTTGAAAACCCATAAAAAAACAAACTTTAAAGTCCTGAAAATGCCTATGGTGTTGGGTTTACCATCAAGCACCCAAGGCAGGAATGTGTAAAAAAAAACTTTTTAAAATCGAATAAATACACATATATACCTTACTGGAGAAAAAGTAGCATCTTAGGGTCACCAAGTCGCCATAACAACTCCCAGATAACAACATTGCAACTAGTTTTCACAGAGGCATGCTTGGAAAAAGCCTTTTTTTGTTGCAAACATGGGGGAGTTTGCTAAACTCTACTTTAAGTAAAACCAAATGCTTTGGTCAGACTGGAAAAGTATTGAGGTTTTTGGCAAAAAACACAACAGGTGAGTTTGGCATGAGTATGTGAAAAACAGTAGCTCATGACCACAGATAAGTATTTTGGAAGATCTATTATGCTGTGGGCTTTTTTTCTGTTTCAAAAGCCATGAGATTCTTGAGAAAGTGCACCCAATTGGTGGGGGCGGGAATGAGTTGTTTGGTGTTATCAATCATCAAGTGGGACGCTCTCAGGCCTCTGTGGGTTTTTTTTGTGGTTGTTTTTTTTTTTTTGGTTAAGTGCAGTTTCTATTGCCATTGTTTAAAGGCGGTGATTGCAACCTTCACATGGGGTTGGGTTCCTTAGCTTTGAAGGGATGTCAAGGTAGCGCTCAGTCTACAAATTGCTGATTGGTGGTAAGATCCATTACTTTGGCTGTGGTAATTGGAGGTGGGAGCTTGCACTGTATGGGTGCAGTGGGTTTTAGGGGGTGGCCCAGGTGGCTTTCTGGGTTATTTGCCTTCTTCTGCCTCATGGTGCTAGCTATTTCAGGTCTACATCTGCCCCATGCTGCTGCATTTGTTCTCCAAATTTGCAGACATTTAGGGGGCTGCTCCCAGGCTTGGTTGAGGTGCTTTTCACTCAACTCACTTTGCTGAAGCCTCTATATTTGACCGCAGACAACATCTGCCTTCACGTTTGTGCAGACATCCACAGAGAAACATGCAGATATGTACACACACAAACAAAACATAGGAGCAAGGGAAAATTTACAACTGCACTATTATACAAACAAAGAAGCATAACTCAAACCAAGAAACCAAATCTACACAGACATTGTTCACCAGACACAAACCCAGGACTTTAGACAATCTACTGATGTTTTCAAAATGAATCATAAATAAAAATACTGATATGAAATAAGTATGGATGGTATTATCTAAAGTTGTCATTGTGAGACTATGTCACTTAAAAAAAAGACGAATCCATTTTAAAGCTTTTTACACATCTCTACCAGGGGAACCGATAAATGTGGCAAGCACTGTACTCTCAATTCCCCGGGTTCACACTTGCTGAAAACTGTATTAGGAGAGTAACAAGAAAAAACAACACTAAAATCTCCGTGTTAATACAACTGGAAAACAAGGTGTTACATTTAGAGTTAAAATCCTAATTTTCTTCTGCTGCAAAGTACGTTCTTTGAAATAAATGATTATCAGTAATGACAACTAGGATTTTTTTGTGTACTTCATTTTTTCCCCCAAAGCACAGAATAGAAATATCCCCTTTTCACCTGAAAGAACAACTTAACTTTGCTCCGAGCAGATGGTTGTCTCATGATGAAATTGTTGCAAGATTTCACAAAGTTGCATCGAGGTAGTTGGGGAGAATTCAAAAGAGGGCTTTTTCAGAGGCAACACAGCAGCTCCATGACATTGTAGCACAGGATGAATTATAAAAACTGACACCGCCATACTCTTTCTGAAAGGTTTGTAAAGACTCCAAAGAACTACTTTTCTTTAAGTAGCATCTGTACCAACCCCAGTTAAGTTTCATATGCCTTCAGCTTTCTGGGAGTCCAAAAGCTGGTCTATCAACACATATCTTGGAGAACTGTTTACTTTGCTTTATGGGTTTTACCAATAATCTTTTTTTTTGGCTCAGTTGCTATGGCAGCCAGCTGATTCTTGATGGAGTTCAGTGGAGGAGGTGAGAAGGAAGAGGAAAGGGTCAGATTGAGTGTGCCATGCAGAATATAAAAGGGCAGGCCAGCTTATTCACAGATTGAGTTTCAATTGATCTATCCTCAGTCATTATCAGAATCACTATCATAGGCCTAATGGCTCCTACGAAAGACTCATGTATGGACTGAGAAAGAGGGAGAGTTGGGTAGAGTGGACTTAACGTGATACAATCAGCTGCACGAATCCAACATTCAGTTCATGAGTTCTTCTCTAATATAGCAATCTTTATTCTTGCCTCAGATTTCATCATCATAGTCAAGTTTTCAGTTTTTGAAAGGGAGGTTTGAATGGTTTAAAAAGCACAGAGAGAAAAGTTTTATTCTTCCAGGGCTGAGCTCTTTTTTTCTGTCAAAGCTTTTACCTGAATGAAAAACGACCCTCTTTTCATATCCCCCCCACATTCTCTGATATTCAGAGTGCCGATGCCGTTTGTCAAGCCCTCCTGCTCTCTTCGTTGAGACCCCAGGAATTTCTTTACCCTCCTTCATACTCCGAAACAATGCCATTGAAGGTTATCATTCAAGAGGCCAAAGAGGGCAAGGGGGAGGAAAGGCCGCTGCTGAAGCTGGGGAGATTTTTGGTGACCAGGGAACTGGGGTTAGGGAAGGGCTTGAGTGACCTGGATTAATGTAAGACATCCCCTTTAGGGTATGGGGGATTATAAAAAAAGGGGGAAAGAAATGTAGCAGCAACTTCAAATGTCAAAATTGCAGACCTATGGTAAACCAAAGTAACTTTCACTCTACTGTATCATTTTTTCAGATTTTATTTCATTTTTCCTCATAACAGCTAGCAGATCAAAAGCCTCAGAGAAAGTGCACATTAAGATAGATTTGGTTAGATATTACTAGCATATTAATGTCTGACTAACAGGACACAGGAATAAATTATAAAATAAATACCTCACAGAAATCTTTTACCATGTCACATCAAGATTTAAGAAGCTGTCTGACTCGTATGTTTAAGCAATCCTCTTGGCATGTTGAGGCCTGTCCACTTCCTCACTTCAAACCCAAGGCACACATCAACATGATCAGCATGCAAGCCTGCATTTCTTATCATGTTTCAATTCTCTCTGTTGTCCGACTTGGATCAACACAGTCGCTTTCAGAAGGGCTTTTAGCTATGTAGGCACTGCTTTCAGGGAAAGCTGAAGAGCCTGTCTTTTTTTTCTATGAGCGAGATGGA
Source organism: Valencia hispanica (assembly GCA_963556495.2). Taxonomy (NCBI): domain Eukaryota; kingdom Metazoa; phylum Chordata; class Actinopteri; order Cyprinodontiformes; family Valenciidae; genus Valencia; species Valencia hispanica. Next base: position 14,093,025 of record OY747700.1, read on the forward strand.
TATCTGGGGTTTTGTTTGAATGAATGAAGAAGAGATGGTGGTTTGAATGTGGGAGCAAGAAAAATGAAAGATTTATTTGAAGTATGTGAAAAATGTGAGATACGTGATGTGCAAAACAAATCATCTCAATGCATTTTGCTACCAATGACAGGGACTAAGTGTCATTTAGCCAATAGTCTAGTCATTAATGTATCAATACTTATTGATTTTTAAATCAATAATACTTTACTACACAGCTGCTGCATATCACTTAACGAGAAAATGGTCAGTGATCTCAAAGAACATCCGGTTTTCTTTGTTTTTAAGTTGACTTTTAAACTCAAATGGAAAATAGAGGAAAGAATATCTGACCAACACAGCAACATTAATGCTGTGACAAAAACAGCCTCTGACATAACACAAGGACTGTTACTATTGTCTATAGGAACCACCTCTGGATTTATGTTGTATTTTATTTAATTACTTTGTTTTACTGTGATCTGTTCAGCCTGTGATTTGTAATTTTCTATCTTTCTGTTTTCCTAATGTTTGGATTACAGTCTGCACTTGAGTTTTACATGTAGTAAATATTTTTTCTTGTATTTTCTTTATTCCCCTTCCTCTCTTACATCTTCAATTCACCCCTCTTAACTTTTTTGTCCTACCTCTCCATATGGATGTAAATCCAATTTTCTATCATCTTCACCTTTCTTTTTTGTGTCTGACATTGTTTTTCATGTCAGTTATTTAAAAATAAAACACATTTGATTAAAAACTTTCCTGCTCCTGGTACAAATGATGTTGTGTTAATTTTTGCATATATGTACAGCTTGGGGGGAAATTACACCATATGCCAAGAGACTTGTGGGTTTTCTGCAGTCTTCCCCCAGTGCCAACATGTTTGCATGGCTGTGGTGTTATTGCTCCTTTGCTTTAGTAAACAAACGAAAATCTGAACAGTGCAGCAAAGATTTTAATAATAAACAGCTAACGTGTCAAATTATGAAATCAAATTGATTATAACTGCTTTTCATCTTGCTGTCTGTCCCAACCAACAGATCCGTTAGCTGTAATCATTCAAGCAAAATGCATGCAAAACTTCATGCAAAGAAATGAGGTATGAGGGCAAAGCAGTATCTTTTAAAGAGAAACCTCTTACTGTCAAAGTGCTCAAAAATGCTTGAATGTTAAACACGTGAAAAGACTATTTTGAAATAAGTTGTTTTTATTCTTTCACAGGAACAGACTTTTCAGACCAAAAGTATCAAATGAATCCCAGAATGATGCCCAGTATATGTTCACCTCATGCCTCTCTCCCGTAACAGTTTTATTTCTTTTTTTATGTCCACCAATCAGTCACCAGTCGTGACCCCAGGGCAGAGCGAGCTGTTTGTTTCATTGATCTCGGTTCAGTGCTATTGCTACAGGCATTCGGGTACAAGCTGTTCTTATCTAATCACACTATTAATTTGTCACACAGCTTTCGACTAAAACCAGCAATTAATAAACACACCAATTACAAGAGCAAAATTAACTCCTGCCTCATTAAGCAGTGGTCAAAACAGAATTACAGGTCTACAGCTAAGGAGCACAAAGCACTGAAGGGAACTCACACAAACTGAAAATGAGTTATTCTGAGTGTGAAGGAAGTAATTTAATGGAGAACATTTTCTAACAATGTGGGAAGCAGAAGGCTTTTACTTAAGGGCATAGATCTTTTCTGTTTGCCACCCTTTCCAGGAAAACCTCGTCTCGTCTGATCTCATATTGCAAATTGAACATTCTTCTTCCTCCTTAGGAGATGTAAAATCAAAACCTGAGAAAAGTTCAGCAGCATCTAAGAAAAGATCCTTTCATTACTTCTAGTAAAATGCATCATCTACCTCTTTAATGATATAAAAAGCACAATCCGAGGCTAGAAAATAGTGAAAATGTTGGATTTAGAGTCTCTTTTTGTACCTGCCACTATACTTTGAGCATATTATATTCCAGTTTCATTTTTTCCCCAGTAAATACATGAGAAAGTCTTGGTTGTGTAGCGTGTCAAATGTGAATGAAATTCAAAAACAAGAGTTGGGGGCTCGAGTTTTAATTGATGGTTGATTTTTCTCTAATCCACATGAAGCAAAATTATGCTAGTAAAACAATTTACATACACTCCCAACTACTATTTGGTTAGAAGGGCTTTAGCAAGTGGAACCTTGACTACATGCTTTCTATAGCAACCCAAGAGCTTCTGGACTCATTCTTGTTGGATATATGAACACTCTTCTTCCATAAATTACAAGAGATATGTTTGTGGCTCTTTAGTTGTCGGTGTTACTGGTGCATTAGTCAAGGTTTGTAAAATGATGAAATTGGACTAACTCCCAATTTCCTTTCACTGAACAAATCAACAGGTAGAATGTTGAAACTTGAAGACAGTTAGGTGATCCAACAGGACAATGATCCTAAACACACATCAGAATTATTTTAGAAATAGATAAAGGATGATAACATTTGGTATACAGTCTGAACCTGGTTAAAATTAGCAGATTATGCCTAAAAGATCAATCTGTGCCTGGAAAAAACCCAATTCAATCGAACTCTTCTATTTCTGAAGACTGGTCAAACATCCAACCAAAGTGATGGAAGAAGTGTGTTGATGCCTAGAAAACGGGTGTGGTTTCTGCAACTTGGGAGATAACCTTTAACCTGATATTAGTGGGTGTGTATGTATATATTTGAACTTGTTTGGACCATTAGACTAGAGAAAATCCATAATGAATTAAGACTTGTGCATCCATTTCTTGACAATGTTGTTGATCCTTCCACCTTAAAAGAGGACGATTTAAATGATTCTTTAAAACCTCACTTACAACATGACATTCATGCCCATGATTACTGCATGCAAACATTACAAACAAAAGCAAGTGGAAATCTACATCCTCCAAAAATGCTACTGACAGTACAGCAGTCTGAAATTAAATTCAAAATGTGACAAACAATCTCTCCATGAGGGAAGAGAGAGGGGTGAAGAAGAGAAGTCAAGATGCAAACAGCAAAGCCAAAGGCTATAAAAATTCTTCTCAGGGTAGGATCCACATTATAGGGTCCTAGAAGTGCTAGCTGTTCTAACTGGGTCATGTCTGATGTGTTGAGCTGCAACCTCCTCCCACTGACACAGCCTGATAGAGAAGCGTGACAGTTGGGTAAATATACCTAAAGCAAAGCATTCCATTCTTAATTATGCTTTATAATGATCTGTAAGCATGCTAATGCAAGGCCTTCTGGGGAGAGGCATATCAAAAAGATACTGAAATCAACGCTGTAATATTCATGGTAATCACATCCAAATATGCAATGAATGTTTTAGTATCTGCCACACATTAATGCCAGACATCAAAATGCCTCTCTGACAGTACTGGGGCTCATCATGTGTGCAGCTTCATACCGCAAACACAAAGAGCCTCCTTTCAAAAGACAATGCAACGCTTCAGGGATCGAGCAAAAATTGACTCCCACTGCCAAGTGGACTAAGTACTTCACAGCCTGTGTTTTAAAGTCCCACCCTGCTGCTTTCATGCCCGCTTCTGGGACACACACACCAACCAGGCTTATTACCCCCAGAGGGAATCGAGCTAGATTGAGTTTAAGCAGCCTTACCCTCCTCCCCAAAATCGAACATTTTCGCTAAACTAACAGGTCACACCATTTTAATGTGTGGTTGTGATATAACAATCACTCTGGAACAGTGGAGATCTCAACAGGACATGGACCTACTCTAAAGTCTCCAAATAGTAGTGAAAGCAATTGAATTTTAAATAAACTACTTTGAAAAACTATTTAAAACTGCCCCAACTTTTCCACTTTGTAAAGCTAAATAAAATGGATACTTTTTCATTTTTTTCAAATAAAAACCAAAAGATCTGTGATGTTCATTTGCATTTAGCAACCATTTTCTCTGTTACAACATGTGTTCAGTGCAACCATTAGAAGTCACCTAATTAGTAAATAGTCCACCTCTGTGGGACTTTAATCTTGACATTAACACAGCTGTTTATACAGCTTCATACTTCGTAGCAAAGGCATGTTGAAACAAAACCCTAAGACGTCTCATTTGCAGTTAGCTACGAGCCATGTAGGTGGCACAAGTAACATGTAGAAAAGATGATCTGGTCAGATGAGAACAAAAATTAAATCCTACTGTGAAACATGTTGGTGGCAGCGTCATGCTGTGGGGATGTTTTTTTTCAAGGCCATGGAATTTGGGTTGATAGAAAGAAGAATGGAACAAAAAAGAGAGCTACCCAGGAATCAAATAAGTGTTAGAGCCTGCAGAAAACTTGAGATGAACCCATAAACATCTGCAGCTGTGACTGCAGCGGTAGGTAGTTTTGCAAAGAATTGAGGGAATGTAAACACAAATTGATCCCTCACTTTTCAGATTTTCAGCTGCAACAAATTTTGTTAAGCATGCTTTTCCTTCTAATTCACAAAAATTTCACAACGTTGTGGGGTCCTATCCCATATAATCACAGATACATAGCTACATTGATCATTGTGGCTGGAATGTTACAAAATCTGAAAAAGTTAATCTGTGTTCATATAACGTTTACAGTTATACAGTGAGACAAAAAAAAAGAAAAAGCTTCTAACAAAACAAATTTGATCATGTTTTGATAGCTATGTCTGCATTTGGGCTGCAAAAATGTATCTCAGTTGATTAGGGGTTTTTTTTTTTGTCAGCCCCTTTATGTTTTATGTAGGAAAAAAAACATTTTATGAGTTATCTCTTCTACATTGACAGAAAAAGGTTATACAGACGCTCAAGTAGCTCCTCTTTCATTACACGCTCTTATCGTGACATTTGAGAGTCCCTAAGAATAAAAGAGAATGGCAGAAATGAGAGCACAATATATAACATGTCAAATAATCTGCGAGCAGAACAATAGGGCAACAGGAGGGGAAGACGGAGATCAGGGTGTGCAGGGCATTTTGTATGGTACTGAATTGGAATAGCGATCCTATAATCACATCATAATATCTGGTTTATCCTGTCTGCTCAAGGTTAAAAAGTTATTTCTGCTTCAGTGATTCCATAGATTGAAAATAAACAGATGTCAAGAAAGGCTACCAGTTCTACTTCATATGCTTTGTCATTATTATTCTGTTTATGTAGCCATGCAGGGAGGTAAACTGAAGGAGGAAGATGTTACCAACGAAACTATACCCTGCTGGGGACGGCTTACGGTGCCACGAAAAAGTGTTTGCCCTCTTACAGATCTTTCTCTTTTGCTTTCATGTCACAAAAGTTTCAGATTATCAAACTAACTTTTTTATCAAACAAAGATAATCCGAGTCAACCAAAAAGGAGTTTTCAAATCATAATTTTATTTCTGAAGGGAAAATAGGCTATACAAATCCACCTGTGTTAAACAGCAAAACCTAGACACTGGTTGAGCCACTCTCAGCAGCAACAGCTGCTATCATGTCTTTGTAATAACTGGCAATGAGTATATCCCATCTCTGTGGAGAAATTCTGGCCCAATCTGCTTGCTAACTTGTTGTAATTCAGAGACATTGAGGAATTTCCAACATGGCCCACCTGTTTTAAGGCATTGCACCGAGTTTCACTCTTATTTAAGTCTAAACCTGAACCAGGACACTCGAAAACCTTCTTTGTTTTTTAGCCATACCAATGTGAAAAGGCTATTTTGTTCAGCAGTGGTTAAGGCACTACAACTCTCCCTTGATTGCCATTTTTTCCCAGTTTATTTCCTGTTGTTCAACTGTAAACACTAATTTTAACAAGTCAAGTGAGACCTGCAGTGCTTTAGATGTTGTTCTGGGTTATTTTGTGATCTCCTGAATGAATCATTGATATGCCATCTTGGAAGTCATTTTGGTAGGTCAACTACTCTTGGAAGGTTCACCACAGTTCTATGTTTCTCCCAACTGTGGATAATGACTCTCACTATGGTTCACTGGAGTCCCAAAGCCTTTAAAATGGCTTTACTACCCTTCAAAGACCAATAGATTTGATCGAAGGCAGCAAAAGAATTGCATTGCTGTCAGCCAATCAGAGATGAGACGCTTGCATATCGTGACTAATACTGAGTTAGACTCGTGATCCTGACATTTCACCCCACCCACTCCTTCAACAAACTGCAACCTCCTGAAACAGGAGTGAGACAGAATTCTTTTTGACATAAAAGGGCTCACAAGGCATATACTGTAATTGGGCTAGAGACCACAGGTATTCATTGAAAAAACAAGTGAAGGAGACCTTTAAAGGGCCAATTTTGTATGGAGACGCAACGTTTGTATGGAGTCTTTTTGGGTACGCCCCTGGAAGTCTGGCGGACGACCAGGTGGGCGGCCCCTGAGGACCTGGAGGTCGGGGGGACGGCCCCGGTGGCGTCCCCTGGCTGGACGGAGGTCCGGAGGACAACCCGGATGGCGTCCCCTGGCTGGACGGAGGTCCGGAGGCCGACCTGGTGATCCTCCCTTGAGGACCTGGAGTTTGGGCGGACGACCTGGATGGCGTCCTCTGGCTGGACGGCGGTCCGGAGGACGGCCTGGGGATCCTCCCTTGAGGACCTGGAGTTTGGGCGGACGCCCCGGATGGCGTCCTCTTCCAGGACGGCGGTCCGGAGGACGGCCTGGGGATCCTCCCTTGAGGACCTGGAGTTTGGGCGGACGCCCCGGATGGCGTCCTCTTCCAGGACGGAGATCGGGCGGACGGCCCGGATGGCGTCCTTTGGCTGGACGGAGGTCCGGAGGACGGCCTCGTGATCCTCCCTTGGGGACCTGGAGATCAGGCGGTAAGCCCTTAGGTCCCCTTCTGAGGTCTAGGCAGTGGCTGAGGAGCTTGGCTGAGGAGCTTGGCTGGTCCGCGGCGAAGAAGATGCCGGCTGAGAAGAGTCTGGAGGCTCGGACGCCGGCTGAGAAGAGTCTGGAGGCTCCAGTGACGGGGACGGGTCCTCCCTGACCCTCCCTGGGAGCTCTAATGACGGGGACAGGTCCTCCCTGACCCTCCCTGGGAGCTCTAGCAACGCATGGGGAAATGTCGGTCGCTGGAGAGCTGCCGCTGTGACTGCTAAGAATACAGCAGCCACAATAACGGCAGGTTCTGGGACTGGAGCTGGAACGGGCTCATGGACTGGAGCTGGAACGGGCTCACGGACTGGAACGGGCTCACGGACTGGAGCTGGAACGGGCTACGGACTGGAGCTGGAACGGGCTCACGGACTGGAGCTGGAACGGGTTCTGGGACTGACCCGGAAGCGCCCCCACCTTGGTGGCGTCGCTGCCTGCGGTGAGTCAGCAGAGGAGGCTCATGCCGTCGAGGACCAGTCCCCGGGGAACAGAACGCCAACCTTGTGCTGACGAACGCGGACCGCTGCTCTGAGTCGTCCTCCACCTTGGATGTTGCGTCGGCCGACGCAGCCAGACAGGGAGAAACTGAACAGGCGGGCGGGGGCGCTGCGTCGGTCAGCGGAGGATCCGATGAGGAAGCAGCGGCCGTGCAGGCAGACGGTGAAGGTGCGGCGCTCCGCTCCCCGCTCCCGGAAACAGTCCCGGCGGCGCAGCAGGACCTCCGGCGGCGCAGCAGGACCTCCGGCGGCGCAGCAGGACCTCCGGCGGCGCAGCAGGACCTCCGCCGGCGGCCAGATGGTGGAGACGGAGAGGGCGGACCGATGATCTGATCCAACGCCTCCCGGCGAACCCTCTCCGTCTCGCTCCGCAGCGCGGCGAGATCCAGAGCGGAGAACACCCTCTTGAAGTGAGGGAGCACTCCAAGGATTTCCTCAGCTCCGGAGACCCGCACAGGAAGGTGAGGAGAGGCAGCGAGTTTGACCAGGTTGGCCCAGAGGTCCTGGCGCAGGGCGGCGATCTCCCGGGCGAGTGCTGGGTCCATTTTACGGCCGGATCATTCTGTCAGGGATGTGTATGAAGTATGGACCCAAACGCAGACGCTGAAGGAAGTGCAGGATGTTTATTAACGGTGGAGGTGATGGTGACGATGATGATGAGGAAGAAGAGGACGACGGCAGGAACGGAGAGACTGGACATCGGGCAGGAACGAGACAGCAGGGAAGGCACACGAGACATCAATGGTAAGTAGTAATCGTAGTAGTATGATCCGGCCTGGAGTGAAAGGAAGTGATGGGTCTTAAAGGCAGGTGGTGAGTAGGATCAGGTGTGGTTGATTGGACAGACAGGTGAAGACAGTGAGGCGTGAATAGGGCAGCGTGACACCGGGCCAGCTAATTTTCCCTCGTCAGGTTTTCCTTCCTCATGATTTAATAAGGGGGCAAGGACACGGTTGGTTTGGATAGCTGTTTTATCCTTGATAAATGAAATAACTATTTTGAATTTATTTAGGTTATCTTTGTTTGATCTGAAACATTTGAATGTGACAAAAAAGTCAAAACTAAGGAAATTTGTAGCAGGGCAAATCCTTTACAGCACTGCATCTTCTTTTCTCAGTCTTTTATACAATAATAACATAAACTCAAAAATAAACCAGGGCATTTCATTGTTACTTGCAGATCAAAAGTGTCTTATGATGCAGCCTGTTAAAGCATATATAACCTGGGGGCCTTTTTTTCTCAATAAAGTGTTGTTTCCTGCCAGCCAAACACGATGTCTTCATTCTTGCTTTGAAATGTTTCTCCATATGAGTGTTTATCCAAACTGAAACTATAACATTTATGGAAATCAGACTAGCTGGATGTGAACACTCAAGTTGAGTACTTGCAGGTGGTGTACTGATGAAGCAGTTTCAGTGAGCCATTACAGAAAATGCAGAAAACACACCCGCGACTATGTGAAATGAATCCACGTTTTTCCTTTTTAATGCTCCCTCGTCTGTTATAGGAAAATGTGACTAGCTATGATGTAATGCATAATAAACAGAGGAGCTGTTGTTCAGCGTGATGCTTTTCTAATGAAACTGAAACTTTTAATGGAAATGAGTTTTGGATAAGTTTTCTTTTTTTATTATGTTGCTTAGCACAATAGAGACCAAAACACCTTTACTCCCACACAAACACATGGATTCAATCATGGAGAAGGCTTTAATGCCTTAGGTGGCACCTGATCACATGATCCAGAGTTTAGAGCACAGGCAGAAGAATGAAAGAAAATCTATATTTTTCAAAGCCCCTCTGGGATTCTATTTCCAAGAAATGTTTCAAGGTAAAATAAAGAAATGAAAACATTTAAGATTTTAGAGCAGTTTTGGCATTATCACCGTCCAATTTTCAACTGCGTCATTTGCTTTACATGACAGTGAAAGAGAGGGATGTTTTTTACGATGAGATTATTCAGTTTGTTTTTTATCTGTTATTTTGTTCAGTTTGTCATTGAAAATCTAATTTGGTTCAAAAATGAAAAAAATAAAACTTGTATTAAAAAGATTCATTACAACGAAGTGTTTGTTTTTGTTATTAAAAAAAATCTAAAAATTAGAACATTACTTAAAACCCTTTTAAATCAGAAATGTTAATGACCACACAATTAGATCACAGTCATTGCTAAAAAAGCTGACTGTTGAAAGTGCTGTAGCTAAGCACATTATAGGAAAGCTGTGGAGAAGGAAAAAGTGTGTGAGACTTTACACACTCTTTGTTGACTAGCTTTATGGAGATGGCGATTTTATTTTCCAGCAAAACTTGGATAATTTTCTGTGATTTGTTCAAACTTCCTATCGCCTAAATTTAGCTAGAAGTCTCTCCCTCTTGCACAGAAATAAAGTACAATTTTCTTCAAAATATCCACTTTTACAACTCTGTGATTTCCCTGACTTCATTTTTAAAATGTCACTGATACTAAAATTACCTTACTCTGAGATGTTTCCCCCAAGTAACAACTTCCACACTAAAGTCGATAACACTACAAAGACTATACCACTACTATTTCTCACTTTCAGACCAGTCGATAAGCTGTTAGGGCTTATTAAGTTCCAGAGTATGTAGTCCACAAACTGTGAATAGGGTTGAGGTTAGGGTTTTGGAGTGTTATTCTAAAAACTATGCAAGACTTCCTTGATGTTTTGTGGTGTGCTTAGGGTCACTGTCCCTTTACAATCCCTAATTATCTCCAAGTTTATGTCATCTAATAGATGAAAAAATGGCTGGAAACATAAACTCGCTTATGTTAGTGTGCGGCTGGTGCCTATCTCATTGGGCAAGAGGCAGGATACACCGTAGACAAGTTACTAGTCCATTGCAGGACAGCATTGAGACACACAGGACCAACAACCATGCACACACACTCATGCCTAAGGACAATTTGTGGACACTAATTAACCTAACAGTCAATGTTTTTGTGATGTGAGAAAAAGCTGGAGTAACCAGAAAGAACCCACACATGCACAGGGAGAACATGCAAACTCCATGCAGAAAACCCCCAGGCCGGGATTCAAACCGAGGACCTTGTTGCTGCAACGCAACAGTGCTACCAACTGCAACACTGTGCAATCTGGATGGAAACATATTTTGAAAATATAGAGCATATAAAACTTTGAATTTTTTTTAAATCTGACTAATTTATGGATGGTTTCCAAGGATCACTAGCTTAAGATGAACAATAAAAGGTTTGAAAATAAATTGAATTTGTAATTCAGCTGAATTTTATTCAGTTAACATCCAATAACTAGACAGCTTCCATTTTGTGTTTATTAAGACACAAGATATGATTACATAAGAGGAGACAGAAACACATTTAACAGAGCATGTCTGATGTAGTTAGGATGTTATGGGATTTGAGTTCATTATGGGATTGACAATCTGCTGTTTCTGTTTCTAGACAATAAGTGGACTTTATAAACAGAAAGATTAGTAATGACATTCTAATTTTTAGCAATTTCCAAATTCTGTTTTCTACTACTTAAGTAGTTTATTTGCAACTTCCTCAAGATTTCGTATCTGCTTAACAAACACTACTCTGTTTATTGCAATCATATGCTAGAAAGTTTGTGCTGAAAAAAACTATGATTTTTTTGTCTCTCTAAACCAGTTAAAATGGTTTTTGTTAGGAAATAAATCAGAAATTAGTTGCTTAAAAATCACATATTTTAGCCAGGGGTACATCTTTTGGGGTCAGCATTTAAAAAAAACTTTCCTCTAGCCGCTTTAATGAGACATCTGGCCGAAGGAGTAAATTACAACCATGTCTCACAATAAGATTAAAATTATCTGCGATCTCCCTCAATTATACAAGTTACCCCCCAACTTTGACTTATATTACAGAGGCAACAGAGCTTTATAAAGTCTCATTATAAACTTCCATCAGTATTCATGAACATGTGCGTCTCTCCGTATAGCTTAAAGTCAGAGATAAAATATGGGCCTGCTACACTGATGATGTGTTTGAGATCAGCTTTATGGGATAAACTGTGCAATTTCACACCGAAATTAACTTTTCGTTATATTAGGACTCTGGCAGATGAGACAGAAGAGTTGTCTGTAATGTCCACAAAGATTGTTGTTCGCTGTTGAATAAAGGCGTTCATAAAACCTCCTCCTGATTGAATCAATTTGAGTGCTGATTGCTGACTGATGACTGAACCACCCATGATCACCCCACCCTGCATATCCCCACTGCAGACTTTCAGGCATGATTTTTTTTTTCATTTGCCAAGAATGTTGATTACTACACCTCAGTTATGGCAGCCACACAGCGACTAAATAGCCTGCCAAGGACTGTCGAGAATGTACCGCTAGAGATTTCAGAGCTAGTCTGTGTGATTGATTGAGCCATAAAGTGTTTGTCCATGGGGCTAACAGGACCTGGATAAAAGATTAGAAGTCTGGTGAGTGTTGATTAATGCTACGGGATATAGAACTCTGGTCAGTGATGCTGAGAGATTTATATTAACAGGGTCTCGGCAGCAAAATACATCCAAGCTCAATTGGAGAGGTTTGAAGTCAACGAGGACGAAACAACTGCAGGGTATCCCCAAGACAAAAGCTAAATCAAAAACAGAGCTGTAACAAGACCAAAATTAGACAAACATTTGAACTGACCAACTAATGATGTAGGACAGCCAAGGATAAACCAAACGCAGTGATGGGAATGGCGACAATCTGTTTTTCACCACACAGAGTAGCATTTTGCCATGTTACAGCTACCAACTTGGATGTATTTCATTGGGATAATATTTGATAGACAAAAACAAATGAGCAAACAATTGTGAAGTATCTATCTCTGTCCATCAAACATCTGTCTATCTTTCTAGAGATCTGTCTAGAGATCTAGAGATCTGTTAGTGGTTTCTTAGACATGATAAGGTGAGAAACAGTATCATGAAGACAAAGTAAGGAATATAAGAAGGAACACACCAGACAGGTCAAGTATAAAGGGGTTGGCTGTAGTTCAGTGGTAGAGTTGTCAGCCTGCAACCCAGAAATCATGGGTTCAATGTTTCTGCCTGCTACATGTCGTTGTGTCCTTGGGGCAAGACACATCACCTACTGGTATTGGCCAGAGGGGCCAATGGCACATTATGGCAGCCTCACTTCTATCAGTCTGCCCCAGGGCAGCTGTGGCTACAACCGTGGCTTGCTTCCACCAGTGTGTGAATGTGAGAGTGAATGAATAATGGGGTGTAAAGTGCTTTGAGGGTCTCAAAAAGCGCTATATAAATGCAAGCCATTATTAAAGTTGTTGGCATGATTTATTGACACAACTAACCTCAGATATATTTTGGGCTCTCCCCAAATCTGGCCTTTAAGTAAATGTGGCAAGAACACAGCCAAATAAAACTTCAAGAAGTCTCATTTGTGTAGCAGAGAACTAACACTCTGAAAACCCCATTCACGGTGTGAAAAATGATGGTGGTAGCATCATGCTGGGATGCTCCTCTTCAGTATTTAAATCAATATTTCTCCTCCCATCAAAGTTGATGGAAAGATGAATTGAGTTAAATGCAGGGGAGTCCTGGAGGAATAACTCATAGCAGCTGCAAATGACTTGAGACTGGAGCAGAGGTTCACCTTCCAGCATTATAGCAACCCAAAATATACAGCCAGGGCTATTCATGTGTTAGATCGCCCTAGTCAAAGCCTACACCTGAATCCTATTGAGAATCTGTAGATAGATTAGAAAAAAGTTGCTCACAGAAGCTCTCCAGCCAATCTGACTCACCCTGAGCTATTTTGGCAAAAGGGAATGGCAAAAAGAAAATGTTTCTTTAGATGTACAAAGCTGGAAGAGGCTTACCCCCAAAAGACCTGCAGCTGTATTTGCTTTTAAATGTGGCTATAAACGTATTGAGTAAGGGAGCCTGAATACATTTGCATGTCACAATTTTATACTGTGAAACAAACGATTTATCATTCTCCTTTCACTTCACTGTTATGTTCCGCAGTGTATTGATCTATCACGTAGCATCTCAATAAAGCATTAATAGAAGCCTTAAAGTTTGTAATTGTATCATCAAGAAAATTTTGTTTTTTTCTTTCGCAAAACACTGCAATATTTTTTTCTTGATAAATTTGTATATGATGATAGAAGGAAAAGAAAAATCTCTGCATATTTATACAGAACCCTGTCTATGTCAAGCAATGCCCCACCCCCTGGACTTAGGCTGCCCAATTAGTATTCTGTGAATTCATTTAGACACAATCGGTGATGTCTGGGAGCATCGGAATTTTTGATGGAGAGGAGGTGGAGTTCAGCCCCCCAGCATAAGTGTCTATAAAGAAACTGGGAAAAAAACACCCCTTCCCCCAAACCTGAAGGTCACCCTGTCCTTACTCTGCTACTGATCTGATGATTAGACACACAGCAGTTTGGGGGACAAGGGCGGAGTTCTATGTTAAGATTGCATTCATCCATGTTGAGCTGCCACTGGCATGCATGGATCTGAGCGTGAGATGGACTTCTAAGAGCAATCACTCAGATTTCATAGCCTAGGAGTGAGTTTTTTACTTTTTTTTTATTTGGTGTACAAATAAGATCAGACATTTCTAGCTGCAGAGCATCCATCCCTCAAACCTCTCTAACAATTAAAATCAATGTTGAGATGGATTAAGGGAGGACACACAAAAAGGAGGACACCAGGTAAACTATTTCAGCTCCTCAAGCGTTTCATACATTTGGGAGGGAAAGAAGAGGGAGGGGTGTTGGGAGATTTGGATGCATCCCAGCAACCTGGTGATGAATCATTCCTCAGGGAAGCACTCACACATTTCAGCCAGATTAATAAAAAAACACCAAAAAACCTGTCCCGCATGAGAGCTTTGCAATAATAAATCACAGGCATGCAGCCACGCTGCAAGAATCCAGTAAAGTTTTGCTTTGCTCTCCCCTCGCTGCTGGACTGTCAGTCTTATGTGTCCCCCTCCCTTCCCCCTGCTGTTATCACTTTGATATACTGCATCTCTTTTTCATTACATCCCTATCTCTGTGAATAAATTCCAATTATGGGGGATTATCAAATAGAAGCTGAAACACTTCCCAGTATTGCTTTTATGCACATTTCCGTCCTTCATATCAAGTTTACATTTTTAGGTTGATGGTTGCAATAAATGTTTTAAAACCTAGAGAAATCTCAATACCTTTGCCATTAAACTAATTACTATAGAACATGACATGAGGGAAAGTGTGCGCACTGCAAAAGAGAAACCTGTGCCATATCCGTTTTTTTTTTTCTTAATCACTACAGGGAAGAAGTTCTTTGATCCTCTGTCTCTCACTCACAGAGAGGAGGGAAAAACACAGTTAGGGCATGAGAACTGGGTTTTTCCACACGTGGAAAAGGAGGTGAACAGGGGTGGAAAAAGAGAAGTGAGAAGCCCCCAGCAGTGAAAGCATTCCTGACAAGAAACTAAGCTGCTGAAGCAAGTGTCAAACAAAATAAATTGTTAAAGGCTTTTGACACACTGTGCGGTGTCTGAGTTTGTTATGACAAGAGTGAAAATTAAGTTACCACAGACAGAGGATGCCAAGGAGTGATCACAGGCATCAGGAGTAATGCTGACTTTGTTGGCAGAGCCAAAGTGTGAGAAGCAGCAAGCTTATACGAGGCGTTAGTTAACATGTGAGAATAAATTAATAAATGTGCCCCTCTTTGTTCAGTGCATGCTTGAAATTCCTTTCTGTATCTTGCATACTTTTTGTTACTGAGCCAAATCTAAAAAAGGCTTTCTCTCAGCGAGCAGCGGAGCATTTTGTCTCCAAAGGTCCCTTTCCTGCTTTTACCTTCAAAGCCCGGGAAGGGCAGATGCATCAACTGAACAGCTCTACAGAGTCCTACCTAGGCAGAGCACTTTCATTTAAGAAGAAGGCAGCACTTCAAAGGTAAACCTATGGGGTCGAGAGGGAATAAAAAGGAATAAGGAAGATTCTGTGCTGGGTAGGAAAGTATTCTGAGACTGAGTCAAACTGATACATTAAGCACTATGACAAATAGAAACACAGTTGAAACCCACTCAGGTTGCGGTGCAAAAAAAATGAGGTAAAAGAGTTTAATATATTTAAATTGCTTTTATGATATTTACTTTTAGTTTTACAGTGTCCTGCAAAACGTACTCATAAACATTACAACCCACAAACCTTAAGGTAGAACAAACTTCAAAGTAGTAAACATTTACAGTCATCAATCAACCACATGAGTACTGTTAAAGCACTTTTTACTGCAATTGCTGATTCATGTCTTTTGTGGTATGTCTATATCTGCTTTGCACGTCTAGCTTCAGCAATGCCTTTCTTCTTGCAACTCAGTTATAGTTCTCCTCACTACAGATTCTCCCACCTGAGTGATGCATCTCTGCAGCTCTTCCAGACCTACCATGGGCCTCTGGGCTGCTTCTCAATGCTCTCCTTGCCCAGTCTTTCATTTTAAATGGACGACCACGTTTTGGTAAATTTGGTAATGTCCCACTCTTTCAATTTTTAGACAATGATTGAACACTGCTCCATGAGGTGTTTATAGTTTGGGATATTTTTAAAAATAACTCAAATCCTTTAGAAATTACTGAGGAAATATACAGGTAAACCACAGAAAACCAGAAGGTAGGATGTAACTATTATACACAAAGCTATCATGGTTGATTTATGACATGTTTTTGAGCAAAGACTGCAACAAAGAAAGCTGTATGTTCCTACGACTCTGACTAAGATGAGGGGCATATTGCAAAGGTTTAAAGGTAGCCATTACTGCTGAGAGTAGCAGCAATGGGATTACAGGGGCACAGATGGCACCGAAATCCTTTGAGTCGTTATGAAAAGGTCACTCATACAGTAACACAGGAGAGCCACCCACCCACACCTACTCGACCACCCACTGCCTGCTACCGACGGATTCCTCAGGCGGGCTTTTAGATGCCTCTACAATCTTCTCAACAATGCTCCAAGAGTGGGTCTTTTTCTGAGTGGAAAAGAGACGGCAAAAGATATGGATTTAAAATGGTAAATGGCTGTGAACTTGTGGTGTCACTGAAGAGATCATTACAAAGGCTGAATTTTGTGAGAAGTGCCTTAAAGGATTTGAGTTAATCAGATATTTGACTGAAAAAAGAAGCAAATATGCATAAAAGACAGTGGTTCTGAAAGGAAAAAGAGAAAAAAACTTTAGGGAACCTATTAACTGATCTTGAAGGCCATTTTTGACCTTTTCCCATCTCATTTACACTTTCATTTTTCTCCATTGTGCTGCAAGAACTTATACTGCATTTACTGTGTGAGCTACCAAAAGGAGAGTGCTCTGTCCTTCCTGTTTTGTTTTTGATATACTGCTGTGCATGTTTATTTCCTGCTACCATACGTGCGCATCATCCCTGTGCATGGGCTCCTCCAGCAACACCATATGGCAAGGCCAATGGGCCAGGTGGTGCTCTCTAAGCCAAGGTCCCTGTCCTAGTTGTTTTCTTCAGGGAATCTATTGTCATTTCAAGATAATCTCATATCAATCCAAAATACAAGTAAAAGCATGTCATATGTGATATAACAATGACAACAATAAAGATCTATGTAGAAACACTGAACAACTGGGGAATTTAATCAATGTCTAAAAGCCTGGTGCATTGCAGGTAATAATCCCTTTGTAAATCCTGCATCTAACTGTACATTTCATCAAAGTAGAGATGTGTACTGGCAAGAATCTGGTGATACGATAGGTATCACAATACAGGGGGATGATACGACGTATTGAATTAAAAATCTGAATTTATCTGAATCTGGAAGTACTAGCCTTGCTGCTTGCTCGCCGCCTTCCATACCTGTGACAAAGTACGCATCTTTAAATAAAGATAACAAAGCATTTATCATCAAAATTTACCAAGAAATTTTCAGCAGGAGAAAGTTGATCCAAAAGTATCAGAAGTTTTCTGATGCATTATCTGTAGAAAATGGAACTTACAACCAACGGCTGGCAGACAAATCAATGAACCAGGGGAAGACGTACAGATAAAATAATTCAAAAGTGTTTATATATTTGCATCTACATAAAACACATGAAAAAATATTTTGGTTATGTAGCTGCTTGAAAATGTTGTAGCTGCGATGCTGTATATTTCCTCCTATTTGAAGGAAAGTTGAAACGCTGATGTAAAGCATAATGTCAGCCGAGTCTTCGTCGAGTCAAGTGCAGGGAGACTTGAAAGTGATATACAGTACATGAGTGAAAGAAAGTACTGTCTGTCAGCTACAGCACAGCGTGGTTGAAATTCTTGCCAGGCCACACTGAGCACACTGAGTGAGAATTGGGACTTGGCTCTGGAAGCAAGCCGTTTCTTCCAAGACGCAGAAATTATAAGGTGCACTGGAACCCTATTTTTTGCTCAGAGCATAATAATAAAAGTTGGACTCAAACTTTTACATATTACCTGGGGAATACAACAGATTCTCCTGCATCAACGCGTCGCCCCAGTTAACACCATTCTTCCCTTTTATTTTATTTTGAGAAATACAGTTTGTCCCATTTGGGTACAGCTGATGTAACAATGGAACAAGTTTGTGGAAGGAAGTGTAAAACCAACTTTGAGAATATACTCTGCAAATAGATTAACTCCACCCCGCTGGTCAGACAGGAATGTGGAATATGTTTTATATTGTAAAGACATAAAGATGATTTGGACGCCACAATTAAACTTCTTGCCCTGAATAAACAACTGTCAACTGGAAACCTATTTAGACCAGTAAAGCCTTACCAAAGCATGTCGAGTTTATAGAGTTGCAGACCTTTCCAGACAGCAGTCCACGTTTCAGTTATAAAATTTTAAAAAATCAGCGATGTAAAAAGATCTATTGCAAAATTGGGACTGTCTAATTAATATAGTGGGTCCAGATTACATCCTACGAAGAGCTCCTACAGTATGATGGAGAAGCAGCACCACCCCTGACATCTGCAACAGATTACAAGTTGTAATGTGCCAGTGATAAACGTGTTAACACGGGGCGGCGATGAATTTGACAGTTTCCCTGTGGAACATGGATCTTCCATCTTTTTAGTATCTCTTCCTCCTCATGGCCTAATTGATCTTTATGAGCAAACAGACAAAAATCTGCAACACCAATATTTAAAAAATTCATTGTCACAAACTGGTTTTGTACTTTACTTTGCCTCTTATTAAACATTTAATTGCAACATAATTAGGCACTGAGCCTGTTGTAATATCGGCCCATAAAGATGGATGGTGCGTTTTATCACCTGGGTTAATTTTCATTGGGAATAAACTGTTTTTCCACAATAAAAAGAATGGAAATGCAGCTCCCAGACTGATGGCATCTCCTGCTGCCAGGCCTGTTTCGCCAGTGCTCCGTGCTAAACTACACGCCTTCATGGATGACTTAGGAGGAGAAATCCAAAGCATGAAAAACAGCACTCCTTTTCATCCACGGTGGTTGACCACAGCATATGCTGCTGCTTATTATCTTACATGTCGGCTTGTTGTGCATTGTATTTATAGCGGGGAAAAACTTGATTTAGACTTGCTCCATCTGGTGATTTGCTGTGGGGATGGGTGCCACATCTTCCGTTCTTCAGTGTAAAACATCCCCTCCTCCTCCCCCCATCCTTTACTGCTTGCTGGCTTTTATTTAAAGAAGACGGTGCACAAGATAGGAGGGCTTTGCTCTTCTCTCTCTGTTTTTCTGTCACCAGCTGCTGCACAGTTTATGATGCTAGCTGGGAGGAAATGGGGAGGAGGGAGTAAACCCCCCCCCCCCCCCCCCCCACTTTCTCTGGTGGTATGTAAAGATTCCACAGGCGGCCTCCAGAGCCCCTTCCCTTCCCCCAGCCTCAGATCCCATCAACCTTCAGCAGTCCCTGAAAGCGAGTGGGAAACAGCAGAGGTAAAGAAGCAGAGGTCTAGAGTGAGACGGAAGCATATTAAATACCATTTTACCCTTTGAATTACACCCATGAGTCTCTGTTTTGCTCAGTGTAGAGAAATATACAGCTGGTTTGCAAAGAGTTTTTACCTATAACGATAACAAGGAAATGTATGATTTACTTCCATTAAATTCACTTGACAGTGAAAATAAAACTCTAATCTATTAAAATGTGTTAAGATACTGATACACAGGCTCCACCTTCAAGGAAAAAAATCCAGATGAAATAAGTGAAGCTGTAATTAGGAATTTAAAACTTGTCCAGACAATAACACTTTTCTCTGTGGATGCCTTTACTAAGGGAAGAAGTCAAAATACTAGTTTATACAATTTTTTATTGCTTCTTTAAAGTTGCAATTTTCTTTATTTAGTCTAGACATTTTTTGAAATTAGATGTTTTTAGCTCATTTAAATCCTGTCCAAATTTGGCCAAAACATAAATATTCAAAGTAAAGCTTAGTTAGCCAATTTGATCGACCATAAAATTCATTCAACTACATTTCAACAGATGTGTTTATGCGAACATCTTTTCACCTTTCACCTTTGAACCACATTTTTACCTTGTTTAAATGTGAGGCAAGAAGAAGTAAAGCATTCAGAGGAAGCACAAAGATATTAGATGGTATTTAAAATAAATGTGCATGTCGCAAAATGTTTGTGGGTTATTCAAGCTGGGAAAGAGTGAGAGAGAACAAAACTTTCAAGAGATAACATGAAGGCTTAACAAAGTACAGCAAAGTCGCTCAGTTTTATCCTTTTGCAGCTTTCATCTTCTGTCTATTATGGAACAGAGAGGATTTGGAAATGTTGGTACCTTCCAGAAAATCTTAAAGTCATTGTAGGAACCTAAATACTCCAGAATACAAGCACTGGAGATGGCGGTTTTAAAATACGCTATCCACGCATTAACTTCACAAACTGTGCTTAACCACACCAATCAGTGACTTGACATACAATTAGTGAATGGCCGCACTAAGACTACTGAATATTTTGAATATTGTTCTTCTTTCTGCTTAGTTTTTTAAAGAGAAACTAGAATCAGCAAAAATTAATTGCTTCAGGGCTTTACAAAAACTGTAAATCGAAAATTTAGTCACAAAATTCTGATCAGTGCATGTCTAAAATTGAAGTTTTGTTCACCTTAGTTGCCCAGACATGAGCCCATATCCTCTGTAACTACATTTTAGAGGGCATCATAATACCTCTTGATGGGAAGGGAAGTTATCGCAATGGACAACTGGTAATGTGATCTTCAACCCATGACTGACACTTAGTTCAAATCTTTCTGTAAATGCTCTTATTTCATTACCCTCTAATGTATTCTTTACTTAGTGTGCTAGAGCAGAAATAAGTGGTACTGATGAAGGAAGGCAAGGTTCAGAGATTAGCTTCTATTACAAATGCCTCATTGTATTAGTTAATGTTCCGATGATGAAATAAAAAAGGTAAAACTGGACAATCTCTCATTTCTAATAACGCAATCAGTTTCCATCTGGATATAGCTGAAATAGGCTTCCTTTTACCACAGTGTTAAGAGGATCAAATTTACTTAGGCTGTATTCGACTTCAACCAGAATGGAACAAACACAAAGCTCTGCCTCTTTGTTAAGTACATGTCACTCATTTTACCACAAATAAAAAAACTTTTAGAGAGTACTTGCCAAAGAAATAAACTCAACATTCACTGTCTTTAGCAATTTGATAGAACTTGCATTTTGACATAAGTCAGTATATATATATTATATAAAATAAAAATGCACAATTTTTCATTTAAAACCAAGAAGAAAAACTATGAATTCTAACTGTTGCTAAAATACCAGAAGATATTGATCATCACAGTTGTGTTAGGAATGTAACTAAACTTCTTGTTATTACCAAAGCATTAAAGAAGTCCCTACTACTTTTAAGCCATTTGTGTTGCAGCAGTTTGGGCATTTGATAGAGAAAAGAAACCAGCGAGGAACAAAATACAATTTGTAAGCAATGTTAACTACTCTAAAGTTAGCCTCCCCCTTCTCAGCCAAAATTTGATCACTTGAAGTTGTAAATCCAAAATATCTCCACCTGAGCCTTGAGAAACTCCGGGTGAATATCATCCACCCCCAGTGCCTTGCCACCGAGGAGCTTTTTAACCCCCTTGGTAATCTCAGCACCAGAGATTGGAGAGTCCAACCCAAAGTCCCCAGACCCTTTTTCCAGATTGGAAGGCGTGCTGGTGGGATTGAGGAGGTTTTCGAAGTACTCCGTCCACCGACATCCCGAGTCTAGGTCAGCAGTACACCATCCCCACAATAAACAGTGTTCATGATGCACCACTTCCCTCTCTTGAGATGCTGGATGGTGTACCAGAATAACCTCAAAGCTGTGCGGAAATCGTTCTCCATGGCCTCACCAAACTCCCACGCCCAAGTTTTTGACCACCTGAGCTTGGCCTGCCAGTACCTATCAGCTGCTTCCGGATTCCCACAGGCCAAAAAGAACCATTAGGACTCCCTCTTCAGCTTGACAGCCTCCCTCACCGCCGGTGTCCACCAGCAGGTTCAAAGGTTGCTGCCGCGACAGGCACCGACCACCTTGCGGCCACAGCTCCGGTCAGCCGCCTCAACAATGGAGGCACAGATTAACGACAGTTTAAAACCTTTCATTTATTTATGAAAACCCCAAAAAATATATGTTTAGATGTTCCCAATATATTGCTAAAACCTAGTTTTGGCTCATTATAATAAAAACCATTATTAGGTATTGTCTATACCATGAGCTAGATATAATGTTGTACACAAAGGCATGAGTATCATCATGCAAATATAGCTGATAAGGACTAGTACAGTTGATAAGGACAAATATAGTTGAAATAATAATTTACGTGGCATTTATATATATATATATATATATATATATATATATATATATATATATATATATATATATATATATATATATATATATATATTTAGTGTACAGAATGATAATCCATTTGCTTTTATATCTTTATATATTTACGGAATAAAACAAGCTGGTATAAGCTGGCTAATTAGTTGGGCTATCTGCTCAACTAGGAAGCCTGCAGTCAGCTGCTTACCAGTTAAATGTAGTTTCAAAATAGTGTTACCTTTATAAAAGGAATGGGTAGCATTCCTTTAGTTTTCACATTGGGAAACTGCATTATACTATGCTCCACACAGCCAAAAATAACTGTTGACTCCAGTATATAAATGTTTTGCAGTTAAAACATTTTTACTTTTTAAAACTTTGGTATACTTTTATATTTGTAACCGAATCATGCTTCATATTCCCCTTAGAATTAGAGATGTGCAGTATATCAAATTATAATGGTCATTGTAATATCAGCCGGGATACAATACTGTGTTTGATAGGCTAGTTTCAAGTGCTATACATTTACACCCTATGTATGTGGCCAGTTGGATAGATTCACAACACCTTTTATGTGCACATCCGACTTACAGTACGTAGAGTTTAGCAACTGAAATGCTCAACCTCTTAAATATTTGATTGGAAAAGAAAGAAAAGAGTCAGAAAGATGCAATTTATTTGCAATTGATATTGTAATTGCAATATTCGAAATATTAACTTCTTCATTTAACTTTTACATTTAATTTTAAAGTCCAGTAAGTGAATTGCACAAGCAAATCAGTGTCTTGCAAATAGCAATTTGTGCTAAAATCTTTGCACAGTGAAAAACAAACATGGCGATGGGGAGCATCTTTTACAGCTTCTCTGCCATCTGCATGAGTCTGCATACGTGCAGGACTGATTTGTTTGCTGTAAGCCACCAAGCTATGACTGAAATGTACAAGAGGAAGAGCATATTTCAAATGTTGTTTCACCAAACATGTGCAATGTGTGAGCAGCTTCCAAAACAAACTAGTGGCAGACACGATAACAGGGAGCTGCACAAACAGCACCGTTAGTGAGGCTTCCCAGGCTATTTGCTCATTGTCACCTCAGTGTGTGTGTGAGCACGGTCACGCCTGCTTGTTGCCTCTGAGGAGGCCATTGGGGGGAAAGGGCCATCTACACTGATTTTCTTATCCATGCTCACCAAGAGTGTGCTGGGGAAGAGACAAGCCACTGGTGGCCGGATGAAAGCTTGGGGTTCAGCATCCCCTCATAACTCTGCATATGCAACCACAGCAGAACCGACATGATGCTGGTCTCTGCCTGTCTTAAAGACAAATGAGGCAGTGGCAATGGGCCTATAGGGCCCTGGGCTCCCTGTAGGTACCCCACTATCAGGCTGGTAGATTAGGTCTGGATCACAGTTGACATTCCACAGCAGAAAGCAATTGGATGGTGGAGAGTGGAGTGTTCTTCAGCGTGTCACTTAAACTGGGTGTTCGCCCTTTGATTCAGTGATTCACAACTATTGTATTTGGTTACATTAAGGACTAAAAAAACTTTAATCAAGTAGTAGCTAGTATAAAAATAAAACAAGGCATCTAAAATGTTATATCCATCCATAACCTGAAGACATTACTTTATGCAATGTAAAGGATCTAAACTGCATGGACAGGTAGAGTAAAGTGCAAATGTTCTTTAAATTTAACTTTCAACAAGCTATTCTTCTGGATATTTTCCAAGTTTTAGTTTTCCTTACATTTGAGCTGTTTTTCTTTTCTTTCAATCCAGTCTTTGTAAAGGATAATTTGGAGGGAGGGCTTAGAAATGGAGGACAAAAGAAGTGCATTAAGCCAATTGCTCTTAAAATGTGGCACAGGTACCATTGGTGGTTGCCTTTAGTGGCATTTAAAAAAATTGTAGTATAAATTATTTGTTAGATAAATACAAGCGCCAACGGTCCAAAAAATTTTAGTTGTTCAAGCACATTGTGGAAGTGGAAGCACAAGTGGAAACCTTCAAAAACTACCTCTACAAAGTGAAGCAGATGAGGTTAAACAGGAACTTTTACTTCTGAAGCTGGAATGTGGATTGTGGAAGGACATAAAATCCAACCAAACTTTGTACCAGTTCCAAATTCGAAAGTCAGTGGGATTTGCTAACTAATATGCTCAGTGAGTAGGGTACGAGCAGTACAAGCGAATAAAAATTTATTTTTTTGCTTTTTATTTTAATCACCCTGGCAGGACGTTCACTAAAGGAGGTTAGTATAATACTTTGAGAAAGATACAGCAAGACAAATATTTTCCAAATGTAAAACTTCCTTTGGTGAGTTTTAAGCTGAAATATGGAAATATTATCTTCTGAGATAAAATGGCAGACCTTCGGCATAACCTTCGAACCAACCATGGAGTGTTTTTCTTTGTTGTTTTTTTATGATAACAAGCTTATATAAAATATAAATCCTTTT
This sequence comes from Valencia hispanica, assembly GCA_963556495.2. NCBI lineage: Eukaryota > Metazoa > Chordata > Actinopteri > Cyprinodontiformes > Valenciidae > Valencia > Valencia hispanica. The sequence continues at coordinate 14,117,656 of OY747700.1, forward strand.
CAGTTACTGTTATAAAATGTCTATCAGCATGATGGTGGTAAGGAAGGTTTGTATCTACTTAGGTGGTACTCCTCATGTGTATTTATTTTAAATGACAGCCAGTGCAAATAGCTTGACATTGATAGCTTCGCACTCAATGTACTCCGCATTACACAGATTGCATGGAAAAAATACTCTCTGCTAAAAGCTGTTGACTATACTGAAGATATATCTGAAGGTTACACTGAATGTAGCTTTACAAAAGCAGGTCGAGGATGTCACAGAATGTATAATTCATCTTCTCTACTACTGAGGTCTCCCAAGTAATCAAATAAACCACCACACCATTGTTTATTATCATGTTGCTAACTACTCTGCATGAAAACATCAGGAGAAGGAGTAAAACATTTATAAGAGTCTGTGGCTGATACATACTTAGAAAAAAAATGCTAAAACCATGTGTGCTTTATGTAACATGTTAATAGAAGATTATAGCATCTTTCTTAATCTAGCTAACCCCATGTTGAAGATACATATTTGGGAAGCCCTGCAGAAACTCTGGAAGGTGCTAACTGATTACAATACTGATGTAGTCCATGTAATACTAATGTAGGCCATGTAATACTGATGAAATATAGTGATATTTTACTGTAAAGTGTTGAAGGACATGGACTAGGTATAGGCAAATTTCTAATCCCAAATGCCAATTTCTAAAAGCCTATTTCCAAATGATTTAATATTTGGAACAAAGGGAAATCCTGACAAGGTCAACCCTTTTTTTTTTACCCGCTTCAACTCAATAAATTGGGAACAAATTGTGTCTTTGAGAAAGGCTGCTGAAGTGAACAAAGTAAAAATTTGTAAAAAAAAAAAAAGTCTGGAAACAAAAACCTGAACAAGAGAAAATGCTTAGACATTGATATATGGTTAAAAATCAAGTAACTCCCCTGGGAAGCTTCAAGCTTGTCATTTGTACAGTTTAATCCATTAGTGAATGATAAAATCGGGTCCTATTCCCTAGTGTTTCATATCATTAGTGAGCATTCACATTAACAGCCATCAGCCAATTTTCACTATGTTCATTTTACTACCTCAACCTATTACTCTTTCACTGAAGATATACAGCCGACCATATACATGCCAATGAATCACAGCCCTGTGCTGCACACGACACCTCGCCCTTGCTTAGGTGTTACTTCTCAGCATCAAGGTCTAGCAAAGGGGTAATTATCACGCAGGACTCAGATAGGGGAGGTTGTCAAAGGATGATATTTTTAGGCAATGTGTGAGTTTGCCTCGTTAATTGTACGACACATGGTGTGGGATCAATCGTTTGGTGCATTTTAAAGTCAAAAAGGGAAGGTCAATAGATGGGTGGCAGAAAAAATGCTGCATGTGAAGAATGCAGATCAAGACGTCTGGGACACGGAGAAAATTAAACAGCCAAGCGGAAAAACACCAACTCCTTGCTCCCATGTGTGTCAAATAGTGCTCTGCTGGTAGTTGAGGGGAGACTGTAGATCTCTCTTCACAGATCAATGGGTCCTGCAGATGCTGCTGTCACAAGACTGGGCCTGGCGCCCTGTTTGTGTTGGTCTCCACCCTGCACTGTTCCCACAGTTGCCATTGGCTAACCACAGGGTTCGCTAAGTAGAGGAGAAGAGTCGCCTCAAAGCAACAAAACCTCAGAGTGAGGACACTAGCGGACTTCCAGCTGACAGATCTAAGCTTTGATCGTGACTACAAATTGTTGAGGCTCGAGACAGGTGCCTTCCTGATTCCCTCAGTATCCTGCTGAGAGCCTATCAATAAAGAGTGGGAACAATGACTGTTTGGATGCTACACATTAGTGACAACAAGCCCTAAAACATGCTTAAACCACTGATACTGTTCTTAAAGGTTTTTCAGTTGCAACTAAAAGCAAGTTTGTTAAAACCCAGAAGAGTAAACTTTACTTCAATAAAAAAAACAAGTTTTTAAGAACCCTAGTTACTTTGTGCCTCCACTGGGTTTTTGCTTTCAGTTCTACTGACAAGGATCACATTGCAGCAATGAAAAGACACAGTGACCACACGGAAATCAATTGTAAAACTCCAGTGCCTTTTTCAGTTTGAAGTTTGCAGCAGTGTGCTTGTCTGTGTGTGCAGTCGAAACGCGTCTCTTCAAACCCAACTTATGCCGCCGGGGGAAATCTCCACGCACCAGTTGCCAGTAACTGGCCAACAATAACTGCCAGGGAAAAAAAAGTGCTGAGCTTCTCTGAAGTCTTTCACAGTGAGTATCTCTGAAGCACTCAAAACAAAGCTGCAGAATGAGAAGTAACCACATATTTACCATCTTCCTTTGGTGTATGCTTTCTTTATGTGGAAAGGATGAAAAAAAGCAGCAGGGGATATACATTTTAAAAGAGGCACATGAAAGCTTCAGACTCAGGCAAATACAGTTGTTTAAAACGATAAGCTGTCAGATTTTCTTAAGAACCTTTGACTTCTAATTTCAAGCTGTTTCTTTTTTTCCTTTCTTGCTAAATCACATATTTTAAGTCCTAAATCTAAGATTTTAAAAGTGCATCAAAACTTCACACAGCTATAAGCATGCAGGAAACTTTAAAGAGATAAAACACACAAAGCTTCCAATGAAAAGTTTTTGGTTGTAAAGTGATAAAATGTGAAGAAGTTCAAGGGTTGTAAATACTTTTGTGCTGTTAGTATTTTTTGCACATAGTTTCACACGAGGACAGAACATTTAATCAGGCAGAAATCCAGAGTGGAACAGATCTTTTAAGAAGATTCTTAAACAATGCAGTTTGCAGAGCCTTGTGAAGGTAATGAGAACATGCAGCTCATGCTGTGCAGTGTGATCAGAAAATGTGTTTAATTATACTGGAAACATTTGCAAAGATTCGTGATGATATTCCTCCCATACCCCTGATGATGTTCGCTGCATAAATTAGCAGCAAGTGAGGCGGTTCCTTCCACTGACAGAAATGATGTCTAATTCTTTACAACTGCAAAGCATGAGAGCAAACTCTGAACTATTTGCAGAGCTGCAGAGACAGGCAAGAGGACACTATGTTGATATAATAAACATTTACTGTCCAAAAACACAGCTGGGTATTCCAGGACTTCTGTATACCACATAGGGGCCGGTCGTTGCATTTTAATTACATTTTATGTGTGCGACTGGAGACAGTTAAACGGATATATTTAAAAATAATCTTCCTGTCATCCCTGCCATTGGGTGATATTCACTGAAATCTAGAAAATGACTCATGGGAAACTTACCCATCTCTGGTGTGACCACCATTGCCATCGTAGCTAAGAAAAAATTGATATCTTGGTTTGTCAACTGAGAGAAAAAGATGCTGGTAGAGATATGAAGCAGACAATCAGAACAGTACAACCCACACTCTGTCCACTCACTGCTGATCTGACAGGCTGCACTGTGTTAGCGCTGTTGACTTCTGAACTTCCGTTATCTCCCTTTTTGCACATGACGAGCTATTCAGCATCCATCATGAGCGGGGCTGAGTGCTCAAACCCACACCCTGGCCACTCGCCCGGTCTCGGTGGTTATCTTCAAATGTCAGGTGGTGGAGCGCATCACGGTCAGTCAGAAACACGTTCAGCAGAGCGACTTTGACAGATTTCATGTTTTCAGCCAGAGGCTTTCACAGAGATTCAGAGATGTTAGGAAAATTAACATTGACTTCTGACCTGCTTTCCTTTTGTAGGAGCAGTTCAGCCAGTGACTGATTTAGAGGGTCGTTGTGAAGACAAGAGAAGTGACTTAATCCCCTTTTTATTAGGTGTAACTTATCCTTCAAAGAATCACTTGGCATGATTTGCTCAGAGTAACCCGGGTATTCCAAGGTTTTAAAAAAAAGAAGGGTTTCAAAACCACTGAAATCATTCATTATAACGTTTCTACTAGGGGTGTGCCGATTCACCATAAATTGATTCATTGTGATGTGAAACGTGCAAAATCGATAGCGATTCAAAAGTGTTCAAAAATCGATTACTTTTCATAATAATTAAATGAGAAAAACATAAATGTCCAGCGTGCCGCATGGACATTTTTAGGGGACGGACCAGCGGAAACATCATGGTACAGTGTTTCAGCCATGCAGTGGGAAATTTACAAAATACAGCAAATATTTTGCACTTTAGTTATGAAAGAAGCGTCTTTGATGTTGTGCATCATGTTAGCAGCAACATCTGCTTTTCTCCGGACATGTCCACTTATTCGGTGCTGTCCGGGGCATCCTCCCCGGACAGCACCTAAATTTCCTTCATTCCATCCTGGTCGTGACTAATGTGTGGCAGAGAGCACCGTACTCATAGCCAGCAGATTTGTTTCTGTATATGACAGGTGGCAAACATCCAATTGGTCAAACTGACGCAAAAAAATATGAAAATGCTGTGCAAAGTTAGAGTGCTGTATTAAATTGACAGCGGAAAAAAACAAAGACTGGTATATATAAGTGTTTTTGGGAGAATGCTGCTTTTTTTCTATTACTTTGAATAGAAAATAATACTTATTTTCTCAGAATATAATTTCAGAAGTTTGTGTAATTTTTGTCCTGTATGACTTAAAATGGGAGCTATTATTGTTATAGGTTTATTTTCTTATATAGAAGATTCATTATTTCTACTTAGATTTTAAAGTCATTTCTGTCATGGTTGACTTGTAAAAGCTGATTTTATTTAATTTTTCTTTTTAACCACATAGAGCAGGAATACTTTAAATATGAATGAATAAATCAAAAGTCTTCTTTAAGTAAACAGAATAGGATTGGACCAAGTTTCCTCTTTTATGGAAATTAAAATAGGGTCACCCTATATTATATTTAAATTGCCAACACACATTTCCTTTAGCTGTCATTGAAATTATCACCTTGATATGATTATGAAACATATTTTGGACATTTGTTGGTTTATTTGTGGGTTGACATGAACAAAAGACAGGCCATCAATTGGTTTGGATACGTCAGTTAATGGAAACTGAATGGATTTCGGAGTAGAAAGTAGCCATGGAAGGAATAAAGAAAATACCTTAAATGGGGAAAAAATATACAACGAAAATAATTGTTTTATAATCGAATCGTACCACCTGAATCGTAATTGAATCGAAATTGTGAGGCACCCAAGATGGAACACCCCTAGTTTCTATGGTTAAAGGGCTTTTTAATGTGACTCTAAAGAACGTCCAGGAGTAAGCATAGTTTTCTCCGCCTGTACGGCATACTCAAAGGGTGAAGCTGCTCTCCCCCTCGCCCACATGTTGCTGTGCTGCTGTTGTTTTACTTTCCCCTTGGTTACAAGAAAGACAAATTGGGATGTTTGGAAATATATCAAGTCCCAAAAGTGTTTGCCTGAGGCTCAGACTGGAGTCACACTTAGGCCACAAAACCAAAGACTTAACTCTTGACTTAGACTCTAAAGATTCTAGAGTCAAATAGGACAGGAGGTTTTAAACAGCAAATTTTATGAACAAACTTTATCTCATGTAATCAGGTGTAAAAGCAAGTTGGTGATGTGGATCATTTATTCAAATGATTAGTACTGCCCCTCTGATTTGTCACAGTATATACAAAATGCCAGTTGTCATGGTAACATTACACACAGTACATATGGGTTCTATGTGAACTAAATTGAAATTCAGATATACTTGATTAATCTCAAAGCAAAATTCAATTAAAATGTAATTGAAATTAGGATTACATTAAAACTTACTATTAAATAATTTGAATGTGCTATTAACTGGATTTAATGGCAAGTTTATGTACTTTTATCTTTATTCTATTGCAGTAAATCAGCCACAGACTGCAGCTCTGGATGGAACAAAATATTATTCTGTTAAAGGGTGTGTTTGATTTATTAACCAGAGACATTTGTTGATCCTAGGCTATTGATGGCTTATCACAAGCTGTTCATGGTAGATATAGCTTTTTAAAAATGACCACATGAATATCTCTAAAAACTGAACGCTGTATCAAATGACTTTGGTTCATTTTAAAACAAAATAGGCCTAATTTATGAGTTATTGACTCATTGTTAAGGTAATGTCTTTACAAAGACATTTGTTTCTTCAAAATAAAAGTACCTCTGCTTGATTCATTCAGATATTTGACTTTAACTGATGTTAACCTATATCCAATATTTATCTTTAAAGGAATACGTATAGTCATATTTCCAGTTGCATAAATGTTGCACTTTATTACTCATAAAATGAATAATAAGCATTTGTAAACTACTACTAAGTGTAGTGTTTATTCTATATTTTAGCCCTAATCTATCCAATTCAAAATAACAATAAATACATGTAGATAACATTATAAATAGATCATATTATGACCGTAAAAATCAAAATACAATTTTGTTATAGCAGTAGCAGGAACAGTATTTGCTTTTTGGCTTAGAACAAAAGTATTGGATCGTGGTATATATTTTTGTAAAAGCAAATTGTGGTAAATGGGGCTATGGAAATGCGTTGTGAATTGAAGCTATAAAAATAAACTAAAGCAATGTATTAAATCTGTTATAGCAGAAAAACTAGGATATTTTCGGTCAAGGTTATAATACCTTGAGAATCTCATACTGGCCCATGTTTGCTTCACAGTATAATATAAATGAACCAATTTGAATTTCACTTGTGTCTTTGGTTTTCCAGCTTTAATGGAGAAAAAGAAGACTGAAGGAAGGAGTAGGAGTTGCCTTGGGGGGAATTCCAACAAAGAATCAGCATTAGAGTACCCCTATCGGGACAGTCATGACAGAGACACATTCAGTAATGATCAAGGCTTAGCTGGCAGTGCAGGAGATAAGGAGATGTGAGTGATACCTCCGCTAACGGAGCGATACGGTAAAGCTTTAAAAGACCTGACTCCACATATAATCACCCTATAATTGGAAATCCCACATTCTGTTTCACCTTCACAGGTGACACAGCGGTTTTTATTGGTCTCAGTTATAACCATGCTGCTTCCTGCCCAATTTGCCTACAGTGTTTTAAAGTTAGGCAATAACACCTTTGGACTTTATAACAGGGTTTATGTTTTTCATTTTTGAAAAAAATCAATACTCTGTGCTGAAACCAAAATAGCTCAGACACAACTAGGGTCAAATAAATTTGATCCCATTTTCACTTTTGAACAGATTTAGATTACTTTATTCTGCAACGCTTTATTCACAGTGAAAGAAACAACACAAAGTAGACAAAATGATGCCGGTACGTGTTTGTGTTATCTTGGAGCTTCTAGGCGAAGGTTGGTGTTTTCATTACATCGGCGAGCCTATAAGAGCTGAAAATAACTTCTACTTAATCATTTCAACTGATCCACACCATCTCCCACATGAGACATCAACTTATGGGTCAGCTCAAGCAATAGCTGGAATATGTGATTAAAAAGCCCCGGGTCCAGTCTTTGTATGAATCTAAATCACTCCCAGGAAAACTCTCTGTAATATTTGGATGTAACCAGAGCCAAGTTGCCATGGCAGTGTAGGGAGCCCACTATGATAGGCCTGGGAACCACAATGGAAATCACAATGGCTCAAACCCAGAAACACAGCAGAGAGCAAAGTCAAAGAACACCTTTGTTCCCCTTGAAATGGAGCAAAACTCAACTTTTAGCTTCAGTTAGGGGATATTTTGTTTTGACTGAAGGAAGAAGAGCATGGACATGAGTGAAGCAAGACGTAAATGAACACTCGAGAGAGAGCATGTGACTAATGTTAATAAAGTGGATGAAAGTGGCAGCAGTGTAGGCGGAATAGGCATGGAGTGCAGACTGTCCTCCTAATGTTCTCTGCTCTTATAGCAGGTGAAAAAAAAACAAAAAAACAGATAAGGTATCACTCCTTATATCAGTGTCTGCCAACAACCATGGAGCTATTTCTAAATCGCATCTGACTCAACTCATCACAGCAACAATTTGGTTTATGATCCGATATGGATTTATTTTCTAATAGGAACTGTTTGTGTATCAATATACAGTTTTTCCTCAGAGGCTGTTTTTTCCTATATTTGGCCACCAGCTCTCAACAACCTTTCTAAGTACATACAAATAAGGGGAGAGCAGTCCTTTCTCCTGTTTATAGCCTCCCACGACCCTCTGGGAAGAAGCTTACTTTGTGCATTCCAGAAACCTTATGTTATGCTTACACAAGATCTTATTATGAACAGTATGCCTTAAAATACAACCAGCCACTTTGTCATATGGTGAACAGCATGGGCATCCCAACTAGATGCCTCTTATTCTAGAGTACTTTAGCAGCCATTGCTTGTTAGCTAAATACACTGTAAAGAAATCTGTAAGCAAACAAATGCTCTAAGTTTAATTTGACAGACTTGTACAATAAATTAGGTCTGCTTGGTTAAGGCAAAACATTTTATTGGCATTTATTTTGGTCAATGTTTAAAACAAAGATTTATCCAAATAAAGCCATATTTAGCTGGTAAGCATATGGTTTTTGTTATTAGATACAACAAAAATAAATACATTTGTATGGAAATGACATTAGTTTTGCAAGCGTTGCACAAAATAGGCTTTTGCCTTATTGATTTGGCCCTAATAAGTCAAGAAGTTAGATATTAACATGCATTTAATGTAACTCGAAATCAGATTTAACTTTAATTAAACGACTTAAGTGAACAGCAACACTATTTAAATATATTGATCATCGCTATTCTTTCTTTTTGGATGTGATTGTACAACAGCCACCTTAGTGTACATTGCAAAATATATAAAATAAAATAAAATTACAGAAATCTATCAGTATTAAATGAAAGTAAATGTCTATAAAATGAAAGATAAACATACATTGAAAAAGTTCTGCCAAGATACATCCAATATCCAGCCTAAAAACATGCCAGAATATTGTTAATTCATTTCAGTTCAATTCTGTTTATTTATATAGCGCTGATTCACAACAGATGTCATCTCAAGGCACTTTACAAGAAAAGTCATTTTCAACCAGTTTAAAGTTCTAGCTAGTTTCCTATTTAAGGAATCCCAGCAGATTGCATTGAGTCATTGACTGGCAGTTGCGCCCCGTTCATGCAGACTCCAACCACAGCAATCCCTCATACTGAGCAAGCATGTAGCGACGGTGGAGAGGAAAAACTCCCCTTTAACAGGAGGAAACCTCCAGCAGAACCAGGCTCAGTACCAGCAGCCATCTGCTACGACCGTCTGGGGGTTTGAGAAGACAACAAAAAGTGTGTAGTCAAAGTGCAAATTCCTAAGGAGCACCAAATATCAGTTACTGTGTAAATATGTTTTGAGGGTAAAAGTATAATTTTGAATATGCCATCTTGGGTCTTTTAGTTTAGTACTTTTGCAGCCCTGTTAGATAAGCAGAAAATTGCTTTATTTGACAGATTTAAATGGTAAATTGCAACATACACTAAAATACAAGTAAATCTGAGACATTTATGAGAATTTAAATGTAAAATAACATAAAAACCCCAATAAACAGAGGATTTACCAGAAGCTTTTTCTTAATAGGAACTGTGTGTTAAAACACATGGACAAATTTAGCACAGTTTTACGATTACACTATACTATTATTACACTGTAGGCTACACCAACAACCTGAAGCGTTTTTGTGCCTGGTTTGTTTATGCCTTCCAACTGTTGCTAAATATTTTCCCCTTATTCAAGTTCACTTAAAGGGCAGTCGGCCCAGTGCCATTGAACTGTTGAAGTCTGAAAACAATCTGCCAGAGGAGGACCAAAATAGACTCGAGGAGCAGAGTGGCCTGTTAACAGAAGGGTGGTGCATTGCCTCCGAATCTCAGGGCAACTTATAGCCCAAACTGTTTATCTTGAACAGTGGATCTCAAGCTATTAGAAAACTCCAGGGACTGTGTCTACATCTTGACACTTTCCCCAGATTCTCCTCTGTGTCTGCAACCCACGCTGCTGTGGAAACAGGATCCTATTAGAAAAGCCCACCCAACTGCTGCTGACCAGCTGGAATGAGAGTCCTGGGAAGTAAAGCAAAACTAAATTCTACCCAAACAGTAAAAGGATTCCCACAGTCTACACCAAATACAGCCATAAGCCACAAAGGGGTGATTATTCACCAGCTTATGCCAGTCTCAGAAAAAGAAAGAGGGAAAAATGAGGCGCACACTTTTTTTCCCTTCCAGACTTAATTTCATGCAGCACATTTGCAAGCTGTCATTCTATGATAGTGACAAGAATGACATTTTGCTTATTACTGCAATTTACCAAAGTGCCCTTGGTGTGTTTTTTTTCCTCCTGGAAGCTTCAAAATTAACAAAAAAAATGCACAATGCAAATTTCCCTGTTTTAAAGATGTTTCTTATTTGTATTGATCACTCGACAAACAAACTCAGTCATACTGTCTCTCGGGGGGGAGCTGTCATTTGTAGTTCACATAGGCAGAATTCGTAATGGGGAAAAAAATAAATCGTCGACTCTGTTATCATTCAAATCACAAACTAAGCAAGATGTAAGGATGTTCATTTGAAATGTCTCATTTTAAACTTGTGGTAGTGATCTGAGCCAAGCAGAGGAATATATTTACCCTAAATTCCCAACATTCCTTTAGGCAGACAGGAGAAGGGAACGCCGGCCTCAACATGGAGGTCATTGATACGCTAGGCCACATAGAGACCCACAGAGGGTATAAAAAGTCTATGTGAAAATGTGTTCTTATTTTAACCTTCTATGTACGTATTTTTGGACTCTGACTTTAAGTAAAAATTATTTATTGTGACGCCAATTAGATGTCGATTTTGATGTAGGCTTAGACTCACAGTGTTGCAGAAAAACAAAGTGTCTTCATCTTCTTCCTCTTTATCTTCAGACAACTGAAGGTTTGGGGTCAAAACTGGATAATCTGCAAACATTGGCTTTAGCTAAATTATGAAAAGGACCAAATATCCAAATAATTCTAGGACAACTGAACTTTTGTTTCAGGTTAATCAGATTCTCTATTATTGATGGCAGGTGGGAACGGAAGAACACTAAATGCTTGAGTCGAAGTGTGCTGACTTATTAGCCACTGAATATTCACAAATTTACTATTGAAGACACTCTCAGAGATGTGAGAAAATGACCAAGTCTCACTTCAACGGGTAAACAACCCTTTCACACGTGCAGCTGCTGCCATCAGGTCGTGACAGGACTGACAGACAAACGTCAGGCCACAGGTGACCCGCATCCCCCACTGATCCAATCTACAGCTGCTTTCTACGCCTTCCTCACCTGTTGTTGGTGTCTGGCAGCATGTCGGCAATTGTCTGGGTGACCTTTTCCAGAGGAGTAAACTGATCTAATCCTGCATAAGGAGGAAACTCATTTAGATTCTTTGAGAGGGCTCTGAATGCTACACCACATCTTCATATCTCTGAGAATCTTGAACACTTGGAGAGAAAATAATAAGGCGTTCCCAACTTAAAGGGAAAATGAATCTCTCCTCAGAGAGTGTGTGCATTACCTCTTAAGATATAGAACATTTTTTGTATCGGTAGTTTAAAAGGGAAAACCACAAAGAGAGGAAGAGCTGATGGGGTTATTCAGCTAATATAGAGTCATCTCTGCACTGTGCTTCCTTTTGAGTTGTGAATTTGCCTCCATATATCCAGCACCAGTTCTGGTTTCTCACAGCTCTGCTATTTGACCCACCAGAGGGCAACACAAAAGAAGTATTGACCCCCACATTCCCCTCACCAGGATGAACGGGATAATTAACTGTAGTGTTAAAGGCATGGTGCCTCTGAGACTGTAAAACCAGGCCATGAATACTGAGCAAACTACTTCATCCCACAGGACTGAGAGCCAATCTATACTTATACATTTATTCAGCCTCTGACTCAGTGAAAGGTGTCTAGCGGGGTCAAATGCGGGCTCCTCGGTTATCCTCTTTATCTGCTATTGCACACAACATGTGGTGCATGTTTTCTTCCTCATCTGCCGTTTGTTCGCCTGCTGAAAGGAGTTTGCTCTTGTTTTCATAAGTGACTAAAGTATTGCTCACTGTGGGCACAGGCTTTAACAGTGACATCAAACATGCCCTCCACAATGTGTGTCACCTCTGATACAGAGACGTGGCGCCTCCACCATCTGTTAGGCATCTGTCTGCTGGGTGATTCATGCCCTCACAAATATTCGATGTTTCAGGTGTCTATAGCAAGGATGTGACATGCTAACAACTATTTCCTCCCTCTTTTGGTCCCTATTGCTGTTTTCTCTTTAACCAGAGAAGGCTACAAAAAAGAAACTCTCCCACAAAGAGATTTTTAGCACATCTAAATATTTGCTATATTAACAATACAAAGAAATCACACTATACATATACATATATAGTGTTGCTAGGTTACCACTATGGGCAAGGTGACTTAATTAAAATTAAATCTGAGATTGATTTCCATTAGATGCATGTTAATACCTAACTTCTTCATTTGTTTACCCACCATCATTAAAGAAAAACTCTATACTGTGCAACGCCTGTAAACTAACAACATGTCCACACATTTTCTTTTGTTGTCGTTGTATCTAATGATAATAAGCATGTTGTAACTGGCTGAAGAAGGATATTGAATAAGTAAGACTCTTGAGCTTCAAAGTGTTCCAATTTCTCAAAGACTTCCAGCATTCCAGAATTTTAAATGTAGGAAAAAACTAGAGCTCTATGATATAAGGAAAATATTTAAAATACTCTATCTTAAAATTGCAATGAAGATGAATAACTGACCCTTTCTCACTCTTCTTTCTTTACCATTGCACATTTCTCCATAACTCAGAGTTTTATATTAACCTAAAAAGTATTGCATCCAACCATTCCTTTGTAATTGCAGTATTGCATGCACTGAAGTGATGACAACTGCAATTTAATATATCAGGCAGATCTAGTAAAAACAATGCTGTACCAAAACTAAAGCTGCTTTTTCTAAATAAAAAATGTAGCATTAATGGCTCATCAGATTGTAAAGGTGACTAATAAAGTGACACCTAATCCCAAAGTCCTCAGAGTTTTGTTTCATCAACATGTTTGCTTAAAATGTGGTTGTGAAATCTTTACTGGCAGGGGGCTCGAGTGGCTGTACATGTGTGTCTTGCTAAAGTTGTCATACTGTCTGAACATTTAACAATCACAAACTTTATTTTATTTTATTTTCATTTTAAATGCAAGACTAACACACCAGGTTTAGTGGACGATCTAAACCATTCTGCTGTAACTCATATTTAGGATCGTTGTCCTGCTGGAGGGTGAACCTTCCCCCAGTGTAAAGTTTTTTTGAAGCCTCCAACTGTTTTCCTTGCGAGATTTTACTCCATCTAGCTTCCCGTGAACTCTGAACAAGTTTCCTCTCCCTGCTGCAAAACAGCATCTCCACAGCATGATGGAGAGGATGTGTTCAGGGTAATGGGCAGTGTTAGTTTTAAAGATAGCCATGGTCATCAGCCTGAATTATCATTAACTTCCACTTTATCCTCATTCATTCCAACTTCTCCCACCATACCAAAACAAAAAAACAAAAAAGCACACAGTTTCCAACCCTCAACAGAGCAGTTTACCCATTTACTTGGCTGAGGTGGTGTGATAAAAGCTGCAGCTGGTGCGGAACAAAATACGAGCAGGGGTACCACGACTTAGCTTATCTTTAATGTGACATTTCATTCTGCCTTATAAGTGATACCGAAATGTTACAAGGTATAAACTGAAGCTCTTTCGCAGAGACACACAACAGATTATCTCTACATGCTCACAGAAAAACGCCCAAGTCTTCATATCGACAGTTTGACGTGCTCAGTCGAAAAGCTGTGCATATCTGAAAACAACCTTTCAGCCCGGATCCCAACACTGCGGCACTGTCTGTAATATTTTGGGTAGTTTTATACTGAGTCATAATTCTTACACTTACAAAGACAGCTGGACACAGACCAAAGGTTCCTGAATAATTATGAGGGATACAAGTTCAGACCAGAGTTTCTGCAGGTATTTAAAAAGGCATCAAAAAACCCAATCTGATCTCAATGTTAGGTCTAAAATGGTTTTATATAGGCTTTGATTTTTATACTGGGTCTTAACATAAAAAAAAAAAATCTTTTAATCTTTAATCTTTTTAAACATTTTTGTGAGAAATGCACTGGTGGCAATAATCATGTAGATTTTTTAATATCATGTATCTTAAGGAAAGTGCCACTGGCAGGTCTGAGATTCAAGCAAATAAAAAAATAAAAAACAGTTACTGAAAATCAGGCCAAAAAACGTTTGAGTGGTGCATTTTAGCTACAATTCAAAGAGGTTTAATTAAAAAACAGGAGAGCAATTGATTAGCTATAACACACCATTAGATTTTTTGGGTTATTGATTTTTGTATGAGCTGTTTTCTGTGAACAAACCAATCCTTTACTAGATTATTTTTGAATCCCAACCAAATTCCTATGCTTCATGAATTCATTCCTCTCTGCTGTCAAGCTCCCCCTGCTCTTTGTTTTTACAGCTGCAGCAATGCCAGACATGACTGCAGACACACCAGACACGCTTTCTGGAACAGTTTTGTACCCAGTGAAAAAAAAAAAAAATGCCTGCTGCTGTACCAGCAAAAACAATGACTTAACAGAGGGGTTTACTGAAATAACCCTTCTGTCTCTCCTTTGGTTCCACACACTTCCTGTTTGACAAAACTAAATCCCCCGCTGATGCCGGTCTTTCCGCCCTTTTCTCTGTTACTGTCTCACCCGTCATTTTAACATGATATTTTTTGTATCTTCTTTTTTTCTGTTTCTCTCTGAGCCCTGGTCCATTCTTCGGGTCACTGGTTGCTGATCTAATCTGGGGGAAGGAGGAGATGAAGGAACAGAGCAGAGGGACAGATAGGTGGACAGAAAGCAGAAATAGGGGGAAAGGTGAAACCAGAGTTAAAGACTGAAGGAACTGGAAATATTACAGAAGAAAAAAAAGTGAGAAAGGACAGAAAAAGGAGGATTTGTTGAGAAAGTGAGGATAGACTGAAGCACTGGGGAGATCAGAGCGCCTCTGGCACACAGGCTACGTTTCACGGCTCTCTGACTCCAAACATCCTCATAGTTGGTGGGGGTTTAGGAGAACTGTACATCCAGAAAAAAAAGGCTGCTGGGCTGAATGAGCATATTACAGTGTAAGAGTGCTCTGTACTTTAGGTGATCAATCAACCCAGAGGAAGATAGATCCACTTTATAACCATTAGAGGACGGAAATGTACCAAATGAAGAGCGAGAGAGTGTTCTAAACACCATTAGACAAAGCTCATGTCCACAGCAAAAAATAAAATTGTGGCTTAAACGTATGAGTATGCAATCTTATTTGCTTTATCCAATCCCTACATGACAAACAAGACACCGCAGTTTATCATCATCATCATCATCCAAGCAAACTGGCAGGCCTGTAAGGAGGAAGGGATACAGTGCATCGGGGAAATGTTTACCCACCTCTCCGGAAATATGTTGTGATGTGACACCATTAAACAAAGTGTGTCAGGAGACACTGTTCCAGACAGGAAGATGAGCTCTTCATCCTGCAGCCTTCCTCATATGGATGCGATTTCATGTTGTTGTGCTTCTTGAAAATAAGAGCCGGCGGTGAGAGGGGAGTGGAAGCGCACATTCTGGGACTGGGTGGGATCCAGCTGGCAAGAGCTTCCAAAGCCGACACAAGGACAAAGCTCCTGGCTGCGCCGGTATGGCTGTGACACAGGACAACACGAGTCGGAGCCAAACAACCCTTGGCAAAATTATGGTTGCAATAAAGGCTACCCATCTGTAATTTATAGATGTGTCTTTATACCTATAACTCGTGCTCATGTCCTTGGTATGCCCTCTTAGCCTCAAAGGGAGTGCAGACAGACGTAGTGAAGTTAATTTCATGTGGCCCCGATGGCACATGACCAGACTTATATATTACATGTTGTGTTTAACTGGTCACCTTTACTGGCAGTGGGGATACCTGAATAAGTTGTACATTTAAGGGGATAGTTCAGGCTTTTTTAAAATGAGGTATGGTTAAAAGGTTATAAGCAGTAAATATCTAAATAACTTTGCTTCTTCATTTAGTAATATTGGAGATTAGTCGGTCTTGGAGGCTAAAGCTAACCAGAGGGGTCAAGACCAAACCATACTTCTACTGTCTGAAAACATCTCCAATCTCAAAAACGATTTATGCGAAGTATATTTTCTGAAGCTCTAAACGCCATCATGTTTGCCTTGGCCATTTATTTACAGTGGCTTTCAAAAAAGTAAACATCAGTAAAAATGTCAATTTCAAAGCATTTTCAATGTATAATGTGACATAAACCTGCACAACTCAAGCCAGAACAAACAAATTTATTAGGAGAAAACAAAATATAAAGCTGCAATAACATGTCAACCTTCAGTCTTCTTGCCTTCACATCTACCATCATCCATCCATAGTCTATACCCGCTATCCTTGCTGGATTGTAGAAGAGCTAGTGCCTTTCTCCAACAGTTATTAGGCAAGAGGTGGGGTACATTCTAGACAAGTCGCCAGTCCATAACAAGGCAACACAGAGACACACAGGACAAACCAGGCCTACACACTCACACGTAATTGCAATTTAGAGAAATCAGTTAACCTATCAGTCATGTTTGTGTGCTGTGGGAGGAAGCTGGAGTATCTGGAGAGAACCTACACATGCACGTGGAGAATATGCAGAAAAATCCCAGGCTGGGATTTGAACCCATGACCTTTTTGTTCCAAATCAACCGCATTACCAACTGCCCTGCCATGTAACCAAATCTGCCATCAATCATAGGAAACTTAGCAAATTGTAAATAACTTTCAGTGGTACAATTAGTATATACATACAGATGGCTGTTACCTATAAGAAAATTTGAGACAAGGGACTTTTTAAAAACTGGACATTTCTCCTGAATTGATCTTTTTTTTTTTAAGATTTAAACTGGTCATGGAGGCTGCAAAAGAGGCTGACAGTAACACTGAGGGATCTTCAGAAATTTCCAGCAAAAGCTGGTTGTGTTTCACATGTGACAACAATGACCCATAGAGTCTATACATGTCTGAAATAAGAAGTGGAGTTAAAAGTTAAAACTATTTTCTTCCAAAGAAAACTTCTAGACCCAACTAAAATCGCCCAAAAACCCTGTGGAAGAATGTGCTTTGGCCTGAAGGTTCCAACCTTGAACCTTTGGTTCATGACTCCAAAGTACACGCACGTTGAATGTTGTTGTTTTCATTCAGGTAATTTCGTGCATGCGCACAACAGTGGAGGGCAAAAAGAGCTACTAGGCCCGCTATCCAGAGCCATGCTGCCACAGTTTAACAATTCGGCTAACAAAATAAAACCTGGGAATGCAGGTATTGCAACTTTAGATGATCTAAACCATTTTTGCGCAGATGATCGAAAAAGTCACATTGCGAAGCTAACGCTATTTGGCGCAAAGCTTCCGGACCCATTCGAAATAGCTAACGGGCTATGAGATGAAACCCACACAGTTGAGGACAACTCCCTGTGCTCGACGCTTCATACACCTCTCATATCGATCATTTACATGTCTAGGGAGTTTTGTGTGAAACTAAATATGGAGGGAGTGTAGGTAGGACTCTCTGGATCATCAGATGGCTGACCTGACCATAAAGAACATAATATCTATCAATATCTTGCAATATCTATAGTTAATTTCAGAGGCCGAGCACAAACGATGCTTCAAACAAACGCAAGTTACACATACAGGTGATTAAAAGCAAGTATATTTAAGCCCTTAGTGTTCCATACTAGCTATGCTAGCAGTAGATGTAGCTTTGCATGCTGGCAGGTTATTTTAAATAATGTCAATGTTCTTATGAAATTATTCACGCTATAATTATATAAACTATAAACGTCAACATACCTCCAATGAAGTGAACTGAGCAGATCCTGTCATGAGACTTTGGCACCCAGGATCTGGATGGATCATCCAGTCAAACTCTCTTCATGGCTAATAACCACTGCCGTCTGCATGTTTTGTCAGCTGGAAATCTATTAAATATAGCATTACTATTCTTTTTTCTTCTATTTGTGTAGCCTACAGCGCTGCAAGTGTTAACCATGCTGATATATTTTATTTCACCGCTATTTAGCACAGACTATTGAGATCTGACCGCTAGTAACAACGATAGTCAGTTGGGGTGCAGAGTCTTTTTGCCCTCCAGGCAGAAGCTGGGGGGCAGGAGCTTGGGCGCGTGACGTCATGTTTCAACGTGCATATGTTGGGTACACGAACAATACTGTATATTACTGATAGAATACTTTATCCAGAAAGAAATATGGAGGTGGCAGCATCAGGCTACACAGTGACTTTTCTTTAGATGGAATTGAGGTGGATGAAGTAATGGATTGTTGCAAATGCCTGTCAATTTTGGCCTAAAACCTTTATAACTCGTATACCAAATTCTTGAAAGCTGAAAATTAAGAGGCTATCACTGTGGTATCACTTAAAGCGAACTGTGGACAACAGATGCTTGCACAGTATGAGAGAATTGGAGACCATTTGCAATGCAGCTTAGGGAAATATTGTGAAGTCAAGATGTGGGGCGCTGATAGACTCATTCCAAAGAAGATTGAAAGCTGAAATATAAAAAAGTGCTTCAGTCATGTTTTACCTTAAAGTTCTGCACAGTTATGTTACTGAGTTATCATATTGCCCTTACTAACATTTGTTTGTTTTGAAGAACCACCAATGATATTCTTGCATCACAAACTGAAAAAAGAAAAAAGTAATTCCAGTTAGAGAAACTGTCATATATAAAAGTAAAGCAATGCTAAAAGCATTAATTTTAAAGCAACTGAAATGTTTGCTAGAGGTGAGGAAATATACAGAATATACACCTCACAAGATCTAATTACTCACTTGAAACGGTTTCCACCCAAATGGAAATATATCTTGTATAAAGAAGAAAAAAAGAAAGCTAAAATGCAAAACCAACTGCCTGTAGCATTTAATCAGCCTCTCACTAACAACATAGACTGCACCAAACCTGCAACAAACTCCATAGGAGTCTTTCTAGCAGCAGACATGCCACTGAACTGTTGAAAATTCAGCTTTTAAACACACACTACAATTGACAGAGCTACAAAGTTCCTTCTATTTAGCATTCTACCTAATAAAGCCTTATTTAAGCAAATATGTGCTGAAATTGTACATAACAGTTTTATTTACTAATTACTTGGATATTAGAATATAAATTTTTCAGACACTTTTGATTTAGTATGTGAGTTTTTTCTGTTCAATAATTTGATTACTGTTGATTAGGGGTGTGATGATGAATCCAGCTCAAGAGAACAATAAGAAATTTGAATTAATGATAAGAATATTTTGTTGTTGTTTGTTTTAAAAAAAATATAGTAAAGGTTTAATTGTATAAAAACGATGCTTTAAAGAACACAGTTGGTGTAGAATATTTCAGTCCAGGTCCGACTTGTCCATATGTTGTGCTATTGTTTTGTTTTTTTCTTTTTTGGGGGGGCGTTAAGGTACTTCCAATGCTAAGAAAGCGTCACAAGCCTTGATACAGAGAGTCAAGCTTAAAGCTCACACCTATCATAATGGCTTAGACGTTAATGGTAAATAAATACCTATTAGCCCGACAAGCAGCTTTAAAGTTACACTTTGTGCCATTTTACTATTACTAGATCTTGTCCAATGAGATTACTATGCTATTCTATTGATATCTTTAAGAGCTATGCTATTATGTATTTATATATGTTCCCTTTTCAGCATGTCTCACACAGGAAGATCTTCAGTAGGGCACTGCATTCAAGCTCACTTTCCTGTACAATGATAATTTATCGCTAATGCTATTGCTAATGACTAAGAATGTCTTATGGTTCATAAAACATTTCCACAAAACTACTATGGCAATATTGAGACTGGAGTTGTTTTATGATGGTAGAGGTTCGCTTTAGTGTTGGGCCCTCTTGGATTACCCAAAAGCTTCAGCCAGAATGAATGGATCAGGATTCATAATACATGAAACGGCCAAAACCGTTTTCTGCTGCAACTAAGATATTAATGCCATAAAACCTATTAACAAAACCCTAAAACTCCTGGACTATTCTTTTTAAAAGGCATAAAACTCAGGTGAACCATATTGTTCCTTTCCTGACATTCCTCACCAGTGTCTGCAAAAACGTAGCAAACGGGAGTAAACATGGCCATTCAATCAGAAAACCAAATGGAGAAGCTTTCCCAAAAGGCACCACAGCCAATTATATGATATTTCAGATCAACTACAGCTTCAGTGGAGGCGGTCTGAGAAGTATTCAACCATAGCTGCCAACAAATCTGTTCAAACTGTGGAGGTGGGAGCCAAGATGCTGCACCATTTCCCTACACAAACACAACCTTTAGTTCAGAAACATCTGTATGTGTTTTATCAGCTTCTACTAAATGATTATTTTCATTTCAACCTATTTGAAACTTTCGACCGTTTTCAGGTCAGAATCTAAAGCTTTGCAAGTGTTCAAATGATAAATACATGTGAACTGAAACACAAGTTTGCATTTTGCTCTTGAAAGCCTCACAGGGAAAAGGAGCCACATGAAAACCCCCCACATTTTTCAGATCTCAGTTTATCAAAGAGCCGTCAGAACACTTGACTAATGTATAATTTAATAGACATTAAATGTCTCTAATCAATAATTTATTCTCATCGCACCCTGATGGCATTAAATTTCCCCTTACAAACTAAACAGTTCTTTGTACTTTACCCAACATTGACAGAGAAATTCAGCTCACTGAATTCCCTTCTGACCACAACCCTCCCTTATGATAGTGAAAATGCTGCATGGAGCTATTTCAAACCTGGATTTCATTCCTGAGGGACGCGGCACCTCATAAGTTCACACAGCAGCAGCCTGTAAGAAAGTCCTCTGCGTCCCCATCGCACACTGTCCCAACAAACTCCCGGAAAAGGCCGAGCGCAGTAGACCGTCATGCATCACAGTGTTAGTCTAGTTGTTTTCACCTTCAGTTTCTGAAGACTCAGCAGTTTATACACGTCCTCAATGAAATATAGTGTGCACCCTCCAGCTTCGAGCGGCCATCTCGCCTGACATTTTTATCAGGAGCTAAAATGAGTTTGGTTGCACTTATATTCTCTCCGTGTCAAAACAATCTTTTGAGAGATTTAGTTATGTTTTGGAAAAACATTTCAGCTTAGCTTCCACTAAAGTAACAAGTACTGTCCAAACAATCCATTTTATTTGAATCAAAGTCTCAAAAGGAAAAAGTATTTTTTCAATCTAAATCTAAATATTATACCCATAGGAGATCAAAATTCTCATACCTGTTGCTGAACGGAACTCAATGCAAGCAGGTGGCGGAAAAGTTCCTGTCTAGGTATTTGATTACAAAAAATCACCTTTCCTAAATCATTTTATTTAAGAAAATAGTTGCTCCAAAACCTTGGTAGCAACATCTGCCATTAAGAATTTGGCCTAGCTGCAAATGAGCTTCTTCCCTCTATCTGAGTCATTCATGGATGGATCTGATGTCCATAAGGCAATTGTCCTGCTGCATAATGCAAGAGTGCTTAAGGTCACAAACTGATGGCCAGATATTCTCCTTCAGGTTTTCCTAGAAGAGCATAATGTGTGTGTGTGTGTGTGGGGGGGTACCCGGACAAACCACTACGCCACTTGACGCCCCCAGATAAATACATTTTAAGCAATGTCTTGATTCTACAGGTTTAGCAGTAATAAGGCCAATTTGTGATTTTGAATTTCTTCAGGTTATCTGTGTGGTGCTGTGAAAATGTATTCGACAATCTGAAACATATAATTGTGAGAAAAACAGCAAAAACAAGATTGAATAAATTGGGCAAATACTTTTTTCACAGCACTGTTCTACAAAAGGACACATGGGGAAATAACTTATCAAAATAAATACAAACACGTTGATCAGCAGAACCGAAACAAACACAGAAACTCAGACAGAATTAAACTCAAATCCAATCCACCATTATAATCTATTTCTGGATTTCTAAACTTTCAGTTGCATTTTCTTTTCAACAAGATACCCATTAAAAAGCACATTGCTTTACGGGCTGAAAACAGCTGCTTTTTCTTATTTATCAAACATACATACACTAATTAGCACACTATCATTTTGACAGCAGAGCAACATGGGCTCAAATCAGGTGCGATGGAAAAATGGGTCACACTTCTTGGCTTCTGGCATACTTCTATCCCTTTCTCTGCCAGTTTGAAATTAATTTTGAGATTTCATTTTTAAGCTATCATTGGCCTTGGCATCTAGCAAGTATACGGCATAAATCGCTTAAAGCCAGTCACACAGCGAATTAGACTGTCTCAGACAAGGTTTGGAGATCTGAGACAAAAGCCCAGATGTCTGAGCCAGTTTGTAGCACATGTTGCTGAAATCACTCCATTTAATCAGGTCTGAGAGGCAGCCACAGCTAGGAACTGAGCATTTGGAAACATCTGCAGATGTTATACATTGATGAAAATATTTAGCATTACGTCTACAGCACTTTTTGATGTGTAAGAATGACGACAATCTTTCAAACCCAACCCACAAAAAAGTCAATAGGGAGGAAGATAATTGTGTAAGAGGTTGAGAAAAAGGAATCTACAATATAATTTAAAAGGTACAAACTTTACCATATAGTCCAACACTGGAATATAAATACATTTATTGTTTCCCAACCACTCTTTCCCCCATCTTAGCACAACTTTGTATGTATAAAGTTCAGCAACTGCGAACTAAACCTAACTCCACTACAGTTATTTGTTTTTGTGAAACATTCCCACAGAATATCCACATTAGCTAAGAAGCAGATCTGATACCAGCTCCAGTATTGCTCTAAGAGATTCTGCCAATCAGAAATATCAAAAAAGAAAAAGATTCTTATAAGTAATATACAGTATTTCAAACTGCCTCCAAAATTATTAGAAAATCCTCGACAACTGAAAATATTTGCCCTCAAAATTCCATCAGCAGGGTGATGTACAGCACAGCAGATAGCATGTTGCATATACAGTTTCTAATTATTAAAATAAGAAATCTAAACATGTCTATCGTGTTTAGTTAAAGTCAAAATGTCAGCCAGTATCCTGTATGTTTTAGATGTTTTTTCTGGTTAAAATGAATTATTCATTACACGGTCTCTACAGGAGTTCATGGCCCCATGAGGAGATTTCAACCATTTGGTTCAAACATACAGCAGCAGGGACACATCCTGCAGGCCACCAGCCACTGAGACCTGGACTTAGACACCCCCAATTTAAGCAATTCAACTGTAGCTCTAGATGTAGGTTTGGGGTTGGGATCCTGGTGGAAGGTGAAGCTCAGCACCAGTCTTAAGTCTTTTGTGGCCACAAAAAGGTTTTCTTCAAGTATTGCATGTTTTTAGCTCCATCCATCCTCTCATTCACTTAAACCAGTTTCCATGTATGATTTTTCATCCACTCCACAATTATGTGCTCCATTGTGTTGGCCTATTGCATAAAATCCAAATAAAGTAAACTGAAGTCTGTGGTTGCCACATGTCAAAATGTCAAAAAAAGTTTAAAGGATATGAATGTTTCATCAAACCACTGTTCAACAATCTTCTGATGGACACAAACAAACACTTATTGTGATACTAGGACACATACAAAATAGGAAGAATGGGTTTAGAGGTGGCCTAAATCGTGCCTTTTAAAAACAAAGTTTAAACAGCTTTTCCTCCTGCTGTGAGCAGTTCTGCTTGAGGTGCCTGAAAAGACTGGGCAGCCCTCTTCGGGAGGGGGCGAGGGAAAAAATCCCTAACAACCAAATCCGAGTCAAGAATCTTTAAATGTCTGAACCACTTGCCTGTGCCACATCCGCTCCAGTGTATGCACCGCTGCGTATGACTAAAACAAGAAACTGTAAAACAAAAGTGGGAAGCTGTTTAATGTAAGTCAGATGAAGCTCTCAAGCCTTTGATTTATGAATCCGATAATATTCCATGCTGAGACTAAAATCTACAGCCATTAGTACAGAACAACCTCTGCAGTAACATTCACTGCAATGTTCAGAGATGAAACAACGGTGGAGAGTTTTTCTTTTGGGAGCTGCAGTTAATCAGATAAAGAACTGATGAAACCTTTCAGGTCCCATCTGTTCTTCATGGAAGTGAGATGTATTGCAAGGGGAATTTAGCTTGATATTTTATTTGTGGCAGCCCCCACGATGCTCTGCCCTCTCCAGCAAAACGCTCTTAATTAGTGGTCCACAAGAGGATCAAGGAAAACACAGAAGGATGCTTGGCATCACCATCAAACAGCCAACCACGAGGCTCACACTTCACTTTCATTGCTCGTCACATTTACTTCTTCTCCCTGTTCCCGCTAATCACCGATATCTGATCGCACTTCTCAGCCTCCACTCCGCCTGTTTCCCGGCGGATCTTTATTTTCTCACAGCTAATGAGAAGCGAATGCCGAATGTTTCAATCACTCTTTTTCCCTCGGCCTCCCTCGCCAGCCTGAATATCTCAGCACTCTTTTAGAAGTGACAGAAGACAATGCATGCAACAGCCCACTGAGCTCTCAGTTGTGTCACTTCCAATTAGCCCTTCTGAGACATCTCTGCCCTTTGGCTTGCTATAGCATTCAGGATGAAAAGACCTGAGCGGTGTCTCTTGTATTGTACGCCGGTTAAATTCATGCGTGTCTGGATTTGTGAGTCTGCAAGAGAAATAAAAGGGCAAAAAAGACAGACAGGAATTTTTTTAATCCTGCAACCAAATACAGAAGCTTGGATGTATGTGGTAGCTGGGAAGCTTAAAAGAAGCTTTCCTTATGTAAAAAAGACCAGACTTCAGAGTAACCCAAGCAGCCTTCACCTTAATCATCTGTCTTATTATACATCATTAATGCTGAAGAAGTTTCCACGAAGCTAAGCCTTTTAGAATTAGGATATGGTAATCTTCTGTAGATTCTCTTCTCCCTTCTGGAAAAAACCTAGCAGCTCCATCAAGTCAGCTTGCAACCTGCTTCTCTGTCCCGTCACGTTTTAAATCCAAGCTGAAGTGATGGGGATTGTAAAGAGCAGAGTGGTGAACCACAGTATGCAAGCAAACGTTTTCTGAGTTAATGAGAGGGGCTGGAGCGCCACAGCTTCTTAAACTGGGGCGAGGGGGGAAATTTGCAGCTTCAGTGGAAGCCTTTCCTCAGACCTCCCGTCCCGAGAGAGCACATGTGCAAAAAGCCAAAAGCGCACACACGCAAACAAAAGCTGGTGCCGAGCCAAACTGGGTCCAACTTAGTGCGAACAGACAAACAAAACGTGGTTTCTGCAGCGCTGACAAGAGTCTGTTTCTCCGAGAAGAAAAAAACGGAAAGGCAGGGCAGGAACTACTTTTAAGCTTATAGAAATCAAGCACAGAACATCATTTGAGCTTTCCATAACTTCATAAGCAAGGATTACCATAAACAAAAAGTATAAATGTTTTCGTGAAACCATGTGCAGCCAAATGCTTGCAAACACGGCAAGATTTTCGTTTCATCAGTAATCCAGTTTGATGTACAATGCTTTAAACCATTCGCACAACAATCTTGTTTCATTCCAAACAACAGTCCGCAGAAACCATCAGAAAATTTAAAAGGACTTCAGAAGAACAACTAGAGCTCACTAGGAGACTTCATTTCCTGTGCAGCAGAGTAACAGAGGAAACTGGATTTACTGGGAGGACAGAAGAACAGTTGGCAAAAAAAGAAGAGCTACAAAAAATGCAAGTTTTATTTTTTTTTACAAGTGTTTAGTTGAAATCCGCATAAAACTATGTTAATAAGATCTTAAATGCAGCCTTTAAAACTTGAATACATTTCTCTGTATCTTTTGGAAAAGAATGTATGGCTGTTGAACTTTTTCACATTTTGTCACGTTGTAAACATAAACTTTTATATATTTCATTGGGATTTCATAAAATCTACAAACACAAAGTATAGAAGGATTATAAGGATGAAAGAAAAAGATACATGTTTTCACAGATATGAGAACTTTCTAAAACCACTGTGTGCTGTAATGACATCATCATAAGAGCATCTGTAAAAAGCAGTTTACTGACTTCACTTGACTTTTCTCTTGACTTTCCGCAAATTCTCAGAATTTGACTATATATTTTGGATTTTTGTCCTGCCAGAATGTGAACCTCCACCCAAGTTTAAAATCTGTTTTAGTCTGTAACAAGTTTTCATCCAGGAGTTCCCTATTTTTAGCTTCCTTACAGAATAACACTGTCCTCACCAGGTTTCAGAGTGTGGGATAGTGTATTCAGAGTGATGCACACACATAGTGTTTTTGGTTCCGGCCAAAATGATTAATATTAGTTTAATTCAATCAGAGTACCTTCTTCCACATGTTTAGTGTGCTCCCAACACGTTTTAAGGCAAACTTTAGACTAGATGTCTTATACAATTACTTTATTTTTCCATTATTCCATCAAGGCCAGGTTTCTCAATGATTTCTCAATAATTGATCATATTGATCTAAATAATTTTCCTTCTCGATTATGTGCTTTGTTGTGTTGGTCTATCAGACAAAATCCTAATAAAATACACTGAATGTACTTGAAGCTGTAATTAAAGGGGAATGTATACTTTTTAAAAGTTCATTGAGAATTTTCCGTCTAATAACTCATTAAGTTTTTTTCAATGCTACAAACTTATTAACCTTTTTTAATATATTACTCTAAATCTACTGAGTGACCAAACAGGGAAAGCAGGGCTCAGCTTGACTGTTGGAACCAACAGAAACCAAACATCACTTAGCTCACCTCCAACAAACTGGATTCCACCAGCCACACGACCAATTGTACGAGAGATGAGGTCAGAGATGCAACAGCCCATCAGACCTGTAAGGGCCACCAACAGGAGGAGGCCGCACCCCACGCCCGTCACCACGGTGCAGATCCTCCAGTGCAGGCTTGGGATACCATGGAAGGATGCGTAGCGCCCGCACTGCTCCAGCATCACCGTGATCTGCTTCTCCTCGTCTCTTACCGGGTAGGAGCAACGGCGGAAGGTGCCAAAAGACACAGGCTTGTCCATCTGCGTTCCCAGCAGCCAGTAGGGCATGAAGAAGCCAACGCAGGAGGCAGCGGCACATAGCAGGGACAGCAGGGCCCAGATAGCACCCGTGCATGTCAGACTAGACGCCATCGTAAATACAGTCACTGAGCAGGACAGCAGTTAAATGAGCAGTTGCTGTGTTGCTGGAAGGCTTGCAGTGAGCATTTAACACGTGTGGTCTTCACCTTCTCAGTGACTCTGGATCCCTGTCAGGAGGAGGAGAAACAGCCAGATTGAGTGCTGACGCAAAGACCCTTCATTCAAATCAAGTGTGGGGTTGTAAAGCAGCAAACAAAGTGAGCCAGATAAGGAAAAAAAAATGAATTGTGTTATGCAGTCATTATAAAAGCATAAATAGAAAACAGAAAGTGTCAAAGAGGTTAATATTTCAATTTAACAGACCTCTTTTAATGGGTAACTTTGTGATTAATTGTTGTTTTTTGTGATAAAAAGTAATTAAATATAGACAGAGATATAACAGAAATTGGTATGTTGTCTGTGTTAAGATCCAACACCTTACGCAGTATAGATTAAAGATAATTGTGATTTGATTAATGGTAAACAAAATGCTGCCATGATCAAACTCAAACAGCAGCAAATGGTTTAATCAATTCAGCTTAGATTAGCAGAATGAAACTATTGTTTTTGCATTTTATTTATTTATTTACATTTTTTATCACCCACAAAGTAGAAATGCACCAACCAGGCTTTTTCCTGACCGATACAGATTTCTGGTTTTCTTTGCCAATTCTGCTTTGACCACTTTAGATTTTTCCCACATATAAAGAAAAAAAAGGACTGCTGGTTCTCTAATAGCGGTACAGTATTAGTTTTGAATTCAACAGCAAATGCAGGAATTACAAGGTTTTCTCCATTAATGCATCAAAGTATATGTACCCTACCCTTAAAGGTGTTTCATTGAACTCAAAAAGAGCCAAATTCTTGCTGTTGGTTGGTGCATTAATACACTAAATGGTATGGAAATTCTTTGTTTTGATGCATTTGATGCATCTAACATTTAGATTTTTCAGTATTTTACCTGCATAATACTGATCAGAGCTTATCATAGGGAAATTGATTAATTCTGCTTTCTGGGCAATTAAAGGCTGCATCTCTACACTCTCACTTGATCTCAA
This sequence comes from Valencia hispanica, assembly GCA_963556495.2. Classification (NCBI taxonomy): domain Eukaryota; kingdom Metazoa; phylum Chordata; class Actinopteri; order Cyprinodontiformes; family Valenciidae; genus Valencia; species Valencia hispanica. The sequence goes on from OY747700.1 coordinate 14,145,867, forward strand.
CACTTAATTTCCCTCTGGGATCAATAAAGTATTTTTGAACTGAATTTAATCTCTACAACACATAATGATACAAAGATTAAGCATATATATGTGATTTTTGTACGTTAACCAGATGCTTGCAAAGAAGAGATGCAGCAATTGCGCCTTGCAATTCAAATTTCTGATTTTCTTTTAAGTCTGGTCCACCAATTCTAATTCAGCAGTTCTGTTTGGGGGTTTTCTTTAATGAAAAACATACATTAAACAGTTAAAATTATCTGCATGTTTTTTGATAAAGTTAGCAGCTTTGAATCTAACAGAACATAAAGGAACTGCATGCCTATCAACTATCTAAGCTTTAAAAAAAAAACTCAACAAAGTACAAGTTATGGATAGGTGTGTTTGTTGACCAAAATGGTGGAAATTCATGGATGTGATACATATAATCAACAGAACAAAATAAATTTTGGATTAGAGCCAATCAAGGGAAAATGTAACAATTGTGATCCCTGATTGATTGGTGCATCTCTACAATACAAGGATGTAAATAATACTGCTTTCCCTGGCCCATACCAGTTATCCAATAACAAAAATGTGCTATTAATGTGCTATTAATATTAATGTGCTGCAAGTTTTTAAACAGAGGTGGTAGATTTCAACAGAAAATTAAGGCATTACACATTTTTTTCCCATTTGCACTTCGAAGCATATATCCCTAAACTTAATCCGAATTTTATTCTGCTCAAAAAAGTGCATCAAAGTACAAGCTTTTCTACTAAATCTGGGGAAAACTATAATTTTCAATATTTGGTATACTGATCACTGATCAAGGCATTCAATGGAATTATTGGTTGATTCCCCTCTCTGGCTTATTTATCTGTGCATCTCTACACCAATGGCATGTAAATAATAGTAGTACAAAACTCCTTTATATATGTTTGATTTTGTTAAATTTGATACACGTAGCCTATTAACGCCTTGAGATATAACAATTACATTAGACATATTGTTAAAAACAACAAAGCTGCAGTTCATTCATGTAATAAACTGTTAAATTGTATTTAACACACACGTGCCATAGAAGAACTTTAAACACTGCGGCTTATGGATTGTTGATTAACAACTATGCCCCACAAACATTCTGATCCTGAAAACATTTAGCTCAGGAATCAGACTTCAGGTCTCTGCACAAGCTGCCACTTCTTCATGAACAAGCAGTGATCTCTGGTTAGGGGTGACCTCGTGCAACACACTTTATCTGCATCAGGGTGAAAATAATTACAGTACAGAAATAAGGGTGAGAATCTTACATGTTTGGAAAACTCCGATATAAGGTGCGCTCGATGTAAGAGAGGCTGTTTACATCTGCGGAGTCCAGCTGTGTTGGGTCTTAACGCAAACTTTTCTCCAGCCGAGGTGAGAAAATTATGCCGAATGAGCAAAGATTCCAAAGTACGAAGCAAAAAGTGACTGCAGAATCCGCACACAAATCACTTCTTCCTCGTCGAAATGTAAAAGCGACGGCTTTGAATCAATGATTTACTCCTTGCGAGGTGCAGAGACAGACGAGCGGAGCGGCGCTCACTGACCGGAGTCCCGATCACACGTTCCTGCTTGGAGAGAGAGAGAGAGAGAGAGAGAGAGAGAGAGAGAGAGAGAGAGAGAGAGAGAGAGAGAGAGAGAGAGAAGGGGGCGAGTCCATGAAACGCTGCTGGGAGGTGACCATCAATCACACAAATCCACACCCAGGGGCCGGAGTCACCGCTGCTATAGTTCTTGCGTACTTCTCGGTGCATTCGCGGATACCTCGAAAAACAAAGATCTCACATGTGTTTAAACGAGAATCATACATTCATGTCGAGCAATATTTCAGAAACGTCTTATTTATGCGAACGAGCTTTGATTGACTAAAAAGACTTTTCCATCATATTTTCATCAAGACAATACAGATATTAATACAGATATTTTTTATTATCTGTTAGGCCTACAGGATGTCGTGGATGCCACTCCATAGCCTACTCATAAAGAAAAAAAAAGGTTGAGAACACTGCATGTTTAATGATATAAACATTGATATCTATATCCTACTGCCTGTAATGAATTATAGGGTATTGTGTTAGTAACATTACCAAATCTTAAGTAGGCTAAGAAAGTTGTGTAGTAGGCAACGAATTTAACAAATCACAGACTAACAGGGCAGTCAGAACACAGAACTGCCACAATAGTGCTGAATAGATTCAATCTAATCTTACTTGAAAAATAAGTAAGGCAAGGCAAGGCAATGTGATTTTATTTGTATAGCACACTTTCAACAAGGTGATTCAGGGTGCTTCACATGAATAAAAGGTCAAATAAAAATAGCAGTAAAACACAAAGCATATAAAGTAAAAACAGCAATAAAGCCAGATGCATACACAAATACATCAAGGCATTACTAACCATATAATGTAAAAACAGCAAGAACCATACACCAAACATGATACATCAAAACATTACTCAAAGGCAGCTCTAAAGATAACGTTTTTAGTTGTGATTTTCCTGATTCTAGATGAGGACACAAGCAGCAGCTTTCTGGATCAGCCGCAGCTGTCTGGTTGACTTTTTAGGCAGACCTGTGAAGACTCTGTTGAAGTAATCAATCCGACTAAAGGTAAACACATAGATGAGTTTTTCTAGGTCCTGTTGTGACATCAGTCCTTTAATCCTTGAAATGTTCTTCAGGTGATAGAAAGCTTGTTATTGCCTTTATGTGACAAGTATATAAAATAATAATAAACAAGATATTTTAGGGCTGTTAAAAAAAAAAACGTAAATATATTTTGATATTTACTAGAAAACATGCACTCAATCACGTCAATATTCCATTATTTATCCCAACTATTTTTGTCCTACGTACTTGACAGCTCCCCTATTGAAACTTGAGATTGTCGTTTTCCTATTTTCTTTTCTCCAGGGTTAAACCATCTAAAATACGTGGATAGCACAGGAACAGTCTTTCTGTAATATCATCCTTGCCATCGTTGTAATAATTATAGTAATGTGTTTTACAAAGCACAAGTATTGGTCGGAACGTTTGTATAAGCTCACCAACAATTCCGACCGTACCCTAATTCCACACGGACCAAAACAGTCTTCGGGTTGAGTTGACGTGGAGGTAGATTTTCACGATGGCAAACACTAAAGTAGAAAGTTCAGTCGACAGCTCCACTTTATCTTCGAATTCAAATGTGCCTTCTCAGCCTAATAACCCGCTATCGAGGAAGCTGAATAAAATCCTGGAGACCAGACTGGATAATGACAAGGTATGCTAGAAGAGGTTTTAGCTTCCTGCTAGCAGGCTAACATCAGCTAAATCTGAAATGTGGCGGCATGGGCGGTCCTTAATTTTCTAAATGAAAATATTTTGCTGTAGGCATATTTATCTAACAATCCAATACTACACACAGAATCCGAGCTACCATTTATTTATTTATTCTCTTCAATGCTAAATTCATCACATCACTTTAAGTTAGATGGGATATTTTGTTTTATTTGTTTTCAGGAGATGATTGAGGCACTAAAGGCACTCTCGGTGTTCTTCACTGAGAACAGTCTGCGCACCAGGAGAAATCTACGAGGTGACATAGAGAGGAGAAGTCTGTCAATTAACGAGGAGTTTGCCCGAATATTCAAAGAAGTTAAAGAGGTAACGGAGCTCCAGTTAAAAATGTTCCCTTTCGGTTAGTTCCCCCCCATCTCTAATTAGTTTGAATTTGGTCCTAACTTGCGGATCAATTATGGAGATAAATAATAATAAAAATCCTCAAATTGTACGTACTATCTATTTATTGCTTGTTTCCATTGATTGTAGATCTTAATCCCCATTGGGTTCAATTTACTCTTATTAACAAGTCTCCAATACAGTCCAGAATACAGTCTTTAAAAGTATTAACGTTACATTCAGTATTTTTAAAGTAAGGATAATTATTAAAAAAGAAAATAGATTATGAAATAATAATAATAATAATAATTGATTATTCTGACTTTATTTTCATTGTCTGGATGTTATATCCATCCATCCACAATATAAACATTTGCTTGAAAAGGCCTGGAAAATCTGATCATTTGAGCCTTTAGGAAGCTTGTATGTAGCAGATTAAAGAACAATGCTTCCTTTTATCACTGGTCGTCAAAGCTACCCCTCTAGGTAGGTATTAATGAAGCATTCCATTACTGAAAGCTACTTTCTGTACAAAATGATGAAAGGTGAGTCATGATATTTAGTAGGGGCGGGACTAAATGATTTTAGTAGAATAAGACAAAAATGATCAGGTATGTTAGCCATGTTAGTTTTCAAATACCAGCCATAAAAAAACCTATATAGGTCGACCTTTTATGTGGCTTAGTGTTCAGTTTGTATGAATTACACATTTAACAGGGCAGCCTATCATAATTGTTGTATTTGTGAACACTATATCCAACTAGGATTATTCTCCATCCATCCATCCATCCATCCATCCATCCATCTTCTTCCACTTATCCGGGGTTGGGTTGCGGGGGCAGCAGCTTTGGGAAAGAGACCCAGACTTCCCTCTCTCCAGCCACTTGGGCCAGCTCCTTGGGAGGAATCCCAAGGCGTTCCCAGTCCAGCCGAGAAACATAGTCCCTCCAGCGTGTCCTGGGTCTTCCCCTGGGTCTCCTCCCAGTGGGACATGCCCGGAACGCCTCACCAGGGAGGCGTCCAGGAGTCATCCTGACCAGATGCCCATGCCAACTCAACTGACTCCTCTCAATGTGGAGGAGCAGCGGCTCTACTCTGAGCCCTCTCGGAATGACTGAGTTTCTCACCCTGTCTCTAAGGGAGACCCCAGATACTCTACGGAGGAAACTCATTTCAGCCGCTTTTATCCGTGATCTCGTTCTTTTGGTCACCACCCAGCCTTTTGGCTCAGCTCTCTCTTCACCACCACAGACGGGTACAGTGCCCGCATAACTGCAGATGCCCCACCAATCAGTCTATCGATCTCCCGCCCCATTTTTCCCTCATTCGTGAACAGCCTATCAGAATTGTTGTATTTGTGAACACTATATCCAACTAGGATTATTCTATTCCATTCTATTCTTTATTTTCTTTATAGGAGCTTGAAAGTGTCAATGAGGATGTTCAGGCTATGAGCACATGCTGTGAAGAAATGACCAATAGATTAAAGGTATGAAAGTCAGATTTACATTCTGTTTGTTGTTTTTGGCTACATATTTTTATCATCGTACTTGAGAATTATATATTGACATCAACTTGGTTTCTGTTAGACATGTATGTGCTAAAAAGAACACGCCTTCTCTTCAACAGGCTGCGAAAGAGCAAACTCAAGACCTTATTGTAAAAACCAATAAGCTGCAAGGAGAAAAGTAAGTTAATGTTTTGCTTCAAAATAAACTATGATAGTAATAAAATAATTTTATTTGAGATTAGTGAATTCAGTGGGTTTGCAGTTTAAGTCTATGTCTGACAGTCTTGCAGTTGCATAAATATTGAAGGAAGTGAAAAGGATTCAAAAAGTGTCATTAAATGTAATACAGTACAGTACTTTATCATCAATAACCATATACGAAAAGTTGTGTTTTATACTATGACACTATGGAAGCAGTGGGGTATCCTTACTGTAAATTATATATCAATTATCTGTCAAAATTACAGAGCAATCCTGACTTCTTATTAAGTAAAAGCCGGTCTCATTTTATTGTAATTTTCAATCCTTTTTTAGGGAAACTTCCATATACAGGTGTATCTGAATAAATTAGAATATCATTAAACATTTGATTTATTTCTGTAATTCTGTTCAAAAACTGAAATTCAAATGGATTCATTACACACAGTGTTTATTTCTGTTCATTTTGATCAATATGGTTTATTTAGTTTTGTCAAACCTCGTCCTTTCACTAACCTTTTCCGTTAATATGCTAGGCTACAGCACATTATGAACATCCAGCTTCTTTAGCCTTTAATGACTTCCTCTCCCTATGTAGACTGTCAATGACTGTTGGCCACCTGTCAAATCAACAGTCCTGACCTTAATTTTATGTGATAAAGACAATATACCTGTATTAAAAATCAGTTTTTATCGGTCTTATTTAAAGGTCTTGTTCACTAAGAAACTGTATAATAATTGTTCCTTTTTGAACTGCGATCTGTCACTCTGAGTTGCATATGCATGCTGCATGGGAACATTTTCTCCAACCCCCATTGCCTACATAAGCCGCAGAAAGGAAAAAAAGACGGCAAAAACGAGCGAGTCAGCAAAAGCCAGTCCCTTCTACCTCACAGAGAAAATTAGCTTTCATTCTCTTACCTACCTTGGCTTGCGACCGCCCATGGGAAGGTTGTATTGATTTTGCTGCCAGGAGAGAGCAGAGCATGTCTCTGCAAGTAGAAGCTAACCATTAGTAAGTCCACAACATGGTGGAACATGTTTGGGCTTTTGTTATTTGTGGAGATAACATATCAACGTCACATTTTTATCCAAGAAAGAGGAGCTGAGGAAGAAATGGTTGGAATTTGTTTTTGGAACGCCACCAACAAACTAACTTAATTTGGTTATTTGTTCAAGGGCAGCATAAGATCGCTTAAAGCCAATCAGAGGCGAGAGGTTTGCATGTCATGAATATTAATGAGTTTGACTCTAATCTTGTCGTTTCCCCCTACCCACTGCTCCGACAAACTTCAGCCTCCTTAAACAAAAACCCCAGAGCATTTTTTCCACATGAAATGACTCACAAGGCAATCCTTCATATTAGAAACCACATCAAATTAATTGAAAAAGACTGAAAGAGATCTTTAAAATTCCACATTTTTACATGGAAACTTCAAAATTGAAAGAAATAAATCTTTGAAATGTGTAATGAAACTATATAGTAGGAGTTTTTCTTTTGAATTAATTTTTCTGAATGTATTGAGATGTATCTGTACAGGCATGTTAAATGGACAGAACTTATATTGCACTTTACTGGTCATACTGACCACTCAAAGCACTTTGCACTGGAGCCACATTCACCCATTTGTAATCACAAACACGCACACATTTATACATTTAAGTGCCTTGCCCAGGAGCACATTAATATGTGACAGGACGAAGCTGGAATCATACCTACAACGTTCTGATTGTAAGACAACTGCTCTACCCACTGAGCCACAGTTGGTAAAAATTTAAACGGATTTATTACACAGTGATATTTTTTGAGTTTTTTTCTGTTCATTTAGATGAATGTGGCTTAATTAGTTCTGCCAAGCCTTGTCCTTTCACTTACCTACTGTGACATGCAACGTCCTCAATAATGAGAGCGGTTTTCCAAAAAAAAAGAAGAAATATCCCAGTTATATCCACTGTTTCACCCCGAACAAATGCATATAAACAATAAAGTTTCTTTAATAAGTTCTCTAATAAGTTGAAGATTTCTATTCTTGTTTTTTGCAGTTTGAGAGATTTGAGAATGATTAAAGAGCTATGGGAGGAGAACTGAATGATTCATGAGGCTATTATCAAGTCTACAGTTGTATCATCACCCAATATAAGGAGAGCAACAGTCAACTTTAATGAAATAGGTTTTTGTTTTTGTGTTTGGCCTTGATAAACTTCAAAGGCCCGGTGTAGGAGTTTGTGTTTGTGCATTAAGTCTTGCTGATGACATAGTTTCAGAAGAATCAGCAATTGGGAGAGCGGCCCTGGTGGAGATCTGTGCTCTCTGAGTGCTTTTGTAGTTTAAGACATGCTTTTTTTTTCTAACTGCATGAAAATCGTCAGTACAGCACCAACACGGCACCAACATGACAGTAACATGCCTGGTTAAAAAAAGTAAAACATACTTTAGCCTACCAGAAAATACTTGTTTGCTATCTTCATCTTCTCCTTTCCCACTAAAGCCAACGTCTCACCATCGATTAATGATGCCAAGCTTGTGTGCAGTAGCTCTATTCCTTTCTTTGACGGCCAGCTTGATTGCGTCTAATTTTAAGTTGCACCATATGCATTTATTCATGTGTTTTTCATCATGAGGGTGTGTGCATGATGTGCAAAATAATAGTTTAAAATTAAAACTAGTGTCTTCTTCGGCTCATAATTTCCCCCCACGTCTCTCACTTTACAGCTTCCTGCTATAGTGCCCCCTAGAGGCCGTTAGCCAGTAAAAATCTATAAATTAGCTGCATCGTTGTATAGGACGCAGGCTCCAACCTGTTTCATACTTAACACTTACAGTTTTATGACTAGATCTAGTTTATCCACTCCATCAAAAAATATGAAAACAGCCACCAACTACACTGATAGCTGTGTGTTGTTTGAGTGAGACCTGTGAACATGTAGACAATGATTTCGGGGGCTACAGCAGCTAATATAAACATGACTTCACTGCTCTTTACAATGAGTGTAATTTTTGTAAAACTCTTTTCTTTTTTAGATTAGATAAATAATGCCGGATTTCTTCTGAGTAATGTATCAGGTTATCATTTTTTAAGTCTGAGGAATGTATCAGGTTATCATTTTTCAAGTCATAATATAAATTAGTAAACAAAGAAAATTAAGTATAAATAAATGTTTGATTATTTAGACTTTATTCCTTATTCTATTATCTGGAAATTAAAATAATCAAATTTTCTAAAAGATAATAAACATTAATACATAAAATTTAATAAGCAAAGTTAAAAAACAACAACAAAGAAAGCAAGTCTCTTTTAAATTGATTTCTATTTAAATTATATATTTTCTCTTTAATTTACTACATCGCAACTTACATTTTTACAAATAGAAAAAGGTATCAACGGTCACAAGCTCTGCTTAAAAAAAAAAAGATTTTATTTAGGATAATCCAGTCCATATTTAAAAAGTTTAAGTGTTATCAATTTTGAAATAGAACTGATTTAAATTAGTTTAGATTAGGGCTGGATGACATCGGTTAAAAATAAAATCCCAGATTTATTGCAAACGAAATTCAATTTTCCATTTCAAAAATGTTTTGATAATGTTTTAAAAAAAGGGCTTTTATTTCGATCTTCCCATCTGGTAGTTGACCTGAATTCAAAGTCCAACTAAATATAAGCTGTAAAGTATCATTGTAAAATATGATGGTAGGCCCTGGGTGGGCTGACATCACTCTGAACTATAGAAGCCGAAGTAATGTATTAGTTAAAATATATATCTTTTTTAAATCCAGATTTCATAAACAGCAAATTCGATTAAGTCGATTTATTGCCCAGCCCTAGTGCAGATACAAAAAAAGTGCAGATAAAAACAAATGAAATACTCTGCTGATTTGAAAGCCAACTTGATCATTTAATGTGTCATGGTATGAGGAATATTATGATAGTACACCTCAACTACTGAAGGTTTTGTACTCTTATGTCCAGAAATGCTGTAAAAAAATTTAAAATGTAAGTCTAAAAATGTATACAGTTTTGATCTGGAATGATGATAATAACTCTAACAATGTGCACGCCCAACAATGCAGGTTTTCCAAGTGGTGCCACCAAAATATGCTGTGATTTCTTTTTAAATACCTTGTGAAAAATACAGCTGCATAGCAGGCTGGCTAGCCCTGTGTTTCACAGACAGAAATAAAACAGGGTTTGTTTTTAAATTTTATTTTGTTTAATTTATCAGAGTGTTCCCTGATCTTCTTCCAGAAGAAACAGATTTGCACCATCAACTTGCAGCTCATCGGTTCTAACATATTTACTATGGGGCTGATACAGTAAGAGGAGAGCACTCTGCTTTGCACAAGGTCAACATTTCTGTTGCTCCAATTCATAATAATCCCGTCCAATGGAGCCTAAAAGTCTCCATTAATTGATGTGCTCTTTTTTTGAGTGGAAAAAAATTAAATTAAATGAAAGACTTACCTATATTTGCACGTCGTCTCTTAATGTCTCACTCTTTGTGCTGACAGTAGTGACGGCAGCAGGAAAATATTCAACCTGTTCTTGTCCGCTGGGAGGTTGGTGTTCATTAGCATTTGTAACAGATGTGATGGGTGACCTTGTGTTTTGACATGAATGTAGGAGTACTGCGGAGGTCGATGTAGATTTGTGGCGAGGGACATTTGCAGACATCAGCGACGTACCACTGCAGTTCACGCTCCAGTGGCTCACCATCAGCACCTTCATTATAAAGAGGTGACTGAGATGGAAAAGCATTAGGACTGAACGTTGAATAGATGGGCGAGCAACAAAAGACAGGAGTAGAGATAAAGTCACTGGGGAGCAGATGTAGGAAATGAATTAAGAGCATGCATGTATGGCTTTGTGCTGTGCATTTCCTGGAAGTAGTCAGACGCTTGACATGAGTGTCTTCCTGAGTGCTGAGTAGTTTTTGTCCTCCTTTCTGCGCAGTGCTCCCACCGGGACCTGCTGTCTGCCTGAGTGACATTTTCATGCTTAGAACCACAGTGACCCCACGGTCACATTGACTAGTCTGCACACACTAGGCTTTGACCTTGTCTATCGTCATTTTGTCTCAGAACGGCTGCCGGCAAAAGTGTGCCGGCAAGCTGTCCTCCTTCAGCTACCAAAGAGTCATCCTTCTGCAGTCTTCCTGGTCAGATCCTTTTTTTTTTCAGGTCACATAGGCCTCTGCAATCTCCAGTTATTGTCTTTATGTTTCTTTCTTGTTGATGCTTATTGCAGCAGTGTCACATCTCGCATAGGGCAGTTCTGCTGGGGGAAGAACAGTCGTTTCCAAGCCCTTGCTGATGTTCCCAATTTGCGTTTTCTTTGCTTCTTATCTGCCTTATCTGCTCATGGCATTGTGTCATTTGTCAACTTTAATGAAACGGAAAGAACCTGCAGATAAGTTCCAGTTTGTAGAAGTAAAGATAGAGGATGTGAGGCACTGAGCTGCAGCTGACCTGTATTTGTTAGCTGGCTTTCAGTCACCAGGCTCTTTTGTTTTGAGTTGGCTCTGTTTAAATGTGCTGTCATCAAAAGCACTAAATAGATGTTGTGTGTTGCTCTGTAATGAAATATAATGGTGCCCACCTGCTCCACTCGCTGTAATCTTTGCATTAGCATGGCATGTAATCATGCAGAGCCTGCAGAGACGTCTCACGAATATGTGTTTCTGTTGACAATGTGAGCTCACGAGCAGCCAAAGCCAGAGGTGACGCTTTGGTCTCTAATGTTAATCTGTCCATGCATTTACGCGGGAACTAGCTGGCTGGATATCTAATGGAATAAAAACATTCGGTGCCTCGCAAAAGTAACGACAGCCATTGAACCTTTCCGTGTTCTGTGACTTTATGACCACAAACCTCGATGTATTTTAGTGGGAGGTTATGTGATAGATATACCAACATGTAGCACACAGTCGTGAAGGGAAAGAAAAATGATGTTTTTCCACAAATTAATACCCGAAAAGTGTGATGTGCATTTCTATTACTCCCTTTTTTAAGTTAATACTTTGCTGTAATTACAAGTCTTTTAGGGTATGGTTCTACCCTCATTTTACATCTAGAGACTGAAATGTTTTCCCGTTCTTTGCAAAATAGTTCAAGCTTATTTAGATTGGATGCAAAACATTTTTGATCAGCATTCCGCATGTCTTGTAACAGATTCTCAATGGGATTTAGGTCTGGGCATTGACTAGGCCATCTAACACATGAATAGAAGTTGATGTAGTACCACTGAGGGTAAATGGGCTGCCTTTAATGTTACTAAGAATATTTTTTGGTATTTGTTGTTTTTCAAATTAAAAATGACTAAATGAACTTTACAAAAATGCAAATGTGATGTAATGTTAATAGTTTTAATCGTCATCACAGTATTGTTCAATTTTGCAATCTCAAAGGATGCAATGTTTAATAGACTATTATTTCAAGTGCCATATGTGCAAATTCTGCATGCCAATAATATATTTTGCCAGTTGGGTAGACTTGATGTCCAAACTTCATATAAATGCTATTATGTATGCAAAAGCTAACAAAGGATGTTGGGAACATTGTGAGTTAGAAAAAAGTAGAGAGAGTCTTTCAATCATAAATATTGTTGTCGCAATCGCAATATTCAGTGATAATATCACAGTTATGTGTTTTGCTGATACTTTGCATCTTAAACAACTGTTAATGCTAACACGTTTTTACTAGGAGTTTTCAAAAACTACTAGGGACCATTCCATTGTAGCTTTGGCCGTGTGTTTAGGAGTATTGTCGTGCTGGAGGGTGAATCCCAATGTCAAGTCTTTTGCAGCTTCTAACAGGTTTACATCCAGTACTACTGTGTATTTACCTCCATGCTTTCCATAAACTTTACCTGTACCTGCTGAAGAAAAGCATTCCCACACCATGATACTGCCACCATTTTGTTTCTCAATGGGGATGGTGTGTTCTTGGTGATGTGTAGATGGTGTTTCACCACAGTATTCTGCATTTAAGCGTGAATAGTTAAATTGACCAGAGCACTACCTTCCACATGTTTGCCATGTTCTTTACATGGATCGAGGGAAACTTAAGAGAGCCTTCTTATGGCTTTCCTCTGGCTGTATTTCCATAGAGACAAGGCTTGTGGAGTAAATACCTGTCTGTTGTCAAGTTATTATTATTATTATTTTATGTTGACAACTGCATTTCATTCCCTGTGTACTTTTCATTTACTGTATGGTAAACTACTTTGTATTGACATAAAATTCCATTGCAATGCATTAAGGTTTGCATTTGTAAAATCACGATATATATATATTTTTTTTTATGTATAAAGGTTTGAATACCTTGGCAATGCACTGTATTTTGTAAGCTCATAGTAATTCCTAACAACATGTGACAATCAGACATTGAGCCTCGTGTGTTATTGGGATTGTCTGTGTTCAAATGTTCTCAGTATGACTTCTGTACAGTTTGTTAATAAATTAAGAGGGCTGAAATCCCAGAGAGAACAATGACTGATATCAGAGAGTGCAACCTGCGTTATATGACACTTGAGCATTATTAAAGCCCAGCTTGGTGCTAATGAGGTTACGGCAGTCGGCATTCCTTTGTGTTTCCTGATGTAACTGCACGCGCTCTTTGATCACCGGTGCGTAACTAACCAACTAACAGCTCTGTGAATGCCAGATTTTCATGCAACACTTTGAAATGCCCCCACAAGATTCTCAAGAATATTCGACATGATTCGCATCTCATGAGCTTGTTGAACCCTCCCTTATTACAGAGAGCTGTTGTTCACCATTCCTTCATTTCTTTCTTTATTTGTGACTCATAATTGTGACTCTCTGATCAAGCTACACTATCAGCCTAGTTGTGTGAGATAATTAAATTGGCACTGTTAACGTTATAGTGCGTTATAGTTCATGAACAATTTCTGCGCCTGGACAAACCGAATCAATTGGGCTAAATTGGGAAATCTGAGCATACTCGCATGCAGTACGACCCGGTTCATCCAATCACAGCACATTTCTCAGATATTTCCCTTGCTTGAGATTATTATAATAAACTTGTTGACCTCTTTTTGAAGCACTAGCACAAAAATGTTGTGTAGTTTAGACTGTGACATTTCTGATTTAAGTATGCTGGATCTCTGTGGTATTCAGTGATGTCAGCCTGAAGGAGATCATGTCCTGACAGAGGTTTACAAAATTACCCCTCTATTTACTATCTTCTGTTCTTGCTTGTTCTAAAAGGAAGCTTTCTCTGTGTCTCCATCCTGTGCTTTATGTGCAGGTTCCTCGTTATTGTGATTTATGATGTTTCGGAACTGGTAATGTTCAGTTTTTCTTTATGTATGAAATTTGAGGCTTTTCTCAGGGTACCTCATAAATGTGATGCTTTAAATTTGCTCACAAACATTTGAAAAAATAAGCAATGTGGAAAGGTCCAAAAGAAGTGGTTTTTCAATCTCAAACTAATTGGATCATGCAGCATTTGATATGGGAACTGAATTGAATAGCAGAATTAGACGTGTAAATGACATGTAAACGGGTTCCTTTTTTATAAACCAAATCTAGCAATGTTATTTTTTTTTTCATTTAGACTAAATCTGCATATAGTGCCTTGCAAATTCATTCATATTCCTTGAATTTCTTTTTACATTATGTCATTTTACAAACACACGTTAAAATGTGTTTCATTTGGATTTGGTGTGATAGACCAACACAAAATTGTGCATGATTGTAAAACTAAAGGAAATAAATTTGTTGTCTGCAAATTTCCTACAGTTCAATGAAAGTAAATCAGAAGTCCTACAAATTAGCTCTAGTAGATTGAGACCTAGTAGATTGAGCCCAAGTAGATTGAGCCCAAGTAGATTGAGCCCAAGTAGAATGGGCCCTAGTAGATTGGGCCCTAGTAGATTGAACCGTAGTAGCATGGGCCCTAGTAGATTGGGCTCTAGTAGATTGGGCCCTAGTAGAGTGGGCCCTAGTAGATTGGGCCCTAGTAGATTGAGCTCTAGTAGATTGGGCCCTAGTAGATTGGGCCCTAGTAGATTGGGCCCTAGTAGATTGAGCTCTAGTAGATTGAGCTCTAGTAGATTGGGCCCTAGTAGATTGGGCCCTAGTAGATTGGGCCCTAGTAGATTGAGCAGTGGTGGTTATTTAAGTGTGGGACCGTTAACACCATTTGTTAGGCCCTGGGTTTCCAACCTCGGTGTAAAAATGGATGGGGATTTCAAATGTGATAAACAAATTAGTGCTGTAGTCAAGGCTAGTTTCTTTCACCTAAGCCAAGGCAATTGTCCAAAATTAAATCTGCTCTATCGGTGCATTATTTTGAAATAAGTAGTATGATCACATTTCTCCACTTTTGTCGGCCCTTCATTGGCTGCCTGTTCGGTATCGGATTTCCTTTTAAAGGGGCTATATGCAATTTTCTGAAATTTAAACTCACGACTGACCCCATGTGGCCAAAAACGGAACTGCTCTTCCTTTCTGCTCGCTCTCGCAGCGCGTGCTCGTGCGCTGGTCGCTCTCAATCTTCGATATTTTTCGGGCACTTGTCAGGGGTTTAACTTTCTTAGTCTTATGTGGAGTTACTGTTAGTGTCAGAGTTAGCCTTGGTCTCTTCTGTGTATTCGCACAATCCATTGAACTGCTTGTGAGTGCTGACTACCGGTAGTGGCAGAGTGATCTGAAACATTTAACATGAACGCGCTTGACGTCACATCCGCAGACAGCGCGGAAAAATTGGACCAGACAGAAAACAGAAAAAATTGGATACAGACTTATAGGTGCACCCACTGTGAGCTGACAAGGTGTCAGTATGCTCATCAGGAGATGTTTGAGTCATAAATGGTCAAATATAAAGGCTATTGTTACGTTTATTTTGGGGAAAAAGTTGCATATAGCATCTTTGAAGTCTTTAAAGTCTCTTTGATTTGTTTTTAAATGTTTGCATGGTTTAGCCCCTTGTTACTTGGCTGACCTGTTGAAAGTATATATCCCTTCGCGTTCCCTTAGGTCAATTCAATTCAGTTTATTTATATAGCGCCAATTCACAACAGATGTCATCTCAAGGCACTTAACAAGAAGTCATTTCAATACAATTATACAAACATTCCAATCAGTTAAAAAGTTTCCTATTTAAGGAATCCCAGCAGATTGCGTCAGTCATTGGCGTGAGGTTGGGCAGATTTCCAACCACAGCAATCCTTCAGCAATCCCTCATACTGAGCAAGCATGTAGCGACAGTGGAGAGGAAAAACTCCCCTTTAACAGGAAGAAACCTCCAACAGAACCAGGCTCAGTAGGAGCGGCCATCTGCCACGACCGTCTGGGGGTTTGAGAAGACAGAGCAGAACACAGAAGGAACAGAAGATCCGATATAAGAGAACTTTCTATGTTACAGAAAGTAAAAAGTTGATAACAGGACACAGTGGATGTTAAGTTACTGAGAGGATCATCCCAGTCGATGCCCCCCGTCCAACAGGGCATTGCAGCCAAGCAGGATACCAGACCAGGTATATCTTCGAAGGGGAGAAAAACACTGAGAGAAAACAAAGTTAACAGTCGAAATAACAGAATGTACTGTAATACAACTGGAGAGTCGTAGGAGAAAAGGAAGTAGCAGAGTGAAGAAAATTGGTAAGTCTGTCCTCCAGCAGTCTAAGCCTATAGCAGCATAACTACAGAGATAGCTCAGGATGACCTAAGCCACTCTAACTATAAGCTTTATCAAAAAGGAAAGTTTTAAGCCTGGCCTTAAAAGTTAACAGAGTGTCTGCCTCACGGACTAAAGCTGGGAGCTGGTTCCACAGGAGAGGAGCCTGATAACTAAAAGATCTGCCTCCCATTCTACTTTTAGAGATCCTAGGAACTACAAGTAAACCTGCAGTCTGAGAGCGAAGTGCTCTTTTAGGAACATATGGAACAATTAGATCTCTGATGTATGATGGAGCTTGATTATTAAGGGCTTTGTATGTAAGAAGAAGGATCTTAAATTCTATTCTGGATTTAACAGGGAGCCAATGAAGGGAAGCTAAAACAGGAGAAATGTGATCTCTCTTTTTAATATTCATCAGAACTCTTGCTGCCGCATTTTGGATCAACTGAAGGCTTTTAATGGCATTTTGTGGACTTCCTGATAGTAAAGAATTACAGTAGTCCAGCCTTGAGGTAACAAATGCATGGACTAGTTTCTCAGCATCACTCCTGGACAGGATGTTTCTAATTTTAGCAATATTCCGGAGGTGAAAGAAAGAAATCCTAGAAACCTGTTTAATATGGGATTTAAATGTCAAGTCTTGGTCAAAAATAACGCCGAGGTTCTTTACGTTATTACTGGGGGCCAATTTAATGCCATCCAGATGAAGTGATTGACTAATCAGTTTCTGTTTAAGAACTTCTGGTCCAAAGACAGCAACTTCTGTCTTGTCAGAATTTAAAAGCAAAAAGTTTAGGGTCATCCATGCTTTTATGTCTTCCAGACATGCCTGTAATCTACCTAACTGACTGGGTTCATCAGGATTTATGGATAAATATAGTTGTGTATCATCGGCATAGCTGTGGAAATTTATCCCATGCTGTCTAATGATTCTACCAATTGGAAGCATATATATGGTGAAAAGAATTGGTCCAAGGACAGAACCCTGTGGAACTCCACAAGTAACCCTTGAGAGTGAAGATGATTTATCATTTAGATGAACAAACTGGAATCTATCAGACAAATATGATTTAAACCAGCCTAGTGCTGTTCCTTTGATCCCTGCAACATGTTCAAGCCTTTCTAAGAGAATATTATGATCGACTGTGTCAAAAGCAGCACTGAGATCTAACAAAACCAGAACAGACACCAGTCCATTATCTGAGGCCATGAGAATATCATTAGTAACCTTCACCAGTGCTGTTTCAGTGCTATGATGAGCTCTAAAACCTGACTGAAACTCTTCAAACAGCTCGTTACTGTTTAGATGTTCACAGACTTGATTAGCAACTATTTTCTCAAGGACTTTGGATAAGAAAGGAAGGTTAGATATAGGTCTGTAATTCACTAAGTCATCTTGATCAAGGGAAGGTTTCTTGAGTAAAGGTTTAATTACAGCTATTTTAAATTCCTGTGGTACGTATCCGTTTACTAAGGATAGATTCATCATATCCAAAATGGGGCCAGGAATCAAATGGAACACTTCTTTAAATAATTTGGTTGAGATTGGGTCCAAAATACAAGTTGAAGGTTTAGATGAGGCTAATATTTTTGATAATTCTGAAAGCTCGACTGAATCAAAACAGCCTAAGCAATACTGAGGTTCTACAGTTCTTTCCGATACTGACTCATTTACTGAGGAAGAAGTAATCATGTTTGGGAGGGTGCCAATGATTTTATTTTTAATAAAATTTATTTTATTTATGAAGAATCTCATAAAATCATCACTGCTAAGAGCTGGGGGAATAGTTTGCTCAACAGAGCTATGACTCTGTGTAAGTTTGGCAACTGTACTAAAAAGAAACCTAGGATTGTTTTTATTCGCCTCTATTAATGATGAAAAATGTGCTGTTCTAGCTTGTCGAAGGGTCTTTTTATACAGCAGTAGACTGTTATTCCAGGTTAAATAGGAATCCTCTAGATGTGTAGAGCGCCATTTTCTCTCCAACTTCCTAGTATTCTGCTTTAAAGTACGCAACTCTGCGTTAAACCAAGGAGTCAGCCTCCTATGGCTAGCCACTTTCTTTTTTAATGGGGCTACACTATCTAATGCCAAACGCAATGAGGACGTAACGCTGTGAACCAGACCATCAATTTCTGAAGGGTTAGAGATAGAATTGCTGCCATCCACTGTGTTACTCTGAGACACTGAGGAAAGTAAGAATGGTACAGATTCTTTAAAAATTGTTACAGCATTGTCTGATAAAGTTCTACTATAATGAAATTTTCTTTCAGATTTAAGATGGTCAGTTAAAGTAAATTCAAAAGTTATCAAGAAGTGGTCAGACAGGACCGGGTTATGTGGGTGGACTGTTATTTCCTCACACTCAATACCGTATGTCAGTACAAGGTCCAAAGTGTGTTTACCTGAGTGGGTCGATCCCTGTACTTTTTGAGTAAAGCCAATTGAGTCTAAAATAGCATTAAAGGCTGCATTTAGGCTATCACTTTCAGTATCCACATGAATATTGAAGTCCCCCACTATAATAACCCTATCAGTATTTAATACTATATCAGATAAAAAATGTGAGATCTGATCCAAGAATTGAGAGTAAGGGCCTGGTGGACGATACAAAACCACAAACAAAAATGGTCTTAATGTTTTGCAACTTGGATGAGGAAAATTAAGGGTTAGATGCTCAAAAGAACTGTAGCTATCAATTGGTCTGGGACTAATTAGTAAATCAGAACGGAAAATGGCTGCAACTCCTCCTCCTCGCCCAGTATTTCTAGGAATGTGAAAATTTAAATGACTGGAAGGAGTTGACTCATTTATACTGACATAATCCTCCTGCTGCAACCAGGTTTCTGTGAGACAAAGGAAATCAATGTGATTATCACAAATCAAGTCATTTACTAACAAAGTCTTTGAGGAGAGAGATCTTATGTTTAATAAACCACATTTAATAGATTTATTTTCAGTCAAAGTTGTATTTATTTTTATGAGATTTCCATAATTTGCTTTTGTTGGCTTAACTTTTAATCCATTTAATTTTGGCCGTGGGCAAGACACTGTTTCTATAGGGTAATGGGTGGGTAACAGTACAGAAGCAGCAGAGAGGTGGGTTAAACTACGACTCTGCTTCCTGGTCTGGACCCTGGGTTGTCAGTGTTTTGGAGGATTAATAAATTCGGCCATATTCCTAGAAAGAAGAGCTGCTCCATCCAAAGTGGGATGGATGCCGTCTCTCCGGATCAGACCAGGTTTTCCCCAAAAAGTTCTCCAGTTATCAATGTAGCCCACATCGTTTGTGGGACACCACCTAGACAACCATTGATGGAATGACAGCATGCGGCTAAACATGTCGTCACTGGTCCGATCAGGCAGGGGACCAGAAAAGATTACCGAGTCTGACATTGTTTTGGCAAACTTACACACCGAAGCAACACTAATTTTAGTGACCTCCGATTGGCGTAACCGGGTGTCATTACCGCCAGCGTGAATAACAATCTTACTGTATTTACGCTTATCTTTAGCCAGCAGTTTCAGGTTGGATTTGATGTCGCCCGTTCTGGCCCCTGGCAAACATTTGACTATGGTCAATGGTGTCTCTAATGCCACGTTTCTGACTATGGAGCTGCCAATTACCAGGGCCGGCTTCTCAGCGGGTGTGTCGCTGAGCGGGGAAAATCTGTTAGAAACGTGAACCGGTTGGTGGTGGCCCGGGGGCTGGGTCCTAGAACTATGCTTCCTACGTACAGTCACCCAGCCGCCTAGAGGTCCCAGCTGCGCGGGCTCTACCGGAGGACAGCTAGGGGGTTCTATTCTTGTTGGCTCCGCGCTGGCTAATGGGCTTCGGCTATCTGCTGGTTTTTCAACAGCGCGGAGCCGTGCTTCTAATTCTGATACCCTCGCCTCCAAAGCTACTACATTTATTACAGTTACCATTATCACTAAAGGAGGCAGGGAAGTAACTAAACATCTGACAGAGAGAGCAAGAGAGAAGAGAAGAGTTAGAGACAGGAGAAAGAAGAGTAGCCATAGCCGCAATGAAGCTAAGCTAACTGAGCTAGCGAGACCTTCCACCCAAAGAAAAACTGTGTGAAACACGAGGAGTTCCCAAAACGTAAAGTACACCACCACAAAATGTGTGTTTTAGTGTGATTGTGTGTTAAAATAACTTAGAAAAGCCTCAGCACAGAGAAAATAAGATCAATTCAAGAGCGTTTGAACACCAAAACAGCTCCACGGAGCACAGCAGTGACAACAGGAAATGACGCAATACGGCTTACCCCGTCACCACAACGTCCATTTAGACAGAGAATGAATTCATTCAGATCAGGTCAGCGGAAATGGATCTGCTTGTGCTTCCGCAGACAAGATCTACTCTTAGGAGTGACGGAGCCTTTTCTGTTATAGGCTCAAAACTATGGAACAACCTGCCCCAAAATGTTAAAAAGGCTGATTCGCTGATGGAGTTTAAATCTCGTTTTAAGGCTCATTTTTATTCTCTTGAATTTAAGTAAAATTGCCAATTTTTACTTTAATTCCTGTATTGTGTGCTTTTATTTTGTGTGCTTTTATGTATTGTACAGCACTTTGGTCAACACTGTTGTTTTTATTAGTGCTTTATAAATAAACTTGATTGGATTGGAAAATAATTTGTGGTTTCAAAATTGTCTACAAATGTAAATCTGAATCTTTAAAAAATGGCACTCATTTGAATTCAATATTGAAAATCACTTTATGCTGCCATTACAGCTCCAAGTCCTTTGGTGCACATCTCCCACAGCTTTCTACTTCTAGGGACTGACATTTTTTACCCATTCTTCCTTTGCAAAATACACCAAACTCAGTCAAGCAGTGTCCCTTTTTGACAAGTGTCGCTTTTTAAGAGTTGCCCGAGATTATCAGTTGAATTTAGGCCTGGACTTTAACTGCATCATTCTATCAGGTGTTATGCTTGGATCTAAACCGCTCAGTTGTAACTCTGGCTGTACGTTTACTGTTTTTGTACTATTAGAGAACCTCAAGTCTTCAGTTGCTTCCAACAGGTTTTCTTTCAGGATTGCGCTGCCTTTAGGTCCATCGATTATTCATATAATCTGACCAGCGTTCTTATTCCATCCACACAGCATGATTCTGACACCACCGTGTTTCACTGTGGGGGCGGTGTGTTTTGCCACACACAGGCCAAAATCTGACTTCTTTTGGACTATTTATGAATTTGTTGATTTCTAAGCTTAGTTAGTCACACTAGATTTTATTCAGGGGTAAAGGAGTAAAGGGGGCTGAATATAAATGCATGTCACCCTATTAAAAACATAAAATTCTAGGATCTAGATGCCCAACATTTGAAGGTGTTAGTGTAATATTCCTCATGCATGGTGTGAAGCAAACATGTTCACATACTTTGTCTAATTTATGCAATCATTAATATAATCATTGACCTCATTTGCGTAACTAGATTTTAGTGCTTTTAATTGTCTGTTGTGATCACTTCCTTTTCATCAATCTTTTAATCCGTATCGTCTTGTGGATTTGTGGCTTTTATTTCCTTCTGTGTTTTTTTTCAGTGACTTTTTACTTTCAATTCTTAGTATGTAATTGTGTTACATCATTTATAAACCAGCGTCTTGTAGTTGCAGACATTTAAACGGGATGAACGACTTTTAGAAATCACACAGCGAAAGCGCAAAACATCCAAAGGCCATTTTAATTATCTGCTGTGCTGTTTTGTCTCTGTGAAGTGGAGGGGGGGGGGGGCATTGTTAATATTCCTTCTTACACTTTTGATGGTGTTGCTGTATTGATGACAACTGTGAGAGCACGCCAGCCAAGTTTGATTGTGCATCTGGTGTCTTTGTGTTTTGGCAGCTAAAATACCAACACGTGAAATCACAAAGGGCAAAGAAGCCCCGGGGTCCTCTGTGTGTCAGGCTCGGTGAGATCCACAGAGGAATACTGAATCACAGAGTTCTGCGGCGCTTTTTACAGCCTTTTTTCCTTTCAGTCGGCTGAGCACGGGTTATAGTCACGTGAGAAACAAAGGTTGGATAATCACCAGGTTATTCAGCTTCACCAAAAAACTCCGGTGATTTACTGCTCATGGTTGGCTTTCTCTGAGGATGGATGAAAAATAGACGGGATGGTTTGGATGGAAGGATGGGAACAGAGGGAGGACCTGCTGTTGTTCTGCTGTCCTGTGACGAGTTCCCCTGTTTGACTGGGACTGTTGCCATGGTCTCTATTGTGATGAGGCACTTCCTGACATGATGATCGCTGTTGTTTGCTGGCTGGGGTCCAACTCTTTTCTTTGCCTTTGGGCTGTTGTACCACTGATCTTCCCACTCCTGTGCATGATATTTTTCACCCTGTGTCCCACCCTGCTGAAAGGATGTAGGCAACAGGGGAGCGTTATAAGAATGTGTAGAGTCTGACTGCCATCTGCTGGAGAACGTTAAGCATGACATCTTGTTGACAGCATTCAGTTTGTGTGTTCAACGAAGCTTGGGGTGTTCGTTCAGCTTCTCTTCTGTTTTTTTTATTTGCAAAATTGAAGGATGGAAAAGTACAGAGATGAAGCTCAATGATGGATTTAAATGTAAAGTGACTAAAAATTTGTAAACGCTGAAGAGATTGACACCAAAATCACAATTAAAACCCTAATTGACTGGAATCATAGAGTTGAAAATATGTTGAAATAATCAAAGGAAACTATAACAACTGAAGAAAATTAGTAGTTTATTTTTTTTTTGTTTCTTCAGCCAACGACTTGAGGTGAGAGCTCAGGTGGCTCAAGCTTTCCTCGCCAAGTTTCAGCTGTCCAGCGAAGAAATGGCCACACTGCGAGGAGCTCGAGACGCCCCTGTTACAGAGGTAATCTCTCAGGATGAAACCTAATCAATTGGACCATCTGAACAAAAAGAGGAACAGTGCCTTGCAAAAGTATTCACACCCCTTGAACTTTTTCACACTTTATCATGTTAAAACCTAAAAATGTGTAGTATTTTATTTTATTTGTTAGACGAACACAAAGTAGCAGGTAATTGCTTAAATGTTTAAAATGTTTTATGTACAAAAATCTGAAAAGTGTGGCATGCATTTGTATTGTCCATAGAGTCTTACAGTGCATACCATATATTGGGAGAGAAATGTACTGGGATAATAATTTTATATGCTGTAGTAAGGAAAACAAACTAATTGATTATTTATTGTCGCTTTTTGACTGAATAGGATTCAGAAAGCTACAATACAATTAGAAATAGATTACTGACATCATTGACACCCCTACCCACCCTTACAAAAACCATACTCTGAGATTTTATGTACAATACAATAAAATGTAACTGCACGATACCTACAACTCATAAAACCACCATTTTGGAAGAGAAGAGTTCTGGTCCTCTGCACATACCAAACTAAAAAAACGGCCGACAGTATTCACAATCGCCTCGTTTCCTCTGAGCGGAACGGTACTTGCCGGTGCGGTATTCATGGTCCGGTGTATTCAGAAAAGCGTTTCCACCAACAGTTGGAGTTTCACTGGGCAGTTAGGATTAAACCCAATCGCCTAATGAAGGCATCATACTAGTTCAATTCAGTTTATTTATATAGCCACCAATTCTCAACATCTTGTCTCAATGCACTTTACAAGAAAAGTCATTTAAATTCAATCACACATATAATTTAAAAAGTTTTCTAAGTAAACCCAGCAGATTGCATTGAGTCATTGACTTCGTCGCCTGCGTTGTGTCATTGACTTCACAGCAATCCCTCATACTGAGCGAACGTAACGACAGTGGAGATGAAAAATCCCCCTTTAACTGTAAGAAACCTCCATCTGAACCTGACTCAGTACGAGCGTCTTTATCAAAAAGAAAGTTTTAAGGCTGGTCTTAAAAGTAGAAAGAGTGTCTGCCTCACAGACTAAAACTGGAAGCTGGTTCCACAGGAGAGGAGCCTGATGACTAAAGGATCTGCCTCCCATTCTACTTTTTAGAAATCCTAGGAACTACAAGTAAACCTGCAGTCTGAGAGTGAAGAGCTCTGTTAGGAACATATGGAAAAATCAGATCTCCTATCTATGATGTAGCTTAATTTTTAAGGGGTTTATATGTAAGAAGGAGGATCTTAAACTCCATTCTGGATTCATCAGAGTGTGAAGACAAACATGACACACTAGTAAGTCTCACGCTTGTCGTAAGCAGTGACGTTTTGCTGTCCCCCAATCAGTGGACTGTGTTGTGTGACACCAGTAGCTCCGCCCTAACTTTATCGCACCATTGTTCTACGAACCTACAACTGAAGGGGGCCAAGGAATGAAACGGTACGGGTCGGTTGTATTTGGCGCTTTTTGCAATAGAATCGGAGAAAATAGCGTACTAAACTGCACCAACCTGTAACAATCCTCTCAATGGAAACGAGACAAATGAGTCCAGATTTCTCACTTTGATTGTAACTAAAACTAAATCTTCCTACGAGATATGCCACATTTCTAATGCATTCTTGTGCAGCTCATTTATCATTAGGCCTGTGTGACTTCCATTAACTGATCTCATTTGGAGCCAGCCACCACTCTTCAGAAACTGTGCAGTTACTGTGGTGCCATTCCCCAGCAGTCATTAGGAGAGGCGGGGTAGATCTTGGACAGCGAGTTGCACCGCTGAATATAGTAATTAGTGTAGTTAAAAAGCCAATTTGATCATGATTTATTTTAGAGGGATATTGTTTTATAACGAAAAGTACAATACAGCAGAAATTATTGTGACTTAACAACCTCAATATCTCACCTCTCTAATTAATATGTTATTACATTATCACTTCAAAGTCCTGCCTACTAAATATACGTGCAATAAGTTCTTGATTATCTGGCTAATGAATGTGATAAGCAATGTGTTTGTTACTTATTTTCTCAGGATTTCTTCAAAGTTCTCAGCCGGGTTAAGCACATCCACGAGGATGTGAAAATCCTCCTGCGAACCAACCAGCAAACGGCAGGGTAAGGTTCGCATCTGACTGCATAATGCCTCACAATGCAAAGTATACACAGGCCTAAATTGAAGGGTTAAGGTTTCTTAATTCACATGTTCTATATAAAAATGAAGTTTGTTCTTAGGAGTAAAAAACAACAATAATGATAAATCAAAATGATGTCATACATGGTTTTAGAGAGAACACTATACTTACAAACAGATAAAAACAAGATATTAATTGTTGATGGCATTTGTCTTGTAACTCTAGCGTGTTTAATTGACTTAATAATTATGCTTGCATAGAGAAACAATAGCTGGGCTCATATGTTGCTGCCACTGAAAAGTTTTGGAGCCACTTGTGTAAACCATCTAATTAAATAAACATTAAGTGAGAAATTGGATTAAATAAACAGTGTAGCCAATCTGATAAAAGCTAATATTTCAAAAAACGCATAAAGCAGAGTTGTGTCAAGAAGGTGGTTCAGTGAAGCGTGCTGTTATGTCAGCCCTCTGAGTGTACCTTTGTCCTGGCCTTGATCCTTGGTTGCCAAAGATTAGTATTCATATCACTGCCAGTTTGACACTATGCTGCAAGTCATACGTATGTAATGTGTGGTCTTGGCATGTGTGCCCGTTCTAGGTTAGAGATCATGGAGCAGATGGCGGTGTTACAGGAGACGGCATATGAGCAGCTTTACCGCTGGGCTCAGAGTGAGTACGGCACACAATTACAGTCAGCAGCATGTTGACGACTCACTTTGGGCCAAGGCAAGATAATTTTATTCACATAATGAAACGTAGATTTCCTTGCTTAGCCATCTTTTAGTCATCAGTTATAATTAATAAGTGTTATTTATGTATTTATTTTTTTATCAGTATTAAATCAAATAAAACTATGCTCTTTAAAGCAGGAGATGTTTTTTTTACATTTAGTGCCTTGCAAAGCATTTAATACTCGATCTTTTTTGCAGTTTATGTTATGGATTCAAACTACAGTGTTTATTTATGAGGGTTTTACGATTGATTAACGCAATTAGTGCATTATCACCCTGTATGTAGCTCCATATATCTTCCCATGGACTCTGACCAGCTTTCCTGTCCCTGCTGAAATAAAGCGTCCCCACAGCATGATGCTGCCTCCACCTCCAAATGCCTCTTGTCTTTTGTATTTTTTTAAATGAAGAAAATGGCAATAAAGAAAGAATTTTTGAAAATGTTGATTAATCAATGTTTTCAATGCATTTTTTCAGCATGGTGGGACGCAGAGTGCAACAGTTATAATAGATTTCATGTCTTCCCAATATCATGCAGCCCTACTAGAACTAGACTGTTTAAATCACCAAAAACTGTTATTTATCGTCGTGCAAAGCAAAATAAAGAGGATGTTATAAGCGAAGCACCTGTGTCTCAGGAGCTAGTGCCCTTCACCAGTAGAAAGGGTTTAACATTAGTCTTTCTGATTATGCAAATCAATATGTCAAGGTTTTTCTAGGGCAACATTTCTTTCTCTTCAGGACCGGATAGTGTTTTGTTTGCATAATATTTTATGTTTTGAAAAGGGTCATTATTTTCTGTATTTCCAAAGTAAAGGGAGAATCTGATAAGATAACATTTGTATTTCCAGTATATTGTGTAGTACAGAATAGTGGGGTCTGTTTACCAGTTGTTGGCACTGTCTAAATAATTATTCCATTTCTTTTATATTAGATGACAGAACAGAGTTCTTGGTAAAAAAAAAAATGAATAAGAAAAACCCTTGAGAAAACCTGTCAGTAAAATGTTCTTAGTGCTTTGATTTGCATGTGCTCAGGAGAAAGGTAGCTGTGACCAAAACATGTTTAGCAAATTTTAGTTGTATGTAGCTAAAGTTACTTACAATAAAAAAGGTAGTTAAGTTAAGATACATTTTATAAATTTCCTTTCTTTTTTGCAGACGAATGCAGGGGCCTGACTCAGGAAGCGTGTGATATCAGCCCAGTGTTGACTCAAGCCATGGAGGCTCTACAGGATCGACCTGTTCTTTACAAGTACGTAGAAACACACTCACTAACAGATATCTTTGTAAAAATAGAAACTATAATCTGTTTACTAACCTCTATGTTGGACTTGGAATCTGTGATTTCTAGGATCTGTATGAATTTCACCAAAGTCTTTCCTTTGGTCAGTTCTAAGTAAATTGTGAAACCTCGGGGTATTGTTGTTGCTTTGTTTCTGGAGAGAGAAACAAGGTTCAGTTATAAAACGCCAAAGTAAAGTGCCTGAAGCAACAGAAAATGTCACCATTAGGAGAGAGCAGATCCTCTAAAAGACACAAAAAGACATCAAAATATCTCCCACTAGTCAGATCATGGATATGAGAAAAAATACAAAACTGCACATAGGGTGCCTTGCAAAAATATTCATACCCCTTGAACAGCCACAAACTATTATGTGATTTTTTTATTTTTTTATTGGGATTTTGTGTCATAGACCAGCATCCAACATTCAAGTGGGAGAATCTGTTGACAGGAAAACAGCAGCTTCTATGAACGTTTGGCAGAAAAAATGCAATTTTTTGAAAGAAGGCCATAGCTTGCAATGTAGAGGACACAACAAGCATATGGAAGGAGGTTTTCTTGTCAAATGAGACCAAAAGTGAAGTTATGCATGCACATCGTCCTGGAAACACCATCCCCACAGTGAAAAATGGTGGTGGCAGCATCATGCTGTGGGAATGCATTTCTTCTGTAGGCCCAGGAAAGCTGGCCAGGTTTGGTTGGATAATTGGAAGTTGGATTGCAGCACAAAAAACTGATAGGGTGCAAAAGCTTTGAGACTGGTGCAGCGGCTGACCTTACATGACCATAAACATACAGCCAGAGCTGTGATGTATAGAGAAAAGAAAGAGAACCGATACTCTCCATCAGATCTGACTACAGCTTGAACTACTTTGCAAGGAACAATGAGCAATGTCTGTGAGCGTAAACCTGGTAGGGATGTTTCTACAAAGTATTGACTCAAGGGAGCAGAATATAAACACCTGGCATGCTTTTCATATGTTTTTTCAAAATATTTTTGTGCATCATTTTCCTTTCACTTCACAATTATATGCTTCTTTGTGTTGATATAGTATGTAAAATCCAAATAAAATGCATCGAAGTCTGTATGTAACAGGACAAAATGTGAAAAAGTTCAAAGGTTATGAATACTTTTGCAAGGCACTGTAGATGTGAAAAGTCTATTTTTAAACTTTAACATGTTTTCCAATCTTTTCATGGCCAAGCCTCATTCTGTCTGTGTTGTGTTTTCGGATGTGCACCTGTCTCTGCGGCCACAAAGTGTCCAAGGTCTCCCTCAGCCTGGGGATGTTGAGGCTGGATCCCAGCGCTCTTGGAGCCTTAATTTAGCATGCTATCATCTGTTTAGTCTGTCGCAAAGGTCCTCACCGCCAAGTCATCAACACTGCTTCAAACTCATTGTTTATGGAAAAGTGGGCCTCAGCTGTTGATCTTTGAAACAGACCACAGCTTACAGTCTTCACAATAACACTGTGGCTGCTGTTTTTTCTCTTGAGGTCCGGCTGTTGAATATTGCCTCCCTTTTGTTTGTTCAGGTACACCCTGGATGAGTTTGGGACCGCACGCAGATGTGCTGTGGTGCGAGGCTTCATTGACGCCCTGACCCGCGGTGGTCCAGGAGGTACTCCACGTCCCATAGAGATGCATTCACATGACCCTTTGAGGTACAACTTCTGCCTTGTTTAGACATTACTCCTAGAAGACACTTTGGGAGAAAACAAATCTAGAAATTAAAATGGCTTTTAGAAAATTATTGGAAAACAACTGCACTTGGTAGATGTAAACATTGGGGAAAGAGACTCTTTCCAACTAATAGATTTAAATGTTATTTTGTCTGTAAGCACACTTATGAACATGGACCATCTTATCTTCTTCACCCAACTAAGCAGCTTTTATGCCTGAATTTAATTTACTCTAATAGTAACGTAAAATCTGTGTCTGTACCTGTTAAATATTAGGAAAAAACATGTGACTAAGAAACAAGTTCAGAATTATTTTCTTCAGGGCTTTCTAGCGTATTTTTCTCCTTTACTTTTCTTTGTTTCCCAGCCGATACTTGGATGCTTAAAGTGACCCTAGTTGCTTCATTTATTGTGTGAATTTAAAAGTTAGTTCAGATTTGAAGAACAAAAAAATATCAAAGCCCACAGTAACTCAGAAGATACACTAATAGCACCCTGCTGTTTGTTCCCATCTAACTCCATCCACAGACATGATGCATCCTTTTGGCCTAAGAGCATGGGGATATCTTTATGCACTAAGTGGAGGCACATTGAAAATATTCCTGTTAAGGATGATAGATATCACTTTTACTCTGGAACACATTTTTCAAGCACTTGGCATTTCAAACTTGCGACGCCTCATCACGTATTGAACTTTAAGCAAACTGTTTTGTGTCTTTAAATAATCTCTAACTAAGTTGGAGCATCACATGTTGGGTTCTCCTGGGATCATACCAAGTGTTTCAGGGCTTTAAGTCACTGAATATGATGAATCATGGCTGGGTGTATATTTAGGCTAGCTTTGAGGCTGCAGAACAAATTAGAAAAACATTAGGGGGTTGTTGGATGTTATATGATGGATAGAATATGAGCCATATACAGCCTAGCAGGTACCTTAAGCATCTGCATGTCATATTCTTAAAATTAAAATAAAAAAAAAGATTTGAAAGTGCAAGGCTCTTTATTTGATTAAAAAAATTATTTTAAAATTTATATATATATATATATATATATATATATATATATATATATATATATATATATATTATTAATTTAATAATAATAAATACCCAAGCACATGTTTTTATAGATAAGTTACATTACGATTTTTTGGGATCACTGATATATAAATAAATCAGATTAAGTACCAATCTGGTTATAGGTCATGTTACAAAGTGCCAGATTGTGCCTGTTTCCCTTTGCACCATATCTTCTCCCTCCTTTGCCCAGAAACCAAACAGATTTTCTCAGAATGTCACCTCTGTGTAGAACACAAAATTCACTTCCACTTTATCGGGGGACATTTCTCAGAACATCACGTTCTTTCTCACTTTCTATGCACTCACCACTCACAAATTCGCACTCTCTTGCCAAGTTTAAAACAGCAGTAGGAAACGTACGAATCTTAAAACTGTTTTTTTTTTTTTTTTACTTGTGGGATCATACAATGACAATTCATTGTGCATATTCCTGGGTCTGGAATTGGGAGCTGAGAAAAACAAGTGTCTTGAGTTGTGAATGAGCTGTAACACACGCTACTATATTGAAAAAATAGAAATGGGAAATAATAACATTTTAATAATAATGTTTTTAATCGCCACACTGATCACATTTAATATAGCATTTTAGAGTTTATGGAGAACACTCATGAAAAAGACATGTTTTTATTACGCTAGCCTGAACACTTAACCAGTCGGAACTGAATTGCCATGAGCCCTTAATCTCCCATGGACTGTTTATTTTGCTAGTTTAAGTCAATTACAGTAGGGCAAAAACGTATTTTTGGCAGCCACAGATTAGGCAAGTTGTCCCACTTAAAAAGATGAGAGGTCTGTAATTTTCATCATAGGTACAATTCAACTGTAAGAGACGGAAGGTTAAAAAAATCCAGGAAATCACATTGTATGATTTTTAAAAAAAAGAATTTATTCATATAATGGTGCAGAAAATAGGTATTTGTCAATAACAAAAGTTCATCTCAATACTTTGTAATGTAACCTTGATTGGCAATGACAGAGGTCAAACACCAGGTTTGTGCACACTGTAGCTGGTATTTTGGCCTGTTCTTTCATTCAGATCTTCTCTAGAGATGTGCTGTTTTGGGGCTGTCACTGGGCATCACAGACTTTAAACTCCATCTACTGATTCTCTCTTGGATTGAAGTCTGGAGACTGGCTAGGCCACTCCAGAACCTAGCAATGCTTTTTTACGTACCCGCTCCTTCGTTCCTCGGGCGGTGTGTTTTGGTTCATTGTCAGGCTGAAAGATCCAGCCTTGTTTCATCTTCAATGTTCTCACTGAAGGAAGGAGGATTTTGTTCAAAATCTCATGATACATGGCCCTATTTATCCTTTCCTTAATA
Source organism: Valencia hispanica (assembly GCA_963556495.2). NCBI lineage: Eukaryota > Metazoa > Chordata > Actinopteri > Cyprinodontiformes > Valenciidae > Valencia > Valencia hispanica. The sequence continues at coordinate 14,176,991 of OY747700.1, forward strand.
CAGATCAGTTGTCCTGCCCCCTTTGCAGAAAAGCAGCCCTAAAGCATAATGTTTCCACTCCCATGCTTCACAGTGGGTATGGTGTTCTTGGGATACAAGAAGCCGCATTCTTCCTGCTCCAAACATGGTGAGTAGCGTTTATACCAAAGAGTTCTATTTTGGTCTTATTTGACCATCTGACAGTCTCCCAGTCCTCCTTTGGATCCTCCACATGTTCTCTAACAAACTTAGGCGGGCCTGGACATGCGCTTTCCATACAAATATTGCAACTCAAAGTGCTTTACAGATTAAAATGTCCCCACATAAACCACATTCTCATCCCTCCCTCACAGATTTAAAAGCATGATCACAATTATACCACCCTCACCCTAACCCAACCCCCATGCATACACTCAAGAGCAACAATAAAAAGGACAGTTGTTACTGTGGTCCCAACTCTCTTCAGATCATTGACCAGTTCCCCCTGTGTAGTTCTCGGCTGTTTCCTCACCGTTCACAAGATCATGAGGTGAGAACCTGCATGGAGCCCCAGGTCGAGGGAGATTGTATGTGATCTTGCATTTATTCCATTTTCTAATAATTGGTCCAATAGTTGATCTCTTCTCACCAAGCTGTTTGCCTATTGTCAATCGGCTCATCCCAGTCTTTTGCCGGTGTACAAACTTGTTCCAAGTGTCCTTGGACAGCTCGCTAGTCTTGGCCACGGTGGAGGTTGGAGTCTGACTGTTTGGAGGTGTGGATAGGTGTCTTTCATACAGATAACGAGTTCAAACAGGAGCCCTTATTACAGTGTGTTACTGTGAGGGCCAGAATTCTTGCTTTTTTGTAGGTGCTAAATGCCTGTTTTCTGTGCCATTGTACAAAATGTTTCAAAACTGTAAAATGCACCAGAAGAAATATAAGTGATATATAGCCTGTTAATGTGTTACCTTTCATTTGTATGGCAGGATTTTTTTTTCCAAATCCAACTTTTAGCTTGGTCATTTTTCCAGCTCCAGTGAGTTGAGGAAACAGCCCTCTCAGAACATAAACACTTTGGAAAACAGTTATTTATAACTTGGGTAGTATGATATACTGCAAACATTTGTCATTGCAGCATGTGCATGAAATATTAATATCACAAACAGTTTGAACTGCAATGCTTGTTGGCTATTATATTTCGAGTTACAATCTAAAATCCATTGTTGTACTGCCTGCTTCAGAGACCCTTTTATTGAGTTAAATTGCAACCCAAAACTGATGAAGGCTGTTAAAACAAATACTTGCAAATAATGGCCTCCGTAACCTACCCTCATTCCTGGGAAACGTGTTTTTACATTACAGATATAAACTTGAGAAACCTAAGAAACTACAGAAATATTTCATAATGTAAGGACTGAAGCTAATAGCAGTATCGATTTAAAACAATGTAAATACATAATGTGTATTAAATCTTTTACACTCATCCCTGAATCATTTTTTGTGTCTTAAGGCAAAAGGTGTGACTTTTAATACAAAATCAGAAGCTACACCAAAAATAAAATCAATGTCTGTGTCAGTTTTTGACACTTCCAGGCTTTGATAATCCCACTCTATAAAAAAAAAAGAATTAAAAAAAAGTTACTTTTTTTATTTTTTTGTTTTATGCTGAAATCAAGTTGCTCAAATAAAACCTTTTATTTTAGGGGCTAAATTTAGGAAACTAAATTAATATTTGATATGTAAGTGAAAACTGAATTTGATTTGCTGTTTTTATCCAATAAAAATATTAAAAATTGGGTTATGATATTAATTATGATATGCCTATTGAAGGATTTTTTGTGCGATATGGAGAATGATGTGACTCATGTCTTAGGGTTATAGGAAGGTTAAAAATGTGCTTTTATGAAAGTGGTGATTCATCCCACAGCTGTAGGTGGAGCCCAAGAGCAACCCAAACAAAAACACACAAAAATGAAAAACTTGGCTATCCTTTCCTAAATGCATAGTAGAGCAGCCTGTGCATTAGTACTGATTATTTTGTCTCTTTTTCAGATATGTTGGGGACATGCTGGCCTGGCTGCACCAAGGAACTGCCTCAGAGAAAGAGCATCTAGAAGCACTACTAAAACAAGTCACCCTCCAGGGTATTTAAGCTTTGAGGGTTCCTAATATTTCAAGATCTGGCTTTGGGATCATGTGATCAATATAAAGCACTCAATTGTTACCAGCATTGTAAAGTTCTAATGAACTAATTACCCTCAGTCACTGAAGAATAACAAGAATAACCTCCACCAAAAGGATAATTTTACTATTGAATGCAGCTTGTACTATTGTTGTTATGATAAGCACATGCATTGAAGCTGATTTTTGATTGCCTCCATTTATTAGGTGTTGAGGAGAACATGCAAGAAGTGGTGGGGCACATCACGGAGGGGGTCTGCAGACCGCTGAAAGTGAGCAGCCGATTGCGTTTTAAGCACCATTTAAGTCGGAGCTGCTTGCTGCTGGTGATTGCATGCTGTGCTTTCTGTCAGGTTTTGCTCATGAGCCCAGCCATTCTGTTATTGATCTTCTCCTTAGGTGCGGATAGAACAAGTCATTGTGGCAGAGCCAGGTGCTGTCCTCCTTTACAAGCTCTCTAACCTGCTGAAGTTCTACCACCTCACAATCAGGTATTTGAACATTTGTTCTAGAAAGCAAATTAACGCAAGTTTCTGTCTTCAGTAAAAGAAAAAGTTTGCTTCATGTATATTAAGTAGTATGTTTTCTACTTTTCTCTCTTTCTCTCTTTTTTTCTGTTCCCTCCTTGAGAACAAGTATAAATGTTAAATCCTTTTTCAATTGTTGAGTTATAGTTATTTGTTTTGCGTCGTGTGACAACTTGAACCTTTACAGTTTTAGTTGGGATTCTCATTGGGATTTAATGTGGTTGGCCAAAACAAAGTAGTGCATTATTGTGAAGTGGAAGGAAAATTATGCAAATTTACTTTTAAAGATGTGAAAATTGTGGACCCAACTTATATTTACCTTCCTTTACTCCATACCCTATAGAAGTTTGGTAAAGCACCGGTGAAAAAACACTTCATAAAAAGACAAAGGATTACACTCCAGGCGGGTCAGAGATGAAGTTGTCAAGACCTTTGAAGAAAGGTTAGGTTGTTAAACCATATCAAAGCTTTAAACAGCTTACAGTTAAAATTGAAAGAGTATGGCATTATTGCAAACCTACCAAGACATGACCAGATGTTGGTCTTTGATTTAAGGTGACCTAATGTCTTCAAGCAGGCACACATCTAAACAATGCGGGACACTGGCCCTCGAGGACCTGGATCCCAGGGAACATCCCCGTTTGGGCCCCCATGTGGGATGTCTTACTGGGCAAAGATTTGGCCCACAAAGGGTTGCCCGCAGTGGGACCCATAGCCGTTGTGAAATGCAGGGCACATGCGGGCCCCATCATATGGGGCCATGATGTAGTCCGTTGATGTGGGGATCACACACGCCCGACATGTCACAGTGGTACCAAGGTTTCCCACTGTGGGGGCAACGCATGTTCCACATTTCACGTTGGAATCCAAGATATGTGGCTACAGAGTACCTTTGTTAGGATCCTTTAGAAGTTTGTACTTTTTGTTTCTTTGTTTGGGTTTTTGATGTTTTTTTTTAATCATTTCTGTTAGTTACATTTTACTTTATTTTTCGCATTAGGATTATTCTGTTATTTGAGTTCTGCTTAGTGTTTGTATCTTTATATTTTCCTACTGTGTTTTCTCCTTCTTTTCTGTCTCACCCTTAAGTGTTATTTCTCATTTACTTGGATCGTAGTGTTAGTTACTACTCTGCACTGGTTTTATTTTTATTTTTGCATCTTGGATTATTCTTTGTTCTTGTTTGATTTTCAACCTTTATTTTCCTTCTTTGTCTTTTTTCCTCCTGCCATTATGCAACCTTCCCAGCTGCTTCCACCTCCATCTGCTCAGTCACTCATACACCTGCATCTAATCATCTTGATTTAGCCTTAGACTATATTCTCTATTTTTAAGAAGATAAACTTTTTATAAATTTGTTTACATAGTTTCTCTCCAAAACGTTGTTTGTGGATGTGAGTTTCACATCATTGTTTTGCGTGCAATGGTTGTCTTTCCATTTCATTCCATCCATCCATCCATCCATTCATTCATTATCTTCCGCTTATCCATGGTCGTGTCGCGGGGGCAGCATCTTAAGCAGGTAGACCCAGACTTCCCTCTCTACAGCCACTTGGGCTAGCTCCTCGGGGGAAACTCAAGGCGTTCCCAGGCCAGCCGTGAAACATAGTCCCTCCAGCATTTCCTGGGTCTTCCTCTGGGTCCTCTTTTCAGTGGGATGTGTCTGGAACATCTCACCAGGGAGGTCGTCGAGAGGGCATCATAACCAGATGTCCAATCCACCTCAACTGACTCCTCTCGATGTGGAGGAGCAGCGACTCTACTCTGAGCCCCTCCCTGATGACTGAGCTTCTCACCCTGTCTCTAAGCGAGAGCCCAGACACCCTGCCATAGACGAGGATAGGAACATGGATCAACCAGTAAATCGAGAGCTTCGCCTTTCTGCTCAGCTCCCTCTTCAGATACTGCTCCATGGTCAAGACAATGGTCTTGGATTTGGAGGTGCTGATTCTCATCCCGGCTGCAAACTGCTGCAGCGAAAGCTGTAGATCACGTTCTGATGAAGCCAACATGAGCCTTAGACCACCAAAATGTATTCCCCTCAGCCCCTTGCCTGCGCCTAGAAATCCTGCCCATAAAAGTTATGAACAGAATCAGTTGCAAAGGGCAGCCTTGGCAGAGTCCAACTCTCACTGGAAACGAGTCCGACTTACTGGTGGCAATGCAAACCAAGCTCTGACACCAGTCGTACAAGGACCTTAAAGCCCGTATCAAGGGGCCTGCTACCTCATACTCGCGGAAGTACCGCCCACAGGACTCCCTGAGGAACACAGTCGAACACCTTCTCCAAGTCAACAAAACGCATGTAGAGCGGTTGGGCGAACTCCCATGCGCCCTCCAGGACTCTGCTTAGGGTGTACAGCTGGTCCAGTGTTCAACGGCCAGGACGAAAACTGCACTGTTCCTCCTGGATCAGAGGTTCGACTATCAGATGGACCCTCCTCTCCAGAACCCCTGAACAGACCTTGCCACGGAGGCTCAGAAGTGTGATCCCGCTGTAGTTGGAACACACTCTGCTGTCCCCCTTTATAAATAGGGGGACTACCAGACAGTGGTTAAAAAATATGCATTTAATAACATATCTCAAAACAAATACAAACTTTCAAATTTTCGAAATCTAGTGTTAAAGTTTTGAACTGGGATTTTAACACTCAACTGAAATAAACTACAAAGACATTCTCTAAGATGTGCTGTGAGTGGTTTTTAGGTTCCGCATTGGAAAACAAAATATTGGTTTTCAGTAGTTTGTCTGGGGTGGTTCAAGATTGAAAACATTTTCCATTCTGGCAAAGACGGCTCACACAACAATGGAAACTAATGATTTCAATTTGTTAGTTCCTAGCTTCACTGATTGTATGTCTTCGCCACAAGTAGTACACTACAAGCATTTGTTTTAAATATGTGAAAGAAGGTACTCCAACCAGATAAGATAAACATTTTACTTTGCTAACCAAACCTTCCCCACCTTTAAACGTGGTTCTGACTCATCCTGTGGCAATTCATTTTTATCAGTAGGGACAGGGAAGCTGCTTAGAGTTGTTGGGAAGATTGATGGCGCTAAATACAGGGGAATCCTGGAGGAAAACATTTTAGAGACTACAAAACACTTGAGATGAGAGAGTCTATCAGGACTATCTAAAATTGGAATGGTTTTAATCAAAGCATTTGCATGTGTTGAAATGGCCATGTCAAAGTCCAGCCCTAATTCTAACTTCTGCAGCAAGACTTGAAATTCAAAGATCCTTCCCATCCATTCTCTTTGAGCGATGAAGAAGTGGGAAATTGCATGCCACACTTTTCAGGTTTATGTTTGTAAATATCATCATTTTCTTTTGACTTTACAATTATGCACTACTCTGTTTCATATATTCTTGATTTGATGCATTAAGTTTGTGGTTGTAACGTGACAAATGGTGCACAAGTGCAACGGCTATGAAGACACTGCATAAACAGTAATATTGTGTTGTCATGTAAAGGAATTATCTTCATTTCCTGATTTCATCCTGATTTCATCTCTGTTCAGCTCTATCATTGGAACCAGTGTGTCCTCCTTGCTCATCACAATCGAGGAAATGCATCTCCAGAGCAAAAAGATGTTCTTCAACAGCCTGAGCCTTCATGCAAGCAGACTAATGGACAAGGTGCTGGAAGAATGGGATGGCAATGTCAATTTTGTTTTCTATTTCTTTAGGCTGATGTTAGGAGAAGATTGTTAGAAAGCTATTAGCCTACGAAAAGAGAATAATGTCAGTTTTTTTGTAAATAGAGATGATTTGCAATGTTCTTTTGTGAAAATGCCTAAATCACTGTGCACAGGGTTTACTTTTGCTCCATGTGGACAGCGTATTTTTCCTATATGTGTAAACTCTCAAAGTCAACAAGGCTATTTCTGCACCACTTAGGCTGGTAAACAGTTTCAGCCTCCTGGCCACAACAAGAAAATGGCGCTAGCTGCCAAGAAACGCTCTACTTCGTACTGTTTAGTTAAATTGGCATCCAAATATACCGTAGCACGTGCATGGGCGCCTTCATTTTCCACGGTGCCTCTGCCCTGATCAATAGCAGTTACAAGAATTATCTCTGTGGCTCGGTGTTAATCAAATTGGACGCCCTCAGGTTTTGGTGTCTATTCCAGCTAATCCCAGGAACACAAGCTCTTCATAATTTGCTCTATTAGGTGGACAAAGGTGCCCTTGCTCAGTTCTGCAACCTGTGTACCGAGCCCAATGAAAGCAAAACCCTCTTTATCACAAAAGCTTTGCAGATTCAAGCTAAGAGAAAAGAATATTTTAAATCTAAATATGTTTTGATGTGTTTTTACATTTTTAAAGACTAAAGCCCTCATGTGACTTCCACCATATTTCTTCCTTATTGGTGCCATATTGTATATCTCTGGATTCTGTGTGGATGAGCAGGTGGAGCTGCCCCCTCCAGACCTTGGACCTACAGCATCCATCAATCAGACTCTCTCCCTCCTCAGGGAGGTGCTCACATCCCATGACTCCTCTGTAGTTCCTCTGGATGCCCGGCAGGCTGACTTTGCTCAGGTAAATATGCAACAGCAACTCTAATTTAATTTCAGAATTAAAATCTTTTAAGGTACCATTCATTTGTATTTTTGTCTTGGGACCAGAAATGCAGGATCATTCTTAAACTGCAACTGCGATCATTTTCTTTGCACAAAATGGATTTTGCTTTGTCCTATGCACTGTACGTTTGATATTTGAAGTTCTCTGTTTGTTAAAATCAGATTACACTCCATCCCTCATGCCTTTTCTTCCTTTCTCTGTTTTAGGTGCTTTCTTGCATTCTGGATCCCCTCCTACAGTTATGTACCGTCTCAGCCAGTAACCTTGGTACAGCGGACATGGCTACTTACATGGTCAACTCCCTGTATGTCATGAAGACCACTCTGGCTCTGTTTGAGTTTACTGACAAGAGGCTTGAGATGCTCGAGTTCCAGGTGTGTCCCGATTTTAAACAATCATCTGTTAATGAATAGGGCTGCATACTATATCACAAGTATGTTATCTCACCCAAAGAAAATAGGCATATATCTCACCTAATATCGTCATTGCAAGATTTTCTAATAACATGGAGCCCTATTGCTAAACCATGTGTACATAAAAATAAAAACGCTTTCAAAAGTACAGTTGGGGGAGGGAAGACCTTCTGGCCTCAACACTCAATCACTGGACTCAGCTTCAGTGTTTTGGGTACCGTCTACACTCAGCCATTGGTGGGCAGCATAAAATGGCCAGGGTTGCACTTGAAATATATTTTCAAAATTTTTGGATAAATATTGATAAATATCAATATCGATCAATATGACTTTTCTTTTTATCGATAGGCTCTTTTTCTATGTCGTCCAGGCCTACTTTAAACTTTCCTTTGATGAAAACTTTTGAACTGATTGGAATGTATGTATGACTGGATTGAAATGACTCATTAAGTGCCTTGAGATTACATGTGTTGTGAATTGGCACTGTATAAATAGATTGAATTGAATTTCAACATTTTTATGGGACAGGAAAAAAATACAGCAAGAAAGAAGCATCCCTACCGTGATACGTGGTAATGGTGTCAGCATTATGCTGTGGGAATTTGTGGCAAGAATTAAACATTTTATTTTTTTTATTTTTACCTTAAAGGGGGGTATTATGCTTCTTCCAGGCACATATTACCCTTCTATAGCACACTCCAATAAAATTGTCACCTTAAGTCTTTTAAAAGTCCATCATATATCCAAATCCACCTTAAAGAAATTTACTTCCGTCTTGGACGCCTTGATTTTCGCCTGTGCCTCTCTAAGACCCTCCTACTCTTTCTGACACTCCCCCTTCAGTTCGTCACATACCGTGCATCATCGCAGCATGCACGGAGTCGGAAAAAAAATCCCACAAAAGACACGCAGCTGCAGCTGGTGTGTTACAATTACTGCACCTGGGACTCAGCCGGAGTTGTGAGGGGTAGGGGAGCACTGCAGGGGCGAGGCTCTCGGCTGAGTAGGTACGGTCGGAGGAGGAGATGGGTGGAAAAGGCGGGGATAGGTGGGAGCAGGCGTTTTAGCAACCTCGACACCTAAAGCAGAGACTCAAAGATTACTCTAAAATGAGCGAATGGGTCAGAGCAACACTTCAGGCATGTTTTTAATGGGGAAAAGACAGGTTCTCAGGATAATAGGCTTCAGAAAGTCCATTTTGCATAATAACCCCCCCCCCCCCCCCCTCTTTACGTAAATTTGTAAACAATTATTTGCTAGATAAAACCTCATTAAAATGCATAAACGATTATGGTTTTACATGAGAATGTGAATAAGTTCAGTGGGTATAAATTAAATGGAAAAGCACTCTATATGCGACTGTGTTTTTACATTTGATGTATTTGTCAATATCTCAAGATAACATTAATTGTAGCGACAAATCCTGCCAGTTTGAAGCAAGAGTAAATAACTATGAATCGCTGTTATCCACCTTTACAGCTCAGCTTAAAATCACGTGCTTATGCTTATTGTTATAAAAGAAAAAGGTTAACTATTCTTATCCCTTCTGAAAACTTTTACTAAAAAGATTTAATTTGCCTTTCGATGAGAGTGCGTCATGCATTGTTGCTCGTGCTCAAACTCGCCATCCATCCCTTTATTTTTAGCACATCTTTTGTAATTGAGCACCGCAAGAGCTCCCCTACAAGTTTCAGTATCAATAGCACAGTAATTCTCCATTAACCACAAGTACTATTGGTTCACAATGCATGGAATCAGTTTCTGAGCCTCTTTCTTTCTCTGTCGCATTTTTCAGATCGAGGCTCACCTTGATACGCTCATCAACGAGCAGGCGTCCTACGTGCTGACCAGAGCTGGACTAAGTTATATTTATAACTGTGTGCAGCAGCACACTGCTGAACAGGTCTGAAACACTCAGATTTTAGATCCATAATGGTTCTCTTGTGTTTTTTTGAAGTGTATACGAACCCTGAGGTAAGGTTTGGGCTCTCTCTTTGGGCTTCAGAAGTGTTCATAGGCTTCACTATTGCTATGGTTACCACATGACCTGCGTCTTTGTTGGAACATAATAGGTCTTTTATCAGATTTACAGATGAGAAAAGGAGAGAGGAAAGACAGATTGTGTCATGTTCTATTAAAATATATTGGCCCCTCCAGAAGTGTCTTGTGCAGATAAGAGCGCTGTCCTGGAGCCTTCCTCTTCTCGTTTTAACACTGCTTGCCATTGGACTGAGTGAAACCCATAGTTGTGGTTTAGCATGCGAGTTCTGCCTCTGGGTCATGTAAGGACACACCACGCCCTGCTGCTGCTGCTGGTCGACGCATAGCTCGGTTATAAACCGTTGTTTTCCTGCAGAAATCAGCTCCACCTGGGTGGCCTTTGTTGCTTCTTTCTTAAAATTGTTGTGTACTTTAAATCTCTAGCTCTTTAGGCAGGACTAACTCCAAGATGTCAGTCAATAGGAAGAATCCTAACTATTACCATTCTTCTTATTAAATTATGTTTTTTTTATTGTCACTGGTCACATCACTTTTGTTTTCTCTGATACATAAAATAAAATATCGCAAAGAAAACTGGGATATATTTTATAAAGATGTTGCTGCTTGCAGTTGAGGCTTTATGTTTGTTTAAATGCCCATAATCCTGCATTTTGTCATTTTGAACCTTGCACTTTCTTTTATTTGCTGGATTTAATGCCGGCAATTTAAGCATTTAACCTTGCTTAATGTAACCATTTCATACTTGTAGTGACGGCTAATTGCCTTAAAAGTACCCGTTGCTGTGTACACACTGGCAGTATGTATTTGCTTTGTCTTAGCATTAGTATTCAGGTGAGGGCTCGTATTGTTCTTCCATCCTCACTCACAGGTTCATTTAAATAATGTTTAGGCTTATTTTAATTTCATTTTAGTTTCAATTCTTATGATTATTATTATTCAAAATGCATTGCAAAATCTTCACAACCATGAGGACAATGTATGTTTTGAAGTTCCTGAGATTCAGCATTGCTATTGTTGAAACATTGTAACCTAATATTTGCTTCTCTTCTCCCAGGGACCTATGTCTCTCCTCCCCAGCATGGACAGCTCTTTGATTAAAGCAGCAATGGTGGGTTACCCTATATGTTCAAGTAAAGCAGATTTGTCTTCATACATTGCAAAAATTTTCACCTTAATTGTTTCCACATTTTGTCATGTTGCAGTCAATAACTTGGAACCAGAGGTCGCTCTGCAATTTTTTGTTGTCAGCCATTTTGACTGACTGGGTCAAAGAAATTTTGGTCATAAGCTTCTTTTTTTTTTTACCCATTAATTTTAAAAATAATGTTCAGTAGGCTTTAATTTCTATTCATTTTAATTAATAATCAATCTGAAAAAACTGAACAGAGAATTCACATCGTGCCATCACACGTCAAGCAGATTAATAGGCTACATGAATTAATCATGAACATTTCACCTGCTGTTGCCTGAACGCTACACATGGAGCTGAACTGCGCTCCCGGTTGTGCGTAAGGGAGGCTGAATCAGTTTTCTGTTGCCACACTGGAGACTGGATTTACGAGCACCTTTTCAGCCAAAGTTTTTAAAAAAGGGAACATTTCTCTAATTGAAGTGACCAGAATTCGGCAAGACTCTCTAAACGCCGGCTTTTCTGATAGCACATAATATGCTTCCTCTGCATCAGTGGCTCAGCTGCACCGATCCATCACTGCCGGTCTGTGTCTGATGCAGTCACAGATGCGCTGAATGCGTCTGTAATTATTCAATGCGCTGTCAGCTCCCGGATACCGAGATGTGTCGGATACGGTGTCCAGGTCTGAGATGATGCTCAGATGCTCTCATGGGAATCTTTTTTTTTTAAATTTTAATATTTTTTTGATTGATTTAGTTACCTGAACTCTATGCATAAAGTGAAAATGTCTGCACATCTCCACCAAGTTGTCAGAGGTGTGAATTGCAGTCTGTCAAAATGACGGACGGCCTTCAGATTTTTCCATCACAGTAAAAAAAAAAAAATAATAATAAAAATGTAAAACACGTTCAAAGACGGAAAATATTTGGTTAACGCGACCCCTGCTTGGAACATATATTATTCAGATTTTATGTGATGGACCATATAGTAGTAAATGATTATAAAGTAGCAGAAAAATTGTACCTGGTTTTTGAAATCTTCTTAGGTGTACCATGCATTTGTATTTAGCCTCCCTCACTCTGCCGCTAAATGAAATTGCAGTGAACCTGCCTTCTGAAGTCACTGTCATTTGTAAACAGAGTCCATCAGTCCGGTATGTTGTCGTCTACAGATTGTGTTCTATTTGTTGTATAAATGCCTCAGAACTTTGTTAGGGAACATAAATGAAATAAATAGTATCAAGAAGAACAAGGAACATGCCAGGGCACACCATCCCCTGTAAAACATGATAGTAGTAGAATAATGCTGTGGGAGTGGTTATCTTTAGCAGGGACAAGGAAGCTGAACAAATGTGAGAAAGATTAAGTCTAAATCCAGTGGAGAATCTGTGGCAAGACTTGAAATTTGATAATCACAGATTTTCTGTATCCAATCTGACTAAGTTTGAGCTTTTATTCCAAGAAAGAATGGGTACATTTGCAAACTAGTTGCGACGGTCTTTATTCAGGGGTATCGGAGTAAACAGCACACCACAGTTTTCATATTTTTCTTTATAAAGAGTTTGGAAGACCTTGTCATTTTCCTTCTACTTCATTGTTATTCGCTCCTTTGTGTTGGGTCTATTACATCAAATCCCAATAAAAACACCTTGAAGTTTGTGGTGATGATTTCAGTAAATATGTTCGTATGGCACTGTATACCTACGTGGTTCCTTTCATTTAACTACAGGTCCAGTTTGATCGTTACCTGTCGTCACCGGATACTCTTTTGATGCCGCAGCTCAACTTCCTTCTGAGTGCAGCCATCAAGTGAGTCTAAAAGAACACATGCAACACTTAGAGATGGGCTTAACGGTTTATTTACCTCATCACGTAAAATTAAAAAAGGAGGGTCTAAAACTGGAGCTGGAGCTTTTATCTTATAATGGTCAACATTTGTTTTTCAAATGTAACAATCATTTCGGCCTTCTGAGCAACACACTTGACTAAATGCACGAGGAGTTTGGACGCTAAATCCACCAACACACTGAGCAAATATTCAGAACTGCTTATATTTGTCTCACTGATCAGAAAACGCCCAGGCTTTTAGCTCAATCCAGCTGCTGCGTTCCAGGGTTCTTTTTTTGTGAGTTGTGCTTATGGGGAAGTGCAGCAGGCTTGAGAAGCACTCTGTACCTCAGGTTAATGTTCTCTATTAATGGACACAGGAGAACTGATGTGCAGGACGCCATTAATTAGCTTCTGGTCCATTTCTCACTCATACTCGTAGCTTGAAATCATTCGTCATCCCTGCCTCTCTTTCCTGCTATCTCTCATGTCTGCTTCTCTGCTCACATAAATACACAAAAACACCCTGAAAACACTCCTGGAGCACACTATAAAAGGCAATGTAATTTTTTTAAAGCTTCCTTTCATTTGACATTTTGTGATGTTGCAGTTGGTGTGGTAGAAGGTGTTATAAACTCCACTGTGGTACCAAGCTCTCTGCGGGCCAATTAAAAATATGGATCCTCAAGAGCCTGAGAGGGGATCTGACTGAGTTGCTCCCAATGTGTGCTCTAGTCCTCTCTCTAGGCTCTTCATTCCAAGTTATACATCGTCCATATGTGCTTTTGCGAAACTAATGTTCTCATTTTATCCATTTTCAGTTTTGGTTTTTGCTTTACTTTCCTTGAAATCTTAACTGGAATACTTACCTACAAATTTTATATTTGTAAACAAAAGAAAAATGAAAGGTGGCTAACATAAAGTTGGAATATTTACATGTTTTGATTATTAAATTGACAAAACGTGTGAAAATCCCATACTTCAGTCTCGTTCACATCTTCTGACATTATGTTCTGTCAGACCAATTAGCAAAAATGTTTGTTTGCTGTGTTGAAAAAAAGCTTTCAAATTCTCTAAATCAACAATTATTTGTAAGCCAATAATATACCTATGTTACATTATCAATCAGTCTAATTGTGTAATATTAGCGTGATGAGATTAATAAATGTTTAAAGGTTGTTGTTTTTTTAAGCTCGTCAGCTGTGTGTGTGATCTTTATCTATAGATGGCAGTGTGTACCACACACTGTCATGATTTCTATCAGTCCTGCAGGGAGACGCACACAAAATAAAATTCGGACTCACTCTAACTGACAATCGCTTGGAGGTTTATTCATAAGATCTTTCTCATAATTTGTGTACATCAAACCGTAAACTAAACTTAAATTAAAAATCTAGAAAAATGATGTGTTCAGATATATTCAACCCGACCCTGATTCAATACATTCACCTTTCAGTGCAAATACATCTTTATCTCTTTGGGTACGCCACCTCCAGCTTTGCACATCTAGAATCTGGAGATCTTTTCCCATTCTTATTTGTAAAATAGCTAAAGTTCAGTCCGATTACATGGAGAGTGTTTAAAAAACTGTAACAACACTGCTGTTCACAATTAGATTTGGGTCTGGACATGATCTATTGAAGCCTCTAACAGGTTTGACCATCCATTATCTCATCAACTTTGACCACTTTCCCTGCTCTTGCTGATGAAAAGCATCCCCACACCCTGCCTAGCATGTGGGGATGGGATGTTCGTGGTGTGCAATGTTAGTTAGTCCATGTAGACCAAAGAGTTTCTTTTTAGTCCCGCCTGATCAGATGACCTTCCTCCACACTGTCCAACTGGGACTTCTTTTTGCTTTCAACACTGACTTTCTTCTTAGCAAAAGCCCGATTTGCAGAGTGCATGACGAATAGCTGCCCTCTGAAGTAGGGATGTATGTGTGCATATATTGACATTAACATTGACTGATGTTGGTCATTTTTTAACATATCGGTATCTGTCCCATAAGTAAAACTGGGCCAATATAATTTCCATCTTGTTGCCATTTTGTATTTTTTTTTGCATGTTTCAGAGGAGGTTGGCCATGTGGCTGGAAAATATATCTAATTTGGGTTAATATCAATTATTGATAATAACTGCAATATTAATATCCGTTATCGATATTTGCCCGAAATTCAATATTGACGCATCGCTACCTGAGATGTTGATCTCTGCAACTCCTCCAGGGTTACCATAAGCCTCTTTGTCTTTTCTTTGATTAATACTCTCCTTGCCTGACAGTTTAGGTAGAGAACCATGTTTTAGTAGATTTGTAGTGATGTTATGCTCTTTACACTGTTTGACAGTGGATTAAACAATGGTCCATTTGATGGCCAAAGCTTGGTAACACAACCTTTCTTAAACTTCTCCACAACTTCTCCACAACTCTTTATATTGAGGTTAAATTACACACAGCTTGACTCCTTTTATTAGTGAATACAGGTGGATGCACAAGATTTTATTTGGGTAGTCAAATTAAAGGGGTCTGTTTATAAATGCAAGTCCCACTTTTCAGGTTTTAATTGTAAAATAAATGTAGATACTATGTATAATTTTCCTTTCACTGCACAATATTGCACTGCTTTCAAGGGGTATGGATTTTTTTTTTGCAAGTAATTGTAGTGCAACCTTGCTGAGTTAATAATTACATCATATCTAATTTAGCAATCTTTCCACTGAGCCCTGAAACTCTGTTCAAAAAGCCCAGCTTCTCAAGTGTTTTGTCTGTTTTTGCAGGGAGCAAATTTTCCGTCAGTCAACAGAGCTGGTGTGCAGAGCCTATGGAGAGGTTTACACAGCGCTGACCAGCCCAGCTAACGCCTACAAGGACCCAGAAAACCTGGTACCTAGATCCCCTCAGCAGGTCCAGACCTTGCTGTCTTGATAAACCTTTGCCCGACTCGTTTATTTCTAAGACTCTACACAAAAGAGGCTTGCCATTTGTACAGTGTAGTGACATAAATGTGAATAAAAGAAGTGTGACGGGTGCAGTGCCGGCAAAATGTGGATCATTGACATCAGAGACATGTCTGTATATAAAGGTTTCTGTGTGCTTGGAATTAAAACTTTACTTGCGAGTCGTGTATATTTGTTCTGTGGCTTCTCTGTCTTTTGATGTCCTTAAGATATTTTTGGTTTTTATAATCGTAGAAAACAGGAGCCTTTTATATGTTTGGAAAGCTTAACACTGCTTAAAACAAAAGAAAAACACTCAAGCATGAGATTTTTATTGTTTTTCACACATGGAAGCGGCCAGGAAGAATTTAACAGCAACGCCAAGAGGAACCTCTGAGGTTTCACTGCAAACATGAAGTTTACTTTAACATCAACATGTTTGAGATGTATGATGAAATTCAAACTGTCCTGACCTAACCATCAGGAGAGGGTAAATAAAACATAATACAGAGTTTATTTCACTTCTGGCCATTTTTTTAAATTGTAAGGTGCTAGTTTTCCACAGACTCTGACAAATGTATCTATTTATGAAAATAAAAATAAATCCAACTGCAATCACAGCCCTTAACAAGACATAAATGTCTATAGAGATTTTATAAATGGTTTTTCTAAGTATCACTGTGTGTGATTTTAGTTCAGCTATATGTGGTCTTAAGTCTTTTACTATTTGTATGTGTGTAAAGATGATGTGGAGCCCTGTTGAAGATTAA
Source organism: Valencia hispanica (assembly GCA_963556495.2). NCBI lineage: Eukaryota > Metazoa > Chordata > Actinopteri > Cyprinodontiformes > Valenciidae > Valencia > Valencia hispanica. The sequence goes on from OY747700.1 coordinate 14,193,328, forward strand.
TTTCTTTAACATTTCAGTGTCAGACAAATACAGTTTGATATTCTATTCTGAAAAATAAAAGCAACAATAAAAACATCGCAGGGATAGTAAAAAAAAAACGTTAAAATATACTATGACATTCCATTCAATTTTTAGAACTTCATATTACATTCCTACATAGTACACTGTTAAAGTATGGAATTTGATTTCAGTGCTTACTCATTCTGGATCAGTATGAAAAAAGACAATGGTAGAAGAACATTTATATCTCTAAAAATGTATGACATTTTTCAATTGGATTTAGTCTGACGAGAGACTGAAATGTTGGCACCTTTTGTAATGATAGAAAGATTCCCACACCATGATGCTGCCACCACCAAGTTGTCATTGTAGGTCTGGTGTGCAATCTTCGTTTTCTATCACTCAGGGGTTTGCATTTTGGCTAAAAAATTTAGTTTTGGTCTCAGCTGACAATGGGATTGGCCAGACTCTCAAGAAGAGATATTCTGCCTCTGATGATTTTTTTTGGCCCAATTAGAGGTCAGCCTTTATTGGTGATATAAATAGTTTCTGGATTTAGTAAGTACAGTTCATCCCTGTAATGTTTTTAATCTGTCAACAATAAACCTAATTGTCACTTCTGGCACCGTCTCATGTAATATATCGTCATAGATCTAACACAAGCCAGCTAATATAATCTTAAATAAAACAGCAGTGAAATGGTAAAGATAGTTCAATATTGATTCAATGTGTTGCTGCTGCTGCTCTCAGCTCTGAGAGGCAGTGTTTCATATTTGCTATCTGACATCAGGGTTCATGGCATCCAGCCAGATCCTGGCAACACTTTCTGCACAGAGTCCCAGGATTTCCCCCTGCTCACCGGATATTCCTCGGATATCGTTGGCTGGGACATTGAGTACTGGGAATAAATGAAATACCACAAAGTTCAGCATCTGGACGTCGTTGTTAAATCCTTTAAATAGAAGGGTCTTTCTTTTTTTTTTCCAGTTCTGCTTGACTTTGGCTGGACAAAATCATCAGAGAGCTTTACTCCACACTCAGAAAAGTGGGATGGAGTTTGAAAAGTAGGAGTATTTAATAATGGTGCACTTTATGAGTAACAATACACCTACTCAGTCACAGATATGTTCTGGGTTCAGCATGTGGGATCTTTGTCCTCTCAGCGACTTTATTAAGCAGTTGGGAGAATTGATGGAGTCACCACATAGAGGCAGGTAGTGAGCACAGCAGCGGACATTCATCCCATCATCCGCTCCATATGACACCAGTTACCAAGCTTTAGCCTGCTGGAGCATGAAACCAGCAGGAATCTGGGTTAAAGGATAATGCCACCATTATGGAGTTCTTTTTCCTTTCTCTACCGTCAGCAGTGTCCTGCAAAGGTATTAATACACCTTTGACTTTTTCATGTTTTGTTTTATTATAACCACACACTTCTAAAGCTGCAAGATATATTTGATTAAGATTTAATGTGGTTGAATTGTGAATAAGGAAGGAAAAGGATCCATGGTTATCAGTTATCTATTTCTTTTATAGATACAAATCTAAAAAGCATGGGATGCGTTTGTATTCAGGCCCCCTGAAACATTGCTTGTCGAACCATCTTTTGCTGGAATTCCTCTTTGGTAAATAGCTCAGCCTCAGGATGGAAAGAGTAACGTGGAAAACACTTTCCAAAATTTACGACAAATCCTCAAAAGGATTTAAGTCTATTTAGAGTCGTTTTAAGTATTGTCTTGCAGCCTTTAACAGGTTTTGTTCCAGGGATACCCTACTTTTAGCTTTCTCCATCTTTCCATCAACTCTGCCCAGCATCCCGTTTACTACTGAAAAGAAGAAGCACCCCCACATAGTACTGCTGCCAAGCTAATGTTTTTTGGTATGGCTGTTGGGTTTTGCATTTAGCTCAAAAGGAATGGTCCCATCTGACCAGAGCACCTACAGTCACACGTTTGCCGTGTCCCCTACAAAGCTTGTGAGAAAAAATAAAACCAGGTGTCGTTTTTTCTTTACTCTAATAGATGCAACATTAAATGGTTTCGTTTTAAAAGGAGACATTTGGGAAAACTGAAGTATAGCCAGGTGCCATAAATCTGGGCCACATTTGTGGTCTCAGGAGGAACTTTAAAAGGAGAATAACTTCAACTCATAACCACTTAAGAAATGACATCACAGTGAAACTCAAGTTTCACTTTTGGAACTGATCATTTAAATTCTTTTATATAAGTGTTATTTTGTCTCATGGCAAAGTAACATTTCAGTGCAACAAAGGAAAATATGTAAAATATTTACAGAAAATTAATTTGGCCTACGTTCTGGAACCTTTATTTTTGCTTTGGATTCAAATTTAGATGCTGTCTTAAAATTAGAGTTGTAACAATGGGACAGTAAATAAAATTAACTTGTCCCCACAGGTCAGGGGAAAAGGCTTCCGTTTCGTTGCTCTAATCTTCTCACACAGATAACCTCCTATCCAAGAGGAAGCTGTTTGGAAATCAATTACAAAATGATGGACTTTGTGACACTAAATGTCCATGTCAGCACGGCGATGTGCGCAGTATTAATGTATCATCTGTTTTGATGAGACTCTTGGTGTCACAAACTGTCCCGTACCGCCACTGCCTCGTGTCTGCACTCTTCTGGTAAACTCTGGACACAAGCTTTCTGCATGAGAGGACGGGTTAAACACCCCAGATCTAATTTATCAGTCCTTGGACATTAACGGTCTCAATCAGGAAAATGTTTTGTTTCTGAATTTCATCATCCCGGCCAAATTCTAATCACTCAAATAAAACCTATCTGAAAAAAAGAAGTCTCTAGTCTAAAGAAATATGTTGATATCTATAAATCTGAAAATGGTTAAATAGCCATTTCTAGGCTTTGGGGCCATTATCCACTTTTGCAGAAAGTCGCAAAGGAACCCAGAATAACATCTAAAGCACTGCAGGCCTCACTTTCCTCAGCCAAGGTCAGCATTCATGATTCAACACTAAGAAAGAGACTAGGCAAAAAAATGGACTAATGAGAAGGTTCCGAGGCCTAAGGTGTACCTTTTTAGGAAGGTATGTACATGTAGTTTAAAACATGCCATTTCATAAAAAGAACATATCAACAGCAAGGAGGGCTGATGGCATTGTGATTGTCAGGCTCTTTTGCTTCTTCAGGACCTCGGTAACAACCAAAATTAATGGAGCCATGAATTCTTGTCTGGCCATCAGTTTGTGATCTAAAACTGACATTTCATGGTTAAAAACCTCTCAATGTTGCTAAATTAAAACAACTCTGCATGGAAGAACGGATCCGAATTTTGCCACAGCTATGTAAAAGCATTGCAAGTTATTGCAAACACCCTAATACGTCAAATGATCATTTCAAAACTGCATTCAATATTTAATCAGGATATCCTTGTTTGTCATTAAAATGTGTTTGATGAAGCATGTATGACAAAGAAGAAGAAGAAATCCTCAAATGGGCAAACACTCTTTCACAACACTGTACTTCCAGTGGTCATCCATTTCAATATGGAGCTGAATTATTTGGTAATTTCTTTTTCTTTGCTTCTCCTTTGTTATTCTGAGAGGCTACCTTATGTCAAAGCTCCCTCTCTTCAGAGGCTATTATGTAATTTGTCTATTAGCACAGGAAGGGGAGCACAGTGAAGTACTGACTGAAACAGGAGTGCTCTGTAATTAATTTTCCTTTCTGATTGTCTGCTGTTCCCATCTCCCCACTCAGCCATTCATTCACTCCACTCACCCGTAATACAGCTTTCAAGGCTTCAAAGCCTCCAAAGTCACCACTTGCCACTTGTGATTTTGACACATAAGATGCTGTTATTAAATGTGGTTTATTAAACATAAGATGTCTCTCCTCAAAGACTTTGTTAGTAAATGATTTGATTTGTGATATTCACATTGATTTCCTTTGTCTCACAGAAACCTGGTTGCAGCAGGAGGATTATGTCAGTATAAATGAGTCAACTCCTTTTAGTCATTTCAATTTTCACATTCCTAGAAGTACTGGGCGAGGAGGAGGAGTTGCAACCATTTTTCGTTCTGATTTACTAATTAGTCCCAGACCAATTGATAGCTACAGTTCTTTTGAACATCTAACCCTTAATCTTCCTCATCCAAGTTGCAAAACATTAAAACCATTTTTGTTTGTGGTTTTGTATCGTCCACCAGGCCCTTACTCTCAATTCTTGGGTCAGATCTCACATTTTTTATCTGATTTAGTATTAAATACTGATGGGGTCATTATAGTGGGGGACTTCAATATTCATGTGGATACTGAAAGTGATAGCCTAAATGCAGCCTTTAGTGCTATTTTAGACTCAATTGGCTTTACTCAAAAAGTACAGGGATCGACCCACTTGGGTAAACACACTTTGGACCTTGTACTGACATACGGTATTGAGTGTGAGGAAATAACAGTCCACCCACATAACCTGGTCCTGTCTGACCACTTCTTGATAACTTTTGAATTTACTTTAACTGACCATCTTAAATCTGAAAGAAAATTTCATTATAGTAGAGCTTTATCAGATAATGCTGTAACAATTTTTAAAGAATCTGTTCCATTCTTACTTTCCTCAGTGTCTCAGAGTAACACGGCAGGAATTCTATCTCTAACCCTTCAGAAATTGATGGTCTGGTTCACGGCGTTACTTCCTCATTGCGTTTGGCATTAGATAGTGTAGCCCCCTTAAAAAAGAAAGTGGCTAGCCATAGGAGGCTGACTCCTTGGTTTAACGCAGAGTTGCATACTTTAAAGCAGAATACTAGGAAGTTGGAGAGAAAATGGCGCACTACACGCCCAGAGGATTCCTATTTAACCTGGAATAACAGTCTACTGCTGTATAAAAAGACCCTTCAACAAGCTAGAACAGCATATTTTTCATCATTAATAGAGGCGAATAAGAACAATCCTAGGTTTCTTTTTAGTACAGTTGCCAAACTTACACAGAGTCATAGCTCTGTTGAGCCAACTATTCCCCCAGCTCTAAGGAGTGATGATTTTATGGGATTCTTCACAGATAAAATTAATTCTATTAAAAATAAAATCATTGGCATCCTCCCAAACATGATTACTTCTTCCTCAGTAAATGAGGCAGCATCTGAAAGAACTGTAGAACCTCATTTGTGCTTAGGTTGTTTTGATTCAGTCGAGCTTTCGGAATTATCAAAAATATTAGCCTCATCTAAACCTTCAACTTGTATGTTGGACCCAATTCCAACCAAATTATTTAAGGAAGTGTTCCATTTGGTTCCTGGCCCCATTTTGGATATGATGAATCTATCCTTAGTAAACGGATACGTACCACAGATAAAATAGCTGTAATTAAACCTTTACTCAAGAAACCTTCCCTTGATCAAGATGACTTAGTGAATTACAGACCTATATCTAACCTTCCTTTCTTATCCAAAGTCCTTGAGAAAATTGTTGTTAATCAAGTCTGTGAGCATCTAAACAGTAACGACCTGTTTGAAGAGTTTCAGTCAGGTTTTAGAGCTCATCATAGCACTGAAACAGCACTGGTGAAGGTTACTAATGATATTCTTATGGCCTCAGATAATGGACTTGTGTCTGTTCTGGTTTTGTTAGATCTCACTGCTGCTTTTGACACAGTCGATCATAATATTCTCTTAGAAAGGCTTGAACATGTTGCAGGGATCAATAGGCTGGTTTAAATCTTATTTGTCTGACAGATTCCAGTTTGTTCATCTAAATGATCAATCTTCTTCACTCTCAAGGGTTACTTGTGGAGTTCCACAGGGTTCTGTGCTTGGACCAATTCTTTTCACCATATATATGCTTCCAATTGGTAGAATCATTAGACAGCATGGGATAAATTTCCACAGTTATGCCGATGATTCACAACTATATTTATCCATAAATCCTGATGAATCCAGTCAGTTAGGTAGATTTCAGGCATGTCTGGAAGACATAAAAACATGGATGACCCTAAACTTTTTGCTTTTAAATTCTGACAAGACAGAAGTTGCTGTCTTTGGACCAGAAGGGTTAGTCAATCACTTCATCTGGATGGCATTAAATTGGCCCCCAGTAATAACGTAAAGAACCTTGGCGTTATTTATGACAAAGACTTGACATTTAAATCCCATATTAAACAGGTTTCTAGGATTTCCTTCTTTCACCTCCGGAATATTGCTAAAATTAGAAACATTCTGTCTAGGAGTGATGCTGAGAAACTAGTCCATGCATTTGTTACCTCAAGGCTGGAATACTGTAATTCTTTACTATCAGGTAGTCCACAAAATGCCATTAAAAGCCTTCAGTTGATCCAAAATGCGGCAGCAAGAGTTCTGATGAATATTAAAATGAGAGATCACATTTCTCCTGTTTTAGCTTCCCTTCATTGGCTCCCTGTTAAATCCAGAATATAATTTAAGATCCTTCTTCTTACATACAAAGCCCTTAATAATCAATCTCCATCATACATCAGAGATCTAATTGTTCCATATGTTCCAAACAGAGCACTTCGCTCTCCGACTGCAGTCTTACTTGTAGTTCCTAGGATTTCTAAAAGTAGAATGGGAGGCAGATCTTTTAGTTATCAGGCTCCTCTCCTGTGGAACCAGCTCCCAGCTTTAGTCCGTGAGGCAGACACTCTGTTTACTTTTAAGGCCAGGCTTAAAACTTTCCTTTTTGATAAAGCTTATAGTTAGAATGGCTAAGGTCACCCTGAGCTTGCTCTGTAGTTATGCTGCTATAGTCTTAGAATGCCGGAGGACAGACTGACCAATTTTCTTCACTCTGCTACTTCCTTTTCTACTACTACTCTCCAGTTGTATTACAGTACATTCTGTTATGTCAACTGTTAACTTTGTGTTCTCTCAGTGTTTTTCTCTCCATAGAAGATATACCTGGTCTGGTATCCTGCTTGGCTGCAATGCCCTGTTGGACGGGGGGCATCGACTGGGATGATGCTCCCAGTAACTGAACATCCACTGTGTCCTGTTATCAACTTTTACTTTCTGTAACATAGAAAGTTATCTTATATCAGATCTTCTGTTCCTTCTGTGTCTTCTCTGTCTTCTCAAATCCCCAGACGGTCGTGGCAGATGGCCGCTCCTACTGAGCCTGGTTCTGTTGGAGGTTTCTTCCTGTTAAAGGGGAGTTTTTCCTCTCCACCGTCGCTACATGCTTGCTCAGTATGAGGGATTGCTGAAGGATTGCTGTGGTTGAAATCTGCCCAACCTCACGCCAATGACTGACGCAATCTGCTGGGATTCCTTAAATAGGAAACTTTTTAACTAATTGGAATGTTTGTATAATTGTATTGAAATGACTTCTTGTTAAGTGCCTTGAGATGACATCTGTTGTGAATTGGCGCTATATAAATAAACTGAATGGAATTGAATTGAATTGAATTATTAATGCACATCCATCTGGCCGTGCCATTGACAGGCCTGCACACCCTGGCTGACCAGATGCATGTCCAGGTGGCCTAATAAACAGAGCACATCGGCGCTGCTAACAGCTCAGTGTTTGGATAGTTGTGGGATGAGAGGAGAAAGCAGAGCTGACTGGCTCTTTCCAGTCAAAAATTAGCCAATGACGATGCTGTTTTTCCCGCACGCTGTTGGGGGAAAAAAAAGTCAGACCCCCTGATGGTGCCCCAGAATGCTTGTACACTATTGCGTGTGGTTGTGATGCTTCATTGTGTAAGCTTTTTTCCTCCCAGCAGAAACATGTTTGCTTTTGCTGGTATGAACACTTTGGACTGAGTGCCGGCCGCACACAAGCTTGTTTAGAGATTTCCATATTCTGTCATTACTGACTACATTTTTCCTTCTGTTGTTTGAAAATCGTAGCTTTTTTATCTTCCTGATAATTAACTGGGATGTTGGAAGAAAATTCCAACTCCTGAAGCTCTGAGAGAGACAGAGACCTTTACACACTCTCAGAATCGAGAACTAGAACATGCAAGAAATTTGCCATGACTAATGCCTCTGTGAGCAATCCGATACTTTGTCAATCATTACTCACACAGTGAACACTGTCTTCGATCTCGCTGGCCTACATTCGGCCTTGCTTTGGCTTTCTTCAAAGCTCAGTCCCGTGACTCTCATTCTGAAGCAAAACAGTTGTGTTTATGTTTGCGTGGGGAAAGGGAGAAAGACAGCGATTATACGAGCAGTGGTTGATGTGGCCACCGGGGTCACAACTGCAGACCCAGTGACCGCACTTTCATGTGCCCTCTTTCCACTCAGGAATGGTAAACAAACAGGACCATGAGAGCAAGCTCTGGTTGCATCTAACACACCTGTTGCATTGTTCCACAGTCTCTAGTCTCAGGTGGCAACACCCTGTCTTCTACCAAAGCTTCTTTGGTTTTTAGGGCTGGACTTTTATGAATATGCTTCAATCTAAACCAGGTGTGCTCAAGTTCAGTCCTCGAGAGCTACTATACTGCCACTAATAAATGCGTCCTTGCTTATACACATATGAATGAAATAGGTGCATTCATCAGCAGGTCATTCAGCTCCACAGAGGGCTGGTAACCAGCCATACATTTGATCCGGGTGGGTTGGAGAAGGAATACATCAAAAATAGCAGAACGGTAGCTCTTGAGGACTAGACATGGGCCCCCTAAACCTTTCTGTTAAATCTCTGGCCGTCTGGTTAGGGGGGTCATTTTGCCCGAATGCGATCCTCTGTCACAGTCTTAAGTCTTTTGCAGCCTCTAATAGACTTTCTTCCAGGATTATAATGTATTTCACTCCATCTAGCTTCTCGTCAAGTCTAACCAACATTGTAAGGTTTGTCACTGTTTTCTCTGGTAAACGTTGTTCATGCTGCGATGGACTGGCGACCTGTCCAGGGTGTACCCCACCTCTCACCCGATGACTGCTGGAGACAGCCATCAGCCGTGTTACTATGCTAAAATATCTTGGTTAAGGCTGCCGACTGCGTCAATCTGGTGAGAGAACAGATAACTTCACAGAACCTGAGTTTTTAAAAAAAACTCAAACTGTCTTTTTTTAAACTAGCTGTTCTCTATTTACTTTTTATTTGATAAGAATATTTTGGGAAAATTTTGTGCAAAACCTCTAACATCTTGTCACTTTATACCTATGTTTTAGTACAATCTGGATGTCATCCTTCCCCCTCTGCACCTTTTCAATCCATCTCTATTTTCTTAATAAAGTCACACAACGTCCACACAATCCTGCATCCATCTACAGTATAGAAACATGGTCAAGCAGCAGTGGAGGGCTTAGAGAGGCAGTTACTAAATAACCCAAAGCCACAGCCCTACACTCACCTTTCCCCTGATAGCCCTTCACCTTTGGAACCACGTGAAGAGAGCCTGTGTGCTGACTCCCTACAGTGTGCTCTCAAACACTCTCACACACTCAAAGAGCTTAGACAGGGAGACAATCTGAGCAGCACAGACTAACACCACAACCTTATGCAGATTTTTTTCATTCAATACATATCAAGATAAACAGCCCAAAAGTTAAACGTGTTATTTTTACTGTCCTATCACCTAAAACAACACATAAACTTACTGCATCTTAAGTTTCAACTTGGGTGTCATTCAGTGCAAATGACTCACCGTTCACTTTTCACGCTGCTGACGTTTAAAAATTCTTGTTCACACCTTTTTTAAGCACTGACGGCACCAAGCTGTCGGGTTCTACTGGGCTCAGGAATGCGCTCACAGGTCCAGAATGAACATGCATGTTGGCAGTGGCTGTTGTCCATCCTTATGTGACTTTTAACAAGTGTCAGGAAGAATTCTAGTCTCCTCTTAACATGAAGCGGGATAATTTGTTGACAGGGTTGATATGGGTCACCCAGTCCACAAAAAGCTGACCTTTATGAAAAAGTGGCAAGAAGAATCCAGTGTTGAAAGAAAGCCGATGAAACCAAAGATATGAAAGTGGGTGTTCTGGTTTAATGAGACTAAACTTGAGCTTTTTTGGTTTACATGTAAAACCTATGTGTTGTTGAAAACTAACGCCGAATAATACCCATCAATGAATGAATCATTGGTGAAACATGGTTTTTTTCATCAAGATATGGGAATGCTTTTCCTCAGCAGGGACATAAACACTGTTCAAACTTAATGGAAAGATGGAGTTAAATTATTGAAGAAAACCTGTTTGAAGCTGCAATCAAAGCCCAGACCTAAATCCAACCGAGAAGCTGCGGCAAGATTTGAACATTTTTGTCTACCCAGTCTGTCTGAGTAATTTTACAAAGAACAAAGGGCACACATTCCAGTCTTTTGATGTGCAAAACAGGTAGACATACCTAAAAAAAACTTGCAGCTATAACTGCAGCAAAAGCTGGTTCTCCAAAGTCTGGCTTTCTGAACCAGCACAAACACATGTTAAACATCCAACATTTTGTTTTGAACTACCTGGTACCATTTTCCCTCCATTTCTCGTTAACTAAAGTTGTTCTATCACATAAATTCCCAGTTAAACACATTGGAGTCTATGGATTTGATGTGACAAAATGTGAAAAAGTTCAAGATGCATGAATGCTTTTGACTGTACAGATGACCAAACATCACATCTAAGAATGTCAACAAGTCTGATCATGACTCCGGTGCATTGTAGTATAATGTTTCCTTATTTGACATCATTATCTTTTAAACCAACCTTTTCTTTCTTTTTGACCTTTTAAAATTTATATATTGATAAGAAATGTACATCTGAGATCTGAGGATCTAAAACTACAGTTGCACAAGGGCGGATTAAAAATAATTGTGTGGGAATGTGTGTCAGCAAAAAGCCACTCCCTCCCATTGTAGCGTCTGAATGAGCAAGATGCCGTTGGAAAACATGAGTCACTAGACCTACAACTCATAACAATAATATTTAGCATGAGTAGGGAATTTGGAGCAGTTTGCAGAAGGTAGATTGGTGATTAGTGGCTTTTTTACGCAGACTGGGAGTGGCCGACCGTGACAAAACTGCTGCCCTGACATCACTAATCCACTCCAACCCACACATTCTACGCACGAGCCTTGTAAAAAGTGAGGCCACAACTGAAAGATGGTGCAACTAATTCAGGAGCAGAACCAGAGTGATCCAGATTAGCCACATTAAAAACTTCACCCTCCTCTGCCTTGTGTGGGTGTGATTGAGATCTTTCCTTGTTATGCCCTGTTAGAGAATTAAGAGAATACTTTCTCTTCATGCACGCCCATTTTTTGAATTTGTTTTCCTTTATCATAAAGGACGAAACTGTATATTATGCAATAAACAAGAGAATCTAGTGAAGACGTCATTGATAAGATTAGAATTTTATTTTACGTAGTTTATCAAACAAATTTTGTGTCCCATTTGGGTAAACGTTTTAATTTCTAAATAACCTACACGCCTGTATCCAATTTTTTCTATTTTCTGTCGGGTCGGATCTTCCCGCGCTGCCTGCGGATGTGACGTCAAGCACGTTCATGTTAAATGTTTCAGATCACTCTGCCACCACCGCTACTCAGCACTCGCAAGCAGTTCAATGGATTGTGCAAATACACAGAAGAGACCAAGGAAAACTCTGACACCAATAGTAACTCCACATAAGACTACAAAAGTTAAATCCCTGACAAGTACCCGAAAAAGATAGAAGATTGAGAGCGCCTGACGTACGAGTGCATGCTGCGAGAGCGAGCAAAAAGGAAGAGCAGTTTCGTTTTTTGGCCACAGGTGTCAGTCGCGAGTTTAAATTTCAGAAAATTGCTTATAGCCCCTTTAAGTTCTTTCCTCATAATGCCACCTGTTTGTGAAGTTCACCATTCCCTGTTGAAGTAAAGCACGCCAATACTTTACTGAGATTTTGATCTCAGGCTTTCTAGCTTCCCTTTTTTATTCAAATGTAATGGACGTAAACTTGATAATTATGGTCAAACACCAATTCAATTTTATTTAAATTAGACCACAGGGCAGGTCTCCAAAAAATACCTTTTCTATCTCTGAATGCATTTGGAAGATGTAATCAGGCTTTTTATGTTGCGTTTGGAGTAATGGCTTCTTCATCTCTGAGTGGCTTTTCAGCTGATTACAGTACAGGACTTGTTTCAGTGTGGGAAATCAGACTCTCTTTCCTGCTTACTATTCAGATATTTAGTAAACAGAAATAATTGTGTTAATCCTAGCTGACCTAAAATAGGATATATGTAACATAATGATTAACAAAAGGGGTCAGTTACAGCATGTTTAAATATCTGATATCAACTAGAGAATATACTATGCTATATGTATATACTATGTACTTTTATACATAGCTTTTTGTGGTGTTTGTGTATCTTTCCAGTGGCATTCAGTCTAAGCATGAAATAGGTACATATTATGTACATAGGTGGAATTGTTAAGGAAAATTTATGTAAAGCAAGAACTTATATAATCCTTAATATAGTGGAAAAAGCTATGTTCACATTGTAACAAATCTGGTATTTGCTATTATTTATGTTCATTTTGGTGGTATTCTGGCAGAACTGTGTTTATCCAACTTTTTTTTTTAACACACACACCCAGCACCTAACTGACCGACAGTTCGCCAACAACTTATATTGAATGTTGATTTTAGTCATTCACTCTAGTACGGATTACATTAAAAATTATTTGATGATCACCCTTATCAGATATTTGTGGTTGGATTGGGACATTTCCATGATGCATTACCCAGTTATTTTGTTTTAGGCAACCATATTTCTACGGTTACGGTTGCAAATCAAAAATACTCAATGTCATGTCAAAACTGTAGTTTCTTGAACGTAAACAAAATGCATGCCATATTGTTGTATTTTGGGAAAATAATATTTCTTTTTCACACGTTTTTAGATACACAAACATTCACACACATTAAAGTGAGTAATCATCAATCAGATTTACAAATCGGAATCATCTGAACCATGGCTCAGGGTGTTGACTCAGAAAATGAATCATGGAACTTGCAGCGGGCCCAGATCCTCCGAGCAGCTGTTCCAACAAACCAGGTGCCGGGGCCCGGTCCACTATGGGTCGTGTTTTCACGACGGGGTGGGAGAGGGTTGGGATGAATGTTGGGATGAATGTTGGAGGGTCACTTTCAAATCATGGAACTAGATCAAATCCGCACAAAGAAAAACAAGCTCTGGTGTTTAACCTGTGTGCACAGGAGCAAAAAAAAGGGTGTTATTCCTGAATGGCTGCCTTGGTGAGTGAACTCTCTAGCTATTTCCTCCCATTCATACGTTGAAAGGTCCTGACTTTCTCCTAAGTGGTATCTTGGCTCTAGCATATGATTTTCTCCAGCTATATCCAAAAGTAGGAAGCTTTGTTTGACCTTAAATAGGAAATCACGGCAGGAAGTCAGATAAAATTCATGAATAAAGGATTAGACTTTCACAAAGCACTTTCTGATTTATAAGGATTTGGGGTGTTTTTGATGTTGTCTTGGTTCTTTTAAGGCTGTCTGACAAAATATCACAAACATCTGTTTTCAGAAGCTTTGTGCAGCCTGACTCTCAGTTTATGGCTTGCACACAGAATGTCCTCATCCGTGTTTAACATTTTTCACATTCAAACATGACAGAAACTCACTGTTTGTGACAGCATGAGTGCAAACGTTTGGAAAATAAGAGTTTTCAAAGGTATGAATTGTAGTTGTCGTGGCGACAGTGTGTGATCTTAGCTTGATGTTCTCATTCGTGGGTGGCCCAGATATGTGAGTCACAGAAAAAAAGACCACTCACTTAGCCTCTGCTGTCACGATATGAGAGGCTGTAAACTCTGTATTTTTTTCCTTTTTTGTTCCCCAATAAGAGGCCATATGGTTGGGCCCTCTTTCAGCTGGTGCAACCCTCGAACCCTGTTGTCTGAACTCGTTTTCTCCAAGTTCAGCTGAAAGATGAGCAAACACTGAGTCGGGCCCGACACATGCTGGATTTTTTTGAAGATGATCAGCTTCCAACGCAGCTATGTTTCATGGATTTTTTTCTGTACTTGGATACATAGTGTCAAAAGAAGCACAGATAAAATATTAGCTTTTTAATATAAAACCATGTGAATGAGTCAACAAGACAGAGACAGGCCAGGTTTTTCTTCTAAATGCAGTCCAACATGTCTGAGTTCCACTTAGCAGTTTCTTCACAGATTAAAGTTAGCTTTTACGTATAAGCTAGTGCATAATTTAGTTTAGCACAACATTCTGGGCTTCATATTTTGATGAATGGTTTGAATGGTTCATGGATTTTTTTTAACATCTAACCTGATACAAAATGGTTTTACAATGAAAAGTGCTTTATCCTCTTTTCAGAAAATTGCTAAACTTAGTTATTTGCAACAAGAGAAAAAGATAAGATCCCCAGTATCAGCTTGAGGTCCATCGTGGTGTTTTTAAATAAGCATTATGACAGTCTCTGAATAATATAATATAATATAATATAATATAATATAATATAATATAATATAATATAATATAATATAATATAATATAATATAATATAATATAATATAATATAATATAATATAATATAATATAATATAATATAATATAATATAATATAATATAATATAATATAACATAATATAATATAATATAATAATTTAAACTCCAATACATGGTGTTGGTCAGCTGTCTGTTATTTTTGTCAGCCAAACCCACAGTGAGCTGTGCAGTCACAATTTGCATGACTGTTTAAAAAGAATCTGCATAGCAGTACACATAGTTTTAAGTTGAAAATGGGTTTTTACTATTTATTACAGTGTTGTTCATGCTTTTCGATGGCATTTACATTTTAAGTGAGACTGTATTATCTGCTGCATCCTTCTCTTTGGCTGTGTAATGTTGCTTACTCTCCACACTGAGTTTAGCATTGTTGCTATTGTTGCCTTAGTTAATTTTTTGTTACATATAGCAAATATTCTGATCCCTCTGGCATTTGACTTACAGTAATTGTTTTTACTTGTGTAATTTTTATCCCTGTATTTATTATTTCTCTATGTTTTAATTTGTTGTACAGTGTCCTTGAGAGTCTTAAAAGGCACTTCCAATAAAATGTATCATTATTATTATTATTATTATTATTATTATTATTATTATTATTATTATTATTATTATTATTATTATTCAAAACAGTAACAAGCAATTAATAAAAATAAATAAAAATTATTCTGACGAGAAAAAATCATTCTGGCTTTTCTTATTGAGCAACAAGTGCTGCTGTGTACCCCTCTTCTGTCCCAAAGCCACAACTGGTGGTCCGGTCCACGAGGTCCAGACCTTCCCAGCTGCAGTCAGAACAGGAGATCTTCACATCTCCTCATCAAGAAGACTCAGCTGATCCCCCTACAGTCAAGATAAGATATTGATGTAACGTGATTTTTTAAAAATAAATCACTGAACTCCAAAAAAACCTCTGCATTTCTATTTTTTTCTTTTGATCCATTTTATTGCTAGTGTTGATTGTATAAAAAAGGCAAAAATGTTCATTTTCCTATAACTTGTAGATTCCTGAGTTGACCACAATGTTTAAAAACTTCATTTGTGGTTCATACATATGAATTATTTTTAACTTTCTGTCTGTACTATGACATTATTCTGACATTACAGCCACATGGTTGATTACGCAAATTAGATGATGTCATTTGGAGACTTCTAGCAACTTGTAGGATAGCCAGTAACTACTTTCCCTAAAAAGCAGTTCGCAACTGAAGTGCTTAGATGGCTGTCCTTGTAATAGAGCTGCACAAAGAGCAGTTGAAACATATTACATTTTACTGCTGCTTTCATGAAAATTGGCATCCGAACTGGTGAATAAATTAATCAACAGATTTAATGGAACACAATCACAGGACTACTGTAGGCCAGTACTGGATTTCAAAGCTGAGTTTTCAAGCATATGCAGTTGTGTAAAAAAAAATTTTTTAAATAAAATAAAAAAGTCAGTTTTTTTAAAGGAACTTTCACGTATGTCTAGTGTAATTTTTAAAATAAAATATCTAGAATATAGATTATTTAATCACAGGTAAACACTAAGAAATAACTTTGGTTTGCTCATCAGACAAAATATAACAAAATGTAACTGAATATTTAGGAGACCTTAGCCCCTAGGGCTAGAGCTACCCTCTTTCACTAAATTACCTTTAGTGAAATGCTTCCTATCGCCACCTATACCAACATTGGTCTGAGGAAAGTTTTTTCCCCACCCCTCACTTTCAGCTGTAATATGTTTTAGGGATTTTTGCATATACAGCCTGTTTCAAATCACCCAGCAGCATCTCACTGAGCTCAAAATCTGTCCTTTTACTCAAATCTTCATGTTTTTCTTAGAGAGTAGCAAGAGTCTGCTGCAGATCACTTGATGAAATTGTCAAGGTTTTTGGATGATTCTTTTAGCAGCTTGCCTTTGCTTTCAGGGTGAATTTGGCCACGGATGTTTGCAGGTATTTTAAATGTCCTCCACTTGTATACCATTTTCTGGACAGAGGAATGGCTGATTTCAGATTCAGAGACCATTTTAGTTCCCTTACCAAACTCATAAACTGCAACATTCCTCTCTCTGAAGGCCTAAGAAAGCTCTCTCAATGGTGTTCACTCTGATTTCAAGGAGTTAGGAGTACAACAAGCTATCCAGGTGAGATTTAAACAGAGCAAACCTTTTTCAAAATGCAATAGAACTGTAATGTAGAGGTGTTCTATTTTATTTCTCACTAGAGATAAAAATTTTATTTATTATTTTTATTTTGGAAAATTTTCTGAAAATAATAAAGGTCTTTTATAAATTTTATTGTTTATTTATATGTTTATATAACTGAAAATCTTCAAGATTATTACAAATGACCGTAAATATTGACATGTACAAATGTTTTAGAAAAACACAGGCTTTTATAGGGTGTCATAATGTATTTCTCATGGCTGTACATGGCCACTGTTTTCAATGACAAAAAGTTCTGATTGAGACTTCCGTGTCAAGGTACCCCCAAAAAATCGTATTGAAAATTCAACTGACAACATGATAGGAAAGTAAAACGTGAAGATGTCTACCAAAAGATGTCTGCTACTGTCAAAATCTGGTTGAAAAGTTGCATCAAATGGTCTTACCAAGCCTCATTTTAAACAAGGTATTTAAGGCAAAATTTATACATTTACACATTACATTGGATTTATAGGCTAAAAAAACCAGTTTAGAGAAAAATAAATTCTGGGCTATTTATAGAGGCCTGGCTGAGAAAGATGGATCAAGTGTAGGAAATCCTCCATTTCTGGAACTTAGCTAATTCTATATACAGTATTTGGTCTGTTTTAGGGATATAAATCCATGTTTGAAAAGATACTTTGAAAAAGCAGTTATTACCAAATTTAACTTTCTTTTGTCAAATGTAATACATTTCTCTACAGATTCAACTCTATCAAAGAATGTGTTCTGAAAAAATAATAATAATTAAAAAAATATATATATATATATATGTTTTTTTAGGCCTTTTACCCTCTGCTCTGTTAAATTTCTATGGCTCTAACAAGCTCAGGGAGTAATAAAAGGGAGCCCTGTAGCCTTTCCACCTGCTTACTGGCACAACCACCTCAGGGAGTAGGTTTGGATTAGAACTTGCCTAAAGCTCTCCAGCCCCATGAGACAACAGGCCACAGAAAGCCTTGTCCGGACTTGCCAGTGTACAGTAGAATTGAATCCCACCCTACAAGTCAGGCCTGTTTTCCTGTGTCTACCCTGCAGCCTTATGTGGGATAATTAGCCAACTCTCAGGGATGGGTGAACCATTGGATTGAGTGTAACACCTGAGCCTCCACAGTAAAGGGTGTCCTCTTGGAAATGTGTAAAACCAGTTTAACATCCATATGAAACTGCTTGAAGTTTCCTCTTAGCTTTTTCTTGACTTATGAACAGTCCAATTATGACAAAAATACAGTACATTGAAAAAAACTGTTTTCCCACAAATGTAATTTTATATATATATATAACCCTAACCCTGCTCTTGGGGGTACAGGTAATCATTGCCAAGAAAAATTAATGGCTTTCCTGGATTGGCTGCTTTGCAAATGCCAGCTAATAGTGTGTCAAATAGCATTGCGCCTACTGTATTTCAGCTTCCCAACATGTATTTTCTTTTGAACATTTTAGATATCCTGTATAAGAAAATCTGTAATCTGGAGGATTTTCCATGAATAACTTGGAATTATGTTCCACAGAAAATCTGTGAATAGGTAAATCCACAAATACTGAACCCCAAACAGTGAAGGGTCCACTGTAATGTAACTTGAACAAATACAATAGTTTTAAATGTCTAATTCTTTTAGACTCCAAAATTTATTTTTATAATATAGGTTGGTTATCATAAAAACTAACATTATTAAACAGAAAATAAACGGGATTTCTTGCAGCCAAATACATTGAACCTTATGATGGCTGATGATCACTAAACAGTGGAGCATCATTAGATTACGGCGTTTCTATCCAATAGGTGTAAATCTCAATTACATCAAAACAAAACACATGGAAAGCTCCTCAAAATGCTACAGTTGTCCTTCCTAAGATTTCAAACTCCCACTGATCCAGTATATTGTGTTGCACTAAAACTACCTAATAAGCACAATCCCTTTGGGGACTAATAATATGTGTCATACATATTGTAATCGTCTCATAAATCCAACAGTGAGCACTAGTGAACATTCTTGACAAATCCTTGTAGAGATCGCTCTAGCATGAATGCAATACAGGCAGCCCTGTGGGCATCAGCTGGGAAAACAACTAGAGACTGATAACAGATCAGACCCACATTCCCTCCAGAGCCGTGCTGAGGGGCAAAGCAGACCACCAGTTTTCTCATGCACTGAAAGCTGTAAGCTTTGGTGCACGTGTGAGGCCTGCAGAGGCTGAGAGTTGGCGGCGTCTCACACAACTCCTCCGCTTTGATACACATCTCATGTTGCGACCAGGTTGCATGCGGCCGTGTGAATGCCTTTGCGAGAGATGAAAACAAAAACATACGTCTCACTGACTTCATTCAGAGTCGGTTTTAGGCGAGCCTGTTTCCAATAATGTGAGGAATGGTTTGGAACTGTAAAGCCCAGGTGCTGACAGACCTCCCTCCAAGCTGAGCAAGGCTCTCCGGGTCCATGCTGCGCAGGCCTGGCTGGGCCCTGCTGGACGGATGAGTACAGGTTGCCCAGCAGGCTGTGTTGTCTCAGCCTTCAGCCAGGGATGATAGATAGCGCTGGAAATGCTCCCAGAGAGGGGGTGAACACGTGTGGCAAGCCGTGGCAGGTGGTGAGCGCTGACTTGACAGCAATTAAATGTACAAATCTTTGATTAAGCACGGTGGAAGGCAGTCATTAGCAACACTGAATTGGCTCTCACACACATGTATGAACTGCTTCAGCCTCTCCCAAGGCATACACACACAGACAATTTTCTTATCTCAGCTCTAGCACTAATTTATGACTGGGTCTCGTTTGACTAATACAGTCTTCATGACAGTCTTATTTTTAACAGCAACAAACTCAAAATACACAAAAAAATCAATGTTGCATTGAAAACAGAAATTCCTAATTTGACTGTTGGTCTATGAAAGCGTTTAAAGATTTGTTTGGACTCTGCGTCCTGATAGGCATATGAGCAAAGGAAATGAATACCTGGAACATACTGTACATTTGAAGGAACAGACTTTATCACATTTAATAATATCAACAAATTAAATCTATTGTAAACTGTAAATTTAGGCTCATTACAGTTGAGATACAAATGCCAGCAAGAGTTTTAGATTTTTTCAATATCAATCCCCCAAATTGCTGTCTATAATATACAGTACATTAACCACATTGGATGAACCAATAGCCCTTCCTATTTCAAAATGGGAGGTGGATCAATCAGACAGCTTGGACCAAAATTTCTGCTCTCAGATATGTTTAAGAACCTTTAAAATAACTAAAAATCCCAATTTACAATTATTACGATACAAAATCTATCATAAAGTACACTATACAGTCCAACAGATGTTCAGGATTGGTTTTACATCGTCTAATACCTGCTTACAATGCACAGCCAATATACCAGATAATTATATCCATGCGCTTTGGTTCTGTCCACCTGTTCAGAATTTCTGGTGCCAGATATGTGAGAACGTATCAAAGTGTCTGAAATGTAATATTCCACCTTCTCTCTCAGTTTGCTTGCTGGGAAACTTAGATGGTGTCTCCATGAACATAAAGTTAGTTCAAATGGTTTACATTGCCTTATGCATCGCTAAGAAAACCATCTTCCTGAACTGGAAAAATAAAAATGCTCTTAATCAGTATCGAGATCTCTTGTTGGACCACATTGGTCTTGAGATGGTCTCTGCCTCCACATCTGTTCAATCTCTCTGGGCTCGTTTGATCGGCTCCATCACCTAGTAGGTGTGGCTAGCCTTTGGTTTGGTCGTATGGGACATTGTTGCTGATGTGGGGGTTTTTGGGGTTAGGGGCGCCTGGGGGAAGTCCTTGGAGGTGGGATCACTAGGTGGATCATGTGTTGGGTCTCATGGCCCCCTTCTGGGGTGGGGCTTTGGTGGCCATGGGTGGTAGCTCCTTGTAGCTGCATGATGTGCCTCTGGGGGGTTGCACTGGGGGACATGGTTTACTGGCCTGGTGGCCGTGCTCCTCTTTGGTGGGTCCGGGGTGGGGTTGGGTGCTCAGGGTTCTGAGGTGTCGCCCCCCCTGGCTGTGGTCCTGGCTGGGGGTCGGCCAGTGTGGGTGTCTCTGTTGCCGGTGCCCGTGTGTAAGGGTCGGGGTCTGCCGACGTGTGCTGCCGTTTCTTTCCCCCCTCTGGGCCGGTTCTCATTGCCGATGTCTGGATGGCATCCCGCCTTGTTTGTGTGTTGGGGTGACCGGGCTGGTGGTTGGGGTGGGTGGCGTTTCTGGACATTGAACTTGGCTCCTGGCTCTTGCTCTTTGTGCGCTGCGGAGTATTTTGGTCAGGTGTGCAACCAGGCTCGGTCGGGCTCACCGGTGGACTGGCCGGGTACTGGAGGTGCAGGACAGGTGAATGAGAGGGCTGGAGTCGGTCGCTTGCTGAGCCATCAGACAGCGGTTGCTGCTCTGCCGGGGATAGGGGGTGGTGGATCTCTGTGTGTCGGTCGGCCAGGGCATTGGTCTGTTCCTGGTACAGGTGGGAATATCGCTGGGGTTTTGGGCCGGTGCATACCTTGGGTTCCTGCCTGGACACAGGAGCCTTTGATGCATGGGTGGTGCTGGGGGCCTCCTTTATTTGCGGGGAGAAGAAAAAAACAAAACAAAAAAAAAGAAACTGATATGTGTACTATCCGTCCTGGTATCAGATTTGCAATTACATTTAGCTCTGAACTTTGACTGGGCCATATTAACACCTAAATAATACGTATGCTTTGATCTAAATAGTTCCATTATATCTCTTGCTATATTATATATATATATATATATATATATATATATATATATATATATATATATATATATACAGTGGCTTGCAAAAGTATTCGGCCCCCTTGAACTTTTCCACATTTTGTCACATTACAGCCACAAACATGAATCCATTTTATTGGAATTCCATGTGCAAGACCAATACAAAGTGGTGTACACGTGAGACGTGGCACAAAAATCATACATCATTCCAAACATTTTTTACAAATAAATAACTGAAGAGTGGGGTGTGCGTAATTATTCAGCCCCCTGAGTCAATACTTTGTAGAACCACCTTTTGCTGCAATAACAGCTGCCAGTCTTTTAGGGTATGTCTCTACCAGCTTTGCACATCTAGAAACTGAAATTCTTGCCCATTCTTCTTTGCAAAACAGCTCCAGCTCAGTCAGATTAGATGGACAGCGTTTGTGAACAGCAGTTTTCAGATCTTGCCACAGATTCTCGATTGGATTTAGATCTGGACTTTGACTGGGCCATTCTAACACATGGATATGTTTTGTTTTAAACCATTCCATTGTTGCCCTGGCTTTATGTTTAGGGTCGTTGTCCTGCTGGAAGGTGAACCTCCGCCCCAGTCATAAGTCTTTTGCAGACTCCAAGAGGTTTTCTTCCAAGGTTGCCCTGTATTTGGCTCCATCCATCTTCCCATCAACTCTGACCAGCTTCCCTGTCCCTGTTGAAGAGAAGCACCCCCAGAGCATGATGCTGCCACCACCATATTTGACAGTGGGGATGGTGTGTTCAGAGTGATGTACAGTGTTAGTTTTCCGCCACACATGGCGTTTTGCATTTTGGCCAAAAAGTTCCATTTTGGTCTCATCTGACCAGAGCACCTTCTTCCACATGTTTGCTGTGTCCCCTACATGGCTTGTGGTAAACTGCAAACGGGACTTCTTATGGTTTTCTTTTAACAATGGCTTTCTTCTTGCCACTCTTCCATAAAGGCCAACTTTGTGCAGTGCACGACTAATAGTTGTCCTATGGACAGATTCCCCCACCTGAGCTGTAGATATCTGCAGCTCGTCCAGAGTCACCATGGGCCTCTTGGCTGCATTTCTGATCAGCGCTCTTCTTGTTCGGCCTGTGAGTTTAGGTGGACGGCCTTGTCTTGGTAGGTTTACAGTTGTGCCATTCTCCTTCCATTTCTGAATGATCGCTTGAACAGTGCTCTGTGGGATGTTCAAGGCTTCGGAAATCTTTTTGTAGCCTAGCCTGCTTTAAATTTCTCAATAACTTTATCCCTGACCTGTCTGGTGTGTTCTTTGGACTTCATGGTGTTGTTGCTCCCAACATTCTCTTAGACAACCTGTGAGGCCGTCACAGGGCAGCTGTATTTGTACTGACATTAGATTACACACACGTGCACTCTATTTAGTCATTAGCACTCATCAGACAATGTCTATGGGCAACTGACTGCACTCAGAACAAAGGGGGCTGAATAATTACGCACACCCTACTTTTCAGTTATTTATTTGTAAAAAAAATTTGGAATCATGTATGATTTTCGTTCCACTTCTCACGTGTACACCACTTTGTTTTGGTCTTTCACGT
Organism: Valencia hispanica; assembly: GCA_963556495.2. Classification (NCBI taxonomy): domain Eukaryota; kingdom Metazoa; phylum Chordata; class Actinopteri; order Cyprinodontiformes; family Valenciidae; genus Valencia; species Valencia hispanica. The sequence goes on from OY747700.1 coordinate 14,216,293, forward strand.
GGAATTCCAATAAAATTTATTCATGTTTGTGGCTGTAATGTGACAAAATGTGGAAAAGTTCAAGGGGGCAGAATACTTTTGCAAGCCACCATATATATATATATATATATATATATATATATATATATATATTTGCCCTATAGGTCAAATGTCCGACTCGAAGGTTTTATTAGAAACAATGGTTTTGTAAAATCCCCCTTGGATTTGAACACTTTTCTAAGAAACTACAGTTCTTTTCATGTGGTAAGATGTGTGACTTTACATAATGTCTCATACATCTAACAAGACCCTTTAGAGTTGCCACAGTCTTCCTGAGGGACTCAGAGAGGTAATTGCTACCTCCTTCCCACCTCACTAATGAGCACAAGGTTATCCCTTACACCAAGGGTGCTCTGAAACATCTCACTGTCTATATCCCATAATCCCATCGTCTAGGAAACTGGAATTTTTATGCGGCTTTGCATCTGAGATTCCTCCTGTGAATTATGTAAGATCTCAGTTGCCACACAGGATTACTGATAATTTATCACAGTTTCGGGCCAACTGCACAGTGCAGGTAAGTTACTGTTTATTCACATGAATATGTTTTCTAAATATCCCCTTAATAGTGCGTGAAAAGAAAAATTACACAAAAATATTCTACTGTGAATGTAACAGTGCTACTCAGCATGTTTCATGGGAGTCTGTGACCGTGGAGATGTGAAGGTTCTCCCTCCCTGTCAGAGGCAGGAGACACTGCAGTACATCCCACTGGACCAAACCCATCCCATGATGAGCTAATCAAACAAGGACTTAACTGTTTAACACCTGTGAGAGGGTAAATCATTCAAAATGAATGCTGTTCTATGTTATGCAGAATACATTTGACCCTAACCGTAAGTTTTTTTCAATACACTGAACTATTTTAGAATGTAGAGTTCATTTTATCTACACCAGATACAGAGGAAAATATAATGATAGCAATATAAATTAAAATCTTATTTATAGAGCATATGCACAAAATATTGTCATTATTTTAAAAAACTAAGGAAGATGGAGGACATTATATCTAATGGAGCATTTCTGTGCTGATCTGCCAGCTCCTGCCAGAGTTTTAATCAAAAATATTCTAGTTGAAAAATTCCATAATTTAATGGAGTCTAACAAGGATCCCAGAGCCTTCGGAAGGAAAGCATACCCACAACTTTACACCCCCCACCATATCTAACGGGGAGCCTGGGTTGCTTTTCCACTTATTCATCCTTTATTTCACATCAAATACACCCAGGAGTGTTTTCTGCTAAGAAAAACAACAAAACAAAACAAATGAAACTTAATATTAGTCTCATCTGACTGTACCACATGGTTAAAATTAACTTCTTGCTTATTTTTGTGATGGTAGGACACATAGGGTTGTGTTTTTTTTCTGCCATGCCTCCCAAACATCTGGTTCGCATGTATATTTTGACTAATGGTTGTTATGGCGACTTGGTGGCTCCCATACATGGTCCCTGTTAAAAAAACAAAATAAACTGTTGATGTGATGATAATTTTTCCTATAAAAATATTTGTTTTGAAGGAGGTGAGATGCTGCTCAAAGACCACTTCACGTCATCATTTTAAGATACATCATGACAAGCTGTCAATAGCATTTCCTGGGTCTTGTTTCATTTCCCCTTGTTTTGCTGCCCACCCCTCCAACCTACTTCTCTTCCTGGAATACGCTGGCCGGCCTAATCACAGGAACCGACCCAGGCTAGAGGTGCATGCCTTTGCACATGGCAGCACAAATTAAAACGTCTCCTGCCACCCGCCTCCCTAATTCCCTGGCACTATGCCCTGGCCAGTCCCTCGAATTACAACCAGGCCTCCGCGTAGCGTAGCCAGCATGGGGCAGGCCAGCTTATTGACACGGAGCCCCTCCCTGAACTCTCTGAGTCAATAACCGAGTATCTCAGAGCACATGCATTCAAGCTAGCCACATGAGGGTTAACCTCATTGTCAAAGGCAGTAGTTTTAGGGCTTGGATCTGCAAGAGGTTGTTTTGTGTCCACTAGTTACCACACAGATAGAGAATTGAAAGTTCAAGCTCTTGTTATTGTTTAATCTTCTATAGGATCCACCATGCATTTCTAGAATTAGTCTCTAGATAACTCTAGTATTTTAATTGTACATTAAGTTAGCCTTATAAATCCAAAGATTCCGATTCTGATCTTCTCAGCATCTTAAGCCAATCAGATTTTTTGGTGATAAAAGATTTAAAAAAGTAGTTTTTTTAAGAAAACAGTTGAATACCATTACAAAACCACCCTTGAATAGTTACAGAGAACCAGTGGAGAATAGCCACAAAATCCTAAGTAAAAACTAGACTGCATTTCTAAAATTCTTTTTTGATCTGTACAACACTCAAACCATAAAAGTCCCATTCAGACAATGCTTTTTCATTTATTGTCATGTAAACACATCAGAGGTCCTTTTCAGTCATTTTATTACCCCGGAAAGACCAACCTTAGGCTTTCTGGATGACCCTCTTCAGATAACAGTTAGGATTGCTTATTAGTGTATATACAATAAGAAGAGGCAGGGGAACTATTACAGTCAGCAATTTCTAAAGTTAATTTATACTACACCTAAATGGATCATTGGCATGATTCCACTAAGACTACACTTGACAGTTGGTACAGTGTGTTGTCGTGTAAAAGTCTCACCTTTGCTACTACAAACTTGCACCTTGTCATTGTCGCCAAATAGCTCAACGTTTGTGCTGTCTAACAGTAAAATAGTTATAGTAAAGATTTTTGGCTTATCCATTTGGCAAGCCACAAGAGTCAGTTGAGCTTGAAGGAATCCATTTTGGATGAAAGACCTCTTTCTTAGTTGGCATGCTCCTTGTTCATCGAGCCATTAAAGTTCAGGGACACTGGTTTTCCTGCAGTTTCCACTTCATTATGGGCTTGAACGTTAGAGTATACAATCTGCTGGGATTCCTTAAATAGAAAACTAGCTAAAACATTAAACTGATTGGAATGTTTGTATTGAAATGACTTTCTTGTAAAGTGCCTTGAGATGACATTTATTGTGAATCGTCGCTATATAAATAAACTCAATTGAATAGCAGTTCATAAATTGTTCTTGAGCATCCTAGACAATTTGCTTTAATCTGAGAATAACCACAATTGGACCAGAGGTTTGGGTGTTCCAAAAATACAACACCGTCCAAAACTCATTGAAACTGGCTTGGAATTGATGCAGGTGACTGACATTGAGCTTATGGAATGACCCTTACCCAAATGTTTGAAAAAGTTGTGAGCACAACTCACAAGCCAGATCTATATCAGGAAATCAGCCAGTTTAACTTTTATTTATGAGTTTTTAGGAAAAAAAAACAGATAGAAAAAGGAGTCTGTATTCAAATTTTTGACATAGTATAGTTTGTAGAAAGTCTGCAATGGGCTGAAAGCCAAGAACATGTGAGGCATAAAGATGCTTAATGAAACATTCCACAATAAATAAGGCTAACTGCTAGAAAAGCTGTGTGTGTGCTGCTTAAGTTTTCAGAGATAGAAAATGTATTCATTACTTCATGGATGGGTCTTGCCTTATTTCAACAATGTAAAGGTACATATACCAACAGCATGACTCTGTGGGTAAAGAGCCAAATTAATTCAAACCTGTTCAGCTTATAAAACAGGAACTGATTTTAGATTTCATTTTACATTTCAGAGCATTACTACGTTATTTAGGAGTTTTAATAGACACAAACTTAATATTTTGCAGTTGGAAACCGTATACCAGACATAAAAAAAATTGTGGCACTGTGATGTGGGGAAAAAATACACTTTAGAGTGAATTACCCTTCATAATCAACTTCAATCAAGTTTCTTGTCAAATGGTAGAAAATGTATAAACTTGAAAAAGGAAGGATTATGATAAACCGTCTTTGCCTGTGTGAACTTTTGAAAACTAGCTCAAGGAACTTCTGTTGCACAAGCTTGTATTCTTAGAACACACATTCCTAATAAGCACATGTAAACAGATACCTTAAGGGAATACATAGGAGGTGAAAGGGCAGTCTTCACGATGAACCTGCATTCTAAAAATGAATTATTTTTGTTTTGTCTCGTCAGAATCTTGAACCACAACAGCAATGAGATAAATTCTGTGGTTGAAACCCGATCAACCGCTTAGACTCACAGCTCAGTGCCAGGCTTTCTATATGAGAACGCTGCTTTGTCAGGATCAGCGGTCAGTGTTTGTTGGCCGCACTCAGTGCTGTTGATGGTGTTGTTTTCAAATGTCCTGCTGATACTCGCCTACACGTACCCTGAATGCATATTATTAGGCCAGTGCTCAGGTAAGCGATATGTTCCTGGATAAAATGTAAACAAGCCCGAAACACCTCATGACACAGATGAGTAGTAGGGACACAGAATTAAATGCTCTCATGAATAATTTAATCAGTGGTTGAATGAGCCACTGCAGCAGTAGGGAATGGTCTATGTCCTGTCTCTGGCTACAGAAATATATAAATTTATAATTATAAATAAATATGGCAAACTGTTAAATAACACAAAATATAGTTTTCTCATTTAGATTGATTAATGTTTAAATACTCAATAAGTAGCCCTTTGAACTCCTTTTGTCACATTACAATCACAAATTTCCATGCTTTTTATTTGGATGTTATCTAGACTCACACAAAGTAATGCATAATTATAAAGTGGATGGAAAGTATGTCTTTCTTGTTTTGAAATAAAAAACCTGAAAGACTTTTTGTACATTTCCATCCCGCATAGATTGCTCTGATTCCCCAGAATAAACTCCAGCGCTATTAGTTGCCTTACTTTAACCAGATGAGGCAAAAACTGAACTTTTTGGCCTGAATGGCAAAACACAGTATGGCAAAAAAACAAACAAAAAAAACCTAGCACATCACCCTGAATACACCATACCCACAGCATAACATTGTGGTGTCAGCATAATGCTGTAGGGATTTCTCATTTGAAATAAACACTCATTTCTGTTTTTATTCACAATTATATGTTAGTTTGTGTTGTTCTATCACATAAAACCTCATTTAAAGACATTAGTTTGTGGTTAAAACTTTAGAAGGTGTATAAGGGAACTCTCTTTCTTGAGGACATTTGAAATCCCATCTTTGTTGGTAAATATGTCAGTCATAAGAGGAAAAGTATTTCAATAGCATTAATGAGTTATTACAGTTTTTGCCTATTGCTTAAACACGTTTTGCTAAATTTGGCTCATTGTGTCAAAACTCTACACACAAGCAAATAAGACAAAACACTGGGAAATAAACCATTAACATCTATGTCAAATTGAAACTCTGCCATCAAAACCTAACAATCCTTTGTCAAAATGTTACTCTGATGACAAAATGATATCCACTTGCATCATATGAATACACTTTCAGATTAGCAGCAACACACTAGTCTACTTTATCTAAAAAACTGCATTCTTTTGTTTTCAGTGTTTTTATTCAGTTCCACAGAGGGCATGTTTTCACAACCAAAAAAATAAATACTGTTTTCAAAATCATTACATTAGTATATTTTACAGTACAGTAAATTCAGTTAAATCAAAAATAAAAAACAAACAATACACTACTGTAAACACAAAAACACAATTGTGCGCAAGTGGGCTTATGGATCCTGCCGTCTGTTGGGGTCTGGCCACAGGATCTCATCAACATCACAAGCAATGTCTTCTCTCGCTAAGCATCGAGGAAAATATCCCCTTGTGTGCCGAATCCATCCCTGGATTGACCTCACCTCAATGTCTCCGCAGGCCTGTTCCATTGCCTGCAGAAGAGGCATACGGGCATGTGGTTGGCGGTCATATACGCGCCATCTCCAAGCGGAAAAAAATTCCTCTATAGGATTTAGAAATGGCGAGTAAGGGGGCAAGTACAGAACTTCAAACTGATCATGGTTGGTGAACCAGTTCTGGACCAGAGCAGCCCGATGGAAACTAATATTATCCCAGAGAACAACAAACCTGGGCTGCTCTGGTCCATCCTGTACAACTGCATCATGAAGTGTATCTAGAAATGTGATTATGTGTTGTGCATTATAGGGACCCAGTTTGGCATGATGGTGCAGTAACCCTCGAAGACTTATGGCAGCACACAGTGTGATGTTTCCCCCGCGCTGCCCCGGGACGTGCAAAATTGCCCTTTGGCCAATTATATTACATCCCCGTCGTCTGTTTTTGCTAAGGTTGAATCCAGCCTCGTCAATGTAAATACATTCATGCGACTGTGCAGCTCCATCCATGTCCAAGATTCTCTGTAAAAGAAAAATACATATTGTGGATGGCTTTACTCAAAGCACACGCATACACTACACAGAACCGACCCATCCCACCACACAGGTACCTGTGTAGCTTTCTGAATGCATCTATATGGTTCTAATCCAGTGGTACATATTCATCTGTTACTGGACTGCACCCATTCTTTATTGTAAATGTAAAGGACTGAAACACTTACCTGTACATATTCATGTCGAAGTGCTTTGACCCTGACACTGTTCCTCTCAAACGGGACCCTGTAAAGTTGCTTCATGGTCATGTTGTGCTTTACCAAGATCCGTCTGATAGTTGTGATGCTTACTCGATTCATGTTGTTGAATACTTGCCTATCTGCAAGTATTTGTTGCTGTAGCTGGTGGAGACGGATTGCATTGTTTGCTCTGACTAGGTTCACTATGGCAAGTTCCTGCTGTTGGGTGAACAGGCGTTGGCGTCCACCCCCAGTAGGTCTTCTAGCCATTCTGTAGAAAAATGCAACCACAAATTGTTCTCGTCTGCTTCTTTTTTACAGTACGGTGTATACTGAACTTTACTGTATTTACCATACACAGTACTGAAACATCTCAACACGTTACTGTATCAAGGTATGTTTCACAAAACTACCACTTTTGTTGAAAAAGGAGCATTAGCCACCCTGGAATACAACACATGTGATACAGTAATGTGATATGGTACAGTACTGTAAATACTCTATACAGTCTGAGTAGAGAGTTGAAGACATACCTGTTTTCCAGCCGGAATGTCCTTATTATGGATGCAACTGTGAAGCGGCTTAGATTAGGATGGACTCTCTGCCCAGCTTCCCTCATAGTCAGGCCATGGTTTATGACATGGTCCACCAAAGTTGCCCTTATGTCATCCGAAATAATGGTCCTTGCGTGGCCTCTTCGACCACGTCCTCCTCTCTCTCTCTGTACTCCTCTCTCTCTCTGTCCTCATCTTCCTCTGCCTCTGCCTCTGCCTCTAGCTCTCCCTGCCTTCATGCATGCAAAGTTCTCAAAATTGCTTAACTGGGGCCTTTTTGTAGCTGGCTGATTGGTGTTCAGTTTTGTAAGTAAGTGTTTTCAGGTGTGTGTCTATGCCTTTTCAATTAACCAATGTGTGTTGTATTTTGAATTGATGTGTTTTCCCAATGGTACCCTGAGATTTCATTTTTGAACTAAGTGTCTTATGTATGAAATAGTGTGTAGTGTCTAGGAGCAAGTGTGTTGCAGAAAGGATCAAGTGTGATACAGAATTGCAACTAAAGTGCTAAGCAGCGCTTTTGTTTAAGGTATGGTTACACTTTGTTTAAGGTATAGTAACAACAACTTCAAGTTATGTTACTTTGGTTTGAGCATGTGTCTATAGTGTTCAAGCAATGGGCAAAAACTGTAAACATCTTGGGGTCATATGGAACATTTTGGCACTTTTTGAAGTTTGTCTGTCTGGGTTAGATTGGGCTGAGAAATTAAATGACGTCCTGCCAAAGTTGCACCCATTCTAGGTACAATTTTCTAATTATTGCAGTGCCAACATCTACTAATTAGTCCATATTAACATATTTTTCCTATTCTTTTCATTTAATAAAAAACATATTTATGTTTGCTGTTGCTTTGATGTGGAAAAACAAAAAACATCTGAAATTGAAATAAACAGTTTATTCTTACTTTTACTATGTCATATACATATGTACTCCTGCCATGTTGGATCTGAACTCAGGGTTGGCCCAGGACCTGCGACTTGATCGTCCACAACATCCTCTACGACCCATGGGGTCATTCTATAAGGCTAGGTAATATACTAGGGGGTCATCAAATTTTCAAGAAATACTGCAATAAATCCCTGATCAATTCAAACGTTTTATTATATAAAAACAGAACATTTAATTTTTATCTTCTGTTCATTCCTGATATCATGTTATATGACAATGCACGCTCCTTGTTGCAATCTTTGGTGCTTTTTGGCTGAGGTTTACGAGCCTCTTCTGCTCAACAACTATTGTGCATGCATGGACGACAATGTGTATGTCTCAGATTGAGACTTGTTGTCATAGTAGTGGTCTATCATCCCACAACGGTACAGGGAGGCAAAGATCAAGAGGAAAAAATGTCAAAAATGCTAAAAAATGGTGGTCAGTTTTGGTGAGAATGGACCTCAGCTGATGGTTGTCAGTCTAAACATCACAAGACAGAAAATAATCACCAATCTTTGTTAGTGTATGAGAATTAGGTCGTTACTTAACATGTAAAATGAGCCACTTTCCTCGAAATGTCATGCAGTAAACCCCAAGTTATCATCACACATAGTACAATCTCAAGATCTTGTGGTTTTTACATTTTGTTTAAGTGTAAAGATGCGGTCCATGTAGAAAGATTATGAATTTTTGAATGAATTTGCCAGAATGATCCAGACTTACACAAAGTAGCACCTTGGAAGAACAATGATCTATGCTTTTCCTTTTAGTTAATAATAAGAAACGTGTTGTGTGTTCTTGGTATTTATACCCCCTTTACTCTGATACCTCCAAATGGAATCCAGCACAACCAAATGCCTTAAAATGCCACTGAAATAATAAACAGTGAGACCTCTGTGCAATTTATTCTCTGTATAAGTGGACAGCTGTTCTATGAAAGCATCAGTGGTTTATAAAAAACCATTAGTGAACAACTTAATCATTTAGGCTCGGGCTTTTTAAAAAGTAATATCCTCACCACCTCGATTTAAAAACAAATTCCTTTAGGTGTCTTGGTGTGTCGTGAGAGTGTATGTGCCAGTGGCGTAGCCAGAAAAAAGACACTGGGTGTGCATCAGCAAACACTGGGTGTGCCAAATTTATTCTCAACAAACTACCTACAGGCCTGCAGGCAAAACTAATCAATTCAGATTAACATATTCAAAATCACTGGCTGGCATTAACTTGTATAATCAAACACATTCTCAACTTCTGAAATACATTATAATAACTTTTCAACCTTTAAACACACGTTTTTAACGCAATTTAAATTAACAATTTTCAATTGCATATCCTGTAATATTTATAAGTAAACCTGTTTATTTTATCCTATTTATTTCTTACTCACACAATCACATGTACATATTATTTAAGCATTTGAACTTCCCACCTTCATATTGCAGCTTCACAAGGCAAGGCGGCGTAGTTTGGCCTTAAACAGGTTTATTATTTCGTCAGAGTCTAGTTTGTCTGCAAGCTCTTTATCGAGCATGAGCAATGAGATGCTATCAACTAGTCTCTCAGTGAGCATTGTAGCTCTGCTGCTGGTTCTAATCCTGTTCACCACCAGTGTTGCTAACTGTCTCAGACAGAAAGTAGCTGAAGTTGCCCCAGAAAGTCGCTAGATGTCGCCAGATGACGTCACACGCTAATTTGCATAATGATGATGTCATCACGTGATGACGAATGAAACAGAAAGGAGGAAATAATTATATTTAGATTAGGATTACAGGGTTAAACAATGCATTATTTCAACAGGGGAAACATGCTACAGGGAAAATTGACTTCTGTCTTCAAGAAGAGACTGTGGAACATGTTTTATTATTTTGCCTGAAGTAAACTTTGGAGAAAACTGGTACAAAATTTATAAGATATCAAATTGCAACTCGACATCAAAGACCTTTTAAACAAAATTTAAAGTTCTGGAAAAAAAATGTTTTCCTGAGATTTCTCAAGAAGACGAAATTAATACAGATAATATAGTTGTTTGTTTTTTAGTAGGCTACTTTGTAAAAAAAAAAATAAGTAGGGCATATTTAGCATGCATCAAATGTTTCTTGCCAACTGCCGTTAAACAGAAGTTTATTGCTTATGGTATTATTTTCAGTGGGGTTTTTTTGTCATAACTTTTAAATGTCCTACGTTTTTGAACTCACCATACATTTCGAACGTTCCTTGAATGCACCACAGGTGTGAGATGCCAATGCAGCATAGTACAGACAAGCTTATGCCTTAATTCCCGTTAAAAGATCGGTCTTATATACATGCAGATTTATTTTTTACTTTTGAATTAACATTAACTACCAAACAACTTCGTTTGTGAGTGGATGAAATGAACCGAAAAAGTTTATGATTGGTCAGTGGACATAGTTTGGCTGCGTTGCTAGGTGCAGGTGTCACAACCCGCTCCGCCTAATTACAATTTGTTATTGATTGATCGAGTTAACATGCCAAGTGCAGTTGTCGCAATGCATCGCCTGGTGGCAATTTTTACAAATTGATCGTCTGGTGAGTCAAACATGTTAGGAAAAGCTATATGTATATAAATGCATTCAGATTTTTGGGTGTGCCAGCTGGCTCAGTGGGTGGCACTGGCACACCCTGGCACGCCAGTGGCTACGCCAGTGGTATGTGCGTTAGAGGGAGGGAATGTATGACTGTGTCTGTATGTCTCTGTCTACCTGTCAGGTTGGGTCTTGGGCTGCCCTCTCACTTGGCACATCAAAGGCCTTACATATAATGGGGGGCCTATTTCCCTTCCATCACTCCCTGCCGGTGACTGATGCCCCTACCCACTCGTGTGTTGGTGGCTCTCGATGTCCTGGGCTGGTGCTCGGGAGGCTAATCCGGTTCAGACCTGGTGCGTGCCTGGCCGGGCCTAGGTGGACCGGTTGGCCGATGTGCCGGGCTGATGTTTTCCTTTTGTTGGTTGGGGCATCTTTTTCGGGGGTGCCAGTTTTGGGATTGTTGGGTGGTGCCTGTTCGGTGGCTCTGCGGGATACAGATCTGGTGTCTCTGCTCGTTCGATTACCTGTTTTGTACGTTTTATGCGTGGTCAGTTCATTGGTGGGTTTGATTGGCCTTGGTTGGACGCCTGGTCTCAGCGCACTGCGTTGTGCGGGATCAGGATTCCAGAGCTGGTACATCTTGGTGTCCAGGTGCTGGGGGTCCTTTGGATGTCTCTGGCTCTGATCTCCTTCATGTCTGCATCGATTCCTGGGAGACAGATTGATGGCTCCTCACATTAGCTATCGAACACTCGTATGGAGAAACCTTATATGCACCAGCATGCTCAAACACACACATGTGGGAACACTGGTGTTTACAGATACATTCTTGGGCTGAGGTTATCATTACTAGATCTTGATTAATCGATACCATGAGTTTTCAGGGACGTTGTTGTATTTTTATATCCATTTTTGTGTGATGTGGTTGTATAGTTCTTAGTTCACTTAGTTGCTCCTTTTTTTGTTTTGTTTCTTTCCCCTCTCTCTGCCATCCTGTGGGTATGGAGGTAGACTTTGATGTGTTCTTGTGGTTTTTTTTGTTCCCCTTCGTCTCTTGTATTTTCAACTAACCCTCTCTCTTGACTTTTTGTTTTCTACCTCTTTTCTTCATCTTTTTTCTTTTTTCCCCTTTATTTTCCGTGTCCGTGTCCATAACATCAGAAAATAAAACCCACAGCAATTCATAATAAAGCTTTGTCACATATATATATCAAGTGGAGTACTATGGCCAAAGCTGTAATGCTCCACTTGTGAAAGTTAATCTGTTGGGATTCTACTTGGTACTCAGACACCAATTCTGAGTGCCACACTGCCAGACAGGACACGTAAAAAAAAATAAAAAATCCTTCATCTAACCCCATAAGTGCATTGTTAAGCACATTCATAGGCATGCCACACCTGTAGGGAGCAGTTGTTCCCAAAATCTTATCCACTCAGGGTAATTCTCTACTTTCTAAATTCTATCATAAAGCAGTAATTGAGCTTGTAAAAACAAGCAAATAAAAAGAGCTTGGACAATCGATAATGCCAACACAGCTCTGAAGGCATAAATGCTGTTTCTGAGTGTAAATACAGGTCGCACAGGTGATGTCGGAGCATTTTTGTCCCAGACATTGACGTTGTGAAACCTAATACTCTGGTTATTTCTGTCCACACAAAGATTTGTTTTCTGTGCCTTAAATCTGTGTTTTCATGTGGACGACAGGCCAAATCATAGAAAAATATCGTTTTGTGAAATACCAGGCTACGTGTGGACAAAGGCTTTAGACTCAAGAACACAGCAGAAAGGTCAGGGATGAAGTACTGGAGAAGTTTAAAGCAGGATTGGATTTTAAAACAATAACATAGTCTCTTAAAATCTAATGGAGCACTGTACAATCCATCTTCTGTTTTGCACAACTGCAAACTACTCATGGGAAAATAGTAGAGGACCAGTATTAGTTGTGTACTCCACAAATCTGGCTAAAAGATTTGTAGCCAAAGCTGCAGCAAAATGTGGTTCACGGTATTGACTTGGGAACGCGGACTACAAACGCACAGCACAATCAGCTTTTCATCTGTCAAAGACATTTGAAAGTAATGTAATGTAATGTCCTTCCCCTTTGCAAATATCTAATACTTTGTATTCATATTAAATCCCAATAAAATACACAGGGAAAAGTTTAAAAAGTAAGAATACTTCAGTGAAGTATTGCCAACAAACCAGTTTTTCCACTGTCTTTCCCTCCTTCAAGTTTTCTCGCAGATGTGCCTAACAGTTTTCAGTGTTTACATCCTGCTCCCTTTTCAAGACCTTGTTTATTCTTGACATTGCCAGTTTGTGACTTTCTTGACTTTCCTATTATCACTCTAGAGGAAATGCCATGAGTCGCGTGCCAGTCACAGCTAACCTCAAACCCAGGGTTGGGTGGAGAGGGGCATTTTTTGTATATAAATCATGGAATATGGCTGTGGGCGATCCATTGGCAGGCAGAGCGAACAGCCACAAATAGACACCCATTACATGTAGTAACAGCTTTTAGCAACACAAAGACTGACTTTAGCAACCATCGCCTATGGTATAGCTGGAGAAAAAGGGCTCTCATTGTCTCCGTGCGTTGCTGACTTAGTCATAAGATATTCTCAGACGGTCAAATTTAATCCATCAGAAATGAATAGTTTAAATTCACATATGTACTTTTTCTTCTCAGCACCATTGGGTTTGCGAGTAAGACAGAAACTCCCTTAATGAACCCCCGCTTGAGATGTCAGTGGGCTGGCTTTGACATATTTTGGTCCTCAGCGAGACACGCACAGATTCTGCTCTGTCTGGCACCATTATCCGGCACTGCATGCATCACACGACATAAACAAAGCTCTCTGGGATGTATATCTTCTGCCTCGATGATAGATACTGAAATAATGCCTGAGCTATTTAACAGGGGCTCTTTAGGGAGGAGTGTGGCACAGTACAAAGGCAGAAAGGGGCTAAGACTGATGTGGAATGTAACCAACCTGGAAGCTTGACTCATATGGGGCTAATCAGTTCTAGCGAAGCATAAATTACAAAGGGGAGAACGGCGATGGTGGGCACCGTGGTCAGGAACTGTAAAGATAAAAAAAGTGAGGGAGACGAAGACACAACCAGATCAGTATGTGTATGTCATGCCTGTTAGGCGTCTTATCTGTGCTGCAGAAGAGGTCAAGTTAGGACACAAATCACACCACCATGTTGGGCTGTCTCCTTTTAACTTTAAACAGTGGAACTACATCTGTTTCTCTTTTACTTTTCCCAGCTTTGTGTGTTTCTGTCTTTTTATACCATTTGTTGGCTTTAGAGCCGTCACTATTGGACTGACTGATGTCTTGTAATGATGTGTCAGCCTTCTAGAGTGCTTCATACAGTTAGACACTGAAAACGTTGGTACAGTGATTTACAAAAGTATTCCTACTCCTTTTATTTTCAGGTATAGTCAAGCCACAATCACACACATCTGGGTATTTTAATGTGATGTTATTCAATAGAGAGACTCCAAATCTTAAACAATTTTAAAGTAAAAGGGAAATGATACATGGTCTTAAATTGTGCTTGCAAATAAAAAACTGAAAAGTGTGGAGTGCTTTTGTATCCACTCCCCAATTTACTCTAAAATAATCTAGTGGAAGTCCTGTAGTGGACATACCAAATGTTCTTGCAGACAAAGGTGCTCCGGATGGATGAAAACAAAATTCAACTCTCTGGCCTACGTGCAAAAGACTATGTTCGTCATAAAACTAACTGCACAGCGTTCTGGATATGCCACCATCATGGTGCAAAATAGTAATAGGAGCATCATGCTGTGAGGGTGTTTTCTGCAGGGAACTGATTAAAGTTAAAGGGAAGAAGGATAGAGCAAAATATAGGGTGATCGTGGAAGAGAACCTGTTAGAGGCAACAATGTTAAACACACAGCCTGCACTACGATGGAATGGCTTTAATCAGAGCGTGTTCATATGTTAGTATGGCACAGTCTAAGCCCAGACATAAGTCTGATTGAGAATCTGAGGTAAGACTTAAAAATTGCTCTTAGATGTTCTCCATCTAATCTGATCCCAAAAAGATAGTTTAAAGTTTGTGATGAGTCATATTTATCCAGAGAAACATATTTGCCAAGCCCATGTGCCAAAAAACAATTACCTGGCGAGTGAGCCTTTATGTACATAAATCTTGGATAAAAGCTCTTCAATATTTATACCACTTTATCAGGTTCAGCAGACCAGTCTGTCATAATAATGCAGACAGCAGAAATGCCTTTACCAAAGACATAGAAAAAGGGAGATGGACTTTTTGAGACAAACCACTGGTATCTTTTCCTTCTAAAAAGAAGCATCTAGGGTTTGGTTTCTCTGCTTGGAGCTTTGCATCACTTCATGTGATGTTACAACATATCACATTATTTAAAAAGATTTTTCAGGGCTATTGCTCCACCTTTTGTGTCGCCTGCTTCAAAACAGTGTATGTTGTTGGAAAGAAAGAAATTGGACAAACTATGTACTAATGCATCATGAGTGCAATTAGAAGATACTATTAAATGCAGATTTTTGTGAAGATGAATAACTATACCAAATCTTGTTGATTTTTTACATAAATAAAGCATGGGTCTTCTGAAAACAGTAATTTATGTCATCCACACTGGTACTTCACTGGTAACATGTCCCAGTTTGATCCATGTCTTTTGGGCCTGAGGTCTCTGTGAGACTTATTTGTGTCAATCCCAACGGATCACCATGAGCACACACAGGCTTATGCACGTTCAGGCTTGAAAAAGATAAGTGTGACATATTACAGAAGAATAAGGGGGTTGCAAAATAATCTTTTGTGTTTTCACATTTGAACCTGTTAAGACCGGATGCAGCACATAGATAATGCGAGATCTTAATCTCATTTTCATACAATAACAAAACTACAGAAATAGCCAAAAATTATAATTTTATGCATTTCTTTTACATTATGATGTAAAAAATAAAAAATTATTTTATAATGCTTTCCACCTTTAATGTGACATATATGGTAAAAGGCGTGTACTTATTTGTATATTTTGTCCTTGAGGACCCCAAAGTGCTTCACACTACATTCAGTCATTAACACACTGGTGATCGCAAGCTATATTGTAGCCACAGCTGCCCTGGGGCACACTGACAGAAGTGAGGCTGCCGTACACTGGCGCCACCGGGCTCTCTGACCACCACCAATAGGCAGATGGATGAAGTGTCTTGCCCAAGGACACAACAACTGAGACCGACGGAGAGGGGGCTCGAATCGGCAACCCTCCGGTTACAAGATGAACTCCTCACTCCTGAGCCACAGTTGCTTGAAGAATCCAATGGAATAACAAACAAATCTTAAAAAATGAAAGGAGTGTCATAACCTAGTTGCATGAATGTGCACGCTCTTAAATTTGTATACAAATACAATTTTTTTTATCTCATTAATCCAATACAAACTTTATCTACCCTTTTAAGATTTTTCTGAGATTTGCTCACTTGCATCCTTCAGCAAAAGCCATAGTTTGCAGAGCGGTAACAAAGGGTCAAAGTGATTTTATTATACAAAAGTATCACTCCGGAGAAGGGTACAAACAAATCCTATAAAAGTCTTATATTCATTCAATGGCACAAAGAAGACAATTGGAGATTGTCTCAACTAGAGAAAATCCATCCATCCATCCATCATCTTCGGTTTATCTGAGATGTGGTCGTGGGGGCAACAAGTCAAGTTCTTTCGATAGATAGATAGATAGATAGATAGATAGATAGATAGATAGATAGATAGATAGATAGATAGATAGATAGATAGATAGATAGATAGATAGATAGATAGATAGATAGATAGATAGATAGATAGATAGATAGATAGATAGATAGATAGATAGATAGATAGATAGATAGATAGATAGATAGATAGATAGATAGATAGATAGATAGATAGATAGATTGATTGATTGATTGATTGATTGATTGATTGATTGATTGATTGATTGATTGATTGATTGATTGATTGATTGATTGATTGATTGATACTGCGCTTTAAAACACCCACATTGGAAGACCAAAGTGCAGGACAATAAAAACAACCAACACGTAAACATAAATGAAAACCACAAACGTTACAAAAGAATATGCTAAGCAATATTAAAAGCCTTTCTAAATAAATGCGTCTTCAGTGTACTTTTAAAAAGGCCCAATTTGGTAATGGCACGGAGATCCGAAGGAAGAATGGATCATGATCCATTCTTGTGGCCATTGGTTAGGGTCGGAACGTAGACTGGTAAATCAAAAGCTTTGAATTTTTGCTCAGCTCTTTCGTCACTACAACAAAGCCCAAATCTATCTTTCCATCTTTTATTCCATCCTATGATCACTCGTGAACAAGACATCAAGATACTTAAACTCCTTCGCTTGAGGCAGAGACTGACTCAGACTCAGAGAAGCTGACCCCTCAGATTGACAATATGTTGAAAATATGACAATATAAAAGCTGACGAGAACTAGCACTAAAAAAATAACTATCTGTTGTTTCTCTAATGCAATTAAGCATATCCAGTCAATGGGAAGTGAGGGACTCCTTGTACATTGCACAGTGTAGACACCGTAAAACAATATGCCATACATTGCTAGCAAATAAAGCAGATGTTGGTATCTGAAGTCAATGACTCAACACAGGCAATTGTCTACTGTCGCTACATGTCCAGGAGGAGTGAATGCTGCAAGCCAATGACTTGATGCAATCTGTTGGGTCTCCTTTGATAGAAAACTTTAAACTAATTTGAACAATGAACGGAACGTAATGCACTGTTTATTAAGTAGGATTAACTGGAGTGTATGTATGACTGAATTAAAATGACTTTTCTTGTAAAGTGCCTTGACATGACGTGTTGTGAATTGGCGCTATATAAATAAACTGAATTGAATGGAACTAGATGGATTTGCAGAGCAAATTAATTCAGTGTTGTTTCGTGGAATCAAGACTACTTTAAAACACAAAAATCTAAATTACTTAGACTGATAAGATATAAACAGGTTACAATTAAAGAACATTTTCAAGATTGCTTTGGCCCTAGAACCACTTTAAATTGAGACAAGTGTATGAACCTCTTCATGAATGAGTCAGTACGTCTGTCCATATGTCAATCCGTCATCCATCCATCCACAAAGGGGGTTGCCTAGGGTACCAGTAACTTCCGATAATTTCAACCGTTCTGACAAATTTTCCAGTTTGGTTCTTAGTGTAATAAAAAAATTTAACAGTGAATTCATATCTGTTCTGTTAAAATATGCTTTTTTTAATAAGCCATAAATATGCTCTTGTAACATTCAGAACTGACATAGCATGGAAACTAAATTGAGCAGATAGTCACAGCAAAAGTGCTTGAAGATGTTAGATTTATTGACTGGGAATCTCCTAATAGCCGTTATTTATGGCATTACAAAACAGCAACAGCACTCTTTTATTTTCTTTCAATTCAAAGCAGGAGGTGAAGGAAATGTTAGTTGGAACCAAATGGGACAATCCACTTGGAGCAGAGAGAGTTTGAGCTCCGTGTCATCATTTGTCCTCACGCTACGTCTGTGTCCTGACACGGCCTCAGCCATCTAACCGCTTTTTGTCTCCTGGCACCCAGGGGGATATAGGGATCACATATGCCTTTGGCAGGAGTCCACACCCACATTCTTCAGTTATGTACTCACACGCATTTTCTTTGCTCCAGGCTCCCTCCCACTTTAGTCTAACACCAACACTTGGCTCACACTTCTTTGTACCATAAAGAAATACAAACACTATGTTATTTCCTGGACTAATGGGGGGTGAAGCATATATTTTGCTACATCTTCGAAAGTTGCTGCCTAGACTGACTCATACAGGTTGGTTTCAAAGGTTTGTGAAGCTTCTGTATAACGCCACGGAAATGTAGTAGGAGCCCACACTTAGTTATTTTTGTTTAAAAAAAAGCATATAAATCAGATATGGGATTTTCTTTTTCTTCTAAGCTAAGGGTTTTCAGATGACTATTCCCCGGGGGCTTATAGTTTAGGGTTATCTGTTACTCAAGTCAAAGTCAAGGGCAATGGGGCCACAGAGGCTATGCAGCTTGCTGTCTGGGGTGACTGAGTTCATGGGTAGGGGGTGCAGGGTCCGGAATGTGGCTGCAAGAAAAAGCCAAGAGGAGTCATTATAGAGGAGCAATGAGACGCCAGAAATGTGAGCAAAGCACAATTACTGAGTTTTCTGTTTTTTAGGAAAAAGAAGTCTCTGCATTTGGCTTAAATCTTCCTGTTTTTAGGGGGGGTCTTTTATCCCTGTGTGACATTGACTTGTTTGTAGTTTCCTATGGAACTGATTAATGCTACAATATGTGATATCTTATGACAATCAGCATGATTTTATTTTACCCTCAGACCTTCCATGCAATGACTTCACTAAAATTATACTGTGCCTTCAAAACTATCTATAGCCCTAAAACTATATATATAAAAAAACTAGTCAAGTCACAATTAAAACTGCTGGTGGATTTTACTGGAGTTTTACTGTGTGTAATGGACCATAGCAAAGTAGCACACAAAATGCAAGATAAAACAATACATCGCTTTTAAAATGTAGAAAAAGGAAAGTTTGAAGTTAATTTACATTTACATCCTGTGGGCGGCAGAGAAAGCAGTTCTTAGAAAGAACCACTCTGGTCCAGCAAAGAGTCGGTTCTAGTTTAGGCACCGGTTTGGAAACCAAAATACGGGAACCAATATACTAGCACTAGAACCAGCTTCAATTAATCTATCTATCTATCTATCTATCTATCTATCTATCTATCTATCTATCTATCTATCTATCTATCTATCTATCTATGTTTATTTATTTAGCATTTTTTACAACCCTGGAAGGTGACTAAAGGGCTTTATAGAAGAGAAAAAGGAAAATAAACATAAGAGATCAAATGTGGGATAAAACAATAAAAATAAAGAAATAAAAATTCAGTGATAACACAATCATCATCAGAGCATCAAACTAGAATAAAATCAACAGGTATAGAATAAAGTCTGCAATAGATTTACTGTAGGTTAAAAGCCTGTCTAAAAATGATTTCAGTTTAGTTTTAAAAGAGGTTAAATCTGGGGTTAAACAGAAGTCTGCAGGTAGCTTGTTCCGATTCTACTGAATTTAACTTCAGCCATCTTCCCATTAAGTCTAATCCGTCTCCCTGTCTCTACTGAAGAAAGCATCCCACAGCATGTTGCTGTCACCACCATGGAGATGGCCTGAATAGCTCAATGTGCAGTATAGTGTTTCTCCACACAAAATGTTTTTTTAAGTTTAATTTTGGCTTCATCTGACCTGACTATGTTCTCCCATGTGTTTTCTATATCCCCATACATGCAAACTATGCAAATGTCTTAGAGCTTTGTTCCACCAATTGCTTTCTTCTTGCAGGACTGCCAGATTTGTGGAGTGCAAAACCAATAGTGATCCTGTGAACAAATACCTGAGTAATAAATATCTGCAGCTCCTCCAGCCTCATTATGGTATTACTCTGTGTTTATCTCCGTCTATGTTCCTATTCTGAGCAGTTTTCTTGCCCCCTACTGAAGAAAGTAATTCCCACACCATGATGCTGCCATCACAATGTTTCATGGTGAAGATGGTGTGTTTAGGGTGATGATTTTCCATCTAATCTTAGTATTAATCTGAGATTAAATTACAGAAGCATTCTCCTTGTTAATTAGGTAATTTAGGGGTCTCAGAGGAAATAGGTCTGAAAAACAAATATGTGACATTTTTCAGATTTGTTTTGTTTGTTAAACAGTTTCAAAACCATGTATTCTTTATTTCCCTCCATCTTATAGATGTGCGCAACTATGTTGGTCTGTCCCATAAAACTCCAGAAAAAAAACCATTTGGTTGTAAAATACGGTGGCCGGGAAGTGCAAAACAAAATTACAATAACCTGAAACACTTTTACATTTTTACCGAAACACATTTACAAGTTTACGAAACACATTTACAAGTTTACCGAAACACTTTTACAAGTTTACCGAAACACATTTACAAGTTTACCGGAAAACATTTACAAGTTAAAAAAAGAGACACTTTAACAAGTTTAACAAAACACATTTACAAAGACATGACCTGGAAGTGATACTGCAGGGATGAGGTTAGGGTCAGGACAAGACCAAAGTGGTAACAGTAACGGAATCAATCCTGCCAGGAGCTCAATCTGCAGAGATGTTTTGCCCGTTTTGCGGAATCTATTTTTAAGTTTTAGGGACATTTTGTGGTGATTGTGGGCATAGTTTGGACTTCGAGAAGGGAGAGGGAGAAGAGGTCGGTTTTATGGACTGCCTCGTAAAGTATTTAAACGAAGGCCACTCATACAGTGTGATTGTTGACATGATGGAATGGCTTCACACTGTCCGTCTGTCTTTGCGGACCGTGAAAACGAAATTAAATAATGCCGGATTCTACCGCAGAAAAAACTATTAATCTGAGGTAGATATCAGAAATGCCATCAGACCTCTTCCCCCTAAAACTTGAAAATAGATTCGGAAAAACGGGCAAAACATCTCTGCAGATTGAGCTGCTGGCAGGAACGATTCCATTACTGTTACCACTTTGGTCTTGTCCTGACCCTAACCTCATCCCTGCAGTATCACTTCCAGGTCATGTCTTTGTAAATGTGTTTTGTTAAACTTGTAAAAGTGTTTTTTTTTTACTTGTAAATGTGTTTCGGTAAACTTGTAAATGTGTTTCGGTAAGATTGTAAATGTGTTTCGGTAAACTTGTAAATGTGTTTCGGCAAACTTGTAAAAGTGTTTCGGCAAACTTGTAAAAGTGTTTCGTAAACTTGTAAATGTGTTTCGGCAAACTTGTAAAAGTGTTTCGGTAAACTTGTAAATGTGTTTCGGTAAACTTGTAAATGTGTTTCGGTAAGATTGTAAATTTGTTTCGGTAAGATTGTAAATTTGTTTTGGTAAATTTGTAAAAGTGTTTCGGTAAACTTGTAAATGTGTTTCGGTAAAAATGTAAAAGTGTTTTAGGTTAATGTAATTTTGTTTTGCACTTCCCGGCCACCATAGTAAAATGATAAAATGTGAAAAAGTCACAGGATTTAAATACTTTTGTAAGGCACTGTAAATTAGGACTGATTGTGGGAACTTTATGTTTCATGTCATGGTCTTCTTCAAGGACAGAGACAGTCTGGCTGCACCAAAAAAAAAACAAGATTTCAAACAACTTTGTGCCAACAGTGTCTTTCAAACTAAATGACGATACTGATGTGTCTTTTACACAGAAGTACATTTATTTAGATCTGAAAACATTGATATCAAACAATATTACATTTTCTTATAATTGCAAATCAGACTTCACAATTTCAGTTTATTTTTGTGAATTAGGTAAATGTAACATATTTTGCCTCTAAACTATGATGTGGGAACTCTT
The DNA here is from genome assembly GCA_963556495.2 of Valencia hispanica. NCBI lineage: Eukaryota > Metazoa > Chordata > Actinopteri > Cyprinodontiformes > Valenciidae > Valencia > Valencia hispanica. Next base: position 14,238,269 of record OY747700.1, read on the forward strand.
CCTCTTCTTATGAGGAGCCCTTTGTAATAAATGTCAGTAAAAGTGCAATATCTAAATTGGTCCAAAACATGCCTCATGAGCAAGACTTCTCTGAAGAATAAATATTGTGTATTTCATTTTTAAAATACAATATAACTTCACAATTTTATTAAAGTAATTTGCTTTTTGTTGCTATTTTCTAAAAACCTTAGATAATTTCAATAAAAACAGTATAGTTAACAAAAATCTTAGCATGTCGGTCACTGCATCATCTATTTTCTAAATAAACTTCATTTTTCCCCCCATATAACTTTTAGGAACATAGAGTTTCGACAAGAACAACACCATAACATCACAGCGTTATGTTACATTAAAATATCTTTGTTAATAGTTCAAGAAAAAAAAGAAAATATAACAGCATCACAGAATTAGGGAATACAATGCATAGATTCAATCATCTGAAAATGTAGAGATATAATTTACTTAGTACAGCTCTTTAGCTCTTAGAGTAAATCTACATAGATTTAATACAGTTAATCCTGACTTGAGTGACCGGCACAAATATATTTATACATTTTTCATATATATATAAATATATATATCTGTATATAGATAGATATATATATCTATATATAGTTCTGAACACATCACATGAAAAAAAAACAGCCAATGTATCGCTTTGACTTCAAAGGCAAATTTGGCTATAGTACATAGAATGGCATGTTCGGGTAGGAAAAAGCAATGCCTGGCACACAAGCCAAACAGCAGCTTCTGTGAGGGCTCCTCTGCCTTTTTAAAGGGTTAACAATTTCTATCATATTGAAATCTACTCAATTTTCATATTTAATAGAAAAAAACTGATGTTTTCACAGAACATTTATCTGTGTTTTTAAAGTTAAGTCATGTCAAGAGAGATTAGATAAAAACCTAAAAACAAAGAGTCCTCAGGAAAATGAGATGAACTATTCTTATGCTCCAGAGACAGCACCCTCCACATTTATTCAACCCTGGTAAAGATGTGCAAAAAAAGCCTTAAAATGACATGAAAGTAATCTAAAAGTGATAAGAATGTCCTCTGAACTAATCCATTGGGATCAAAGGTTAAGTTGCTAAAAGATACTTATAAAACATAACTGTCTCCATGAGCACCATTTAATGCAGTACCTGAAAGTGAATTGTGTGTGAAACCCACGTTTCGTCAGTTTGCTATTGAGTAGCAATTTTGACCTGGCTATAACAAACTTCATGTAAGACTATTTAAGCATATTTAGATTTAAGATAATCTGTTGTAACTCAAATATATTGGAACTGTATAAACTGTATACAGATGTATACAAAATTTAACAATATAAAAAGAGAGAAACAAAAACAATTAGTCTCAAGATCAACCCTTGTGAAACAGCGGTGTTCACCGCTAAAGCTGCAGAGTTCTAGGACCTTTATTGAAATCAACGATGCCGCCGTTTGCTGCAGTTCTTTAACACTAAGCTAACCTGCAATCATCCATACTGTCTGACGGCAATATAAACTTGGGTTCTCATCCAGCCTTGTTTTTGGCTTTTTTGTTCTGTTTCTCTGACTGCAAATATGGGCCTTATTTGTTTGTGGTAAATTCCTGACCTATGATGATCACTATACATTTGCCTTCACGAATCAATTAAGGAAAGGTAAATACGTTCAGTTCAATTTATTTATTTAAAATTTATTTTTAAAGTTTAACAGTTGTTAAAACTATTATATTTGAATGTGGGACCTTTGCTCTACTAAATAAATGCGTCTAAATTAGAGGTTGGATTTTTCTAAACTTAGTGTGAAATTTGAAGAAAGAAAACTATTTTAAGGTTTGTTACGCAAGGCTTTACCAGGGGTTGCCGATAATTGTGGGGTGCACAGTAAATCCCACTATTAACATTACTGTCAAACAGTTTTTTAAATTCCTTTTAATTTCTGATCCACTTTGCCATTTCGCCACGAAATGAACCGACTTCATCTGATGAAGTCATGTTTTCAGACACGTTCACATTTTTGACTACATAGGATGAAATGTCTGTTAGTACAGCAATAAGAGAGAAAATGCAAATATACAAGCTAAGATCAGACATCTAACACTTAGTGGCATTTTCGAGGGACAATAAATTTACTAAACCTTTTAAGAAAAAAAAATTAGGTGCTATCAAGATGTGTAAATGTTTAAAGACACAATCATAAGCAGAGGTAAGAGAGAGCAGAGTTAAAGAAGTAAGGCTGTTCTTTGAGACAGCATCAGGGGGCTCCTTTGGATCAAATCTAACCTTTGACACCAGAAAGAAAACACAAAAAGCCCTAGGACAGGCTGGTTACTTAAATGAAAATGACAGCAGCGCTAAGAAATTTCTTTCATCCAAACTGTCTGGAACTAGTAACATTCACAGCACTAACGTGTGTTCAGTAAACCTCAGCAACATAATTTTACACCTTTTTTTAACTCCAGAAAAGCAGAGATTAAAAATACACTTTTTTTCTCTCTTCAAAACTGCTATATTTGAGCATCTTCTGGACCGTAGACATTAACAATATTATCTGAGCCTGCAGTCAAAATCTACATTTTTTAGGCACAACAAATAGGCCCCTGTGGTATTAAGGTTCAGAGTGACGAATGACTCAGAACAATTCTGACCTCCGAGTGCAGTTTGTGCACCAGCGTAAATCTATATTGACCTCAAATAACTTAGCTCACAAATATATACTATATCTAGTAAACATGTACTGCTTCATTTTAATATACATTTGCAAAGTATGTACAAGTAATCTGCCTGACTGACCTGTTCACCCAACATGTAATTAAAAGATCCAGTTTTAATTTTTATTTTTGAGCTCATTTATGCTGGTTTGATTTTTGTTTCCTTTCTGTAAACAGTATTTACAAACGCAATAAAAAAAGACAAGGAACAAATATTACAAACTGTTCGATTACATTATGTACACTCAGGCAAAAAGTATGTTCTCATGTAACATCATTCTGAGTCCTCTGAGAAATCTCTAATTTTTAAGCATTTCAGTCCCAAAACACACAAGACGTGTTACCTGCATCACTTGTCAAAAGCAGAAATCAGTTATTAGGTACAAAAAGCTTGCCAGGTGAAACATTGCAAACAGTTTGAGTGTGTGCCCATCTTCTCATTGGTGTGCTGCTGCTGCTGCTGCTGCTGATGATGATGTATTTGGCAGTGTCCATAACCTTTTGTGTGTAAACTGGGAATACATTGCCTTGCAAATGTATTCATTCCCCTTTAACTTTTTCCACTTTTTTTCCAAGTCACAAAAACAAACTTTAATGTGTTTTACTGGGATTTTGTGTGATAGACCAGCGCAAAGTATGCATGTTTTAAAAGTTTGGTGTGCTGTTGTTTTCAGCCCCTTATATTTGAGATCCCTAAAAAAAAAATCCAGTGTTAGTAAATGTCTTCACCAAGTCACTAGAGTCCGCCTGTGTTTATTTATAACATCATAAAAATCAAGAAACATATCACAAAAGTCAGGGATAAAGGTTTATGGGCGGTTCATTTCATAAAACATCAAAAGCTCTAATCGGGTACTGTTTTTCAATTTGCAAATAAAGAAAAGCCCATGGTAACTCTAGCGGAGTGCAGAGACCACAGCTCAGGTGGGAGAATTAATGGGGTATCTATTTGTCAAAAACTCCACAAACTTGGCTTTCATGTATAAAAGGCAATAATAATGCTCTCATTGAAAGACGGTAATGCAATGTCTTGTTGTCTTGTTTAATTTTTTTTTGGCTGGGTTAGGGAGATGGCTGGAGAAAAATGGAGGGCAATACTGGAAGCAATACTGTTGGAGGCTGAAGAAGATGTGAGGTTGGGGTAGAGATTCACCTAGCAGCAGGAATACGAACCTAAATCTAAATCTATCACTGCTAGAATGGAGCATATTCATGTACTAGAAAGGGCCAGTCAAAGCACAAACCTAAATCCAACTGAGAGTCTGCGGCAACACATGAAAATTGCTGTTACAAATCTTCTCCATTCTATCTATCTATCTGACTGAGCTTGTGCTATTTTGTAAAGACAAATGAGCAAATAAATAAGGGTCTCCAATATGTACGTCTCTAAATGTGCAAACATTGTATACCCTAAAATACCTGGAGCTGGATTTGCAGTGAAAGGTGGTTCTTTGAAGTATTAGCTCTGATTTCTATTTAAAAAAATCTTAAGCAAGTATTCGTTTTTTCTATGTCACATTCATACTTAAATTGCGTTGGTATACGTTATAAACTCCCAGTGAAATACATTGGAGAATGTGATTGTAATGGAATATAATATGAAAAAGATTAAAAGGCTTCAATACTTTTCAAGACTCTGTATGTGTTTTGGTTTGGCTCCCTTATTAAGGCAAAATGTTTGGCACTTGGAAAGAAATCCTGATCTTGTCTTCAACGGCTCTAAAGTTGACATGTCCACAAAGAGTCAGCAGAAATTATTTTGCCTGAAAATATAATTTTGGAGCAGGAATGTTACTGGAACATATCTGCATTGAATGTTTTGGGGATGAGGACATTTAATCTCATATCATTTAATTTTCTTTCTTTGCCCAAACAGCATCGTGTCAGTTGAATAAATCTCTGTTGGCCTTCACTTTCTACCCAGACACCCAGCTATGCGTGGTGGTCTTCACTCCGTGTGAGAAGCCTTGTTGGGTCACAACTGGCTCAAAGTTGAAGTCCAGCGAGTCACCGTCCATCAGAGTTTCATGGAGGACCCTCTCCATGTCGATCTCAAACTTCTCGATGGACATGTCATCCAGGTCGCTCGGAAGTTTCTCCATGTGCGAGGGTACGGACATGCCCGCTCGGCCGTATCCGTTGGTGTTGAGAGGACAGAAGCTGCCGGGCATGCTTCCCACACTGAGGTGCCCAGGGAGGCCGTAAGGCATCTGCATGGGGCTTTTGGCAACAGGTAAACGTGTGCCCCCCCCGTTGTAGCTCAGAGACATGAGCAAGCGACCGTTCATTGCTGGTGATGTGGCCTGGCCTTGGCTGTGCACGTTGTGGGGGTGAGAGAGAACATGCGGGTGAGCGTTCCCTCCTGCCATGAGTTTGGCCGCATGCTGGCTGCTGCTGTATGGTGGCAGCATGCAGCCTCCGCTGGACTGAGACACCACTGTGTCTACTGACGGCATCATCTCGCTGTGCTGGTCGGTGTCTGACGTAAGCAGTTCCTTCAGGAGCCCGGCAGGGCAGTTGTACTGCCTCATGCCGGGCAAAAAGCCAGGTTTACTTTCTGACAGAGTCTGCAGAGGCATAGATGACAAGGTGTTCATCCCAGCTTGGCCATAGACACACTTGTGAAACTCCTGCTGCGACTGTGAGCCCATGCTCGGGGAGCTGTAGGCTGGGTAACCAGGGCTCGGCTGCATCATCGGTGATGGGGAGGACTGGGAAGAGCCGGGGGTAGTTGCCCCCGCTCCAACCTGTGAGTTGTTGGGCGACAGCAAGTTCAGGTTGTCCAGGAGGTTCTCCATGACATTCTCAGAACTATGTCCAAGAGTTCCAGTCATCTCTGTGAGACTAGGCAGCGTGGCTGTCATCTTTGATCCTGGAGCTCCTGGGTAGCCCATGTGTACATCGGATTCCCCCAGGTCATCCTCAGGCACAAAGGGTGAGAGGCGGCCGCTCACATTGCTGGCGTTGGAGCTGGTCCGAGGCCTGAACCCGTTCCAAGTGTCGTAGTCATCGTTGCTGTGGGAGTTTGGGCTGCCGGGCCACTTGGAGTATGAGCCCGGGCTGTCTGCACTGCCATCGGGGACACCCTGTAAGGACAGCTATTAGAAAGAAACCAAAGGGAGATTATTACTGTTACAGCAATGAAAGGTAGAAATTCATTTAAACTGTAATTGTTTAACATCTACACAAGATATAAAAGGAAAAATCAGGAATATTTCATTCTCAAAAAAGTGATTATATTTAAAGTAAAGTAAATTAATCTAAGTGTGTATGCTTTGGAGATCATTGGACACTTAAGGAGAATATGTTTGTAAAGCAGTTTTGTCTAATTCTGTAGCCTCTTACAGGTTCAGTGAAACCTATATTTTTGAGACAATGATAAAAGGCTTTGATTTACACAACCAAATACTTTAGATAGTAGATGCACCAGTCCGATTTTCCTACCTAAAATAATTTCTGGTTTGCTTAGAGGCTGGAACGGCTGATTCAGTCAATTTATCCGAGGACAGGAGTATGTTTCTTGATAGAGTAAATAGTGTTCCACGCCAACATAAAATGCTTAAGCATCAAATTTGATCTCTAAACATTCTTATCACGGATGCATTGATGTCTTGAAAAATAGGAAAAAAATAACGATCATTTTTTTCATTTTTTGACCTGCAGATAATTAATCAGAGCTGACCAATGGAAAAATAGCAGATTCGGATTCATGGGTGTATCTCTTTTTAGTTAAAGTATGTCAGAAAAAATTCTGACTTATGATTTTTTTTTTGTTATACAAAGCAACTTTTGTGTTTTTGTAAAATATAGGATCAGGGTTAACGGGCTTTGGCCTCATCCGAAGTGTGATATGTGCCTTAAAATATATTCCTCTTTGCTACTTCTGGCTGTAATTGATCCAATCTCTAAATGTGTCGTAAATCTTTAGGGAGACACAAGGTTTCTTAGTGACACATTTTATCTATCTTGACAATAATTAAGTTGCAACAATAAAACATTTTCAAAACTTCTGTTTACAATTGTTTTGTCTATGGAAAATTCTCTGACTAATGCACCTTTTTCTTTGCTGCTCTTCCCTTGCTCTTTGAGAACTTGCTGTTGTTGTCCATGGAGGCAGCCCTGCGTCGTGGGGACTTTCCACTTTTCCCGCCTTCCGGGTTCAACATCCACCACGAGCTCTTCCCTGTCCCCTCATTCTGGACGCGGACGAAGCGGCTGTGCAGCGACAGGTTGTGTCTAATGGAGTTCTGGAGGAGAGGAAAAAAGAGGGAAAAAGGATGAGGGGCAGACAAACAGGGACATTTGCCCTTTTCCCAAAACACCTCATATGTGCTTTATCACAGAAGTGTAAATCCGTGCGTACAGGTGGCGGCCCTTCAAAACATGCTTGCCTTGACAATTGACTTATGAGGAGAGAAGAGAGGTTTTTAAGGTCACTCAACGATCCCATGCTGTTTGCTTTCCAAAGAAAACACAAGTGCACACACTCAATAGATGTCAGTGGGTTTACTCCACGAGCAACACATCCTGAACCAATGTGGACTCGCAGAATAACAGGGAGGGCTATTGTAAAAAAAAACAACAAAAAAAACCCAGAAAAACACAGCAGTCACATTCCACCTGACCCTGTGTCTTGTCTAAACTAGCACAAATTCAAAGGGAGGAAACCGACTAATCTTTCCTCCTTACAGACACATTAATGCTAAGCTCTGACGTTGCTTAGTGACACCACCAGTGGAAAAACTAATTTTTGAGCAGGAAGCTAGTGAAGCGTTATAAAAACAAGGCAAACAAAAAAGCGAGAATATTGGGTAAGTGTCTGCTGAGCAAACCGCAGAATATGAGACACCCTTTCTCTTCCACTGCACTCTGACGCCTAAGTCACAAAACACTCAGGACTTCACCTGTTTGTTTGATTTGAAACTCTGCATTGACTCAAAGTGCTGTTAAAGTGACCATTTAACCTCAGAAAATAGTTTCAGCTCTGCCTCCGCATCATTTTCTGTCCGTATTTCAACATGAAGTAATGAGCCTTGCCCAGACATTACAGTGCCTGCGTAAAGCTTGTTGTTTTGGAGGAAAGGCTGGAAGTCCCGGCACTCACACAGAGACACACACTCTTGCACGCAGAGCTTAGCATGCATAGCAGCCAACGTCATGAAGCCTGTTGCCTGCCGTGAGTCACCGCTTCACATCTGGTTTGTAGTCTGCAGCTTCCGTGCTGCCTCCACCTCTGTTTCTACTCATCTCAGCCATCACTTCTTCTTCTGAACTCCAAAATAAGTCTCGTCCCACAAGTTTTTGTTGCAGTGATGCATTTAGTAAGTAAGTGATGCATATTTTTGATTACTCCATAAAATTTCAGAAGACGAGAAACTTTGAAAAAGATTGTAAAACAGTGCATAACTTTGTTCCCCTCATTTGCTGACATTAAATCAGAGCAAACCTTTCCTGTTTTAGGGCAGTTAGGATTACCAATAACATTTTGCTAAGTATAAATATAAAGCAAGATCCTTTTTGAGAAATTTTGAATTGCTTGAAGTTCAGAAGTGTACATATATTTCCTTACTAATGGGTACATTGGCTTTCAAACTGTATGACTTAGGTGTATCTCTTCACAATCTGATGTAATATACTAATCTAAAATTATGTGTTTTCATTAGCTCTAAGCAGAAAATCATAATTACCAATGAAAAAGGCTTGAAAACATCAGTCTTTTAGTAATTAATCTATACAATGTGTTTCACTTCATGAAGTGACTTACTGGAAAACGCCTCAATATTTTAATTTATTGAATATATGTATGTAAATATCTGGTTTCAACTGTACATATGATTGTAACACACACTCTCTGAACTTTCTTCTTCTTTCATTTGCCAAACTCTTCAGAACACTTAGTTAATTTAATACAAAACAAATGTGCAAAATGAAAATGTCAGTTCTCAGCTAGTCTGCAGGGGTTAAAGGGTCCTCAGGCCATGTAACTCTAAACTACTTGGAAATTGAGAAACCTGCAAATTACTGGGGAAAAAAGTTTGTATGTCATTAGTTTTACAGGATGCAACCAAATAAAAAAAGATTCAAATTGTTTTATGAACCCCAGATTACAGGAGCTGCAGAAATGTTTCCATTTTAAGATGCTTCTTCATGCCAATTTATTGAAGGTACTGTGAGATTATTATGTGTACTACTTTCTTTACTTGTAGAAGAAAGATATATTGTAGTGAGTCTGAGAAATCAGGCCAAGTGTGATTACTGGCAACAAGGTTTTAAAACAATAATGGTTTTAAAACGGCAACATTTTTATATCACAATCTGCCCCATCTCCACCAGTTGCTGAATACTGCTGGTCAGTTGGTTGAAAGAAGGCCGCTTCACTTTTCCCCACACTGTAGAAATTTGTACTTTTAGTAATATTTCCTGATGCAAAAAACATGTACAGTCATCACATGAAAACTAAAGGAGTACCATCTATTACTATTGTCGAGGTAAAAATGTTTTAAAACTACTGCAGGCTGGCTACCTGTGCAATTAAACAGATCAGCTTGTTTCACTTTAGAGCTCTGTAAAGAGCCGAACAGCAAAAATATCTGATGACAGCCTCCAAGGGCACATGAGGTCCGCTATAAACACTGGTCCTTTACAAATGAATGTAATTACCCCTCAATCAAATTACCTGACTGCTTCGCCCAATAGTCTTGGGCTAGTTTGCATGACTAGCCCTTCCCTGTTTAGCCTCACAAATGATTCTCTCTCCTTTCTCCTCCTGCTGCACATCAGTAGTTATGACAAAAGGCAAAGAGAGAAAAGTCTAGTCATGAGCCTCGGTTTCCCATGACTGCTAAGTGTGCTGCTTTTTTCAGCTGTGCTGGAATAAGGAATGACTGCAATGTGTGTGCAGACGCCGGGATGTCCTGTTACGGCCCTTCCATCATCCTGATGACAGGATGGGGGAGAAAAAGAAGAAGTCTCAGCGTTGAAGGAATCTATTACGGCTTGTGTCACAGTTAAAACGCGGGGTGTGACGATCTAGAACATTTAGTCCAGAAGGAATAGAGCAACAGAGCGAGTTGATGCGAGGGGACATAAAAGTGCTCTGATGGGAAATACCAGAACTCAACAGAACTTGGTGTGCTTTGTGGAGAGTGCGGCTCAGGGTGTCTGGTGTGGCCAGTGGAAAACGCTCGTCGTCTCCCCCACTGTGTGTGTGTGTGTGTAAGAGTGTGTTTTAGTGGAATGGCACTACGACAAATAGCAGCTCTGTATGGTTTGCATTCTGCAGCACAGTCTGCCTCAGCCAGTGATGGTGGTTTAAAAAACACACACAACTGGGGATAAACATGAACACACAGTCACCCACATGTATGAATCAAACCCCCTCCGGCTACAGCGTCTTAGAAAAATATTCATACCGCTTAAACCTTTTATTATTCTGATATTTTTCTTTATAATTTATTTGGATTTTGTGATAGACTAACACAGCATATTGCATAACAGTGAATGGAAGGAAAAATAAAATATAGCTTGTTTTTATATACAGGGGGAATGTTTTTTTGTTTGTTTGTTTTTTTAAAATTAAAAAATGTAAGAGTGATGTGCCTTTCCTCAAAAATATCTTTAAATACAAAATAATGTAAGCTCAGTCATGTTAGGACTTTGACTAGGCCATTCCATCACCCAATATGCCGTAATCTAAGCTGTTCTGTAGATTGCAACTAAGGCAAACAGTTCAACTTTGGTCTCTAAACAGAGTACTTCCTTCCACATGTTGGTCTGTTCCCCATACAGTTTGTGGTAACCTACCCACTTGACATCTTTTAGGTCATAAATTGCAAATTGTTGTCCTGTCACACAATTTTCCTACTTGAGCTATGAATCTCAGTAGCTCCTCCAGTGGGCCTCTTGGCTGCTTCTCTGATAAAGGCTTTTCTTACCCAGCCTGTCATTTTAAGGGGACAAGCACCTCTTGGTAGGCTCACAGTTGTGCCTTTGAACCACAATGTCATTTTTTCCACTTGGGCTGAAAGTGGTTTGAAAGCAACTAGTTTTACTGAATTTAGGGATTTCAAGAGAAAAGGGGCTGATACACTTTTCAGATTTTTTATTTAAAGAAAATGTGTTGGCCTATCAAATGAAATCCCAATAAAATTCTATATTTATGGTGAATTAGCTTGAATGAACTTAAAGGGTACTGTAACAGTTTCGGTAAAAAATGTTTTTTTTACAGGAAATAAAGAGTGTGTTGCTCTTGGAACCAAAGATGCTTTGTGACAAAGATTTATCTCTGGCTGCAGTACACAGGAATCTAAACATTCCAGCTAATCACTGTGTCCAAAGTTCAATTGTAATCTCCGCCAACGTGCTAGTATCTTTTAGGAAACAGTAAATGCAGGATTCCCAGCCAGGCAGTCATCACAATCAACATTCCTGAGCAAGGTTACAAAACCCACAATTTCACATAGCTGAACTTTGATTACTGTTGCTGAAGGACGTCCTGACAAAAAAATAGATAATGATGAAAAAAAATAAAATAAAACAAATTAGAAAGTGTTTATGAAAAAAATAGATTGTAAGGGCTAAACGTTCAATCAACACAGCCAAAAGTCATTTTGCACGGGGACATATGCAGCCATAATAAGCAAGGAGTAGGCTGACATTACTGTCTTATGAAAGCTCACTTATGCAGCCGCAGATACGGAGAGGGAAAACCTCTCGCTGTTGTTCCTGAGCCCACCATGAGTAGCACCACCTCCTGTTCTCAGAGTCAACACAACAGAGCAGTGCTGGCAAAACAGAAGGAAGTGACCACATGAAAGAGGACTGTGACAGGAAACAGGGCTGACTTCCTGCCTCTCAGGAAACATGGCGGTCGGTAAGCAGTGAAGAAGGCATGGAATGCAAAGCAGCAAAGGCCGCGAGCCAAGTGGACACCGCAAATTCAATTTAATCCCCCTTCCATCAGCCAAAGGAGTTTATGTTTAGCAACAGGCACTGAGGCCTGTTGTCAGAGTATATGCATTAAAAGAAAGTAATGTTCGCTATGCTAAGGCGGGGCTGAAAGTGAATTAAATGAGTGGATGCATCATGACTCATCATGCGGCTGTAGTAAGGGGTCGTCTGGGTGGTGAAAGCTGTTGAAGAACAGGAGACAGAGTGGGCTGTGTGTGACAGAGTGGGCTTGGATCCCTACAGAACACACTGTGCGAACTTTATACTGCCCAATTGGCTGCACTAGTGAAAGGCATCACTGTTTGGTACATCACTCTGCACTCTGGCATTTCTCCTTTTTTCTTTTTGCCATCTCCCATTTTTTGCTGACCTTTCCATGCCCTATCTTCTCATGTTCTCGTGATCTTTTTGGGTCAAACACAAAGAATCCCAATACATATGATACTGAATGAGACATCAATCTGAAAACCATGGTGTGCGTTTATAATCATCCACTCTGGCTCTGCGTTAAACCTTTTTTACCACGATTACAGCTACAAGTCTTTCAGAGTATGTTTCTTCCACCTATGCCCGTTTTTCTTCATGAAATAGCTCAGGTTCCGTCAGTTTGAATGGAGAGTGTCTATGAAAACCCAATTTTCAGGTCACAGATTCTCAATCAATTTATTCCTTCGGGGTTTGATCTGGATGTAGCTACATCCATTTTCCCCATCAACTCGGATCAGCTTTCCTGTTCTTGCTGAAAAGAACACTCCCCACCACATTTTACGCTACAAATGTTCTGGTCTTGTATGACCAGAGTACCCTTTTCCACTTGCTTGCTGTGTTAACGTCATGGTACGTGGTAAACTAGTAATTGGATTTCCTATAGTTTTGCTTCCCCATTGGCTTTCTTCTTGCCACTCTTCCATACAGGCCAGATTTCTAGAGTACTTGACTAACAGTTTTCAGGTCAACACATATTCCCACCTCAACTGTGGATCTCTGAACTTCCTCACATTTAACATTGACCTCTTGAGTGTTTCTTTAATAAGACCCTCTTTTGCCACCCTGTCAGTTTAAGTCATGTCTTCACAGAACTTCTGTATTAATAATTAGAAAACACATATTCTATTAACTAATTAGGTGATTTCTGGAAATGATGTGTTGCACTGGATTTTATTAAGGGATATCAGAATGAAAGGGGATGCAACAATGCATGCCATACTTCCGATTTGAATGGCATGCACTGTTCCTTCCACATCACAATTATGTGTTACTCTGATTTGCTCTTTCCAATAATATTGCAATTAAATAAATTAAAGATTATAGTATATATAATAATTAAAGAAAACTGTCTGCAATGCACCAGAGACAGTTGTTGGCACAGTGACCTTGGTGCTGACACTTTCAGGGCTGCTCAAATGTCAACCTGTCTAATGAAAAAGTCCCCGGAGGAAAGTGAAACACCACCTACATGAAGTGCCGCTTTGAATCAGTTGAAGCCACATGCGAAACCTCAGCTGCAAAGCCCATACAGTTATGGGTAAGATACGCAGTGCTCCCTTCCTCACTGACTGAAAGCGTGCGAGCAGGTACAATGTCACACACCAGCAGATGCAGCTTTGCACACATTTAACTAGAGATATGGAAGAGATGAAAGTGAAAACTGTGGTTTCCCTGCACTATTTCCACTGAAGTCATTAGAGAAACGGTGCTGTCCTGAGCAGACATTTTTCCTCTTTCGCTGCAAGTGTCTAAGCCTTAACAGTAGGTGTGCTTTTGCATCAAAACCCCATATTTTTTGTGTAATGTCTGTGACTATGATAGGTGACATATAGGGCATGAGAACCATTTCTAACCACCACAGTAAGTATCCCTAAAGCTTCAGCATGGTCATGTCTGGAGATTTGTGCTGAGTCTGGTTCATTTAAAGCTATGTGGTTGAGACGGAAAACTTGCAAACTTGTCATTAGTTTAAAACCGGCTCAGCGTGTCTGCCCTACTAACAACAGCATTGCTCCCATCGTTGCAGGTGAGATGGTAAGACAGCAACTGACAGCAAACGAAGTCTCACAGAGATCACAAAGTCATCAAAAGAGGAGACTTGCAGTAGCTTCTGTCCGCTGTGATCAAATACACAGTCCACAATACACAATATTGGATCAAATGCTACCATGCACAAAACACTAGCATCTCATCAAATCTGAACTATCAATCACCTCTTCTGGAAACTCAAATTTATTACTGTTTACATTTGGCCCAGTGCAGCTCATCTTGAGCCTAGTTCTGGTGGAAGTTTCTTCCTTTTTAAATTTTTTCATCTCTACCTTGCACTTGCCCAGGTTAAGGCAGTCCAACAAAGTAATGACTAGGGATGCGTATTGGCAAGAATCTGGTGACATGTATCACAATACCGGGGGGACGGTACGATATATTGCGATACTGTGATTTTTAAAACTGAATGTAACTTTAGGAAAACTGTCACAGCATTCTAAACATCAACCTGTTTCATACTTAACATATCCAGTTTTATTACTAGATATAGTTGATCCACTGGAATGAAGAAGGTGAAAACAGCCACCAACTACCACTCATACTTTAATTTTACTACAAAAATTACTGTCACCATTAATGGTTCCATTTGAATTCTAAAAAATAAAATGTAAATCCTTTTTTTCCTTTGAATATCAATACAATATTGAGACATATATCGTGATATATATCGGCGTATTAATATTTTCTTACATGCCTAGTAGTGACACAATCTGCGGATTACCTTAGGAAACCTTTTCCTTGGTACTATGTGATCAACTGAATCTAACTATAATGCTATAAACTGGATGCAGTTAAGCTTCTTGGATCTAATTGTATTTGATTTGATAGTATTGTAATTATTCAAACAAATGTTGACAGAATTGGTACTCAAATAGATATTAATAGATTTTAAGGCACATTAAAAATAAAAACAAGGTGGTGAAAAAAGAGCTACAATGCTGCTTCTAATAAGAACACGTTTGTTCTTTAACAGGTTCATCATTTCATTAGAGTAGTCAAAAAAGGTGTCAGGTAACGAAGTACAAATACTTCGGTACCTTCGAAATTTTGGGTATTTATACTTTACTGAAGTAATTATCTATGGGCCTACTTTTTACTTCTACTCCTTACATTTTCACGCAATTATCTGTACTTTCTACTCCTTACATTTTAAAAATAGCCTCGTTACTCCTGTTTCATTACGTCTTTTATTAAGAAGACACACAAAAAATGATCTAAAAATGCGCCAACTGGATAGAATTTCACAGCGGTTTGATCATAATTTTAAACATCTACCATTCGGACACCCTGCTTGTATGCGATCCATTGCGTACTGTGCACACGGGGTCCCGTTAACCGAATATTTTCCATATTAGTCCGTTTTTTTTTTTTTATTACAACGGTGACGGAAAATCCGAAGGCCACTTGTAATTTTGACAGATTATAATTCACACCCCTGACCATTTGATGCAGACGCGCTGACATTTTTAGGTTTGAGTTGAAGCGTGGAGTACAAGTAACTGAATCAATAAATTAATAATAAAAAGGTTTGCATGAAGCCATCTAAGCATCATCAAAGACCGGGAGGGCTTTGGAATGCGACTGCTACAGGTGTTACGTCAATCTGCGTTTCCCCGTCAGGATGTGTTCCCCCTACAGCTCCGCGCCGTGCACGCGGCAAAAAACACGCATACTCAATCCAAGCTCGCCCCCGAACTGTACCAGCTGCGCTCTGCTCGTACACAGGGGAGCGACGGCAACGTTGAAAGCTCAAACTTCATATTTTGGCGGAGCCAAACCCTCCGCTGCTGTCCTCAATTATAGTGTTCTGTCAACAAATAGTTAGTTAGTTAGTTAGTTAGTTAGTTAGTTAGTTAGTTAGTTAGTTAGTTAGTTAGTTAGTTAGTTAGTTAGTTAGTTAGTTAGTTAGTTAGTTAGTTAGTTAGTTAGTTAGTTAGTTAGTTAGTTAGTTAGTTAGTTAGTTAGTTAGTTAGTTAGTTAGTTAGTTAGTTCCCCCTTCAATATACAGGGGGAACGTTATATGACGGCTCTATAAACCCTGTCACATATTGTTCCCCCTGCAATATACAGGGGGAACTTATATGACGGGTCTTTAAAACCCTGTCACATACTGTTCCCCCTTCAATATACAACGGGGGAACGTTCCCCTGTATATTAGGGGGGGACATTATATGACAGGTCTTATAGAGCCTGCAGGATGCGTCTCCCCTGTATATTAGAGGGGAAACGCTAGATGTAGAGTATTATAGAGTCGTCATATAACGTTCCCCCTGTTGAACTATATGTAACAGAGTTTATGGGACCATCAGGATGTGTTTCCCTTGTATATTACAGAGAGAAGTGGATGTGACGGGCTGTGTAGACCCTGGGAGGGCTGTGATTGTAGTTCACGGAGCTGTACGTTATTTTTCACAGAATTAGGAATTATTGAAAGGATAGAAAAACTTTTTAAAAATGTGAAAGCCTTCCCATCTATCTATCTATCCATCTATCTAAATATTTGTTGACAGAACACTATAATTGAGGACAGCAGCGGAGGGTTTGGCTTCGCCAAAATATGAAGTTTGAGCTTTCAACATTGCCGTCGCTCCCCTGTGTACGAGCAGAGCGCGGCGTGTACAGTTCGGGGGCGAGCTTGGATTGAGTACGGGCATTTTTTGCCACGTGCACGGGGCGGAGCTGTAGGGGGAACACATCCTGACGGGGAAACACAGATTGACGTAACACCGGTGTGGCTGGTTAAAGACGCACTTCAAAGAGCCCGGTGCCATGCCAGCCATGCAAAAGGAGCGCATGCTCCAACAGTTTCTGCTGCTGAAGCAATATGAAGCTGGGTTCAGAGACTCTTTCTGACTTCTGATCACTTGAATCAAAGAAATATTCCCTGATTTCAAAACTTTGGCTGAAGTGGAGCTTTTAGTTCCAGTCTCCAGTGCGTCAGCGCGGATTCAGCCTGTAGAACAGTGGTTCCCAACATGAGGTTCGTGTGCCACAAGGGCGTCATTAGAGATTGCATCGGTCTGCACAATCTTGTCTGTGCTGAGGTTGTAAGACTTTTGGTGATACTATCTTAATATATATATATATATATATATATATATATATATATATATATATATATATATATATATATATATATATATATATATATATATATATATATATATATATATATATATATATATATATATATATATAAACTGTATTTCAGACACACAATTGGTCCATAGATAAAAAATAAAAGTATGGAAGAAGTACAATACAATAAATGACATAGCTTACAATAAAATTCATGAAAGATTAAAATGCCAGTGTTTCCAAAGACCAGACATATATCTGTAGCAGCTTTTCTTAGGACTGGTTAGTGCCAGTAGGATTCCATTTTCTGATTTGTCCAAACAACACATGAATTTAAACATTAATTGCCTTAATAAGGTTCCACAGGTGGGAACACCAGAGTTCACAAAAAGCTGACTAGCACTGTGCCATCTTGGGACATGAAGGAGGAGCCTCATGGTATCATTGTAGGCTACAGAGAGGCTACTGTTCTTATATCGCCACCACCAATGTGCTGTATACATAGGAGTACAGGAGGATCTAAATAAAAAACATTTAACATTAGGTGAGCACATGCTAAATTTTCGCAGCAACATGTTGGCTTAGGCATATAATTTGCAGCACTGTCTGTACAGATCTCTGTCGTCACTCATGTCATCAGTTATGATATGGCCCAGATATTTTATTTCTTTACAGGTCTTCAGAGGCTGATCACTCAAGTAGAAATCAGGAACAATTAGTCTCCTGTCCTCCTTGGTTCTGACAATCATGATCTCTTGCTGGAATTGTATCTGATGTCAAAATCATTACCATACTGTGAACACACCTTTAATAATTGCTGCAACCCAGCACTGTACGGGCTTAGCACTACCAGATCATCGGCATACATTAGGTGGTTGACGACAGAGTTTCCCACAAGACAGCCCGTCTTACAAACATTCAACAATTTGGACAAATCATCCAAGTAGACATTAAAAAGGTAAGGAGACAGACTTCCATTTATATATATATATATATATATATATATATATACATATATATATATACACTTATTAGTGCTCAGTAGACCACATATGATTCTGTAATGTAATTGCATTGCACTAAAATTAATACATTTTAATGGAGCTGAAACAGGCAGCCTAGTGTGTCCCAAATGTTTCAAAATTAACATTTTTATATAACATAATAATTATGGCCTTTCTTTTGAGGGTGGGGGGCTTAAGCTTTATTCTTTAATGTCATTTTTAAAAATACATTACTTTTACTTTTATACTTTAAGTAGTTTTGAATCAAGTACTTTTTTACTTTTACTTGAGTAAAAAACTTTACTTGATACTTCAACTTCTACAGATGTCTTTTTAAACCCTAGTATCTATACTTCTACTTGAGTATTGAATGTGAATACTTTTGACACCTCTGGTAGTCAATGACTTTTACTGTGGTAAACACAGTTTTGATATACTTTGCTACTGCACCTTTCATGTCATCCGGTCTAAAACGTTTTGTCTGGTTTTCACCTTGTTTGGACCTAATCCTTGCACAGTACCTAAGGCTACCAGGTTGCACGGATGGCAACACTCTTCGGTGTCGATGCTGTTACTAAGTAAAGACTTAAAGTTAGTTATTGTCAGTATCAGTAAGGTAAAATTGCGAAGAGTAGAGACATGCCTGTAGTTTAGTTGGGCAATCAGAGAGTGAGAAGACTTTCAAGGAAAGAGGTACATAAATATTGCAATGTTATACCCTTTAGAGGTACAACTTCAGCCTAATATGAATAGCTATAAAAATGTAGGCAACTTTTTGGAAATCTCATCGAACGGTCTACTTTCTTTATTATATCCACACAGAGATACTGCTGCTTTTGTAATAATAACCACTAGAATCACTAGTATACGACGCTAAAGCCAGTTTTAAATGGCAACTCCAAAGCTATTCCCTCTTTGTTTCTAAATAATAGTAGATGCTTTATAGCAGCTACTCTCACTCACACAGTATAGTATATACTATATAGTAAATACAAACAACTGACACATTGATGATAGAATTAACATCATCATTCTTTTTAAGGACCAAGCTTCAATTCATAGTTCTGACCTGCTGATCAAAAACAGAGATTTGTAAAACTTGTTGCTTCAATCTTTGCTTAAGAGACTAGTTACTAAGAAACTAATAATTACTTTTGGCACGTAGGACAGTATTGTATGATTTTTGGATGCCCCTAACCAGTTAAAATATTTTGTATTTTCCTCTTTCTGCTTTTATGCTTCCATTAGGCCATCAAAGCAGCACATGCTATATAATATGTTAAAACACACAACATGAAAGCACTGTAGAACATCTTCAGCATTTTACTGTCAACATGAAATGAAACCAACTTTTTGAGAAAGTTGGTTGAAAAAACAAAAAGAGGTTGTTTGATGCTGCTCTAAAAATAAATAAATAGTGGAATCTAATGCGAGCAGGTTGTAAAAATATTTTTCTGTATTTTGTTACAATATAGCTCTGGGGGGAAAAAATCTACTAAAATTGGACTGGCAGATGAACGCTTCACAAAAGCAGGAGAGCGGAAATCTCGCACCAATTTTTCAATTGTGCATTTCTAATTTCAAGCGACTGATATTTTTTTACAGTGCGATGACTGTATCAGTTGTGATACATTTACATTTCACTCACTCTTTTTCCGGGCGTCTTCACAATGATTCAGCTCTTTCTATAATCATTAGCATATTTGGTACTATCATCTGTACAACAGGTTGACAGGCTGAATAAATGTATAAATGTATGACACTTTAATGCATATAATGGCCACTGTTTTCAATATGGTGATAATAATCCATATTCCATATATTGTGCTACAGAGTCCAGTTCTTTGATGTCCCAAACTACCTATTAGGCAGATAAAATGACCACGTGTTTTACTAAGGTCTTCTTAACTAAAGAGAGGGAAAAGGCTTTAAGAAGGCTTCATAGTGTTTTAAAGCTTTTTAATAGCTCTAAAGCTTGAAAGTTTTAACATTTTATTTAAAGTTTTAAAATGTAATACATTTTTAAAATGTAATAAATTATGGGATCTCTTTACTTGAGTGTTGCTGAGGTTGAATGTTGGAACATGGCGGTTATAGAGAGGGGAAAAACATACCGAACCACATTAGGTATCCATCTACCTTTTACAAATTAAATAAAAACTTATTTAGATAAAAGAAACAAATACAAATAAATCACCATGTTATCGTTCAGGTACTTTGTTAACTGAATTAAAAGTCACCAAAGGACATTCTACAAAGCAAACATGTTAAATGCAAATCCAATTTATTTCTCTCTTACACACACAGTCTCAAAAAGTGAAATAATATACAATAACATTACCACACTTACAAAGCAATCTGAACAGACGGCAAAGACTTCATGTGTTTGCAGTTTAATAGGTTATCATCAGCACCAATATTGAACTGTCCAGTGGTAATCACTGACCTGTTTACCAAAGTCATTAAGGCGATGATTATAAAAAGTGAGTGGAAATGAAAGGACAAGCACAGGAAATGTACAGCCTTGGGTCTTACTTTTTTTAAATTATTATTTACATCCTCAGATTAAAAAACAGAAAAAGTACAGACTGAAAGAAGGAAATGATTGTTGTCATTAATGTTGCATAGCAGCGAGCAGCAAAGCAGAGCGCCTCAGGTTTGTCTGGTGAGTGGAGTATAAATGTGTCACTGTTAGCAAAGCTATATAAAGGAAACCGTTTTGCCACAATTTCTTTTAGAAAAAAGCTTTTGGATGAAAAATGGAGACTGACTTTAGGACATGTGTAATTAAAAATAGGCTGTTTCTGCTGTCTCCTCCATCCCACCTCCTTTCTGCTTCTCCAGGTTCCTTAGTTAAAGATCTACTTCCTTCACCTGATTGCACCCTCGTGCTGCTTCGAAAAAGGTCACATTCACACTTTTGTTGGCTTAAAGTTCCTCTCAGTGGTTTACGTGTCATTGACATTTATGTCATATGGACGTTGAGTGAAAATACTGTATAAACTGCAATAAAAATAAACAACAAATTGGTTGGCAGGTTGAAATCACAGTTTTTTCTCAAATCTAAATAAGTTCACAATCACACATACAGGCTCAAATAAATGCATGTACCCCTGCTTAAATTAGATTAAAAGTCCCTTAGCAAGTTTAATAAAGAGCACATTCCTGGCTTATTAGAAATAATGGACTTCATTTGAAATGGTTGCTTTCTTGTGGCCAAGTTTTACACATCTAACTGTTGGGTTCCCGTGAAGGTAATTTGGAGGTTAATTATTCTATTTAACCTTTATTTGACCAGAAGGAACCCATTGAGAATAAAACCCTCTTTTTCAAGGGAGACCTGGTCAAGATAGGCAGTTCTCCGTTTATCGTTAAACTGTTCACATTGCGGAAAGCACCAGTAACACTGGCAGCAAATCAGTCCCACAGCATATTACTGCCTCCACCATGCTTGCATTCTAGGGTTTGAGAGTCTGACCTTGATTTCTCCAATGATTTTTCTTGTCATTGTAACTAAATAGCAGAATTTCTGTCTCATCTGACCATATCTCTTTCCAGAAGCCCCTTGGGTTGTTTATGTGGTGAGCTGCAAAATTCAAATGTGTTTGAAGGTCTCCTTTGATGGTAAACTGGCTCCACTGTGAAAAGTGATGCATCTCCTGGTTTATGACTGATTGGTAGTTCTTAGGTTTTTCTTTAACATCTCTAATTTTTTTTCATCTGAGTGGACAGTTTGGGTCAGATGAGTAAAGCTCTGACACTGTTGAATTTTTCAATTAGACTAAGATTTCTAAACACTTTGAGACTGGTTTTGGAAGGGATTAATCAGACTACTAAATTGCTTAAAATCTGGATTAGTGTCAGGAAGGTGACAAGTTTAAATGAGCTTTACCATTTCTAAGAAGAAGAGTGGTCAGCTATCCAGACAGAATTTTGCCAGAACCATAATGATGGCTACAAAAAGTGAGTTGTTCCTCTGCAACTTGCCAATAGATACGTATCCAAGTATTAGTGGGGTGTATGTATGTATTTGAGAACCTATGATTACTATTTAACCTGAGTGGATTTGTGAAAATCTGCATCAAATTCAAATTGTCAACCGAGTTCAATGTTTTAACATTTTGTTAAGATGTCTGTTGCATCATTATTCCACCATGGAAAAAGAACAGCATTTTTAAAATCCCCAAACCTAAATTGGCATTCATGTCAGTGGACAGATTTTAATTTCTCATCAGCACTGTGCATCTGCAAGGATAAGAGAAGAGACTATGTATAGAGCTGCCAGTGCAGCCCCTCAAATTCATTTTACAATTCTATTAGCCTGAATAGTAGTCAATGACTTCCAGGAAAGTACTTCTTTACAACCACCGTTACCAGATGGTGAGATATATGACCATCGTAAAGAACAGATGGAAAGACAGAAAACCCAAGTCATGCAGAAGCAAATCTGTCTGCAAATGTATTTACCAACTGCACACTTGGCAGGATCGCCTTCTCAAAATCCTCGGTAAGCAATCTCAGAGCAATCAAACTTCCTTTCTACTTAAACCTACACACAGTCAACTGAACCTGGAAGCCACAGAGGACACTGACTGATAAGGATGAAGACTAATTATTCTCACAAACTCTGCAGATAGCTTGCAAGCAGTTTCTGAATACGATTAGGATCGGCACGGCCACTGGCAATCCTACATCTATCGTCGCTGTGACTGCTGCAGTACAGTACAAGGCGCAGATTGGCTATTAGTGAACTTCCTGCTGCATTGTGTCCACACAGGAAGAGCTGGCCGGTCCTGATACTGATCCCACCGATGCTTCTGGTTTACTTGCAAAACACCACAAAATGAGACCCTGCTAGGTGCAAAGCCAGGGGACCAGCTGGACAAAACAGTGGGTTCATGAGCCACAGCTTCCTAATCAAAACTCCAGTCTGACCGGGCAAAACAAGAGGAAAAAGGAAAGAGTGGCGCCTGGTCCAGGTAGGCCTTTTCATGGAGGGGTTACAATGGATGGGGCATTACTGTACATCCTAGAAACTATTCTTCACTGAAGTCTTGACCCCATCAGGAATCAAAACATAAAATAATAAATCATCTCTTGTTCTTCTGAGTTTGACAGTTTGGAAAAATATTCAAAAGAAAACTTGGCTGATGAGGTATTGTAGTGATCACAGAATTACATTGAAGTGTGGAAACATTGATATGTGTAAATATTTTCACACCCTATGAAGATCTGCAAATTTTGTCACATGCGAACTATAAATGTCTACGTCTCTTATTGATATTTTATGTGTTAGTCCAGCGCAAAATACTGCATTATTACAAAGTGGAAGAAAAATGACAAGGTTTTCCCTTTTTTATTTTATTTTTTTACATTTTTTGTCACATAGGCCTATTCTTAATTGGATTTAGGTCTATGCTTTGATGCATCACAGAAGTTCTGGGTGTATGTTTTGGGTTGTTAACTGGTTGGAAGATCAACCTCTGCCTCTGTTTCATGTCTTCTCCAGCGTCAAACAGGTTTTCTCCAAGGATTACCCTTAATTTAGCTCCATCCATCGTCTCGTCAACTTTGACTAGGTTCACTCTCCCAGCTGAAGAAAAGCATCCCAACAGCATAATGCTGCCACTTTCATGTGTTACCCATGGAGATGGTGTGTTTAGGTTGATGCACAGTGAAAGTTGATTGTATGCCAAAATTTCTAGTTTGGTCTCCTGTTTACTAATTAGGTCACTTCTGGCAGCAAATAATGAAACTGGGTATTATTTAGAGGTATTAGAGCAATTGGGGCTGAGTACAAATGCATGCTCAGCTTTTCAAAATATTACTAATAAAAAAAATAGATATAACTAATTTTTCTTTCAGATGTTGAGAAATTTGAGATTTGTATCTAATGAAATCTCAATAAAATACTTTGAAGTTTGTTGTTGTAATATGAGGTAATATTCATATCCTAGCTGATGTGGCTTTTATGACAGTGAACGGAAAATCTTATAATACACTTCTAAAAATCATGTCTGTACAGCAATCCTTGAAACAACTGTTTGAATGAACTTTCAGTGAAATATGTAAATAGTTTGTTGGAAAGTTCTACAAGTTTTCATTGATGCTTTTTTTTTAATGCAATCACACTGATTTAATATAAAATGTTCTAAATAACACCGTTATTATATTTTTATAGTGTGTTGTCAGTGGCAGATTCTTTGTAAATAGCATCTCAGCTGCAATGTGAGCTCAGTGTTCACATGTCGGGCTCACTCTCGTGCTTGTTGATAATCTGACTCAGACTGGAGCAGGATGCACCTCATGTGTATAGACAGGGACTGGGTTGTGCTGGCTAAGCTTGCCATGCTAAAATATGTGCATGTGTTGCTATGTGCCACACAATGTGGGTCTGTAAAATGCACAGAGCTTAGTCTGTGGAGTGGGGATATTTTTTGCCTCTGATCAGCACAGCCACTGGGCTGGGCTGCAGCCTGCTCTCCGTTAATAAAGATGCTGTGTGTGTGGACCATTGCTAGATGCTGATGTGGTGGCTTGGGTCTATTGGTCTGCCCCACTGCTGCATCCGCAGGTGTTCTTGTTGTGGAGATATTTATAAGCTTGAAATCATTGTTTAGACTGGTAAATGGTAAATGGCCTGTACTTGTATAGCGCTTTCTCTAGTCTCTAGTGCTGTACCCTGGCGCCCCTGGGCCCTCTGACCACCACCAGTAGGCAAGGCGGGTGAAGTGTCTTGCCCAAGGACACAACAACCTTGGGATACCACATAGCTGTGTTATATTAAATCCTTTATTCCACAAAGTCTTGAGTCTGCCTTTGGGAGTGCAATGTTGGCAGAAAGCGTGGCCTAATTTTAGACTTTAATTAGGGATGTGTTAAATATATCTGCATTGACATGGGTATTGGATGATGTCATTCAATTTTTAACATAACAGTATCGGCCCAGTTTCATTTATATTAATAATCGATGCTTATTTTCATCTTGTTGCTGTTTGTATATGTGTTTCTGGAAGGGAGGAGGGGGCGGGGATGTGTATTTGTTTGCGTATGTGACAGTGAAAATGATGCAGCACAGGATTGTGGGATGTTTAACTGAAGGAGAGAAGCAACGTCAGTGGGGTTTTTTCACAATGCCGAAAGGGCAGGGAAATATATATATATATATATATATATATATTTCGTCAGGTGGAGCATATTGATATATTAATATCAGATATTGGCCAATGGCTCAAATCAGCAAATCCCTACTTTAATATATTCTATTTAACTGAAGTCCACACACTATTATTTAGAAAACTATCAAGTGTGAACCAAGTGTGAGAATTTACAGGGATAAGCAGCAAGAGTGATTCCCTTCCTGCTCTGAGCAGAGTTCAGAGGAAGGATGTTGAAAAATAAAGGAAACACTGGAAGAGGAAGAAGCCACTGAATCTGGTGTCACACTCCCTGTTGCTTCCTCTGCACATGACATCACTGCGCTGGTGCTGCATACCGTAAGCTGTTTTCAAAAGAGCCCGCTTCCTGTCAGTAAGGGGTTTTACATTTTTTTATCTTCATAAAGGAAAGATGAGCAGGTCAAGAATGGTGCCAATAATAGAATGTAGAAAATATGCTGATGAGCTGATGGAACACACAGAGGTTGAAAATAAGCTAAAAGAGTTAGACTGGGATGCTTTATCTTATTCCGTCAATTTTCTTCTTGTTTCTGCTGTTCACAGTCTATTCTGAAAGATGAAAAGAAATGAATGCCGCACCTTGCAGTAGTATTCACACCTCTTGAAGGCTTAGAGAAGACAAAAATCGAACA
Organism: Valencia hispanica; assembly: GCA_963556495.2. NCBI lineage: Eukaryota > Metazoa > Chordata > Actinopteri > Cyprinodontiformes > Valenciidae > Valencia > Valencia hispanica. The sequence goes on from OY747700.1 coordinate 14,263,845, forward strand.
CTTGCAAAAATGCACTTTGTGGAGGAAAACACTGCAGATCATCCTTAACACATCATGTAACATGATAGTGGAGGCCTCATGCTGATCAGATGCTACAAGTTAAAGGATAAAAAAACTGAGTTGCCTCTCAGCAGGACAACAACCCTAAATGTACAGACAGAGCTATGATGAAATTGTTTAGATAAGTGATTCTCAAATCTGGGGTCTCATTTACAAAGCTTGCTTATGCATAAAACAGGGTCTGAAAACTGCGTAAGGCAATTTCTTGGCCAAGTCTGGGATTTTAGAAAAAACATGTCTGAAAATGAGCGCAACTTTAAGCACAAAGACCTTGCCTACGCACTTTTTGGACATGGGGGGCACTGGCAGCGCTGCTGGTGAGATGGAAAAATTGTGAATTTAAGCCACATTTTCAGACTTGTAGAGCTTTGTACATACATGAACACACAGCCAACAGTCAGCCCCCGTCTCTGAACTGAGAATAAGAATCTGAATGAAAATATGCTGCATTTCAGTATTTAACTATGTTCATCTGTATGTCTTCAGATTATATAGCAAATTCCACTTATTGGTGCATTAATTGTATGAAGTACAAATATAAAACCTGCAGGGACACTTCTGCATAATGCTGCACAATGGATGCACTGGCATTCATTGAAGATCACGCCACTGGCAGCATCTGGATTAGGGGGAGCCGATGTAGATTCCCTTAAGCAGTCCTATTAGAACTATGTGGTGAACCAGCACATTCTGGCAGTGGCTGTGCCCCTAATTAATATTTTGCTCGGATGATACTTTTTAAAAGTAAACTTTAAACACACCTTTTCTATAAGGCTTTAAATATTTAGGAGTGCTGAAACTTATTACATCCTGCTGTAATTTAGTGTTTATTTGTTTTAATTTGCTTTTATTCCAATCTTGTTGTTGCTACAAGAAGTAATCGTATAATTCAAACTTTATATTTATCATGCTGTTATCTTTTAATTGGAATATTTCAACTCCTGTTACGCATTTTTCTTATTGCTAACTATATTTTTGTCTTATACTGTGAAGCACTTTGGTTGACTTTTGGCTGAGTAAAGCTCGATATAGATTAACACTGATTGATTGATTGATTGATTGATTGAAATAAAAATGTTTTCCCTGCCTCCTTCAGTGTGGAACTGCGTTTCTCACCCCATATTAACTGTCTTAATTCTATGCAGATAATTCACTAGGCACTTTGCATAGACCGTTTATGGCAGAAAGTGGATGGGTAGGATATGATCCAAAATCACCTGAGCACATTTCTAAGGAGAGTGTGATTTATAAAGCGGAGATTGCATGCAGCTACTCAAAGTTTGATAGATCAAAAACTTACTAGGCATAGGTAGATTTTTTTTGCTGAGCTTAAGTACAGTTTTAGTAACGATTCTACGCAAAGTTTTATAAATGAGACCCCTGGTCCTCAGGAGTGTTTCCCTGTTTCCACACTCCTGGACTAACAAGCTTCTGCAACACTTGATGGCATGCTGAGGGGAAAATGCAATCATTTGAATCAAGTGTGCAGGAGCAGACAGATCTAAATCATGAAGGACAATGGGGCTTGAGAACCATGGTTAAAAATCAAGCTTATTCAGGCTTTAGAACCAAGGACCAAACTCAAAAGAGTATCTGTAGCAAGACTTGAAAATTGAAGCTCACAGATGTTCTACATCCTGTCTGACTGAGGTTAAACCATTTGTCACAGAACAGGCAGAAATTAGAGAACTAACTTTCTGGAGAAACATGTTGCACTTTAGAGAGTTTTTTTGTCTTTTTAGTTGCCCTAGTCCTCTTCCGTAGGGATTGTAATGTGATATAGTCCTGCCGGAACTTAAGAACAGCTAAGTGTTGGTTCAGACCTCACTCTAAGTAATACTTCAAATAGTGAAAGAATCAAAAATTGCTGAATAGAAACTTTTCATCTGACTCATATAGCTCATGACATCAATTGACCTTTCTCACATTACGGCAGCCATCTAAAAATATCACTTTATATCAAAACTTAAAGAAGTAAAGAGGTTCTTTTTAGGTTAAGTGGATGAATAATTCTAATCTTTTGTGTCAATTACTCACAGCTAGAATAGGAATAAATCATTAGGAGACAAATGACTCTTAATGTGTCTGCACAGAAAATCAGCCTGAATAGTACTGCTCCCTCTTTCAAAAGTCAGAGGGGACCTTATAAAAGAGACACAGTGGACATAAAGAGATCTTCTTTGAAACCATGCTCTCAGTTGCACTCTGAATTAATTGTGGATTTATATTTCCACTGTTGAGCATTCATGAGTGTGACAGAGAGGGTCGAATGAATGTGTGATGGTGTGATAATGCCAGGCCAGTCTGACAGGCACCGTGCATAATCGCTTTAGGGCAGGAATTGCACAACAATGTGGGTTTGGGTAATGCCTGTGGTTTGGGGCCCGGGGCAGCGAGCGAGCAGGCCCGTTAAAGTGCTGCCTTCCCCCGTGAGTCTGCAATCCAGTTCAGATATCAGCTAGAGTGGATTTTCACATGTGAAGAGGTACTGGCGACTTTCATTTCTCATTTTAATACTAAAACGTTAACAGTTCCTCTTTTTGCACCATAAAACAATGCAGAGGTCTTCCTGCAAAATTTATCAGGAGATTTCTTTTGGTTTGTTTTCTTCAGCTTTTGTGTGAAAGATGAGAAGCTGTGACAGCACGCGAAGCAAAAGCACGCTGTGTGCCAAGCCCGGGCAAACCCATGATCAAAACAGAGCATCACGTGCTCCGGTCCCGCTACTACCAAACCCGCACTGAGACAAACAAAACAATCTGACTCAACACAGAAGACTGTTTACCTGGCAACCTAACATGATCTCTACTCCATATTTTCACTCTTAGTGTAAAGCCCCTAGCTTTGGTGCTCCTCCTCTCTCTTAGTGAAGACCTAACTCTTTGTTGTTAACTCTACATGTGCCCCTTACACTCACTGTGAAGTTAGTGGACAGCCAGGGCACTGAATGATTTGTTCTCTGGGATGCAGCCAGAAAAAAAAGGACTGACAAAACAAAACACTGGCAGGAGTGTTGCACGGCTGCGCCCTGCCAGGCAGCGTCTGAGGTGGGTGGAATCAGCCGTATACACATTCCACCTGATTTGTTTGAAAATGAAAGGGTCACAAAAAGGGATTTTCCAGAGTTCACTCCTGTTATATAAATGCTAAGTGTTAATTTACCAGCAGCAGCACCTGATTTTTCACCAACTAAAGTGAAAAAAGGCAATTATTCCACAGTTCTGAACGCATGCGGTGAAAATGGAAGGTGCTCTAACTGAGTATGTTTGCTCTACTTTTAGAGACGTTGTCCTGTGGTTTGATTTTGTGCCTTGCAAAATTATTTATACCCTTTGAACTTTTCACATTTATTCATGTTACAACCAAAAACCTTAAGGTATTTTATTGGGTTTTATCTGACAGGCCCGGGGTCGGCAAAGGAGCCATATTCATCATCAATCACACAGGAAGAAAAAAAATTTTCCGAGAACCGCAAAACTTACAAATTCAATTCAAATTCAAAAATACTTCATTGATCCCAGAGGGAAATTAAGTGTTGTTGTAGCTCATAATTAATTCCCTAAGGAGTTGTTGTAGATAATGATGGCTGTGGGCAAGAAAGATTGCCTGTAGCGGTCTGTATTGCAGTGAAACTCAAGAAGCCTCCGACTGAAGACACTCTGTTGTTGTATGACTGTCTCATGAAGAGGATGATCAGGGTTGTTCATAATTTTTTAGATTTTATGAAGAATCCTTCTTTGCATTATCATCTCCAGAGGTTCCACAGTAGTGCCAAGAACAGAACCAGCCTTCTTCATCAGGTTGTTGAGCCTTTTTAAATCCCTGGCTCAGATGCTGCTACCCCAACAGATGACGGATGAAGAGATTACACTCTCCACAACAGACTTGTAGAAGCAAACCTTGAAGGACCTAAGCTTCCTCAAGAAGTACAGTCTGCTCTGTCCCTTCTTGTAGACAGTTTCACTGTTAAGTCTCCAGTCCAGTCTGTTGTCCAGGTGAACTCCGAGGTATTTATACTCAAAATACACATACATGGCCTTGAGAAAAACATACACATACATGGCCTTCAGATAAAACATGCCCTGTCTGGTGGAGGGATTGCTGCAAAGTCAGTGACTCAAAGAAAGCTAGGGTAGAAAACTTTTTTTATTTACTTTTGGGATGACTGTGGCAATGGGTAGATTAGTTGGCTTGTAATTGGAAGATTCTAGGTTCTATTAGAGCTTCCTCCTGTCGCATGTCGATGTGCCCCTGGGCAAGGCAGTTAACCCCATGTTGCCTTCTGACCTGCATATCGGTGTGTACATGTGTGCGCATTTGTTAACATGAATGGGTGAATGTAGGTTTAGCGTAAAGTGCTTTGAGTGGTCAGTATGATTATATAGTTCAGTCCATTTATTCATTTTTATTATAAATTAAACTTGACTGCATTTCTTATTAGTATTGATTTGAAATAATGTCGCCCCCGATATTTACGGGGCTTCTGAAATCCCAGAAGCAGCTGACATCCATGGTCTTTGGGGGGGGGGGGGGGGGGGTACAGCTAATCAGTGGCAATAAAAATGAATGGCGTTCGTGGATTGGCTGCTTTACAAACACCAGCCAATAGTGTTGTCAAGTAGCATTGTCTTTGGGTATTTCAGCTTCCAAAGATGATGTGCTCTACAAAAAAATGCACAAAAAAAGTTCCACAGAAAAATCTGCAAATAGGTGAATCCTCAAACACATATTTCTGTATGAATAGATTTAATTGAGAATATATTTCTCTATATATTATCTGTATACAATTATTTGCATCCGAGTGATAATCTAGCACAACAGTTTTTTTTAATTTTATACACTGAACTTTGTGATTACAAAGATTAAAGAACCTCCAACCACTAAAACAATTTAAAACTTTCACTTTGGGGTAAAAAAGTTTAAATTGGAATAGAAAAAAGAAAAAAAGAGTTAAGAGTTCTACAGTAAAAATAAATAAAAACAATTTTAACGATTTATATCCAGTAAGTATGTGCCAAATAAGATCAAACTGTAAAACATTTACACCAGCAAACAAGTCCAACATGGGATAAATTAGAAACATTCAACTGAGGTTAAAGTGATGTCATGTCATCGGTTGCATCCATAAATAAACACATGTGTCCTACACTCAGACATTAACATGCAAACATCATTTGATAGCTGCATTGCACCATGACTCTCCCCTGCTTTCCTGCCTGTTTACTGCCTAAGTCTACTGAAGTTTGATTAAATCCTCTAAAACCCTTCTGGGCAAACACAAATGAAAGACTGCAGAGAGTAATAGTAGTGCCTGAACCGAGGAGGTAAACAAATCTAGTGCAGGAGAGAAGGGAAAACATGACGTTGTGAAATCGTCTGTGGGGCTACTAGTATCACGCTGTTGCTCCATCAGATCAGCGTGGATCAGCACAGTTACGTCACAATGTTACATGGTGCTCTGCCAGCACCATCAAAACAAGTTCACAGACTTGTACTTGAAAGGGCAAATAAAAAAAACTGATGTGGACAGGAAACTTGGGCCATTATTAACTACATTTATTAAACACATTTACTTCTCAACTCATGACAGACATGACAAAACTTCTGTTCTAGTCTGAGAAATAACTCATTCTGTTTGTTTTTTTTACTTAAAAGGATAAATAAAGAAATTGATGAATAAACTCATTATCTGAATAATCCAAATAAGCTAAGACATCCCCCCTGAAAAAACAATACAGTATTTTGCAGTGTTGAAGTGTTGCAGTGTTGTTTTGCAGTGCACTTTTAGGAGAAAAAAACCAAAAGCCCTCTGGTAACTTCTGAGAAGCTAGAGAGATTCAATTCTCGAATGGGAGAAAGTAAGCCAAAGGAAGTCCTGTTTGCTGCTTGCAGCGACCCATGTGGTGGTTCTCTGTTGTATAAATTAATTTCTTCAACAGGGAAAAGGAAACTGGTCAGTATGGGCTGATTGATTGACATTAGATTAAAGTATATTTATGCCAAAAGTTCAGACCTAAATTCAATTTGGAATCCATTGAAAGGTTTACACTTTCCATCCGGTCTAATTCTGCCCAAAACTCAGCTCCTTTGCGGAAACCTGCTTTGTTTGACACCCCCTGTGCGCAGCCATGGTAATTCAGCACTTCCAAACAAAACCCGATCCAGCAAGTGAAGAGTACAGGCAGTTGTAAAAATGTTTCTGCATTGAAATCAGGTGGGAAGAAAAAAAAAGGGACAAAGTATTCCTCTGCAGTAAAGAAAAGGATATAAAAGCATGTGCTGGAATGTTCCCTGTGTCTGCCTGTCTGTCTGCCATCGTGATTGTGCATCTGCCAGCAGCAGAGCTTTAATTATGAGGCCCAGGTTATGTGCACACACGCACACACACATACACACACACAGAAGACTAGCGTCCCACATATCTCCAGCACAGTGCCTCACAGTTCCGCTGACTAACCAGTGGCACCAGACTTTGGCCTGCGGCTCCCTGATTCCAGTAAATGTCTTGTTATGCAACTCCTCACAAGTGTCACCCAGACTGAACTTGGAGCTTTCTGGGACTCTCCTTCCCTTAATCCTCACCTCTTTGTTTTTGCACAGGGAATGGAAGCCCTCGGTGTAACTGAAGGTTCGACAATGGCAAGAGCAGAAGAATATAGGGGGAGAACAAGGGAGGGGGTGTCTGGTAACCTTTTAAAAATAAAGTGTGACCCCCTTTATGCTGATGCTAAAAACTAGGAATGAAGAGGCAGGGCAACACAGGCAGGAAATGGGGAGGAGGGTGAGGAGATCTCCTTTAGTTCTTTTTGGATAAGAAACACAGCTGCCCCTTATGTCTTGGGGCAATGCCAAGACTAGACTCCTTAACTGCTTCAGAGGGGAGAGGGGTGAGGTGTGTGTGTGAGTGTGAGTGTGTGTTTTGAACCAGCTGAAACAAGAGGACTGCTGTTCTATCTAGCTCTCTGTCCCACTAATACACATTCAGGGAAACTAACATTCTTAAGAGTTGTGACAAAGTTCAACTAGCTTTGTGCTTACTCAGGATTATAACACCTTCCGTCTTAGCTTCTGGTTGACTTTAAGCCATATTTCAGAGATTTTTAGGGCAAACACTCCAACATTAAATAGCTTTCAGTATTCTCATTCAGAAACAATAAAGAATTAAATCGTACAAGACATTTTCTTAACTGCCTTAATCCAACTGAGGGGTGTTCATCATTCCTCCCTTTGAGGTAGATTTTATGTGAAGGGCTTTATCTGTAGGGCTGACATTACAAAAACAAGTAACTACATTAACATTGTTCAAATTTAGTTAATTATTAAAATATACATTGATATTAACCCACCTTTTCTAAACTGTCTTTTTCTAGCTCATCACCCTAATCTTCCCTTGAATGTCAAGATCTCGACCACTGTCCCCTATATCAGACATGGGCACTACTGAAGGTGACAGTTAATCAATCTGGGTGAGTATGCAAGTAGCATGCAGTAGTGTTAATGCATGGTAGTTGGGGGAAAAAAAATAAAAGTATAGCAAGATCTAGCACCACAACATCTCTTGATATTACAGCACCGCAATTTTTCTCATTAAAGTGAGGTCCATCTCTTAAAGCGCTATCTAGCTGCTGTGATCGTGCAACTTTCTGGACAAGTTGAATCTGGTTCATACCTACAGTTTCAATTTAATTCAATTCAGTTTATTTATATAGCGCCAATTCACAACAGATGTCATCTCAAGGCACTTAACAAGAAGTCATTTCAATACATTTATACAAACTTTCCAATCAGTTAAAGAGTTTCCTATTTAAGGAATCCCAGCAGATTGTGTCAGTCATTGGCGTGAGGTTTCAGGGCTTGCAACTGCCTTGGGAGTTTTAGTGTTAAGGTTTACGAATTGGAAACGCAAAAAAAAAAATTCCAACAAAGATGTCTTGTTTCCTTCGTACAATCAGAATAGTCACAAAAGCATTGAAGAAGCCTCCACCTCCTTAAAGTCCGTGTTGCAGGATTTTGGGTATTCGATATTGAAAGAAAATGGTGAAAGAGAGAGACCAGATTAAAACAGTCTAGGCAAACCATTTTAAGCACTGTGAAAATACCACAACTAGCAAATTGCTAGCTGCCAACGGTGCCAAAAACTAGTCTTTGAATCGGAGCTTATGCTCAATCATGTGCATGCCAGTACAGGTACCTAGTTGTGTTCTGATACTTAGATGTTTATATTTTTGTTTCATTGTTTTTGGTTTGTTTTAAACTTATTGTTTTCTTATCTTATCCTTTTCCTCTGTGTTAGTTCCGTTTTACCAAATTTCTCTTATGAGGAAAATTGTTCTCCGATTTGAGTTTCTTTCCACCTAGTGCTTTTGCTCATGTTTTCCTTCCGTTCTGTTTTCCTCCTCTCCTTCCTGCTATATCTTTTAGTGCTTTTACTTTGAGTTTCTCTTGTGCTTTTTTATTCTTATTTACCTAGAGTTCACCATTCATAGTTACCCCTCTGTGTTAGTCTTACCTTATTCATTTAAGATTATTTTCTGTCGAGTCTGGTTTATGCTTAAACCTTTGTTTTCCCTTCTGTTTTATTTTCTCCTGCCATTCTGCCACCTTTCCAGCTGCTTTCTCCTCTCTCTGCTCAATCACTCGCACCTGCATCTGATCACCTTAATTAGTCTGCCTCTGGTTTCTTTGCCATTCCACCCTTACTATATAAGCAGTTCATGTTTGTTTGGTAATAACCCGCTGGATCTTTTGCTTTACTTCGTACTCCGTTTCTTTATAAAATGACCTGTTCTTTGTTATTGAATTATTTATCTCATTTAATAGTTCTCTGCACTTGGGTCCTTACTAAAAACTTGGCAAACATGACAAGTTGATACTTAGTAGAAAATGAGACAATAACTGACAAGATATGAAGATATAAAATATTTGAATGTACTGTGAAAATTCTGCAACTGGCCCTACAGTTGGCATGTGATTTGGAGCTTCCTATTACCAATGTAATCAAGAAGTCTTCATTACAGGTGTTTTTAGCGTTTCCTTCCCTAACCTGGCTCATCTGTACTCGGCCCAGTGTCCATTTTATTGTATATTTTAATGACCTTTTAATGTTGCTCAGGAGTGTGTCTGCACATGGGAATAGGGGAGGGGGGTATAAATGCTTAAACTTGTTGGAGGGGTGACATATGTGGGGTATTTTCTATTCAGTAAAGCACTTTGGACTGCATTTTCTTTTGTATGACAAGCGCTTTATAAATAAAGTTTGACTGATTTTTCTAGTAGTTTGTACAGCATTCTAAGAGCATTTTGCACTTTATTAAAATAACTTTATTTAGCACTGCACTTGAAGCATAGATTTACACATCAAGAACCACATGAACATGATAAGTTTTAACTATTTATTCATTATTTGAGTATTTTAACAACTGGCATGTGACCTTTTGTTCCAGGTCCTGCACAGCTGCTCCTCATCGAGCGTTGTGGCGGTTGCTTGTGAGGACAAAGGATTGTTAATGGGAGCAAATGTCTACTAATAAAGTTACATTTAGGCAAATGTGGTGTAAGATCTAATTGTCAAAGTAAGTGCAAAGAAGGGGCTGAAATGTTTCTCACCTGTCTTTTCTTTGTCCTCTCTAGGGTGTTTGGGCAAATGTTTCCCTAGGAGTCCAGATACCTTTTAAAGGTTCTGGGAGTGGCCATGGGATTAGACAGTGTGGGGTGTTTTTGTACATAGGGTTTTTCTGTATGGTGTTTTAAGATGGTGTTTAGGTGTTAAGCTAAAATATAAGATCTTTATAAAAAAAAATATTTAAAAAATAACCGCCTTAACCACTGTGCTACGGGACGCCGCTTACTCTGGTTTATTAAATGTTGAAGACAAAATATATTTTATAGTCTAACTTATAAAAGTTTGGTTGTTCAATCTTTTTGAATTCTTTCCTCAGAGGAGCTGCTTTCTCAAAATTTGAGAGGACTTGGTCATGTTCTAGATGTACAAAGACCAGCCTGTTTTACAACAAATTGAAATGAGATTTGATCAAATCTCAGCGGATTAAGTAACTCTTATCAATAGCATTTAGAAATAAACTAAAACGGGCCCCTGCATAGTGGCCGCTGGATGTTCCCCTGGGGTTCTCCTTTGCTCCACTCTTGGGGGATGCGGTCGGCCCCGCCCGGGTCCGCCTGGGGCTCTGGGGGTCCTTTGGACATCCTTGCTCCAATCTCCTTTATGTCTGCATCGATTCCTGGGAGACGGATTGATGCCTGCTCACACCAACTATCGAACACTCTTATGGAGAAACCTTATATGCACCAGCATGCTAACACACACACATAGATGTGGGGTCTCTGGTGTTTAAGGATATATTCTTGGGCTGAGGTTATCATTACTAGAGCTTGATTAATCGGTACCATGAGTTTTTCTGTGACATTGTTGTTGTATTTTTATATCTATATTTGTGTGATGTGGTTGTGTAATTCTTAGTTCGCAATGTTTGGTTGGTTTTGTCGATGTTCCTTTTTCGTGTTTTGTTTTGTTTTTCCCACTCTCTCTGCCGTCCTGTGGGTATGGAGGCAGACTTTAATGTCTTCCTGTGTTTTCTTTGTTCCCCTTCCTCTCTTGTATTTTCAACTCACCCTCTCTCTTGACTTTTTGTTTCCTACCTCTCTTCTTCATCTTCCTTCTCCTTAACTTTCCGTCTCCGTGTCCATAACATCAGGAAATAAAAACCCCAACAATTCATAATAAAGATTTTTCACACATATATCAAGTGGAGGACTATATCAAAAGCTGTAGTGCTCCGCTTGTGAAAGTAAATCTGTTGGGCTTCTACTTGGTACTCAGACACCAATTCTGAGCTCCACACTGTCAAACAGGACACGTTAAAAAAAAGAAAAAAAAAAGAAATAAAATAAAACATCAACTGTCAGACCCACAGTGAAGCCTCTGGATGATTCAGCCTATTTGCAACAGAGCAATTACAAAATGATTCAGTTCAACTCTGAGTAATTTCCAATGAAAAATTTGTTGCATAATGTAATGATTTTTTTTTAGCAGGATGTTTAATTGTGTTCCACGATATTGCATAACTGCATTTGGATGTCAAAGGTAAGATAAAATTGCAGAAACAAGCAATTGGCAGTGTAATATAATTAACCAGCAAAAACCAAAACAAAACAATCCGAGGATAGATTATAAATTAACCGGAGTAAGTTTTTAAACATTACTGGTTTTAATGTTTAATTTACTGGTTCATAATGTGTGTACTTTAACAGGGAATGGGCAAATGAAAAGTTTGATATTTGAAGAAAAGTATCAACTTATGACATTATCCTCTGTCATTTCAGTTGTCATTCACTTTTATTGCATTCTAGGTGCTTGAAAGTTATTGTGTTAAAAGGCTGGAGCAGAACGTTTCTCCTAGTCAGTGTTTACAGTAAGACTGAGTGGGATGGGAGTCAATAAGTGCATTGACATGGTAATGACCCTTGTGTCGCTCGCTGTACAATCTGCTCAGACCGATGTGTTTGTCCGCCGCTATGGTTTGTTTTGAGATCCGTGGGAGTATTTACCAACGTAGGTTGAGGAATTTCAGGTCAAGAGAGCTCCGTGTACGGTGGAAACCTCTGACTGAACTGATCCTGATACTGACATCAAAGCCCACCTGAGCCATCAGGCTCCACCAGTTTAAAGCAAATATTTATCCTGTAGTGACGTAAAAGAAGAAAAAGAACAGATTTTTGGCAGGTACGAATATCTTTGTTTATTTTATTAAATCAATTCAAATACAGTTTTATAACCCACATAATGATATAAGTCAAGCACTTATTTCTGTTAATTGTATTATGGGTTATAGCTATGGAAGCCTAGCCTTCTTTAATACTGGCCTGCAGCTTCTCTACGTTGTTGGTTCTGGTGTCTCTCATCTTCCTCTTAACAATATACCTCAGATTCTCTATGGGTTTCAGGTCATGAGAGTTTACTGGCCAATTCAGGACATCGATTCAATGACCACAAAAAGCAGGTATTGGTATTTTTTGTTGTGTGGTCAGGTCTCAAAGCTTCCTGGAAAATAGATTCAGTATCTCTATAAAGAATCCATGAGAGTGCTCTAAAATTTCCAGGTAGATCTTTGTGCCGACTTTGGAGTTGAGCTTTTTAGGAACGCTTTTTCATTCCTTTTAACTCCCCGCTAATATGATTGTGTAGGGCATATAGTGGCCATAACACCCGTGTAACAGTTTTTTTATCATCTATATATTTTGCATCTTTTATGATTGAAATATATCAGTGTGTGCAACAAATCTATACAAATGAATAAAATTCACTTTTTTAAATTGAATTGAATTAAAATGCAACTGCATTTCGGCAAATAATGCTTTAAGAAGGTAAGTCATTTATCATAAAATGTGTACACATCTAATAAGTGAAGAATGAGCTCTGCAAAACTGGTGATGCATTGTTTTTGCCATCTGCTCTCTTTCCCGTCAGGTGGCATCCTGGGCTTGGGCAAGAGCCCAGACCAAGCTGGTCCCACCTGACACAACTGTCCTCAAAATTCACACTGTCACAGACGGCCTGAGAAGTGTGGAGGCTGTCATGACTCAGCTTAGACTGGACTGACTGTTAGAGATTAGTGGCGCTGCGAAACGAGTTCTGCACAATTACAAAGCAGACAGCCCTAATTAGATATTAATGAGAACTTTATGTGATTTCTTTGCTAAGAGTGGTTAATCAAAGCAATAAACCGTCCTCAAGTTAATGACAACTAATATCTGAAGGTGTTACGGAAACCAAGCATTTTTGATATGTAGCAGTGATGTCTACTGTAGCTCACACAGAAACCACTGTCAGCCAATGACTTACTCAACCAGTGAATCAACACAAACCACATATTATTATCAGATTCCGAGTGATTTGTTTTCTGTTAAGGTAATTTGGTTTGAGTGCTTTTATATAAATTCCTTTTCCAACATCTGCAATAACAGAACATGTGACTGCAACACATGAAACCAACATGTTTTTGTGTTTCCAATGAGTTATTTTACCCAATTTGAGACAGAATGTGGGTAAAAGACAAAAAGCAGGACAGCAACAAGACAAGGCAATGAAGAAAAAGGGTTAGTTTATAAGAGATGAGACCAGAACTGACAAAACCTTAGCTTGATCAACCATAACCAGTGACAGGCTAATCAGTGAACCCACCATACTAAGTGCTACCAGGTTGCGAGGACAACAGCAAGGCTTTAAAGCAACAGTAGCTTCCAAGACACAACAACTTATTTCAGTATCTAGCTAATGAAAAGGAAACTGTATTATATATATATGAGACATGTTAAGACATATTTGCAGCTCTTTCAAGCTTTTAAGAGAGTTAGACTTCTACAAATAACAGGAAGGCGCAACAGAGTGCACTTTTGAACTTTTAATATTTGCCTGACGGAACATGCTAGACTTGGAAACAATAGTAGCTTTTGGGAACATTCAATTAAGCTAGATGTAAATGTAGAATAAACACTTGGAGCATGCTGTTTAAGTAATGTTAGCCATGCTAACGCTAATAAAAGACACTAAAGCTAGTTTAAAATGTAAGCTTCAAAATAGCTTTGTATTTGTCATAAAGTATTAAAACCCTGTATCACAGCAATTCTTACCTCACACTGTAGATTAACTTTCTCGATGCTACTACTAAAAAAAAGCTTAAATGATTTCTGAAACTGTTCTTATTTTATAGCAGCTTTTAACTAATCAGAATTGGCGAAAACAGTATTAGCCGTTAAAAGTTGAACCAAAACCTCAGATTGGAAATCAACCACAAGGATCTGCCACTCTATACAATATTAATCACTGAACTATCAAAATTTAAAGGGAGAAAATTCAGTTGATTAATGATTAGATTTCGGTTCTCTCTTGAGTTCGGCCTGCCTTATAACTGAGCTCGCGTTGAAGAGACAATGTGTGACGGGCTCCCTGTGTGGAATCGAGCTCTATGAATAACTCCCCTCGGCAGCACTGAACGGCACTTTGCTTTCCAACAGTATTACTCAGTTTAAAACACCCCCAACATGGCAGGATAGGCGGGAAGCCCGGGGAGTAGCTGAGCACCCCTCACTGGGCTGCCAGTCACACACACAAACTGCTACATGACTGCTGGAGCAACAGAGAGGAAAGCTGTTAATTTAGTTGCAGTAAATCAGACAAAAAACATGTTAGGTTTCTGTCCTTCAGATTCCAACTCATGCTTTATGAAATAGAAATTATTGACTTTTGTAGATCATAGTGCTGGAGACAATAACCCAGCAATTATTTTTTTTTGTAATGCCTTGTGGTTGTATCATTACATGTCCCTGTAATCAAAGAACCCCACACAGAAAGGTGTTAACCACAGTCGACAAGACTTATGTGCCAAAAGAAAAAAATTTTTTTCTCTTAGTTCAAGTAAAGATTAGTATTCAAATAAGTGTTTTGTTTTAAAACAGTTTTAACTTTATAGTTTAAAAAAAACTTTAAATCCAGCACTTATTTTTTTAGATGAATGCAGACAAACTTTATATTAATAATTCACATTTTAATTTAACTATTTAACTTAATGGTTAAAACAGTTTGCTCTCAAATCTGTTTTTTAACTATAGGCAATTCTGTTAGTTTTTATAACAAAGTAAACTCAAAAAGCAAAAGGAGAGTGCAGACCTCCACCAAGGCAGCTCAGTCCCCCCGCCCCATGTTGTGATCTAATTGTAACTTTTTTAGATTCCTTGACCATGAAAACATACCTTGATTCACAGTTATATCATTATTATTTTAGTCATTCACAAAAATAGTTTTTGCGGTCATTTGTAATGTTTTTCGGACACCCCCAAATTCTAATTGCTTTTTCCTGGTCCCCTTGCAGACATTTCCAGAAAATTTCATCAAAATCCACCCAAAGATTTTTTTGTTATGTTGCTAACAGACAGACAAACAAACAAAAACTGGTGAAAACATAACCTCCTTGGCGGAGGCAAAAATGATCTCATTATGCAAGACTACAAGAATATACTAAAAAGTGGCTGAAAAAATGAAAATGGGGTACCCACATCGTTTCTCCAGTCCCCTTGCTTCTGCTTTCCTAGTACTGTATTATTATCAACTAAGCATGGACTGGTTTTCAAGCATTAACACATTCCAAGGTTTTGAAAGGCTGCAGTTTCAAACCTGCACAAATATTCTATCATACTGTCCCATGGTGACAAGCCGAGCAAAAGGAACAACAAGATGAGTGGCTGATGAAGATCTGAACGGGAAGGAGTGGCGATCTGAAGCAGGTCACAAAGATGAGGAGGGGTTAGGCTATGGAATGCACTTAAATGCGAGGATTAGAATTTTAAAGTTGATCCAGGATTCTATATAAATCTTCTATTTAAAAAAAGGTACATTATTTCGAGGCAATGCCATGTTCTAAATGTGATAATCAAGATGTATTATTTTAGCAGAAGTGGAAATAACGAATGCTGTTTTGTCTCAAACAAAAGCAAATAAATCATTTTGGTAGACTTTCTTTTTTTTAGGAGTAAATACCATTTTATTGTGAAGTCATGGTGAGAATCTCATACTGGCCAATGCTTTTTACAGACATTTGTTGACATTCAACGCCTTTAACTGTCATTAAAATTGTCATTAAATGAAAAGATACATGATTAAAAGTTTTAATCCAATGTGACTTAAACTAGTTTTCTTTTTTTTATATAGTATTAGCAGGTAGCTTTTTGCGTGCACACCTGTCTTTGTGGGTTAAAGAGCCACGCACCTTCTCAAATAAATACAATGAATCCTGCTTAACACCTTGTCAGTTTTCATGTTTACAAGTGTCGTTTTGCTACCTTCTGACAAAAAGATAACCTGGATCAAATACCAACCTGCCAAATTAATAGTTATTTGGGGCTTTTCTTTTATTAATTCACTAGAATTGTTTGCAATATGCATCATCCACTATGTGGTGACTCACATATTAGGTCATACCTAACACAAGCACACGGTACATTCAGAGCATGATGCATGCTCATTAAGTATAGAAAATAAAATCTTTTGCTAAAAGCCCACAAATAATGAAAAAAAAAAAACTTTCTAGGAAACAGCTGACAAAACGTTTTAGAGCACAAATGCACATGCAGAATAAATGGTGGGTAGCTGAATTCAGACACAAATCTACTTGAACAATATCAACCCCCCTCTTGCACCACATCTGTCCACTAACGGCTTTGTTTACTCACAGTATTCCACTGCAATAGAAGGGTTTTAGCGCTGGTGGGACAACATCTGACAGCTCAATGTGAATTTTAAGCTTATTTACAAAATACTCTGAGTTTGTACAAATGAATAGAATCATTTAAAAACACATAAAAACACTGAAAATGCAAGTGAATCAGTAGTGTTTACATCCATGTCAGGTTCAGCTTATGCCCTAAAAAATGACATTTTGTCTAATGTTTGTGATTGACAAACATTGTCAGATTTCAGCACATGAGCCTGCTCAGATAGAGCAAGCCCAAACAAGCTATCAAAAAAATACTCTACAACTGATTTGAATTTCAACAGCAACCCAGACAGCTTACAATAGAGGGCAGCCGTAATAAATCTTTCAGTGTTACCGCTTCACTATGATTTCCTGCTGGGAGAGCAGACTGTCATTAATTTGTTGTCAGACTCCGCTGAAACTATGTGCCTCCAAAAAAAAAATAAAGAAATAAAAAAGGTTTACGCCCTTCAATATTCCTCAGTAGGCGGACTTTCTTTCACACCACATCAGAAATGTTGAGTCCACTCTTGTGTAATGTTTTGGGACAGTTTCTAGGACACATGATCGGCTCTGGTGTCTCCTTACGACATAGGCACTTTAAGCTCAGCTGCATTCGAGTTCCACAGTCTAATGTGGAAAACTGTGATTCAGCCTGAAAATCTACTATATTTTCGCAGGTCAAGAAAAAACAGAGCAGAGCTGCCTCAACGGTACAGTCAGGGCTCAAGTATTTTATGCTTACTATGTTTGAAAGATCAATACGCCAAACTAGAGGGGGGGAAAAATCCTGTTGAGTCAGGAGACTCACATACTGTAAGTCACATTCTACAGTGAGAAGTCAGATGACTGTCTAAGGTGACCGTAGAAACAGACAAGTTTGCAAAATTACCATGAACTGGACATAATTAGCAACTTTAGTGGCATTTAAATGTCCTTGCATGTTTTTTTTGGTAATTGTTAAAGCACTGAAAGAAACACTTAATCATTAGGCAACATTAGAGGTGCACCGATCAATTAGCCAAGGATCAGTTTACGCTAATTTTTCTCTTGATCAGCTCTGTTTGACAGCATGTCGCTTTTTGAGTACATGCTGCACAGGATGCACTGTCTGAAAGATTAGAAAATGTTATGGACATATGCTTGCAGCACATTATTTTTTTATGTGTTACAGTCCTTAGGGGGAAAAAGTGTGTCCAGAATCAGAATCAGTTTAGACATGATCAACCAGGAAAATCCGGATTAATGAATCGCTTGTGAAAACGTGCGCAAAAAGATATGATCACAGTAACAGCGACAACACGACGGGGATATAAAAGTAAACAACTCTGACAAAAGAGCTATGCGATAAACTGCCTTGTCTATTAAACACCACAGAGAAGCCAAATCTCCCCAGAGGGGATATTAAAGTTATACCACATGAGATAAAAACGGCATAAAAAACAATGAAGTCCCTAAAAACCCACTGCGAAATACCACAGACACCAGAATTACCCAGTGGATAAAGCTGTACAGGACCTGGCACAGCCAGTAGCTTTATCGAGCATAAGCAGCAGACATTCCCAATGTGAAAACTTGGAGATGCTCCAGTAAATAGGCTAAAAATTGGAATTGGCCAGTGTTCACTTGATTGGCACTGACCAGTGCTGATCTTTTTCAAAAGTAAAACTAATAACTCCAAACCAATTTTAGTCTATAAATCAACCAGCAGCATGCTTTGGTGCATCATTAACAGATTTGTTGTGACTATCCTTGACTCAAAACTACCACTACAAGAACCGGCAGCACATTTTTCTTTTTACTGTTTCATGCCTTACAGTTTTTTTAATTTGAAATGCTCTAAACCGGAATCAGCAGGTCAAAGTTGTGTCAATCTTTTTTTTAAGGACAAAACCTAATTAAAAACATTTGCAGAATGAGTAAAACTACATCAGAAATGAGTAATATTTATGATGATGAATAAAGATCGACAAAATCATTGGAAAGACCAATACTTGATTAGTCACAGAAAAGATGAGACGTGTTGGGGGGGGGAAAAAAAGCCAACATGAATAAATCCAAAGTTCTTTCCAAAGAAAAAAAAAATCTGCAAAGCTAAAACGTGCTGTCGAAAGTAATACTCCTGTAAAGAAAACTGAAAATCGGTATCGGCCAAAAAAAAAAAAAACATGATCGGTGCATCTCTAATGTTTTGTAGGCTACATAACAAACTCCAAGAAACATGCATGAAAACAGTAAGGCATACCTTCCAGCCTGCAGAGCTGTTGCTGTCTCCCTTGTCCTTGAAGTAAGGCACACTCTTCACCATCCAGTCATAAATCT
This sequence comes from Valencia hispanica, assembly GCA_963556495.2. NCBI lineage: Eukaryota > Metazoa > Chordata > Actinopteri > Cyprinodontiformes > Valenciidae > Valencia > Valencia hispanica. Next base: position 14,282,492 of record OY747700.1, read on the forward strand.
GAGACAGAGTTAGTCTGCTCTCTGGAGAACTTTCTATAGCTTTGGTTATCAGGTCTGCATATGACATATTCCCCCATGCGTTCCGCCGAGAGGAGCTGCTCTTCCGCTGTGCAGCGGCTGCAGCAGCTGCTGCGGCCGCCGAAGGTGAGGAGCCCACCGGGGTGGAGAGCAGAGGCACCTGCTGCTGCTGCTGCTGCTGCTGCTGCTGCTGCTGCTGCTGCTGTGGGAGTTGCGGGTTTGGGTGCTGCTGATGCTGATGCTGGTGATGATGTTGCTGTTGAGCTTGCTGGTGGACGCAGTTTTCCTGACACTGGAATTCGTTGCACAGGACGACCGGCTTCTGCTCCGTGAAGTCTTCATTCTCCTCCAGCAGACTCAAGTTGTTGATGAACTCCGCGTTGCCAACGCCGGGCTCCTGTTTCACGGACGGCACCGGCGACGAGGTGTTGGAGTCTCCCGGGTTGATGAACTCCGGCCGGGGCAGGGGCCAAGTGCACGACCGGGGCCGTGAAAGGGGCTCGAAATCCGGGTCGATCTCCACCAGGTGTGGCTGCTGGGCCGCTTCCGCCATGGTGTCGAGAGGTGACCGAGTGATGTTACAATGTCATATAAGTGTGACGCGTCTTTTATAAGTAAAAAACGTACGTCTCTGAAATGTGAAGAAACTCAAAATAAGTCTCAGTGCTCCGCCTGGACGCCAAGTCCTCTATGGAAGTCACATCCCAAGCCGGTGGAAACCTGTGAAACAGTTTTAAAAAGTCTGCCTCTGATTTGTATTTCTGGGGGGATAAAGTTGCGTTGGTGGGACGGATCTGCTGGAGCGCTGGTTTGTTTATGTTGTCCAGTCGTGGTGATGTTCCGTCTAATGTCCCGCACAGCCTGTTGACTCTGTGTTGTACAGCATGTGAGGAGGACTTACTGGAAGTCTCATTTGTCAACTGATACCACCCACATTTGACTGACAGCCGCGAGCCACCAATGAATGCTATTTAAAAAAACGGCTCCGTTTTTTTTCCAAGTGTATTGTCAGTTTATACTTTTTTAACTAATCTAGGTTCCGTCAGTTTTTTTTTGCCGTTTTTTCTCTTCAGTTTTTCCAAAAATACATTAAGAATGCAATTTGACTAAGACTACTTTCATTTTCATATTATATTATATTATATTATATACAGAACCAATAAGCAAATTAGAATATTATGAAAAAGTTCTTTTTTTTCAGTGTCTCACTAAGAAAAAAAAACACCTTTATTTCTGTTAATTGTTATAATAGTTTTTTGATTTCAGCTAATGAAAACACAACATTTAAGATTAAAGTAGTACATCAGACCAATAAATGACTAATTAACCTAATCGGAGTAGCTATTTAAAATAAAAAGGCATTAATAAGTCCAATTACATTTTCCAAGGTGCAATTGAAAGATGGTGAAAGATGAAAAAAAATTAAACTTTATGATTGGTTCTGATTCATCTAGCTGGATGATTAGGGGAGGCATTGATGGTGGCAGCATCATGCTGAAGGGAGGCATTTTTTTCTTTAGGGGCAGAAAAGATGGATGGAGCTAAATATGGAACAGGAAATAAAAAAAGCAACAACTTTAAAAGACTTGTTCCAATGGCAAATGTCAACTTCCAACAGATCATACAGTCAGAGCCGCAATAGTTTTTTTTAAAAATTCAAGCATATTCATGTAATAATATGACCAGGGGAAGGCCCAGACCTAATTCTAATTAAAAGTCAGAAACAAGATTTGATAATTGCTATTCAAAAATGCTCTTTATTCAGTCTGGTAAATGTTGTCTAAGTAATAAAACAATGGAAGCTTGTAAAAAAGATGATGGTGTTCTTAGACTCAAAAAGTCCTCAAATCAATAAATGTTACTTTGGGAAAATGTTAAATGGTGGATCAAGACCATTTCCAGGTAACAGTACATGTTAGCAGAGGCCCCATAACGATCAAGAGCAACAAATGGTAATGACATCTTATAAATGGATCAAATGTGCAGTGCAGTGATGATACACAAAATGAATCATCAAAACAACCCCTTTTACAACATCTGGACAACAGAAAGTCATTTTGATTACAACCACCCCCCCACCCCCCTCGCTCTCTCTGTGTGTGTGTGTGTGCGTGCGTGTGTGTGTGTGTGTTTGGAATAAAATAAAATGTGATAGCATGGCTGCATTTGCTTTGTCATTTTTTAATTCACCAAATATTTGTGGATTTCACTGATGGTTCCAAATGTCAGTTACAAATCTTAAACTGAGAAGAAAGAAGCAACAAAAAAAATCATAGATAGATAGATAGATAGACAGATAGATAGATAGACAGACAGACAGACAGACAGACAGACAGACAGACAGACAGTGGCGCCAGGAACTGCAGATGTCAAGGCATCCGTGGAGTCTGCTGACATCTTGTGGATAATATGGGGTATTACAAACTCAGATGTGCTCGAATTATCCACTCTGTCTCTATAAAGTGCACTAGGGATTTAGCAGAATTTATTTTGATCATTTTGAGTTGGTGCCTTTGCGATATTAACAGAAATCATCCGCTACCTCTTATTCCAAACCTTTGTTGTCAAATCTAAACGGTTGCCAAGTTACCAACAGAGAGCGTCTCATTTCTGCTTCTGAGTTCAGTCTTTACGCGCTTACGTAGGGTGTGCGCCACATCTTCAGGGTTTGAGAGAGACGGAAGTTCAGGAAGGACTTTAGCGTGACGTGCGTCTTCGGAAAAGTTGTTGGGGTGAGCGCGTTGTTATCGTCTGCTGAAAGTTGGAGTTCAGTGCGATTCTCGAGAGTTTTATGTGGGTATGCATTGGCCACATGAAGTAAAGTAACACCTTGACAAACACATATTAGGGTATTACCTGTGATATTCTAAATCCGCGTTAAGTGGACTACAGAACAGGTGAGTGTGAAATATAAAGGTAGCCTATATTACTAATTCATCTTGGTCATCTTGTCAGACTTTTCTTTTTTTTTACTCTAAAGTTACATGGCCTCTTGGTTTTGTGACTCTTTTGTTATATAGTAAAAAAAAAAAGTTTTAACCCTCAGTTATGTTTATATTTATACAGGCGTCATCATTATACAGGCGTCATCATCATGGCTCCACATCCTGTAATACAGGCTCTTATTGACTTTTCAGCGGGAGCAGCAGGTAAGTCAATTATTTTCTTAAACGTTCGTTCTTTTAATTAAAGGTAAATAATTCAAATTAGACTAAATGTTTTTACTGTCCGTTGTAAAAGAGTTCATACATTTTGAACCTTTTAACTATTTTTAATGTTACAACCACAACTTTCAACATTTTGTATTGATAATGTATGTGCTATACCATCACAGGGTCGCGTATTGTTTTGAAGTGGAGGGATGATAATGCATAGTTTTCACAAAGCTTTTGAAATGAGAGTCCCATTCATGTGTATCCTGGTGGTGAAGTAGAAAGTGTTTGATCTGCTTTGTAACACTTTTATACAGCGTCATTGCTGTCCTACTTTAGGTGGTACGGCCTGCGTGCTAAGCGGTCAGCCATTTGACACCGCCAAGGTGAAGATGCAGACGTTTCCCAGCATGTACCGTGGCTTCATCCACTGTTTCATTTCAACTTTCAAACAAGTGGGTCTCCGTGGTCTCTACAAAGGCACTACACCAGCCCTCCTTGCCAACATCAGTGAGAACGCGGTGCTCTTCTTGAGCTACGGCCTGTGCCAGGATGCCGTCCGCCTTTTGTTAAGGATGGATAAAGGAACAGAGCTCAGGTTTGATGCTCATTAGGATTTCTATTTCAGTTGTTGCAACTAAAAGTTTCTCCTTGGACAAAAAAACATTTGGTTACCTCTCAGGCAATTGCATTTACGGTTATTTTTAAAAATTCTTCATCTGTGCAGTTTGCATATCTCTTTGAAGAAGTGTTGGTAATAGGATTCTTTTATTGGAAGGTTCAACAACCTTGAGAGAAATGAGAGGGAAGTTCAGTAGTTGCAGTAGAACAAACTCGGAGCTCTCTACATAAAGTACATAATAAATGTAGCAGACTCTGTGTTATGTTTGAGGTTAGACTCAGTCTGCTCCTAAAAACTAGGACAGAGATCCAAAAGTCTTCCTGCAACTGCAGTCAAACTGGTTTTATGGAAATTTGAGAATTTTTCATCTACAAGCATTTCTAAATATATTCTGAGTATTCACATTTTTGCCAACTTGTTGCAAAATTGATATTTAAAAACACTTTGCCATTTTTAAGACATTAGGTACACTACATTTCAAATCGTTTTCTAACAAAACCACCACTGAACCAAAGCACCCTTTACTCTTCACTTTATCTCTAAATTAAACCCAAATACAGCTTCTTGAGGTTACAGAAAAAAAGAACAAAATAGACAAGACATTAGTGGAAATCTAAACCAGTCAGAGCCAGGATCAGCATTCAACAACAGCTTTAGTTTTGTGCCGCTCAAAGTCTTGAATAGAATCATCACCTTTAATGACAAAACCTGAAGATACTCGCTTCTGTTTTACGTAAAACACCAAAACATAGCCAGTCTGACCTTTACAATTCCCACAACAACAAAAGCTATTTGAAAGAAAGATCTTTTGCAAGATTATGACATGTCTGCGGATCATTGAGGCTGCTACAAAACGAAAGAGAGCAAGACTTAAAGCAGACTAGATGAAGCCTGAGTGCAGAACTGTAACGTTGCCGTTTTCTCCTTTTGAGCTTTCAATGTTATTCTTTGTCGTTTGAGGATTTTCATTCCTCTTTATACATTATAACGTTTTCTGTTTGCGCTCAGTGATATCCAGAAAGCGTCGGCAGGATCTTTAGCGTCCATCTTCTCCTCCATGGCCTTGTGCCCTACAGAGCTGGTGAAATGTCGCCTGCAGGCAATGCATGAAATGGAGGCGACCGGAAAGGTGGCGAAAGGACAGAGAAGGTAAGTTTCACCAGAGATGTGGGAATAAACAAAACATTTTCAGCTTCAGCTGACTTCACCTCTGTTTCTGTTTCTGATGGGACATCAGCACTGTCTGGTCTGTGGTTAAGACTGTTCTAAGGACAAATGGTCCTTTAGGTTTCTACCTGGGACTGACCTCAACCATTGTAAGGGAGATACCAGGTTATTTCTGCTTCTTTGGTGCCTATGAACTGTGCCGGACTACATTTGCACACCATATGGGGACCGACAAAGAAAGTATTGGTATGTTTACTTCATTTTGTTTTTGATGTCTGTCTTTAAAGCTACCCTGAAAACTTACATCTTTGTTGGCAGGTATTCTTCCTCTCATGTTCAGTGGTGGATTTGGAGGGGCTTGTCTTTGGCTGGTGGTCTATCCAATAGACTGTGTGAAGTCAAGGATCCAGGTCTACTCTTTAGCTGGGAGGCAAGAGGGTTTCATGAAGACCTTTTTGGGTATTATACGTACTGAGGGTAAGTTGTGAGTTTGCATTGTTAATTTATTTAATGTGTTTTTTCTATATTGCGTAATATATAATTGCTAAATTGGTTTTGGCTTTTCTTTTTATTACCCTATACCAACATTGCAACTTTCCAATCACGTTGCAGGAATCTCTTATTTTCACAACTCCAAGAAAAGTGAATAAAATTAGCTCTATCTGGGAATTGGCTTAAGGGGTTAGTTTAATTCACTGATAAGTAGACTACAACTGCTTTGCTAGTGCTTTTTAAGGTGAATTGGATTCCAAAAGTATCAGACGTGAAGATGTTTCAATTACTTTTTTGTATTTTTTTATTTTTTATTCAACCTAATGTAAGCTAAGCAGACATTATCTAGGCTGTAGTTACAAGCAAAACAAAAAATGTTCATGCCAGTGTTTAAGAATTAATGGTTCAAGTTGGAACTTTTTCCTATCTTTGGATGCATGCGGCCCTGAGAGCATTTTTCTGATTGGGCTTCATTGATTTGCTTTCCTGGACCATAACAAGTCTGTGATGTGGGTATATTAATTTTATTTTCTTATATTTCATTGGTCTGGAAAAATTTCCTAAATGTGTCCAAACAAACTTCCTTTAACTTTGGAAATGATGAACTGTAACGATCATGTTTCATCAATTTTATCTCTCTCTTTTTTTTTTTTTCCAAAACAGTTTGACCTGGACCACTGGTTCTTGACATTTGACATGTTGTCACACCCTTGACAATGGATTCAATACAATAGTTCAGGACAAATATCTAAATGGTGATCCAGATTAAAACAATATAAGGGTCTAGAACAGGGGCGTCTACGGCTCGGGGGACATTTGCGACCCTCTGAATGATTTTGTGCAACTCTCGACAAAAAATTTTAAATGGAGGAAATCTGGAAACTTTTGGTACTTTTAGGGTGACATTTCTACAGACAAAATCTGGTGGGGTGAATAAAATAAAAAAATGTTTGGTACAACACAAATTATTTCTTATTTATTAACTAGATTTCTGCATTCTTTTTCACGTTGTGCTTAATAGAACCGCAAACATCCAGCAACTTGTACTAAAAAGCAGACTTGATTAATAAATCCCGGATAGAGCTAATTTCAAACACCTTCGGGCTCTTTTGCTGGCGTTGTGGGGATTAGGGATGGGCATTCGATTAAACTGTCTTCATCGATCATCGGGAGAATTAACGATCGATTTTCGATTAATCATTGATATTTTTATATTAAAATGTAGTGAGAATAGAAAAATACCATGTTTCCTCATTGAGATCTTCATTACAAGTGGGACACCTCTTGTGGAAGTTAAATGGAATTAATTAATGGTAGTTGCACAGAGAAAATATGCGCTATAAGCAGCGGAGCCGACAGTAAAAAAACGGTAGGCTACTCATTAAGGCAATTGACACTCATTTTTTTCTTCTCCAAAAAACAAAAAAAAATAAAGTCATGTTAAACAATAACTTAATAAAAAAAATATAATACTTAGAGGTTTGATAGTTTTGTGTTACATTTGGCAAAAAGAGTCGAGAAAGAGGATGAGAGAGATCATCATACCTAACAATAAATTAGGCTCATTAACAGAGTAAAAAGAAAAAAACAAAAGAAACCGTAACTTATATATACAACTTTAGCACTAGTCTACTGATTTTTGTTGAGAAAGATGAGCCTGTTAACATGCGCTGGGGTCAGAAGCGAAAGCAGGCTCCTGTCGCGTCTGACCTGCAGCGCCGAGATCACCTGCTATGAGGGGACAGACGTCACTGTGATACACATACCTCCGTGCTAACTTGGCAAGCCTCTGGAATCTTGTTTGATTCACTATCCACCAGTCTGTAGGGGTGCAATCCAGGGGTGGCGGAGCCTCCCTCAAAAAGTAATCGGTGAGTAAGTTTCTCTGCTTGTGCTTCTCGGCTCCTCCGTGCTAACACCGACTTGATGCTAGGTTGAGACCAAGAGCAGGATGCTCCGCTTCTAACCAGGGTTGGAAGTGCGTTCAAGTGCTTATACACAGCTTCACAGTGTTGACAGTGAACCGAGTTTGTTTTTTTAGTCAAAGTGGTCCCACGCCACACTTTGCTGCGACCTCTTCATGACAATGCTACTTTTGAAATACACAGAAACTGGCAAGAAACTGAGTCGGCCTGTGGGTTTTATTTTCAGTCATCGCCCTCTTGTGGTAAAGTGTTTAATTACGGCCACATAGCAAAATAATTGCATTCCTTCAAAACTCACACTACGCAACAGAACATGCGTTAATTGATCGGTAAAAAAAAATTAATCGATGAAATTCTTAATGATCAATTAATCGATCGTCGATTAATTATGCCCATCCCTAGTGGGGATACTATATCACTGTAATGAGATTGTATAGGTTGTGTTGTTAGTCAGACCATTTTTAATCTTTGTTTTGTATAGCCTAGCTAATTGGCATATGCGGCATCAATTAAATGTCTAAACAATACCAAGAATAACCTAAAACCCATGGATGTGCAATATTTCTATTATATTTCTGCTGTAGCCTATTGACCCCATGAGCAAAGTGTACCCAATCAACATACCAAATCCCTTAACTGAACCTTCAAACACTTTAGCTGGAATATGTGTCATCACTGCCATGTGATTGGATTGCGCCAATGTTGGTCTCAACCCAAAACGTTAATGGTTGAGCATCAAAACCAGTACAGCAAATAAAGGCTGTGTGTCTAGCTTTTAAAGCTGAAATTAAATCTTCAGTTTAGGAATAGAAGTTCAAATCTTTAGAATTGTTCAATACTGCAGCAGCTTTATGTGTATTTTGGTAGAGCTAAATTTTATTGTAAAAGTACACCTACACCGTGAATTATTAAAGGATAAGAAAAAAACAACTGTTTACTATGCCACGATATCGGCTAAACCTCACAACAAAACTTGACTTGATACCCCTAATGATTGTGAAAAAACATTGTGCATACATATTGTTTGTAACTGGCCCAAGGTGGAGGCCTGCTCATCTTTAGGGAATGACCTGTGTAGCTGTTTGATTGTGTCTGCCCCATAGGGTTCACTGCTCTGTACTCTGGTTTGACTCCTACTATGATACGCACCTTCCCTGCCAACGGAGCGCTCTTCCTAGCTTATGAATTCAGCCGCAAGTTTATGATGGATACAGTGGGTGCCTGATGGGGTGGATACTCCAACTTCAAACAGCTCTCCTGATGAAACACTGCCTCCAGTATTTTTGTTTTAATGAATAATAAAGTTGTTGGTGCTTCTTAAAATGAGATCATTTTGGTTACAGATTGAGCACAAAATGTTTAGACTGCTGGTCACGGTCATTTGAAATAAACTTTTAATCCTAATATTCAAGTCTTGGCTTGATATTTTTGACTTGGCATGAATGTGTTGTGGAGAAAATCTCTGTTAATGGATGATTAGACCAAAACAGTTCAGCTTTCAGTAATCTCTCATAAAATGTTAAAACTCTTAAAATGTAAGTTCCACAAAAGGAAAATTAGCCTAGTTTCGAATGCAAAGCTTAATTGCCACTGAGATAGATCTGATAGACTTTTGTTTTCCCTTTCAAGTTATTAAATGTATGGAGCCCTCTTGCAGCAAAGATGATACTTTGCATGGTGATTAGTCTATGAATGAGGATTTTTGTTTGAAAATACATCTTTGGCTACTACCCGGTACAGCATAGTAAGTTGCAACAACAATGGCAGGGTACATGAGAGACGAAGATGATGACTTCTTTGATTCTCAAATTCCAAGACCCTACCTGTTCGAACCAATAGCCATGCATGTGTGTGTGTGTTTACGGAAGCAGGTGCATCATGTCCTTGCGCCTTGCAGCAGCGGCTAAAGCAAACGGACTGCTGCCAGATCGGGAGAATTACAGGGCTGGTTATAAAAAGCTTTTTTCTCACTTATCTAACTCTGGAGAATATGGCAAAAGACAAATTTTGGCTTAGAGGTGGAATATCCCTTTAAGTAATCAACAAGTGTGAACGCCTCATTAAAACCTGGAGTTACGTCAGTTTGTTGATCTTTAGCACACACGTGTGTTAACACAATGCCAAGGAGGATAGACATCACTACAGATCTTACAGATGCATTTGTTGCTGCCTGTCTGTGAAGGGGTATAATACTATTTCTATTCTCTTTGAAGTCCATTCAGCAGTGAAAAAATATTCACAGTATTAAAATATTTGAGTAGGTTGTCATTTATTCCAGAAGTGAAAGTCACAAGGTTTGATGTGTAGTGCTCAGAGAAATGGCAAAATCCACTAGAGCTATATCCCAGACTGTATGAGCCTCAGCTAGCAAGGTAAATGTTGAAGTTCATGACAGAAAACTGAACTAGTGTGGCTTGTTTGGAAGGTTTGTCGGGATAAAACTATGGTCAATGTCCTTAGGACAGATGATACAAAGTGGAGATGTATGCCCAATAATGTACGGCACAATGTTTAGAGATCAATAAAAACAAATACAGCGTTCTATAACAAACTTAATATGAACTGTAGAGCACAGAGGGGGATGTATGGTGATTTGAACAGGTTATGGACATCTTGAAGCCTTGAGGTTTACCATGAATTTCCTTGTAAACTTAAATATTCTGAAGTTTTCATTGTTGCTTTATAAAAAGTTAGTTCTGTTCTTGAAGATAAAATGTAAGAATTTGAGAAACTGGTAAAGAAAACATGGTTTATGTGTTAAAGCAATGCAAACTGTGAAGTGTAAATCTGTTGTAGCCTAACAAAGCTATTTCTCAGGTCAGTATAAGGTAACTAGGTAAAGAACTTAGTCAACATTTGCAAAATAGTGAACAGCTTTTACTGAATTTCCCATTTAAGGCCTCTTGCTTTCTGCTGTGAATAATATGAATGTGGTTATCAGGCACCTCATGTTGTAAAAAGGCTGTAATTCCTTATAGCAGTCGATGAAAAAGACATTACTGAGAAAGTAATAAACTGCTGTAAGTGCTTTCTGTGGAGAGACTTAATTTTTTTTCTCGTTAAAGTGAGATGAGAGGACGGTCACGCTGTCTCACCCCAGCAAGTCTCACGTTTCAGGACGTAATTATTTATTCATCACTTGCAGTCAACAAGTAATCGACTCCCACGTGGCCGGGAAGATAAAGGATACCAAAAGGACCGAATCTGAAGTCCTCATCCACAAGAGGCATGCAAAAGCTGGATGCAGTGGGGGTCCGGTTACCACACCAATGAGTTTTCAGAAAGCAGGATGAGAGAAATTGTAGACCACACCCCACAGAGAGAGGAGGGAAGTAAACAAGTGCAATGCTGCTGCTGCTCCAACAGCTTCTTCACCAATGATCTCAACAACATCCAGCACGGTGGAGATGGTTACTCAAGGCAAACTTCAGATCAATGAAGAAAATGTTGAAGGTAAATACTTTTTATGATCCTCTCATTACCATTCCAAATATATACTGTAGATGTGAACTGTTAGCTCCAAATGAGTTATAGTGAGGGGAGAGACAAGAAATTATTACTGTCGGGCAAAAAAATCATTGTCTCAAATGTCTTTATTGTTTGAAATATTCTTGACATCTGGCAATGGATTGTAATTATAAATAAATATTAGTTTTAGTGGCCTGTTAATAATCTAGATCACCCTTCTTTTCTCAAATTGGTTGCCATATATCCAACTGGCTTTACCCTTGCTCACTGAATTATATTTATTTCTTGTAATGTATAACCCCAGATTACATTCTGTATTGAAAATTCAATTTAAATAAATAGGCAATATTTCCAGCTTTGATTGTGTAGAAATTTAAAATTCAACTATGGAAATACAAAGTCATGAGTATACTAAGTGCTGTGCAAGAGAAAATAAAAATCAGTTGACGTAAAAAATTTGTAAATTATATGAAAGCAAATTAAAAAAAAACGTTTAATGGGCTACTTTGAGTCAAACTGTCAGCTTTTCTTTTCAGTCTAATGCAAAGCTAGGAAAATGTATTATGGATTTAATGATAAACCACTTAAATATAAAAAGCACATTTCAAATTTAAGAAAATGATTTCATTTATTAATCAAAGAAAGCCATCCAAAACAACCTGACCATGTATGAAAAACTAATTTCCTTTCTTTTTAAATCATGAATTGACTACAAATAAAAAAAAAATGGGTTCACTAGCCACACCCAGGCCTAGATATCACCTGACCTTTAGAATCAAGAAAACATCTGAATAGAACATGTATGACAACATGTAGGCTTCAAAATATAAAGAAACAATAGCATGCTCAGATTTTAAGAAATGAAAAACATGAGAAACAAAGTCGTTGACGGATACCAGCCTGGAAATGTATAATGTGGTTCACCAGGGGCTTTATGACTTGATTATCCACTAAATGAGAAAACCGTTCTCTGACCACCAAATTTACCCAAAGAGAAGATCGATCGATGGATCATCCAGTTGGTCACAAAAGACCCTAAACAACATCTAAAGCAGTGGTTTTCAAGCTGAGGTCAGGTCCCTGGAGATCACAGGGTGTTCGTAGATTTTGGTTTTTGCTGAGGTTGCGAGGTTACCAAAATTTTATTTGTAAATATTATTTTTATAAAAGACAAAAAGAAAATTGTCCATATAGCCTAAAATGTAAAACAAGAACAACAGGAACAAAAAACTACAGCTGTTTTAATTTTTGCAAAAAACAGTTTCTAATTAATTACTTTTAATGCACGTATGCAGGTAGAATTGGGGTTTGGGGTTCTTCAGGGGAAAAAAAGGGTGGGAACCACTGGTTTAGACACTGCAGGCCTCACTTGGTGGTCTCTGTGTCATTTTTGACCAGGCATAGGTCAGTCTTATCTTTCCCCAAAATATTGTGATGGACAGCAGGACTTTTGGGAAAATATCCCATGCACTATGGAGACAAAAGTGGAACATTTTGGAGGGTGTTTGTCCTGTTACATCTGTTGTCCTAGTCAAACTCTGGCCCAATTTCCAATTATTCTAAACAGCCACTCATGACCAAAAACCCTAAATTAAAACAACTCTGCAAAGAAGAGTGGGACAAAATGAATTTGCAAGGATAGAAAATACTTTACATGTTATTGCAAAAAAACCAAAGGGATAAGACCTTTTATTAGAATTAATTTGCAAACTGCATGATGTATTTACTCAAGTTATCATTGTTTGATTTTGTTTGATATATTAGGATGTTTGTTTGTTTTTTCTCTTGTCAAATCTTAAAAATGATGTCAAAATTAGATTACGGATGGATATTCTAATACGTAGATAAAAATTTTTCCTCTAATTGTTGACACCAACAGGGAAGGACATTACTGAATCAATCCAGCCCCTCTTTGTTGGTATAATAAAAAACATGACAGTAATTTATAATGATAAATCAGTTGGTTTGCAAAACGTGTCATGGCTCAGACAACCTTTTGGTCCCTCTGAGATTAATTACATCATTAGTTACAAATGAGATGTGTGAATTTACTGCAGCCCTTATCTGACAGCATGGATTTTTTGTGTTGTCCCACTGGATCTTACTACTCTTTAATTACCCATTAACAAACTGACTACAGAAGCTTGTGATCTGGATTTTCATGGCTCATTGCAGTAAAACAGAATCTGCCTTTAACATATATTAGGCAGACGCTTCCCATCAGATTTTTAACCTCTATCTTTCTACAGATAAAAATGCAGGAAGGTTGGGATGTTTTGGTTGGCTGCTGGTAATTATATCCCTCCTGTTTATAGCAGTAACCTTCCCAATCACATTGTTTCTGTGTGTCAAGGTAAGAAAATCTCCTGCTTATTTGTTGATGATCAGGATGTATGTGATAGACCAACACAGAGTAGTATATTATTGTGAAGTGGAAATTCACAATTTTTCTTTTACTCACAAAAACCCTTAACATGTGGCATGTATTGTATTTATTCCCCTTTACTCTGGTACCCAGAAATAAGATCAATTGTAACCATTTGCTTTCAGGTAGTTCTATCCTAACCCTGTCCTAATTAGTAAATAAAATCCACCTCCATCTAATTTAATCCTAGCATACGTGCAGCGGTTGTTCGAAGGGCTCTGAGGATTTCTAGATAAACCTAGTGAAGAAACACCTTCATTTAGACCATGAATACAGCAGACAGGTCAAGGACACAGTTGATGAGAAGTTTAAAGCAGTATTAGGTCATAAAACCACAGCTAAAAACCTAAATTGACAAGCCTAACAAAGAGAGCATTTAGAGAAGAAACCTAGAGGGCCATGGTAACCCTGGAGGAGCTATGGGGATATACAACTCAGGTCCATTAAAAAAATCTAGTCTTTATAAAACAGTAGCAAGAAGAAAGCCATTGCTGAAAGAAAGTCATGAGAAGTCCTGATTTAAGTTTGCCACAAGCCATGTGGACGATAGTGGTCTGATCAGAAAAGACTATATATCGATGGAAAATGGATGGAGCTAAATATGGTACGATCAAAGAGGAAAACCTGTTAGAGGCTGCAAAAGACCAGAGACTATGTTGGCGGTTTATCTTCATGTGTATAGTCCAGTCAAAGTCAAGACCTAAATCCAATTGAGAATCTCTGACAACACTTAAAAAATGATGTTCAAAGACAATCTCTAACCAATTTGTCTGAGCTTGAGCTATTTTGCAAGGAAGGAGGGGTAAGATTTCTATTCTGTAGATGTGCAGAGCTGGTAGAGACATTATTTTAAAGGCTTGTAGTTGTAATTGCACTGAAATGTGTTTCTACTATAGGGTCTGAATTTAAAAACATGTCGAAATAAAAATATAAATGTAGTTCCACCTTACAATGTTGCACTACTATGTGTTGGTTTATTATATAAAGGCCAAAAAATATAAACTTTTCATTGTAATGTAACAAAATGTGAAGAAAACTTCAAGGGGTATGAATGCTTTCAGAAGACACTCAATGACTAAAAACTCTTCTAGAATAATTTTGCTCTCTACATGGTTTGCTTTCCTTGGTGTCCAGATTGTAAAAGAGTATGAGCGAGCAGTCATTTTTAGACTCGGACGAATCTCCGATCGGAAGCCTAAAGGACCAGGTTTGTGGATTTGGGTGCCAGAGTAAACACACTAGATCATTCCAGAAACTTTTCTCACTGAAATTAAGCTTGAAACTGATGTAATCTGATATTTCTTTCTTTCTAGGCCTCTTTTTTGTTTTGCCCTGCACTGATAACTTTGTGAAAGTTGATCTAAGGACTGTGTCATTTGATATCCCTCCGCAAGAGGTGCGTTCTCCTTGTGTACATGAAATGCAGAGCCAGGTTGTGTTTCCAATAAACCTATCATCTTCTTGGACGTTTACAAAAATGCAATAAACAATGTTGTATCTGTTTACTCTTCCACAGATTTTAACCAAAGACTCAGTCACAGTGTCCGTGGATGGAGTTGTATACTTTCGCATACACTGTCCCATCTCTGCTGTGGCCAATGTGTCCAACGCACACTCATCCACGCGGCTGCTTGCACAAACCACTCTGAGGAATGTCCTTGGAACCAAAAACCTTTCAGAACTTCTGTCTGACAGAGAAGGAATTTCACTCAGTATGCAGGTTAGATAAAACACTGTGAGACAAAGGAATCGATGGTGCTGAATGCCTTTAAGGAATTTAAATGCCTAGGAAACATAATATTACCTGCTAAACTTAGTCACATTTTGTCTCAACAACCTCAAACTTTAATGTAGTGTTCAGGTGTTTTGCAACGGACCAACACAAAGTAATGAATTATTGTGAAGAGAAAGGAAAATAACAATGTAGGGTTTCTTTACAAATACAAATCCATATTTCATGTGTTTCTTGTGCTCCCAACATAACTTGTTGCAAGCTGAGGAGGGGAATTCTTTAGGCAATCTTGACTCTTTATTTAATGGGTGACTTTTGGAGGCAGTTGATTGCAGTGGATTTTACCTATTGGTAGAATAAGCCGAAAGAATATGCAAATTTTTCTGATGTTTATTTGTAAAAACGGCGGATCATTTTCTTTCCACTTTACAATTATGCACTACTTTGTTTGTTTTCTCAAAAATCCCAGTAAAATAAAAACATAGTTGAGTGATAAAATGTGAAAATGTTCATGAGGTATTAACACTGTATGTAGGCTGTATCAGCCTTAGAATTAGCTGAACTAAGCAAATTTCTGATCAGTTTTGTCTTAAGAGTTTGCTAAAGTACATCTGAAATGATGCTGGAGAAGTATTTGTTCTCACGCAGGAAGCCCTGGATGATGCCACGGATCCATGGGGTATCAAGGTGGAGCGTGTGGAGATCAAGGATGTGAAGTTGCCTCAGCAGCTCCAGAGAGCCATGGCTGCAGAGGCAGAGGCCACCCGGGAGGCCAGGGCTAAAGTGAGGGCAGCAGTGGAAGAATTATTTTCCATGTCACAAGCTAGATCACTAAAAATAATAATTTAAAAAATCTGGAGGAAATGGTTGCAAGGGTGATTATTGTTTGTCTCTGTTTCAGTTCATTGCTGCAGAGGGTGAAATGAATGCTTCCAGGGCTCTGAAAGAAGCATCTCTTGTCATAGCTGAAGCTCCGTCTGCTCTCCAGCTGCGATACCTGCAGACCCTCAATGCCATTGCAGCAGAGAAGAACTCCACCATCATTTTCCCTCTGCCCATAGACATGATGCAGAGTTTCATGCAGAAAAAGCTATGAATGCCGTTGCCTACAAATTCTCCACAGCTGTTCTCTGGACAATTATTTACTTCCCAATGTAAGTTTGCATGTTTTGCATGTCAAATAGGGAGGAAAAAGAGCCACATATATGTTCCATGCAAATACAAACCAAACCATGTTTTGTGTACTTATTATGCTTATTGTGATTTAATAATTAAATACAAAGTGCAACATACACAGCCATAACCTCTCATTATTAACCACAGCTAGGTTACTGTTTGGGTTCTAGAGAAGGGTGAATGAAGTATGCAAGAAACAAAAACAATTTACAGCAAACTTATAAAGACATGCTTTCATGTAAACCTCTCTGGAGTATCTGAATACAATCATTTTAAACATAAATCCAGTGAAGTACGGACATCCACATTATGCAACAACCTCTCTGATATTGCATGTAAACTGTAAACAAAAAGCTCTTATACTTATTCATTCAGTAAATGTGTACAAGATAGTGTCCACAGGACACAGAGGCAATCAGTGCAATCGGAGTACCTGATGTAGGAAAGGCAACTTCCACTCTCGGAATACAGCAAATCCTCTTTCCAATAAATGTAATTATCTAACATTAAACGCAGCTACAACCAAATACCTGTTTTAAACAGGTTTACACAAGTAGATGAATTCTATAAATAAGATACTATGATGCATAAATAGTGATTTTTATACAATGCTTTAAACTTTTTAGAAGATTTCTACCTACAGCTAACATCCAAATGCCTGTATACAAAAAAATGTTTAGCAATACACACTTCTGATGGCTGGTTGCTATATGTAAACATAAACAAATAAAATAAATGAAATCTAAATGAAATAAAAGCTATGGCAGTTGCTTCCCTTTGATGACTCAAATCTTCTCAAATCCTGAGCTTAAGCCAAACAATGAAAAATGAGGTAACACTGCATCAGATTTCCATTTGTGGTTTCTAAGTGACTCAGGAAATGTTGCAAACATGAACACGAGCAGCAGATAATTGGTCTCATTGTTTGAGCCGTACATACAGAAATAACCAGAACACTGAACAGAGCGCACACAAGATAAAGCAAACTGCTACTGCAAAAGGATTCATACCCTCTGAATTTTTTCACAATTTGTCACGTTAGAACCACAAACCTAAGTGTGTCTTATTAGACTATTATGTAATAGATCACTGTAAACTAGTGCTTAACTGTGAAATATAAAGAAAATAGCAGATGCTTTTCAAAGTATTTGACAAATAAAAAGCATGTTTCTTTTGTATTCAGGCCCCTGTACTCTGATACCCCTAAATAAGATCAAATGCAACCAACAAGTTTCTGAAGTCACCTAATCAGTAAATACAATGTAGCTGTGTGTTTTAATCCCAATTAACTACAAGCAACTGGTTATACAGGATTTTATTTGCATATGTTGGAGTTAAGGAGGCTTGTGGCTTAAAGTTTCACATCCATTCCCACTGTGGAAACATGGTGGTGGTGGTGGCAGCATCGTGCTTTGGGGGAATGGGCTCTTCAGCTGGAAAAGGGAAGGTTATGAGAGCTGATGTGAAAATGAATGGAGTGAAATGGTTTAGATCAAGGAATTTTAATGTATCAGAATGTCCCAGTCAAAGTACAAGCCTAAATCCAACTGAACATCTGTTCCAAGCCTTGAAAATTGATGTTTAGAGAAGCTCACCATTCAATCTGACTGACATTGAACTATTTTGCAAAGACTTATGGGAAAAAATGTCATTCTCTAAATGTGGAAAGCTGGTAGAGATATACTTTAAAAGACTTGCAGCTGAAATTGCACTGACAGGTGGTTTCTGCTAAGTGTTACATGCATATGGATTCATCTTCTCTAAATCCATATGCATGGTATACTTTTAAGCTTTTTAATCTCATAAAATCCCATTATTAAACATTCAACTTCGTGTTTGTACAGTAACATCCCAAAATATAAAAACGTCCAAAGGGTATGAGGACTTATGCGAAGCATTGAAACAGATGCAAATTTAGCTTTTTCTGTTGCATGAGTGTGCTGCATTGAGTTCCAAGCATACAATTGATGCGGTATGTAATAACTTCATCTTTGGTGGTTTTGTTTTGTGTGGGTTGACTACCTTTTCTTTTGTTCAACTGAGGGTGATGGTTCCTGTTTATCTGACATATCTTGTGTTGCTTCTTTTCAATTTCAGTCATCATCATACATGCTTTAAATAATCTGAAAAACTGTTCTAATTGGAAGACAACTCATGCTGTAAAGATAGTCAAACATCTACAAAGTCTACACACGTAATAACTCACAATATACTTACACTGTGTTGGCAGTTAACCCGTGGACTTATGAATTGTTTTGAGGTTACATGGCTTGGTATGATTCATACACTCAAGGTGCATGAAATGCTTCGACGTGAAATTGTTAATCCGCACTTTGAGACTAGTAGGTAGATTTTTCTCATAATACTGCCAAGCCACAGGTGGACCTTGCTGGTTGGAGGGAATGGATGACAGAAGGCGCTTCTTGTTTTTTTTGTTGAGCTTTGAGAGTTTGCTATGTGTTATATATCAATCATCCTGAGAGCTGGAGGGGAAGGGAAAAATGTAGATGGCGGCGAAAACATGTAAATGAGGCACTGCGATGCTCTCTGAACTTTCACCTGCTGGAAAAAGATGCTAAGGTTTTACTCTTTGTGGAATCATCCGTACAATTCATGAGGTCAAATAAAAATTAAAAAAAAACTTTTGGAAATGCTTCATATGGATAAGAAGATTTTCCCCAACAAACAGGACATGTTACTTCTCTTTGTCCACTGATTGTATAATATTCCTTTAAAACAGAGGAACATTTGTTCCCCCCCCCTCAAGTTAAATAAAACACTAATAAATTAAGATGTTTGGTGCAGTCACTGGTGATAGGAGTGTGGACGGGCAGGGGAGCCTGGTCCAGAGGTTGGGCGGTGGATGGGGGAGGAGCTGGGGGTCATGTGTGGACTCAGCTCGCCTGTCTGCAGACGCCACAGCAGTTCCTCGTTGGTGCGACTCAGACGCTTCTTCTCTTTACTCTCCAACTCCACGTGCACCTGCAGGTTGGCATTCTCTACAGAGAGTTGCCTGATGTAGAAAAGGGACAAGAAAATGTAAGAAAGAAAAGAAAGTAAAAAGGACGTTAGGTCGATGTAATGTGAGCACTTCTACAGTGCCCTGCAAAACTATTCATACCCCTTAAAGTTTTAGTAAAATGTCTAAAAAGTATGCATCTCTTTTTAAACCCCTTTATGCTGATGCTCTTCAATAAAATCTTGTGCAACCAATTGTCAGGAGGAGCTGCAGAGATTCTCAGTTCAGATGGGAGAATAGGAGAGCAACAATGTTGAAAGAAAGCAATAAGAAGTCTCATTTGCAATCACAAGCCAAATAGTAGACACATCAAACATGGCAAAAGGTGCACCTAAATGAAACCTTTTGGACTATATGCAAAAAAAGATGTTTGTCAGAAAGCTAACAAATACACACACACACACACACACACACACACACATTTTCCAGAATAAAAAATCCCCACTGTGAAACATGATGGTGGTGAAGCGTCATGCTGCTTTGTTTCTGCAGACACAGGACAGCAGAAAACAAACATTATGGACTACAAAAGATTTGAGACTGGCGTGGAGGTTCACCGTCCGGCAGGATAACGACCCTAAACATGCAGCAAGAGCTACAATGGAATGGTTTTGATCAAACCATTGTGTCAACCAAGTGTTGAAAGGGACCAGTCAAAGTCCTGACCCAAATCCAATTCTTAATCTGAAATGGATGTTCACAGATGCTCTCCCTCTAATCGGACTTAGCTAGAGCTTTTTTGCAAGGAAAGACTTGCATTAATTGGTTTTAGATGTGCAAAACTGGTAGAGACGTACGCTGAAAGACTTACAGCTGTAACTGCAGCAAAAGCTGGTTCCACAAAGTATTCACATGTTTCAGATTTGTCAAAAAAAAACATTTAAATCACAAATTATTTTAATTGCTTTTCACATAAAATATTCTAAAATACATTTAAGAATAGGGTTGTAGTGCAACAAAATGTGAAAACCTTTTTTACAGTTAATTGTCAATGTTAAACTCAACCTTATTCCTAAAAAAAACTATATATAAATTAACTTCACACAGTAACAGACCTGGACACAGCTTGATTCTTGTCTATCTGCTCTCTCAGGTCTTCATTCTGCTGCTGCAACACTTGTAGTCTCTCCTCCAGGTACACATTCTTTTCAGCCTGCTCAAAAACACAGGTGAAGAAAGCGCAAAACATTAAAGTCTTTAAATGGGTTGAAGAAATAAAAATCTGACAGATGACATGGATAGTACTGTCATTTCATTTTGCAGATAAAAAGGTGACAGTCATCACCTCTAGAGTATGCCCTATTTAGCAATTTAATTAAATACATTTTTTAAAATAGAAATCACATTGATGTTTAATCTATTGTTACAAACAATAATCACTGGAATGGTAAAAAAAAAAGTGAAAATATGAATTAGATGCACACAGACAAATGTTATTGCTGTTACTTTACCAAATATCCCAAATAAAACTTTATGCCTACTATTTTCTCCAGTTCTGAAATCTTCAGCTCCTGCTGATGAATTTGTTGATTTTTCATCTCCAGAACTTCTTTTAGGCTCTTCAGGTCATCCTCAATATGTTTATATGGGGCCAAAGCATCCTGAAAGAGAAGTTACGTTCATTCGGCAAGTATTTTCAGAGCAGTCAGTGTATTATAGTGTCTGCTTCATGAAGAACTTACAACTATCTGCTCATCTGTGCTCTTACGCAGAGCTTCTTCGAACCGCTTCGCTCGATCTCTGAGGCTGCGATTCTGAAACGTGAGCGTGTCCACCTGGTCCTGCAAATCAAACGCACACAAATCTGTTAAGGGCTTCACAGTGGTGGACTTGGTAGCGCTGTTCCCTTGCAGCAAGAAGGCCCTGGATTCTTATCCCGGCCTGCGGTTCAATTTGGAGTTGGGAGTCTTTCTGCATGGAGTTTGCATGTTCTCCCCATGCATGCATGGGTTCTCTCTGGGTCCTCCGTCCTCCTCCCACTGTGTGTGAGTGCGTGTGCGTGGTTGTTTGTATTGTGTGTTGTTGAGTTGCCCAATGACTGCTGGATAGAGCCACCAGCCCCCCACAACCCTGCAAGGATAAGCGGGTATAGACGAAGGATGGATAGAAAATTCTCTGGTTTTTTTTCTAAACTTTACCTTAAAAAGAGAAAAATATACCTGGAGTGAAAGTCTGATCTTCTCAAACTCTTCCTCGAGAGACTTCTTTTGCTGTTCGTGAGCCATTTTCAGATCTATCAACAGACATAGCATATTCTCAGGCCACTCAAACAGAAGAATATGCACCCAGAACAGGAGTTTTTAGAAGGGCTGCTTACTCTTTACTGTTCTGGCGTGCTCCTCCTGCAGCGTGTCCAGTGTGTCATTGTGGGCCGTCTCCATCTCTGTCAAGGACGCCTCATGATTCTCAGTCATCTCCTCAAGCTGCAACAAAAAAAGGAAAAATGTTCTTCTCTTACTGTATTTTTATTTCCGATGAAGATTCTCCCTTTTCAGTTTTCATGCCAAACCGCTGAAAAGTGGCGCTACATTTATTAGGCAGGTACGGTAAGACACTAGAGTATGTTTCTGAATGTTGCACCTTCTTTTGGTGTCCAAGGCGTAGCTCCTCCAGCTCAGCTTGTTGATGGCCCTGGAGGCTCTCTGTCTCTTCTGTGTGGCGAGCTTTCAGCCTCTCCTCCAGCGCTCCCAGCTCCCTCTGCTGCTGAGCCCGCAGTCCCTGCAGCTCAGCCTCGAAACGACGCTCCTGGTCCTCCTTCTCCTGCTGCAGCTGCTCCCAGTGCGCGACACTGACAGCTGGAAGACATGTGTAGGAGCTTAAGTGACTTCACCAGATTCAAATTTTGGTACTGATTGTTTTTTTAGGTGAATTTGTGAGGTCATTAATAGCAAATATTAAATAAATTGTTTTGGTAAACATGTTTATTCATCCCATTTAGTTGTAAGTTGTAATTTAAAGTGCCTAAATTGAGTAAAACTAGGTTTTCACCTCCGGTCTGGATTCTCCAGGGTCATTTATCTTTTTTTCTCTTAAGATGTATGTCATATAACAAGAACATGTTGTGGGACCTGCTCCCTGAGGTGGCAATATGTGTCACGCTGCTCCCCACTTACCCACTTCATCCCTGATTCTGGCGAGCTCCAGGGACAGTTCCCTCTCTTTCACTATGGCGCTGTCATTCTGGAATGAAACAAAAAATGACACTGAACTCCTTTGAATCAGACACATTGTCAGTATTTTATCAGACTGTAAAATGAAAGAATTTGATTTGCATCATGTTCGACAGGATAGATAATGGTCAAGACATCCCCGCCAACAAGCCCCTTGTTTACCATTGTCATCTAAGTGGTGTTATCTATTTTTACCTGGCATACTGTTAGGTAACATCCCAACAAGTTGTTTTAGTAACTTATTAGAGAAGCAATTGGCTGGTGACCAAAACTGACTGACTTTCAGCCTGACCAGCCCTGGTCAGACGAAAACCCAAATATACACATGGCGAGATACATTGTAGCCACAGCTGCCCATGGCACACTGACAGAAGCGAGGCTGCTGAACACTAGCGCCACCGAGGCCTCTGATCACCACCAGTAGCCAGAAGGGTGAAGTGTCTTCCCCAAGGACACAACGACTGAGACGGACGAAGCAGGGTTTCCGGTTACAGGACGAACTCCTCACTCCTGAGCCACAGTCGCCCTTCAAAACAATTAGTGTATCAAACTGATGGCAGTGGAGGAGAAAAAGCTGCACAAGTTTACTATTTTTTTTATTTTTAAATGACTTCATTTTAAAAGGGATTTATTTTATTTTTGCCATTATTATTATTATTATTATTATTATTATAATTAGTAGTAGTAGGAGGAGTTTTAAACAAGACTAACACGAATTTCTTTTGTGATTGAATGCAATCATATGCAGTTGTGAAAATTAAATTGAATTCTAATAATTACAATTAACCCACAATTTCTTGACTTTTTTCTCTTTTCAATCATTGTAATCATCCCACTGCTTACTGTGAGCTTTAGCATGCATCAGGTGTGAGCACCAAGGACAGTTTATGAGTCATCCAGCTCGGCAAACATTATTGAGAAACAGAGTATGAATGCATGGCAATTGAAATACAGTATTTTACAGATTTGAGGTACTGTTTTTTGGTTAGGACTTCTAAACCAAAGATAAAGTGAAATATAAATATTTCTGGGTTTTAAAGTACATTAAAATACGCTTTTTGATACCAAAGTGGCAAAAACGTTCTCTAACTTGCTGGGATTATTTTTCTCATAAAAAAGGGGAAAGGATAATCATAAAGTTACACCTTCCATCAATGAGCCCCTGGATTTTTTTATGTTGTTTTGCACCCTGCAAAACTACTGTCATTCCTGGTTAAAATATGAAAGGCTTGAAAATATTATTTTGTCATGAAGACTTGGTCAACCCCAAAATGCCACCTTTTGTGTCAGTTACACAGAAGTGAGATCTTGGGTGTGTTACAATGCCTGCGTACCGTAGCACTTGGGTCCTTGTCAAGCTTTGCTTGTCGCAGTTTCAGCCGTTTCAAACATAAAACGTATTACTCTGACAGATGATTAGGGTTAATTTAGGTGAGATACTAAAAGTTCTCAAGTTAAAAGAGCTGTTCAGGGTCAGATCAGAATGGAGGAAGAAAAAGAAAAAAGACAATTGAAAGCTGATTTACTTTCAATTATTGCTAAAAATATATTGTAATTAGTAGCAGAGCTATATTTTTCATCAGTGCTTATTTCATTGCTGAGCCTCCTGACAGTAATAACAGATATCATAAGATAATGTAATACACAAAGTCCCAGTAATAAAACAAAAGTGTCAGCTTTTTATCCTTCCCATCTTAAAAAATTGTGATGAAAAGGTCTCAAAAACGTCAAGCTAACTATGATTGTTAGCATTTTTTTGTATTTATAACATTTTATGCTACAGGGCTTGCATCAAGCTTTTACAAATACCTAAATTGATCCAAGATGCATTGTGCCTATATATTGTTGAAGCTGTCATCAGGTGTGGGATCAGAACAGTATCACCTTGAAATGAAACTGAAAACAAATATTGGCATTGAAAAATATTATTGTAACTGAAAATATAAATTTTAAATCGGAAATAAATCCAGTGAAATTTTTTTTATTGAAAGTGAATTTTTTTTTACAATGCCAATCCTTTTTTACAATGCCAATCTTTTTTTACAATGCCAATCTTTTTTTACAATGCCAATCCTTTTTTACAATGCCAATCCTTTTTTCAATGCCATCATTTTTTTCAGCTTCATTCAGGGGATACTGTTTTGACGCTTGTTTGTGCACGCGCATGAGGGGCGGGGCTTCAGCCCCCCATATTTTTGCATGAACGAGGCAAGAGGGAAACTCCGACTGCCCGAGTGGGATCAACATTTTCTTTGCTTCTAATGTGGAAGGTGATAATCTGCAGTTGGGGACCCGATTAATGACAGTCTTTCTGTAGTCTTTTGAATCAAACATGTTTGATATTATCGCAAGTCCTAGTGTAGTCGTTGTGACGTAAATCAATCAACAACAAAAAATAAAGCTGTTCTCACACAAGCGGAAGCACAAAGCTACAGATCCCGGCAGGGGTCAGGTGCAGAAATAATTTTTGAGGGGTAAGAATCTGTACCCTCGGTTTATTAAACCATGCGCATGGAGTCGTGATCTGTTCCCTCTGTTCATTCAACTATGTGACCGTGTGGGGGTCCTGTCCGCTTACAGTGAAGGCTACCCTGGCTGATTCGGGTTATACTTTACTGCCATGGCACAATGGTTAATAAGCAGGGTGACCTTACCAATGATGGTGGGTTCGGGTCCCGTTTATGATATAACCTTGTCACTTATCAAATTTTTTTTGTTCCTGTGGGAAAGTAGGCTATAAACATAGGTGTCATATTTATAAATAACAGTTTTGTAGCCACCTATGGAGCCTGGCAGGGTCTATACACAACAAATACAATATTTGTGTTCCATGGCTGAGTAATGGGCCATAAATTACAAAGTGTATGCCACCCTTGCCCCCTGGAATACAGGCACAAACCAGCGCTATCTGTGCATCTGCATGGAGCAAGTGCTACAGCATAAACACCTTGCATTAAAAAGATATGAGTTAACCAGTTACTTGATGATACAGTACCCACTTTGAATGCAAGTCTTTATTTGACATAACATTAATCTTGGCAAAGAATGCTACAACATTCGCACATAAAGAAACTGTATAATGCTGAGCATAATGGGAGGAGTTTTGCGGGAAGCTATAATAGCCTAGGTGTAGTCTTAAATAGTGTCCCAACAAGATTCAGTGTTTATAAAATCTTTAGTCTGAGACTAAAAAACTGTTAACCCAAGTCTTTAGATGTGAGCTGATCATCTTTAAGAATCTTTTCTAAATCATTTCAAAGTCTCTAGGTGTACAGAAAGCATAATGTGGTTTGTGGAATAATAATAATTAAAAAATAAGATATAAACGGTTTCTTCTCAGTTTGCCATGGCAGTTGGCGCGCATTACCGCCACCTTCTGGTTTAGAGTGTGTGTCACAATTACGTTTTGCAATCTAATAAAAAAAAACGAGTTGTCAGAGTTGTTAGCTTTGCTTACACCAGTCTTAATTGATTTGTTAACGTTATTGACATATATTGTAAATATGTATTGTGGATCTGAAATAAATACAGTTATTTAATATGGTATATATAGTGTGTATTTACATCCCTTCATACCACACTGTCTGTAATGAGGAGAGCCTCCAACAAAGACAGGCTACACAAGCATAAAACTTTATCACAAAGACTCCTAGTCTACTGGTCAGTAGAAGAAACTGAGAAGAAACCGTTTATGTCTTTTTTTCTTCCACAAACCACATTGCAATGTAAATGTCCTGTTGTTTCTCGCGTCTCGCCTCGAACAGTCGGAGTTTCCCTCCTGCCTCTTCCTGCAAACATATAGGGGGCTGAAGCCCCGCCCCTCATGCGGGTGCACACACAAGCGTCAAAACAGTATCACCTGAATGAAGCTGAAAAAAATGATGGTATTGAAAAAAAGATTGGCATTGTGAAAAAAGATTGGCATTGTAAAAAAAGATTAGCATTGTAAAAAAAATAGAAAGTTTGAAAACTTGAGTTATTTCTTTCAATGCATATACATGAGTTTCATAGAAAAAAAAATCACTTTTAATACAAACATTTTAATTAGATTTATTTCAGATTCAAAATTAATATTTTCAGTTCCAATAATATTTTTCAATGCCAATATTTATTTTCAGTTTCATTTCAAGGTGATACTGTTCTGATCCCATATCATCAGGTGTGGGATGACACAACTTCTAAATGAAGCAATAACCATTTTTCAGAAGGAACAGACAAAAGTCAGCAACAATATATTTGATCAAATTTAATGTCTGCAGAAAAACCTCTAATGCAAAAATAACTTAAGATTGTTGAAGAGACTAAGACTCAAAGGGGAACAAGGTGGAGATTGTGAAAAATGTTTAAAACGCTCTACAGTACGTCTCAGTAGAAATGATGTCACCCTCTAAAAGGTTTTCTTTGAAATAGAGACTGGACTAATCTCAAGAGGGATGAAACATGCTCAGTATCATCTTATACAAAGAAGCTGCACCCCTCCTCCCTGTTCCTGCTAATCGGCTCCTGGTCTTAGTTGGACATCCTTCCCCATAGATCTATTTGACATAAATTAAAATTTTTCCTTTTTTATATTCTGCCATTGCCATAGCAACTTAATCTAATTTGGAAATCTAATCTAACTAATTAGAATTTATGTATTTAATTACATTGTTGATTTGGAATTTCCTTCATTATCTCTTTTGTAGTAAAATAAAATAAAAATGTTAAAAATTGTTTTTTTTTTTCAATTTAAATGCAACGTTAGTTTCAGTTGTTAAACTTTTTATTTGGTTGGACTTTTGTCTTGTAACGATTTCAAGTCCAGGAACACAGAAGACTGCAAGAAAAGTTTTTGTTAAAGTTGATACTTTGATACTTTCACCTTTACTTAAAGTAGTTATTTGAAAAAAACCCACAGTCCTTTGCAAAGTTATTCATATGCCTTGATTTTTTTATTTGTTTTATTTTCAACAACCTTTAATGTAGTTTATTGGGATTTAGTGTTGGACCAAAACAATCTAGTGCAGCAATGCTAAAATTAAGACTATGATACATTGTTTTCAGATCTTATAATACATGAAAATTTAAAAAGTGTGGTGTACATTTGTATTTGGCTGTCTTCACAAAGATGTACTAAAAACAAAACCAGCAACCGGTTGTGTTCTGAAGTCTCCTGATTACTAATTAGAGGAACACACCAGACAGGTAGAGAATTAAGATATGAAGAGCATGGCGGGATTATAAGACAACATCCCACATTTTTTACAGATTCTAGTCAAAGGCCTAGTCAAAGTCTAGTCCTAAATCACACTAAGCACCTGTAAAAGCTGTTCGAAGCTTCCTTCACTCTGACTGAGTTTTAAGGCTTTTTAGCAAAGAGGAATCAGCAAACATTTGAGTCTCTAGATGGAGACCTATACACAATTCAAACTCCTATTTGTAAAAGTAAAATAAATCACATTTAAGCCTCACAATTGTCCACAACCTGGGGCTAGACTACCAAATAAAACCCCAATAAAATACATTGAAGTTCTAAACTGAGGAAAACTTTAAAGGATGCAAGTTATTTAAATGTATAATTTAGAAATCCACTTTAATTGACCAAAGGAAAGGAATTGACACAGTACACACATCAAAACGGTGAAATTATTATATCAGAATGAAGCTCAGCTGAAAAAGATTTTTGTGCAGTCTTCCTGCAAAGTCAGGCAGCTTTGACTCAGCACAATCATCCTCTGTGCTCTCTGCTGGATCTGTCGCTAGGAAACAAGTGAACATAACGATCACGTAGACACACATTCAGAATCCCACCGCGCCAAACACACGTGCACATCTAGAAATGCATTAAGGAATCCTCTGTGCTGGAAAAAACAAGCTTACTGCCTGCAGAAGACGCGGCCTTTACCGTTTGGTCCAGACAGGAGAGAGGGAGAAAATTAAGCCTGCAGCAGCAATGGCCCATATTAAGCTAGCAAACGGCAGCATCCCTAGCCTGATGGGGAGGCAGGAGGAACAGACGGGAAGTAAAAGGAAAGATGCAGAAAGAAAGTCAAAGCAGAGGGGAGGGAAGAGGCAAGCAAAGGAGATGGGAGGAGAGGAGAGGAGAGAAGAGAAGAGGAGAGGAGAGAAGAGGAGAGGAGAGGAGAGAAGAGAAGGGGAAGACCAAAACCTCACCTCGTTTCTTGGTTTTCAAGCATCATTTATCCCTGCTGGAACAAAGAGAGCCAGACCCAGCCCAGCTCTGCCTGTCCTCCCCTCAACCCCCCACCAACACGCCCCATATCACAGTCATACTCATGGCAGAGAGCATCACACACACGCACACCCACGCATGCACACACACACACAGCAGCTTTGAATCTTCAGCAAAACAGTGGAGGAACCTTATCGATGAGTGTCCAGTTATTCATATTATATGAAAATCTTGGCACATATTTTTTTGTTGTTCTCTTGACTCCCACAGAAGCTACAGAATCAGCTATAAAAATCACTCATCTGACAAAAACTGCCTGAATGGTTCAATCAATGCACAGTTTAAAACATTTGATATGTTTTAATGTTCAGGCCAAATATCTATGTACATTTTAGATTTTGTATATAAAACTAAGTGCAACATTAATGACTGTTAAACACAGAAATACAGATTCGGGAACGTTATTACATATTTGACAAGAAAATTGGGCATAAAATTAAATAGGTTGTTCAATTCCATCCATGTCCATCTAAAAGAAGGACAGGTTTATCTCATCATGATGGGCTGGGCTGGTGGGGAGACAAATTAAATCAAATCAGAGAAGCAGAAAAAAGGACAAGACATAATAGTTAAAAAGCAGCACATACAGTGCCAGTATTAGACATTACATAACTGTAACAAGGAAATCAACTAAAGGGGCTTTTTTTTTTCTAGGAACAAACAGAAATGTTGTACAATATAAAGTTCACTATAGGCTCTTTTGGGGATGAATGCATCCTCTCTGATCATATTAACTTAAAAATAAATTGAACCACATAAAAACAAACTTTAGTACATACCTTTAAATTAGAAAGCTTTTTTTTACTTTCTTGAAAATCTTGAAGTTTTTGACCTTTTTTTTAACAACCTAAACCATTTTCCCTGTTTAATGTCTGTAGTTGCATATCGCCCTGGAGTCAGGGAAGCACAAAAAAAAAACAAAAAACTCTTTAACAACAAATCACACAGTGGAAACATTGTATTGACTTAAGTACTGCCCAACAGTCAAAAAAGAGCCACAATCAAAAAACAGTAAATTCTTCCAAAGGTTCTCATGTTTCCTGATTTTTTTCCTATTGTGTCACATTAAGCTCTCTGAGTCAATTCATTGTAGAACCTCCTTTAACTTCAGAACATCTGCAGGTTTTAAATCAGAAGTGTCTTTTTGCTTATTACTTTTAATACTGGATCTAATACCGAAAGTATGAATCTACATGCCTGTCATTTCGCTCACTGAGGGACAATAATGGATATTTTACATTTCTATTCTATTCTATAGTTTGTGTATTTTTTCCTCTTTATGAAATAGATCAGGCTCAGTCAGATTGGATGAAGAGTACCTCACCATGGATTCTTCATTGGAACAATGTCCAGATTTATTGAACTCTCCAAACACATGGTATTGGGGCTCTGGCTGTATGTCTGGAGTTGTTCAACTGGAGAGTGAACCACTGCCCCAATCTCAAGCCTTTGGCAGCATCTAACAGGTTTGCTTCCAGTATTACCCTGTATTGAGCTCTAGCCATCATTCTATTACTTCTGACCAGCTGCGTTTCTCCTACTGAAGTATAAGCACCCCTAAATTTACTTAACTTCACTTAGAAACTACTTTGTATATATCATTAAAATACACTAAAGGTTTGTGGGTGTAACATGACAGAATGTCAAAAACTTTGAGGGGTATAAATACTTGCATAAGGTGCAGTGTATATTTTTATCCACCAAAATAGCAAAAATTAACTAATCTTTGTTTTCTTGTTTAAAATAATAAAGATCCTTGGGAAATCCTCAGAGAAGTTATTTATTGAGTCCTGCTTCTGCAGAGTCACACTAAAATTCAAAATAAGATTTCAAAGAAAGTTACTGGCTTTGACAGTAGCAGGTGGATGCTACAGGTGTCTTCTGAACAAAAGGATCTTAGATGCTTTGTAGTTGCATTGAAGCTCACAGTGAAATTCCCTCTGTAGCTCTTAACAGTTGGTCCTGTTAGACACTGTTGGTCAAAAATAATTCCTCTGTAACAACAGATGCAAATTCAATGATGAGACTTTTTGCACACACATTATATAAGATGATTCCTTGAAATCTGTGCCTCCTTGTGAAATGACAATCAGTGCATTTACATGCAATAAGAGAATTATTTCCTTAGTCAGACCGAATTCAGACTTTTGAAATGCATGTATGCACCTGAGTCCGGCTGAAGTGGAACCAAACTGGCCTTCTCTTAATCGAGCTAATGCACCCAGATAATCTGATAAGAAAGCTGAATTTATCTGCATGAAAACAGCAAAGGCAGCTTAGCTGAGCTATTAGCAGCTTGGATACTCCCCCTTCAGGAGGTGACGAGGCCGCGGAAGCGGGAATAAAAACACCGGAACAACAAAAACACAGCAACAATGACGAGTGTAACACAATCAAACAATACAGTCCTAACAAAATGTAGACTACTCTGCTGCAGCAGTGTTGTAATCCATTTCTTCGCTCATTGTCCATATCCTGCTTTTACTCCATCTGCTCACTGCTGCCGACATTTGTTTACTATCTGTGTGACACTTTAGGTCAACCGGAAGAATGCCAACGTGAAAGGGCGCATGTCGCCAACTAATGTCATGGAATCGAACAGACTTCATTCAAAAATTCGATTTTCTGAGTGACATGTAAATTGGAATAAAGTCTCCCATTCTGGTTAAGCCAATAGCTCGATTTCTGCCAAAGGCTCAATTTAGATGTGCATATAAACATGCTGAGTGTCTAATCTTGTTTTCAGCATCCATAATTGAACACTTTAACAAAGACATTCCCAAGCCCCAGGCCTCAGGTCATTTGGTATCGGGCCACGGGCCGCACAAAAATAATAAAGTAGTAGTAGTAGTATTTCCATTTTATTTATTATTCGAGAATAAACCAAGTTTTATTTTGAAAAATGAGCGGCTTCTCTCTGTTACATCTGGCTATAACTCACTCTTGATGCATGTCAAAACACTTGCCTTGGTCAAGTGTCATATCACTGCTAAAAACAAACCCACAAGCTAGCAAAGTGATTAAAAACAGAGGTCCAGTGAAGATATAGATATTACTTCCAAAAAAAGACAGCTACATATGGCAGACAATACCAGGAGTCCTACTTAAAATATGAATTCATCACAACAGGCGATTTCCATGCACCGAACCCCTCTCTCTATATAATATGCGTGGTAACCGACTTTCTAATGACGCAATGGAGCCTTCAAAATTGCCCCAGATGGGACCATCTCATTACAGAGAAACAGCCACAGGGCTCCTACTGATTCAGCTTTATGGTGAGTTGTATTTTCCATGCACTTTATATTTGGTTTTGTGGTAAATCTTATTTTAAAGGCATATTTAAACATTACTATAGCACCCAGAGAGCGTTAGGGGTCAGAAAGAATGTTACTCATGTTTTGCTGTTGGCGCGGTGATACGGGATGCTACCAATAAAGTTGTGAGTAGACATTGGATTTAGATTTATTCTTATATTTAAAAATAAAACCTAATTTTAATGCCAGGCATATCTTTTCAGCCAAATTCAAGAGATATTCTTTAAATTCTTCTCCGAAAACCAGCTTATTTATCTAAAGTTCCAAAATTGTAGACGTCTTAGCTAACTTAAACACATCATCATATACTTTCTGCCTATCTACAACTTTTTTTCAGAAGAAAACTGATCTAATTGTAGAGCTATAGTGTCTTTATTTTTGAAGAGCCTACCTTGTCACAAAAGTGCAGTGTGGTGATGCTGAAAACATCTAGGCACAGGGATGCCTTCTTCACCTGCGCCTGAAGAGACTGCAGCTGCAGGGCCTGCTGCTCACATCGTTCCTGCAGCTGCTGGATCAGAGCCCGGTCCAACTCCTGTGTTCTTCCTGTCCGAGGAGCCACATGAACCGCTGCTTTTCGACCATGAGCTAAGGACAAAGACCGCAGATTCAGCAACCAAAATGTTTTTCCTTTGATGAAAGTCGACGTAAAAATAGTCAGATGAAATAAAGGAAATTAGTGAAAAATTGAAAAATGAATGCCATAGTTGAATAGTTTTTGATGTATCACTGTGGAAAGTACAGCTACGCAATATAGGGAAAACATGCAATTGCAATATTTTTGTTGAAATGACGACAATTTTAGTTGCAATTACTTCTTCACTTCTGTTTGTCATAAAAGTCTTCCCCCCAGTCTCCATGACTGAGAGTCTAAAATGTGGCCATCAAAGGCAGTGAGAGCCCAAATAACTAGTAATTCACAAGTGCATACCCATCAGTTATAATATTGTCGAAAAGTCAATGTATTACATAGATTTTTTATTATACTGATTCTAAAAGAAAGTTATTCTCATTGGAGAAATGTTATTTTATTGGGACACTGATGACTTCTCACTTGTCCAGCAGACAGTAACTTACAGTAGCTTGCACTTTTCCTTGAACTTTTCCACATTTTGTCACATTACAGCCACAAACATGAATCAATTTGATTGGAATTCCACGTGAAAGACCAATACAAAGTGGTGTACACGTGAGAAGTGGAACGAAAATCATACATGATTCCAAACATTTTTTACAAATAAATAACTGAAAAGTGGGGTGTGCGTAATTATTCAGCCCCCTTTGGTCTGAGTGCAGTCAGTTGCCCATAGACATTGCACCTGTGTGTAATCTAATGTCAGTACAAATACAACTGCCCTGTGACGGCCTCAGAGGTTGTCTAAGAGAATGTTGGGAGCAACAACACAATGAAGTCCAAAGAACATACCCGACAGGTCTGGGATAAAGTTAATGAGAAATTTAAAGCAGGCTGTTCAAGCGATCATTCAGAAATGGAGGGAGTATGGCACAACTGTAAACCTACCAAGACAAGGCCGTCCACCTAAACTCACAGGCCGAACAAGGAGAGCGCTGATCAGAAATGCAGCCAAGAGGCCCATGGTGACTCTGGACGAGCTGCAGAGATCTACAGCTTAGGTGGGGGAATCTGTCCATAGGACAACTATTAGTCGTGCACTGCACAAAGTTGGCCTTTATGGAAGAGTGGCAAGAAGAAAGCCATTGTTAAAGGAAAACCATAAGAAGTCCCGTTTGCAGTTTGCCACAAGCCATGTGGGGGACACAGCAAACATGTGGAAGAAGGTGCTCTGGTCAGATGAGACCAAAATGCAAAACGCTATGTGTGGCGGAAAACTAACACTGCACATCACTCTGAACACACCATCCCCACTGTCAAATATGGTGGTGGCAGCATCATGCTCTGGGGGTGCTTCTCTTCAGCAGGGACAGGGAAGCTGGTCAGAGTTGATGGGAAGATGGATGGAGCCAAATACAGGGCAATCTTGGAAGAAAACCTCTTGGAGTCTGCAAAAGACTTGAGACTGGGGCGGAGGTTCACCATCCAGCAGGACAACGACCCTAAACATAAAGCCAGGGCCACAATGGAATGGTTTAAAACAAAACATATCCATGTATTAGAATGACCCAGTCAAAGTCCAGATCTAAATCCAATCGAGAATCTGTGGCAAGATCTGAAAACTGCTGTTCACAAACGCTATCCATCTAATCTGACTGAGCTGGAGCTGTTTTGCAAAGAAGAATGGGGAAGAATTTCAGTCTCTAGATGTGCAAAGCTGGCAGAGACATACCCTAAAAGACTGGCAGCTGTAATTACAGCAAAAGGTGGTTCTACAAAGTATTGACTCAGGGGGCTGAATAATTACGCACACCCCACTTTTCAGTTATTTATTTGTAAAGAATGTTTGGAATCATGTATGATTTTCGTTCCACTTCTCACGTGTACACCACTTTGTATTGGTCTTTCACGTGGAGTTCCAATAAAATTGATTCATGTTTGTGGCTGTAATGTTAGAAATTTTGTGGAAAAGTTCAAGGGGGGCCGAATACTTTTGCAAGCCACTGTATACCCTCTGAATGGAGAGTAACCCACTAAAAGTCATTGATAAAGAAGGTAGGCGTTCACATACTGTTGTATTCAAGCATGTTAATGCAATGTTGAGTGGATGGAAAAATGCAAAAGAAAAGAGCGAACAATAGGGATGGTCCTATCCTTCAATGGATTATGAAGCAAACCCATTGAAGAGTTTTGGGGAGATTAAAACGAGTGGACTGCTGCTGAAGTCAATGCTTCTACAACCACCAGACACATATTTCACATTCCTTTCGTTGGGTCACTCTTGACCCAGAGACAATGGCAGAAGTTTCTTACCAGGGTTAACGAGACAGAAAACTGGACTGATTCTTAGTGGTCCATTGTGCTCTTTTTAAATTAAAGTTAATTTTGCATTTTATGTGGAAATCTAAGTCCCAGAGTCTCAAAGAAGAATGGAGAGACACCAAATCCAAGCTGCATGAGGTCCAGTGTAAAGTTTCCACAGTCAGTGACGATTTGAGGAACCATACCATCTGCTGGTGTTGATCTAACATGTTATATAAAGTCTAAAGTCAAGCACAGCAATCTATCAGGAGATGTTAGAGCACTTTATGCTTCCCTGCTGACAAGCTATATAGAGATGCTGAGTTAATTTCCCCGCAGGACCTAGCACCACATTTTTAGTTTCCCAAAATGTTTGTTTCAATGTTCATTTTTTAATATTTTTTAAAATTCTAATGTGATCCACACCCATTAAAACAAATGTAAAACTATAATTTTTTTAATTAAAATGATTAAATACATTAACTTTTTAAAAATATTCTAAGCTATTAGGGGGCACCTGTACTGTCTGCAATGAGTGATAAAATGTTATTACGTTGAGCTCTGATTGCTTTGTATAATTAATTTTCCTTACTTGGTAAATCCCCAAGCAGGGTATGTGTCCTGCGTTGGAAAATTATTCATTGTACTGGGATGCTACTACTGCTTCTATGACACAGAGGTCTCTGAATAAAGCACAAATTGGTGACGAACACTGATGTGATCTGAGCCAAAAGAACTGGTGCTGAGGGAGCCATAGCAGCATTATGGCTACTGTAGCTTGTTGCTATGACAACATCAGGTTGCCTGGTGTAAGGTCAGGAAATGAGTAGTGGAGAATGTGAATCCAATTTTCATTTTTAAAGGAATAGAAGCAACAGATCACTCTGAACTATGTGGGAAAAGAATTGAACACACATCATACTGTAGAGGATACAACTTGTATGTAAATTATGTGCATAGAGCAAAGAGCATGTGTGCTGTATGACATGACTGACTCACCGGGCGACTGTGGCTTTGGTGGAACCACAGCACATCTTTTAGGGGAGGATCTGGGTGAGAGCGCAGCCTGTGTGTCTTTTTGCAGCTCTGTCCTCGACACTATGCATAGGAGGAAAAAAGGATCTCCTGAAAAATGCTCAAGATGAAAGCATTCAAGGAGCACTCTTTAATTTCCTAAAGCGTGCTAGCCTGAAAGCCAAAATTAAGAAAGTAAGTTAAATACAGTTTAAAAATAGTTATACTGGTATACTTTGCAACAAAAAACATGATTATTATTTAAAGGGTTACCAATCAGAATACGTTTTTACCATAATGATCAAGGAGTTTTTTGCTTAGACTGAACAGAAAACTAAAAATGCTTCCAAATGTGTAGTGCATAGTCAAAGTGTAGAAGTTAATACGTTAAAGAATCTCTGGTAAAACTTAAAAATTTATATCCACAGATGCTCTCATTCAGTGCAGTTATGCAATTCCTAGTGATACACACAGAAAGTCCAGTGACAATGTATAGGTGTGTTAAATACATGTTTAAGGCACTGTAAGTGTATGAAATTGAATCTAATTACATCTATCATTCTTTAAAGGTCATAAGCAGCAATCCCTGCATTATTTTTATTTTATTTATTTAATTGACAGCGACATTGCAATTCAGCATAGTACAAAACAAGCTTGTAAGTGATGCGATACAAAAAGAGTTTATAGCTAATGCTAATTTTTTAACTCCAGTCCCTGGTTGGGCCTTTCTACACAACAATAATATTTTTCATTTCATCCTAAGCTCTTACCTATATATGCACACCATATAATTCATTTACATACACAAACCCAGTGCTATTTACAAGTGGGCACATTCCTGTTTTAATTTCAGCCAAGACTTAACACGAGATGTGAACATTTTAAACTCGGTCATGGTTTTAAGTTCTGTGGGTAATGAGTTCCACACCTTGCACTTTCATTTGCAAAAGCAGACTGACCAAATGCATTAAAAAGTAAAAAATATATTCATCATGAATAAATATCAATTTTATTATCTTTAAACCTCCACCTTGACTGTTGCATCTTCTTGTATCCATTTGCACATTCTATTTTTACACATGAGCAACACTACAACTGCATTCCTTAATAGGTGCATCATTTATGCAGAGGTTATGTGCATTGCTTCTCTGCCCGCCTACTAAATATATCCGCTCATTTAGTGCAGAGTCTGGTTCTGATTCTAATACTTTCTTAATAAAAAGTCTGAGGAAAAGAGATCCTAGACGGAAAGTAAAAAACAGATATCAAGAGATGCAGAGGAACCAGGAACAGCTACCGCTTACAGAAGATTACCACTAGATGGTGCTGATGTCCCGCGTTTGAAAAATAATATTAACACGGGGAATTTGATCGCTGCGATGGACTGGCGACTTGTCCAGGGTGTACCCCGCCTCTCGCCCCGTGAGATAGGAACCAACCCACCCGCAGCCCTGCATAGGATGGACGGGTACAGAAAATGGATGGATGGATAGAATTTGATCGGTCACACTGCCTGCTACAGGAACAGAAATTAACTGCAGTTTGTGGCGATGCATCACTTCTGAGCTGCAGTGCTAAGCATCAGCTACAACAGCACAAACGCCTGAAGTTATGGTGGGTTTTCTGCACATTCTTTCAGAAATCCTTAAATGAACTTTCAGTGAGGACACTGGTTATTAAGACATTGTCAAGCACAGAAGAAGCCATTTAATATATGATTTGGCTATTGTTTTTGGTTTGAGCTATTATGCTACGATGTAGGCTAACTTAAGAAGGCAGAAAAAGGAACACAACTTCTCTACTGTGTGAAAAATCTAATTATTATTTTTCTATTTATTAAATTTTTGGGTATGAAAAATTGAACGCAATTTTATCTATTTATTCTCTATGCAAGTTTATTCTTGTAAGGTCAGAGGGTGCTGATGCCGATCGATCGCCATGGACAATTGAGGGTGGGAAGGTACATCCTCGACTGGTCACCAGTCCATCACAAGGCAGCACAGAAATGGACAGGACCAGCAAACATGCACGCACACACTCACGCGTCTAAACCAGCCCATCTGTCAAACATCACATTCAGGCATTAAGATAATGTGATCTCAACGTAGGATAACCTTGGACTCTAATGTGATAATTGCTCACAAGCACACACACGCACGCACACACACACACAGAAACTGAAGATCAGATGCTCATTTCCCCCTGTCTGTGTGATGTGTGTCGTACCGAGGGAGGAGCTGTGCTGTGGCGACAGGTTACGATGTTGCAGACTCATGGAGTTGGAGGGCTGAACCCGGCCCTGCGCCTGGGAGGATTCGCTGAAAAGTATGGCAGCTTTATGTGGAAGTGTTTCATCACTGCCAGAGCTGGGATCTGCAAAGGCAGGAGAAAGATAAAGGTATTACACGTGTTTTATCTGCAGGTACATCTTGGAACTTGCACCAGCTCTGAAACATGCAAAAGGAAGACAGAACTCCATATTCCATATGGTGATGTTAATGTGATTTTTTTTAGGGGTTAAACCTAAAGATGAATTCTGAGTGAGGTACTTCAGCATACCCAAAGCACACAAAAAAAAGGATACTGTAAACATTTTCTTACATCTCAGGCTTTTTTTGTTATGAGCTGTTTTAGATTTGGAGAAATCGTTAACAATTTTTTTACTGAGTGGAATATGGATCTAAATGACAGAATTGTAATGGAACATTTTTTTCTTTATTGGCAAGTTAATACAGAAATATTATAACTTTCTTCCCATTTTATTAAATACAGCAAAAATATAAACTCACAATTTCATTCTATAAATATATCATCCAATAGTTGTTTGATACAATCTTTGAGTGTAATTAAATATCACATAAAGGCTAGTGACATATACTTTAATGCATAAATGCGGATAATGTAATTCCTTTGTTTCTGTTGGATTGAAAACTATTACCTCTAACAAGAAACCTACAGCAGCCTTTTTTCCCCATAATGTGTTTTAGATCTTAGAATGAAAAGAATTTGACCAAAAAGATCTGATTAGACTTTTTAAGAAAGAATCAGAAATTAGAGTTGCGAGAAAGATCCGACTTAGTGCGTCACCAGTTTTGAATTTGAAGTGTTTCTAACCATTTATACACACACACACATTAAGGTTTACTATGTCTGTGTAAACAGGAAGTCAAAAACCAGACAGACAGATTACATTACTTATAAAATATTCAGCTGCTAAATCAATGGTTCTGCTGACATAAGCTCCACCTCCTACAGGTAATGTGACTCTTTCAAAAAGAAGAAAAAAACTATATTTTGCCCTTGAACAGCATTACTGTGACCTTAGTACATATAGTACATACATATCAGATTGTTGCTCATATTGCACTATGCACTACTGCACATTTAAGGTCTATAATATGTAAACTACTGCAGCATAACAAAGTCAGAACACCCTGTATGTTTTGAAGTCAACATGCCCAAGGCCTGTGTGACACTGTCACAGGGAATGCAGCAACGCTTCACACTGGAGCAGTCAGAATCCACTTGGGGGTGTCACACATTTACACTGTAAGTGAAGCAGATACCGAGCCTAGTAGAGCACTGACTAACAAGGAGAGCTGCACAGTGATTTATGCTGCCTTTGCATGCTTGGCTGCATGTGCAATATTAATCCACCCTCCACAACAATACTCTGATCAGTGGAAAGAGGCTTGGGGCACTTACTCTACTCTGATTATTGGCAAGGAGGTTATGTTTTCGTCAGTTTGTCTGTTAGTTAGCAACATAACTCAAAAAGTTACTGATAGATATTCAGGAAATCTTCAGGAAATGTCCACAGTGGAACCAGAAACAAGTGATATATGATCGTTTGGGGGGGGTTGTGTTAGTGAGCTGCCTCTGTGCTCTCCGAGTGCTTTTCTAGTTACTTTTTAGTAGTTAGAATAAACTCTTTTGGAAAACTTCTTGATTTTGGTGTACATGATAAGTTTTTGAAACATTTAAAGAATTTGTGAGATACAACACTTAAAGGGGTTCTCATTTGTTGTAAGCTGTAATTATGATGAAACACTTGAAATACATACCTCTTGTAGTTAATCTGTTTCACTTTTTGAATTACTGAAAAAAACTAACTTTTTGTTAATATTCTTTTATATTATGATTCGCTTGAGTAAATATTGAGAAAAATAAGTTTTAATTGTTAGGATGTTATAAAGTACATCTTATCAAGACTATTCGATTCAGTTTTTCTTGACCAATATTAATATGCAACGAGAAAAAGTTTTTTTTTAAAGAAAAAAATAATAATAATAAAACTTTTTCATAGAAATGCGTCTTCCACTTTTAAGCCGCATCATTACAGTGAGAGAAAAACACTTTCTTAACAAGGCCATCACATTACATTTCTGGAATAAAAAAAAACACATCAAACTTTTTTTACTTTTGTGATGTGATATTTGTTTATAAGAACTGTAAGCCATGATCATCCTTTTAACTAAATCACTCTCTGTTGAATGAGTTTTACGTGTCCTGTCTGGCAGTGTGGCACTCAGAATTGGTGTCTGAGTACCAAGTAGAAGCCCAACAGATTTACTTTCACAATTGGAGCATTACGGCTGTTGCTATAGCACTCCACTTGATATATGTGTAATAAATCCTTATTTGAAACTGCTGTAGGTTTTTTTCCTGATATAATCGACACGGAAATGGAAAATAAAAGGGAAAAAGAAAGAAGAAGAAGACAAGTAGGAAAAAAAGTTAAGAGGGAGAAGGTGAGTAGAAGATATAAGAAAGGAAGGGGAATAAAGAAAATACAAGAAAACACCCTAGTCTGTTTCTACACCTGCAGGATGGCAAAGAGAGGGGGAAAAATGATAAAACAAACCTAACAATGCAAACTGAGAACTACACAACCACAACCCACAAATAGATATATAAATGCAACAACAGCATCACTGAAAAGCTCATGGTACCGATTATTACATGTATTTGTGGTAACCTCACCCAAAGAATGCATCTGTAAAAACTGGAGTCCCCACACCTGTGTATATGTGTGTGTGTGTGCGTGTGTGTGTGTGTGTGTGTGTGTATGAGC
The DNA here is from genome assembly GCA_963556495.2 of Valencia hispanica. NCBI lineage: Eukaryota > Metazoa > Chordata > Actinopteri > Cyprinodontiformes > Valenciidae > Valencia > Valencia hispanica. The sequence continues at coordinate 14,323,370 of OY747700.1, forward strand.
ATGCTGGTGCATATAAGGTTTCTCCATTAGAGTGTTCAATATCTGGAATGAGGAGCCATCAATCCGCCTCCCAGGAATCGACGCAGACACGAAGGAGATCAGAGAAATAGACATCCAAAGGACCAGAGTGTAGGAGCCCCAGACAGACTAACACAGGGCTGACCGCACACCCCAAGAGAGGAGCAGAGGAGAGCATCGGGGGAACATCCAGCAGCTTTGATGCAGGGGTTCTAGGCGTCCGCAGCAATGGGCCCATGGGCTCCGCAGGCAGCCGATACACCAGGGCAGATCCAGCCATGGACCCGGAGACCAGAGGCCTGAGGGTGCCCCACTCCCCAGCGGGGACCTTACCAGGGATCCAGGCCACGGGGGCCATGGCTAGCCAATGGCAGACATGTGCCGTCACCACCCCGGGCCAACCCTCATAGCAGACATCCCAATGCCCCTCTGCATCATGTTGGGGCGCGACACCAATAGCCACAGCGGAAGGACGGCACCCTCAGGCCTAGTCCAGCGGTACCCGGACACCAAGCTCAACCAGCTCCCGAATATCAATCCCGCACACAGCAGAGTACCAAGACCAAACATCCAACCAAGGCCAATCAAACCCACCAATGAACCGACCAGGCACGAAACGCACAGAACAGGTGATCAAATGGAGATGTCAGACCCGACCCCCGCCAAGCTTTGAGACGGCTACCACCAAACAATGAACCCCCAGTGTCAATGCAGTGCATCCATCCCCACCCCCAGCCCACAATGAGCACCCCAGAGACACCCAAACCACCACACCACATACGCAGCAGTGCACCAAGGCCATCCACCAGTGCATCTTCTCTGGGGCCTCCTCCATTAACAATCCACCCACAGATAAACCAAACTGCCACAATCAGACCACAGAACAAGAACAAGGCAACCCACTGGTGCTGCACATGCAGGCACAGTTCCCCATGTCGACCACCAGTGCCTGACCAATTCAACCCAGTACTAACTGCACAATGCAGGGCACAGTCCCCCGCCAGAGCACGCCACCGGATGAGGCAATCCCCCCATTCTCACAGTGGGCGGAGGGATGCCGACACTGGCCTGCATCCATGCAGGGACCGCCATCCCCCGCCCTCTCCCCTCCCACCGCGCTACACGAACACAGACTAGCCAATCAAAGGACACCCACGCACACAGCGCAACGATGGCCCCAAGCACAACGGTGGCCGTGAGTGGGGCAGGACAGCAAGCTGTGCCACAGTGGTTCCACCAATCCCCACAGACCTCACCTACAAGGTGAGGACCCCACTCCCCACACCCACGCAGGAAGAACAATGCAACCCAAAGGCCAGTAGCCAGTATGCCAAGTGAGCGAGCGGACGATGGCTCCAGACAGCCCCCCAATGCTGACCAGGAGACAGCAGGCACCCAACCACCCCAGCAGTGCGCCCGCCAATCCCGGCCCCACGCGGCCAGGTTTCCCATCTCCTCCCTCTCCCCCCAGGCGAGGGAACACTCAGAGGCCCACCTCTAACACGCCCTAAACACACAGCCCCCACTCTAAGGAAAAAAATCCCCACAGCTCTGGCCCAGGTGCCCCCCATCTAGGATTGGCACCGGGAATTCCGCGAATGCCCCCAACCGGGACACCGGTCCACCCAGGCCTGGCCAGACAGGCACCAGGGATGAACTGGCATGCCCCCTCCCGATGCACCAGGAGCAGAGAAATACGTCACTTATTTAAATAAGTGCAACATATTTTTTTTAATTGTTTTCTAATGTATTGAGATGCACCTGTATAATCAGAGTTCTGTTAGACTGTAATAATAAAAGTATTGTGACAGTCAAATAAAAAAAAGAACAACAACAACAACTCACAATGAGATGGTTGACAGGGGTCGCTATGACAGCTGTCATTGGACTGGCTACTGGACACCGACGAGACGCTGGAGCTGCGTATGACACCTAAAGCAGCTAGTCGAGCAGCTGGAAGGCTGGAGAAACCTGGAGGACGGAGACCGGACTGGCCTGACTTCAGCAGGAGACTTTTGGGTGTGGTCTCTGGACCTGATCTCTTCTGCCCATCAAGACCTTGGCAGAAATATATGCATCATAACTACTTAACACTATTTAATTTACATGAAAAATAATAAATAAATAAATAAATATCTCTTGGACTTAATATGAGAAAAGCATGGAATTATTCATTTATTCATTACCAAACCTAGCATTGAACTTATGTTTAATGGGAAAACAGCAAACTTACATAGCTAGTATAAAAATGTATTTATTTCGAAATTTAGAAAAAGACATGAGACCAACATATGTCAAAGAATGTTCGGGCTTAAAAGAGTTGAAATATGCAATGCACATTAACAGAATGTGCTCTCAAATGTTTTACACTTCAAAGACTTGGCGTTATGGGCCAAATTTACCTGACAGCATCACATGAAGAAAATTTGCCATATACATATATATATATATATGAACATGATAGGGATGAGATGACCCCTTAACGATTTCTCAAATTTTAATAGAGGTTAACTGAACACCATCTCACCTGCCTGATCCTGAGAGCCTGGGGTTGACACCCTAGCTGCGTGACATGATGGTGGTGCAGACTTTTGACCCATCTGCGGGAATCTTGTCTTGGCCACAGGCTGCCTGGTGACTGCGCCCAAACCCAGCTGAGGCCTAAGGGTTCTGGGTGAACGATAGACACTTCCACCATCTTGGTAAATATGCTAATGAAGGACATCAGTAACCAATTACTGTCACAAAATCTACTCATGTTAAGCATTGGAACACATAAATATTTATTACATGAGTAGGCTACATGTAGAAATATGCCTATTTATTTAGCTATTTTCCCATTCAGGATAGCTATGTTAATGTTTCTCACAAAGTCTGATATATGTATGTTGGCTTGAACAAGTACCGGTATTCATACCCCTTGAACTCCACAACCACAGTCTAATGTAGTTTAGCTGAGTTTTGTGACTGGCCAACACAAAATGGAAAATCTGAAGATCAAGGAAAATGATACATGGTTAATGAAAGTGGGCCATTGGTTTTTGATAGGACAACCCCCAACTAAATACTTTCTAAAAACCTGTGAATATCTGCGGCTCCTCCAAAGTTGTTGAATGCTCAAGTGACATGATTAAAACTTGGGATATTGTTTTATAACCCAATCTTGCTTTAAGCTTCTCTACTACTCAATGCCTGACCTGTTTTGTGGGTTCCTTAGTCTTCATTCTGCTGTTTGTTTGCTAATGTTCTCTGACTAACTTTGGAGACCTTCACAGAACAGCTGTATTTATACTGAGACTACACAGAGCTGCTCTTTACTATATAGGTGACTTCCAAAAGAAACTGGTCACACTGCGTTTCATTTAGAGTATGAAAACATGAAAAATCCTGCATAATTTTCCTTTCACAATAAAAAATGTAAACTTTAGGGTTTTAACGTGAAAAAATGGGAAAATGTTCAGGGAGTATCATCACATTTTTAAGGCATTCTATAGGCTAAGCATATTTACATCTTGATCATCATTGTACGTCATGAGGAAGTCAAATCTAGAGTCCACATCTCACCTCTTGGAGGGATTTCTTCGACATCTCTTCATGAAAGCTCTCTGACTTCCCGCTCACCCTCTGAGGGGCACTATTGCTTGGTGGTTTCAGACCAGTCGGACCTGTGACTGGCGTATAGCACCCTGCCTTCTGCAACTCCTGTCGATATTTGTCAAACAGTACATTGGAGGAGCTGAGCACCGGAGTGGATCTGGATTGAGGAACACCCTTTGAATCCCTCTGAGCTTGTGCACCAGAAGAAGACAGTGGTTGAGTTGCCTTCATAAGGCTTTCAGACTGGGTGTTGGTGTCTTGTGATTTTGCTGGTGTGCTTTTTCGAACATATGTAATGATTTTTGGTCTAACATTTTTAGGTTTCTGTGGTAGAGGAGAAATCCTAGGCTCAATTTCTTTCTGTTGCGGGACAATAGGTTTGGGAATTCCACTGTTGATGTTTGTTTTATTGGGAGGTGTGACTATTTGACTTACATTCTTTTGAAAAGTGGCACTTCTTTCCAAACTCAAAGCCCTTGTGCCCTGGACTTTTGCTGGAGAACCAGGTGGTTGTCTCTTGGGCGAGCAGGAGGTAGTTTTGGGAGTTGTCGGGGTTGCCGATCGACCAGGGCTTCCCCATGTTTTCCTTCGCTCCTGAGAAGACAAGCTGGAGCTGTTCTCAAAGGAGCCCTGCTTTTTTAGGCTGTTATCAAAAGAATGCTGCTTCTTCAAAGAATTCTCAAAGGAAGGTGGCTTTTTGAAGCTCCTGTCAAAAGAGTTTTGTTTTTTTAGACTGTTGTCAAATGAGCCTTGTTTTCTTATGGCTTTGGGTTCACTTGACGGCTGAGTTGCTTTTGTGCCACTATTGGCTGGTTTTATCAGCTCAAGGATTTCACTGGCTTGTGTGCATTTATCCATTTTAGTCTTGGTTTGTGCACAGTATAAAGCTCTGTGGTCTGTATTATCACAATCTCCCTTTGAAATGTTTTTTTCTTCCACAATCTTCTGGTTATCATTCTCTTTCTGCTCATTGGTTACATCCTTGCTTAAGACACCATTCTGCACTTGTTGTTGCGGTACAATAATGTCTGAGTGAGGTGTTGAATTTAAATTCATGTCTAAATCTTGCTGCTTTGTTGTGCTTTCACTAGCAAGGAAGGAGGAATCAGCTTTTTGAGAGGCTTTGTCTCGCTCAGAGACAATGCTACAGGTTTGAGAGGTCACAGTAAGATCCTCTGAGGGGGCAGAGTGGGAGCCAGGGGCCATGTGCCATGAGTCTGTTGTCGGAGTAGCAGTGGTGGATAGACAGGTCACAAAAACATCAGTATTAGAGACGTGAGACACTGATGATTCCTGCTCACACGCAACATCCACAACCAACTTTGTTGCTTTACGATTTGTATCATCTGTCGTCTGTTTTTCTGTGGCTTTACTGGACGGTGAGGTCTCCCCTTGATGCTTCTTCCTCTCTGTGAGACCTACAAAATCTTCACCCTCCTCAACCAGATAAGCCTCAAGCTCCTGACACTCCAACATCTCAAACTCAGCCAGCTCAGGGTCATCAAACTGAGGGTCTGTGCCGCAGATTATGACTTTGTCTTGCTCTGCTGTCTCAGTCAGTATCCCTGACAAAGAGCCAGTACGTCCAGTTCTCCCATCATCCTCTGTCTGAACACTGTTGGCGTTTGCATCACCTGCACTTTGCTGGTTGTTATTCCTTAACTCCCTGTCACTAACTGGCTCTACTTGATCACACATTATGGACAATACTAAGAGTCTATGGTACTCTCAGGAGGGCTCATCCATAACATCAGTTATAGGTCTATGCCTTCCCATTAAAAAGCCTTATATACAGAAGAGGGGCACATAATGACATGTTTTTTTCCAGCATCAAAAGAATCAGAATGTCTTTGATCAGAAGAAACTTTGAAGAAACGTTCTCATTAGATCTGCTTGGAATCTGTAAGAAGAGAAAAAAATAAAAACATCATAACATTAGATGATCACAATCTGATCCCACATATAGCTCCACAATATTTCAATTCACAGTTGTCATCCCAATATCATTGTGTACATTATCGCAATTGCAAAGGACTGCTTGCATATGCAATTTAGCTGAAATATATAATTAAGTGATCCCGAATCTTTCTGCATGGAGTTTGCATGTTCTTCTTGTGCATGCGTGGGTTCTCTCCGGGTACTCCAGCTTTCTCCCACAGTCCAAAAACATGACTGTTAGGAGACTTGGTCTCTCTAAATTGCCCTTAGGTATAGGTGTGTGTGTGTGCGTGTGCGTGTACATGTATAGCTATACTTGTGTGGACCAACCTTTGACAGGCCACCAGCATTGTGTGGACATTTGTAGTTGTAAGGACATTTTGCCTGGCCCACACAATGTTTAACAAGCTATTAAACTCTACTAGTTAGGTTTAGAGGTATGGTGTGAATTAGGTTTAGGTTAAGGTTAGGGTTAGACATGTATCACTAATGGTTAGGTTTAGGGAAAGTGTCTGGGTTAGGCATAGTAAAATCAATGGAAGTCAATACAATGTCAACACAAGTATAGCAAGACATGCGTGTGTGTGTGTGTGTGTGTGTGTGTGCGTGTGCATGGTTGTTTGTCCTGTATGACTCAGTGTTGCCCTGTGATGGACTGGCAACCAGTCCAGGGTGTAACCCCGCCTCTTGCCCCATGACTACTGGAGATAGGCACCAGCCCCCACAACCCTGCATAGGATGGATGGGTACAGATAATGGATGGATGGATATAATTAAGTGTCATGCAATGATACTCTGCATTTCGATAAAACATTTGGCTCACAGAGAGAGATGGAGACATTATGAAATGGTAAAGAAAGAAAAGAGTGAATTTGATAAACCATAATTGATATCAGCATCGCAATTGACAACAACAGTATTGTAGCTACATGTTTTCTCGATAGTGTGCATACCCAATCCCAAGTATTGGACTGAGGTACAGATCCAGGCTTTTTTATGACCAGAAATAAAATTCCTTTTCAAAATTCAACTTCCAACACTTGTTGTTGGTCTAAAGTCTGTGAATTGTTCAGCTGTGCCACTAGCAAGCCATGCAGCACCATTTTGCAGGAGGAAGGAGCTCATCAAATTTTAGATGCCCTGTATAAATATGACTGTAACCAAACAGTGAAACTAGGATAGACCTCACTAGTCCTCACAATGCCTTAAAAGAAGGATTTAACAACAACTGTTTTTTGTATTGTTCTGTAAAATTAAGAGATGGGAAAAACAAAGCAGAAAGGAAAATCTGTTGAAGCTGAAATTACATCTGGTGTGAAGAACACAGAAGCAATAACTTGGGTGGATGAATCCCTCAAAAGGTCACTGAAAGATTTGTTACTTTGCCATATCATTTGGGTTACTCTACAATTAACTTTGCATAGCCACTAGGAATCTGTTCAGTAAATGCAAATGCATTTTATTTGAGTGTAAATACACCAAGTGATAAACTTATTTGATTCAGATTAGTAAAAATGTGAGAACTGGTTAAAATGGAGCTGCACAATATTATAAAATTATTTAATGGTCACAATGTTAAATGTTACATCAGTTGTTATAAGTCCATATCAATGTTTTTCTGTCATTATGATGATTATCAGGATCTTAGACACTATAATCTGTGTCAAGTATGGACATCTAGAATTTCTGATATTTACAGTACAACAGCCAACATATATTGCATTCTAAACAGTGACTTGTGATATTTATTAATATTGCAGTCACTGATGTTGTGATGATGAAATATTTGGAATGTACTGTCCAGGCTTTGTTAAGGAAATATGTATCCATGCAAAACAGTGATATCCTTGTAATCCCTTTTATTTTGGATACAACACCACTACCTTAATCAAGACATTGTCGTTAATATTTGTTACATTTAGCTGATTAATTAAAACAATACACAGATAATGTTTTGTATGTAAAGAAAGAAACTAGTCTGTAATGTACCATGCTTATCAGAACTGTGTCCAACTGGAATCCAATATTTGGGTTTTCACTCAGTATGCTTCCAATTTCTGCTGTTCATGAGCAGCCGGAGTTTGGGCCATTCCAGATGTGATATTTTGATATTCTTAAGAAATGAGAATGTTTGGTAGAGTAAATGATACCAATCATTTTTCAATCCCTATGTGAGTAGACTTGCAGCTGTTCTGCTAAAGCTGCAGTTTGTATAGGGTTATTGTTTGAAATGTATCTGTCGCAGCTCAGTCTGTGCTGCTGAAGATCCCTGTCCAGCTGTAGAAGTATTTGGATTTACCATGGCTTTTTAACATGTCACAAGAGTACAGCATTGATGTAATGACAGAATATACACAACTGCTGCTTATATGGTGTTACAACCATCAAAGGCAACTGTGTCTTAGCCATAATCCTAATAACCGCAGCATGACCATGGTTATAGCTTTAGTAGCAGCTGAGTAAACTCAAAGGCTGCAGGAATATTTACATATACCACAGCAACAATATGAGTGACAACATTTTGTTTATTTTATTTTGGAGTGCGCACAAACTCCACAGCTACAACTGGGGATTCGCTGACTTTTAATGGGTTATTGTTTAGTACATTTTAAAGACCAAGCTGCAATGTAAAACAGCCCAGAATCTTCCTTAGGGTTGGAGGTCGCACAAAAAAGAGTGAATGTATGTAAAAGATGGAGTGAGGTTGTAGAGAAATCTTGCAATAATTCTGAGGTAAAATAAAAAAGGTTCATAAGATACATTATACATTTGAGAATATATCTCTATAGGATCACAATACAATTAAAAAGCGCCAAAATAGTTACTTGAATCATTCTGACCCATATGAGCTTATATCTGCCAGTCAAGTTTCTCAAATATCTGCTGGAAGGAGTTTTGCAGCTGGTCAATTCTGCAAAGTGGAGAAAATCAGAGGCACAACTTTTCCTTCTGTTTCCCTTCATCTTTTCAGGCAAAATATTTCATAAAGGATGTCTGTAGAGGATTTCCTGACTAGATTCCTGTGCAGTAAGAGTCTTGCCAGCGCCTCTGATCTCAGGCGTTCCCACAAATCCACCTGCATTAAGCTCTCACCTTGCCAAATCTAGGAATGTATTGCATTGCTGTTTTACAAGTTCATTTAGCTCATAAAATCTAACTACACATTTTATAACCCACCCCATTGCCAAGCTTCATTATAATGCTCAGTTGGTCTTTCCTCTACAAAAATGGTAAGTTGCAAAGCTTGGCGGCAGTTGGGTTAAACAAAGGGCAGATTAACCTGCTTTGTGCAAAAACAGAACTTCTGTAAATGTCTTTGTCAGACACACCAGCCTATTAGCAAGAAACTAACCAACTGAATACTGCTATGTCTCAGGGTTTCGCTCCTTATTTCTGTCCTAATTAAGTCCCTGACACAGCAGTCTAGGCTTGATGCATGTCTACAAAAAGAAGAGGAAATTGTACCTGCAAAGAATGCATGCACTTTACTTGTTTAATTCTATTCATTTAAGTATGCTTAAGAGGAGTTGCAGAGATTTCCCAAAGACACTTGTCTGCTTGACACAGGAAACGTTGATTCAGCAGGAACTCTGCTGTACAAAAAGCGATAGATCAGATTTCATTTAAACCTCCATTTCTGAATGCTGTCTATTACGTCTCATACAGCAATCAAAGAGTTTTTAATGAAATCACAGTATGAATGAATATAGGTTGAACATGAATACCATTTCCAGGAATGATGGAGAGTTTGCAGCACAGGGTCAGCCACACTTATAAGCACCCCTCATATTGATGTGTTAAAAAATCCTAAATGCCTTAAAATCATGAGTCATTTATATTTTACTGCAGTACCATAATCTCAGATGATTTTTTTAAATCCAACTTTTACTCTTGCCAGATATGTTGGATCATTGTGGTTTTGAACAAACCACTTTCATTTTAGTAGAAGAATGCAACATATATATTTTTTAAATTTCTCAGTATTTTAAACAATTCCTGATGCCATTCACTTGACAAGGATTGCAGGCTCTAAAAACAAAAAGGGGTCCAGGACATCACAGACCCCCACAATACTTAACAGTGAGGCTCTATATAACACATTTATCCTTTGTTACAGGCCAAACCCACTAGCAGTATTTGTTCGGTAAACTTTGTTGGTTTATGTCTGTGATGACAGAGAAGGGTTTTTTTCAAGCATGACTCTCAAACAGCTGCCATTTACTGTAAATAGTGTATAATTGTTGTTATGGAGACTTGGTGAACCCAGGACAAAATGCTTTGCAGAGAGTTTTGGACATATTTTCAGCTCCCTCAAGCTGGTTTGATACGGTTTTCATATCTTGCCATGGATGTTGGCATATTGAAAAACATGTTATTTAGTTCTAAATGCAGTGCTACTGTTCTAAATAGTGCATATGCATTGGAATCAAGGTATGTAATTCCCAGTGTTCTGCAACCTCACTGTGCAGCCCTGAAAATTGTGAAAATATAGTAGGGCAAAAAAATATTTGGCAGCCACTGATTGTGCAAGTTGTCCCACTAAAAAAGATAAGAGAAGTCTGTAATTTTCATCACAAAATGTAAAACAAAATCCAGGAAATCACATTGTATTTATTTATATTTAGAATGTATTTGTATAATGTTGCAGAAAATAAGTATTTGGTCAATAACAAAGATTCACTTCAATACTTTGTAATGTAACCTTGGTTGGCAATGACAGAGGTCAAACGTTTCCTGAAGGTGTCACCAGGATTGCACACACTATAACTAGTATTTTGGCCCATTCTTCCATGCAGATCTTCTCTAGAGCTGTGATGCTTTGAGGCTGTCGCTGGTCAACTCAGAATTTCAACTTCCTCTACAGATTCTCTATTGGATTGAGGTCTGGAAACTGGCTAGGCAGGCCCGAAGTGGGCAATCAGGAGGACCAGCACGATTCTCGGTGGGCCAGTCTGATGTATGGGCCGCAAGGGCCGGTGTACTATGGCAAGCCGAGTCGTACTAGTGTGCCAAAGGTGCAACTAGGAAAAAATGACTTTTTTTACTTGAATAAGTTGGTGGTTTGTGGTTATAAACGAGTACAATGAAACTGGAAAGACAACAGGTTGAACTTTGCCTGCAAACCACCATTTGAGTTAGTTAATTATCAAGTCAATTAATTGTGTCACGTAGTGGCAACTACATATCCTTTTAATAATAATATGATGCGACGCCACACAACTGGGAAACTTTGTCTTGTAGCTACTCAGAGTTAGAAGTAATATCCAGCACCAAGCAATAAAGGCTTACAAGTCCAGAGTGGGCGGGATTACTTATTGAGTGAATATTATTAGTAATATGATGACGAGGATGGTCTAGACCGGCTCCATATGAAAAGTGCCCTGCAATGGTAACTGATTCAGCAATACAATCATATAACTGACGTGAATTAATCAGAGGCTTTGTAAAATTGGGAGATTTGTGCTTAGAATTATGACCATTTTAAAATGTGATTTATTTTCAGAGCCAGGAGTTAGTAGGGATGAGGAGATTTCTCCTGATAGTATGGAAGCAATATGTGTATGAACAAGCCGGCATTAGTTCCAAGATAACCACTTTCTATGCCCAAATGACTGTGACCGGTTTATTTTTTTCTTTAAAAGTAGAACAATAAATACGCAACGTCCACATTTGAAAGAGAATAGAATAAAAATAATATAAAAAAGGCCTGCGTGTTTTGCCATTGAAAATATCTTAACTGGTTAAGTCAAATGTGTTTTCCATATCAAATGCACTAAAGCTTTACAGAATATTATTTGTTATTGCGACACAGGTCCAGCAGGCGAGTCTAGGGAAACTGGACAACGTGCGAAAGGGAGAGCAGAGTCTTTTCAGGGACTGATTACAGAGACAGCAGCTCAAAATATAGGTTCCGAAATTGTTAAAGGATGTGTTGTAAAGAATAAGGTAGATGTGAACATATGCTGAAATAAATCTACCTTGTGAAGCAAATAACCCTTATTTGCGCTGAAATAGACATCTTTTAGAAAAAATACTCTGAATTACAAGGCTTTACAGAACAGTGTGTGTGAGTCTGTGGTAGCTTTAAAGGTGCCCTGCCACACAAAACCGTTTTTACTTGTATTTTTTGAGATGTGTTAGGTCCATATGTGTTTGTGTTATGTCGTGAATGTGAAAATGAATTGCTACATCCTCTGTCAGCTCAAGCCAATAAAACGAAATAAGCGGAAGAATTAGGCCAATTCGAAAAGCTCGTCAGTTTGATGTGGAAGTGATTCGTTACTCATTTCTATTCATGAGCTGTCCCACTTGAGACGCGCCCACAGAATTTGTGTAGCTCAGTGAGTTTTCCTATACAGCAAAGATGGCTGAACGTCAACGGGCTTGTGCCCTATGCAAGAATAGAAGTTCAACAATGCACATGTTGCCCAAGAACCCAGAGTTGAGGATGAAATGGCTTCAGTTTTGGAACAATGCCACAACAGGATCATACGAATTTAGGTATCTGTTCAACACATTTTGAAGAGGGAGACTTTGGGCAGTACAGCAAAGGCTTCGCGACATGGTTGCGGTTGAAGCCTGGAGCAGTACCAGTAAAACTCTATTGTCAACTCAAGAAAATGCTATGTTATACAGGTTTAATGCACTCGCTAGCTTAGCAGGTTTTATTTTAATTTGGACAATGCTAACACTCACTAGCCAAGCTAAGTTCATGCCATAAAGCTAAAATTATTTGATAACAGCTGTTGCCAAGCTGTCCTGTTATGGAGGACACCGATGCAAACAGGGCCGGATTATGTTAGCAGAGGCCCCTGGGCACTAAATGTTCAAAGGGCCCCCTCGCCTATACCTGAAGAAGCCATTTCAGCCGCAATTCCAGAAGATAGTAAACAAAGTTCCTCTAGCCTACTAGTTGCGCTGGGTGAAGGAATAGCCATGCTCTCATATCCTAGCGATTAGCCAATCGAAGTCAAGCAGCTTAGCTCATTGAATATTAATGAGAACTGCCGCAAATCGAGCTGAGTCTTCCTGCAGGCTTTAATGCTAGAAGCTATAATGGCTTGAAACAAGGTAACCAAGACATTTTTTCCACAAAAAATGTTACAGAGTCCATGGTAAACTTCAGAAATTACCACAAAAGTAATGAAATGCGTCTGCCAGGGCACCTTTAACATGTAAGGTCTATTTATCTCTAGATCCCTTAAGAAAGCTAAAGTTATCATGGCAGATTCCAGGCACCCTCTGTGGGCAGAGTTTCAACTCTTGCCATCAGGACGGAGGAATAAGTCTATACTATATAAGACAAAGAGAGGGAAGAAATATGTTATTGCTACTGTCGTCAGAATGTTAAACTCATGCTTGTGAGGCTTCCTCTTATTTTTGTCTCGGCTGTGTGATGTCATGGATTGTTTAACTGCTGGCTGTGAAACAATTTGCCCCACGGGGACAAAAAAGTGAACTGAACTAAGGTTATATTTACATGATTTTAATAAAAATAGGTTGTGATATAAAGTAGGCTGGTCTGAGGCATGAAACTCCAGGGCTGTGGCTAGGCCTCTCCAGAACCTTTGAAATGCATTTTATGTAGACACTTTTTCATTGCTCGGGTGGTGTGTTTTGGATCATCTTCATGCTGGAAGATCCAGCCATGTTTCATCTTCAATGCTCTCACTGATGGAAGGAGGTTTTTGCACAAAATCTCATGATACATGGCCCCATTCATCCTTTCCTTAATATGGATCAGTCACCCTGTCCCCTTTGCAGAAAAGCAGCCCCAAAACATAATATTTTCACCCCCATGCTTCACAGTGGGTATGGTGTTCTTGGGATGCAACTCGGCATTCTTCCCCCTCCAAACACGGCGAGTGGCGTTTCTACCAAAAAGTTCTATTTTAGTCTCATCTGACCACATGACCCTCTTCCAGTCTTCCTCTGGATCATTCAGATGGTCTCTGGCAAACTTAAGACAGCTCTGGACATGTGCTGGCTTAAGCAAGGGGACCTTTCGAGCTCTGCAGGATTTTAATCCATGACAACGTAGAGTGTTACTAATAGTAACCTTTGTTACTATGGTCTCAGCTCTCTTCATGTCACTGTCCAGTTCCTCCCATGTAGTTCTGGGCTGTTTCCTCAATGTTCTCAAGGCCAAGTGTACCCCACAAGGTGAGATCTTGCATGGAGCCCATGGTTAAGGTAGGCTGCCAGTGATCTTGCATTTATTCCATTATCTCATAATTGCTCTAACAGTTGATCCCTTCTCACCAACCTGCTTGCGCATTGTAGAATGACTCATCCTGGTCTTGTGCAGGTGTACAATCTTGTCCCTGGTGTCCTTGGACAGCTCTGTGGGCTTCATGGCGGAGGTTGGAGTCTAACTGAAAGTGTGGACAGGTGTCTATTATACAGATAACGAGTTCAAACAGGTGCCATTATTACAGGTAACAGGTGGAGGATAGAAGAATTTCTTAAAGAAGTAACAGGCCTGTAAGGGCCAGAATTCTTGCTTATTTGTAGGCGCTAAACACTTTTTTCTGCATCATTCTACAAATAAATCCTTTAAAAATCATACAGTGAGATTTCCTGGATTTTTATTTTTTTTAGATTCTGTCTCCCATAGCTGAAGTGAACCTATCATGACCTCTCTCATCTTCTTAAGTGGGACAACATGCACAATCAGAGGCTGCCAAATACTTTTTTGGCCCACTGTATCCCAGGCATCCAAATATACATTTTTATTACTGCGTAATGGTCAGAGAAGAGAAAGTCTCTAGTGAAGTCTCTGAAGAACATTTTTAGAATTAAAGGACGGATGTCGCAACATGACCTAGAAAAACTCATCCATGCGTTTATCTTTAGTCGGATTGATTACTGCAACAGCGTTCTCACAGGTCTGCCTAAAAAGTTAATCGGACACCTCCAGCTGATCCAGAAGGCTGCTGCTCATGTACTCACTTGACCTCAACTTTTTGCATGAATAAAGGCTTGTTGATCGTCTCTACCAGGGTCATAAAGATACAAGTAGCCTTTATGCTACAGTGTTTTGTCTAAAGAACAACTCTGCATCAGGGTTCTCAAAAGGTTTCTGTTTAAAACCTCTTAGGTTGGAAGAAACACTGATATGGGCCCAAGACTGCATTGATCCTTTGTTGCTGCATTTTATCTGCGATTCTCTTTGTGGTTTTTAAATTTGTATTGTATGAATCAATCCCAACAGCCTCTATCAAGCAAGCTCACATTAATTTTCTTCACACCAAATAAAGCTTACACCTCCCTTAGGGTACCCAGACCTCCAGAGACGCAGGAAAAGAGAAAAATAGCTGCAGTTCGGTATCTAGGCTTGTTTCTGCTGCTGCTTTGATTGTTTCCCCATGTCTTAAATTGAATTCTAGCTTGAAATCAATTCAGAGAGAAGTAAGACCAAATCACAGACAATCCAGGGCATCAATGTTTCTCAGAGCAGTGGCGACATGATAGAAATGGTTCACTTTCTATTACATTTTGAACAATTTATTCAATCAAAACCAAAAACATTAAGTGCAGCGTCACAGTAATTGAAAAGGCGAAGAAGAAAGGCTAAAGAAAAGTAAGCTGTTCGTTTTACAAGCTGAAAAATGTCCAGCAGCAATAATATTTACAATGCTTTGCAAATGTATTTATATCCTTGAATTTTTTCTGTATTTTATCACTTTGTAACTTCAACCTTCTAACAGAAACGAGTCATCTTTTAACATAGATTAAAAAAACAGTTGACCTTTTTTTAATCAAGCTTTTGTTGAATCAGTATTATACTTGCACTTGGTATCTTGGATTGGACATTTGTCTCATAAAAATAAGAACTGTCTGAACCAAGTTGTGAAGTAGTCCAGTAAAATAAGAAGAGCTCAGCAGCTGAACCCTGTTTTCTAAACAAGTACAGAGGCTCTCTGGATCAACTTTAAAAGAGACTTCTTACTGGAAAGCAAATTTACCTTTAAGTCTGAATAATGTTTCAATTGAATTATTTAAGTATTTTTTCTGGATTTTATGTGACAGACCAACATAAATAAGGGAATAAATGTAAAGTGGAATAAACACCATTTACATGGTTCTCAAAATTTTTACAAAAAAAAGAAGCCAAGAGCCCCATGATCCAGAACTTTTAAGGTCCGGTGGGAGAATCTGTTGATGGAACAACTTAGAACATAGCACCGGTGCTTGGCTGGGTAGTCATAGCTATACGGCACATTAACACTTGCACGTGTACCCAGTTCTTTCTTGTTTTCCTGCTGTTGCTCTGCTCCTCAAAACACCTCAGGCAACCTGATAATTATAGCACAAACGATAATTAGGAAATTTCTTCCAGTCCTAACAACACGCTTCCCTGAACATATTCCCCCCCATCCCCCATCATCCAGCGACTCACCCTGCCACCTGCCTCCTGATAACCAGGACAGACCTTCACTGTGATGAAATCTGTGCACTTGTGTTTGCATGACTGTGGGCTCCAATAACTTGTAGTTTTCAGTGAAACTGAGGCTTCCTCTACATCAAGAGCCATCATCTTGAAGCAAAACAGAGATCAAGACCTTCACTTACTGTACTTGGCTTCACTGGATGGTTTGTGCATGAGCTTCATGAAATATTGAAGATGAATGAAAAATGGAGGCACCAGTCTCCATCCAATTTTTTATGCTCGAGTGGACCCCTGACTTCTTTGTGTAACCACTCAAAGCCCACAGCATAAGGTGTCCAAATGGTTGTTTAACAAATCCAAATGTAACATCAACTAGATCTCTCAGCCCTTAGAAGTAGTCCATATTTCTTCCTTAGCGTCACTGTCATATCTGGAATAACTGGGAACTGTAACCAGCTGAATCTGTCTTTTTAGTTTTACTCAAATCCAGTCATTCCTCCCATGCTGCTGCAATGTTCCCTTTCTAAATATAGTGCAATGCATCTACATTCATAATCCCCAACAGAAAAAGGAAGGAGGGATTATGCAATGGCAAACATATTTTAGATGATAAACAGACTAAATACATGGATAATTCAGGATCTGACAGAATAGAGGTGAACACACCTACTGGAAGGAGGTATTATTCCAGGTTGATTGACTATAATCAAGCCACTCCTAAAAACAACCACAGCTCACACCGTTATTACAGACACCACCACCACAGGCTCACCCGCAGCCTCTCCGGTAGATGCAGCAGCCTTCATAAATCAATTTTATTCCCGAGACTGAGAGTGAGACAGAGACGGGCAGGACGCACCTGCTGTCTTCCAAGAGGTAAAGAAACCCTTACCGCCTGGAATCAGTAAGTCCTCTGCTGAAGAGCTCCGCAGTGAAGAGAAGACGGAGAAGAAGAGAAGCACCTAGTGTTAAGACGAGATGAAGAGTAATCAGTCTGCAGGACTGCTGGAAAATAGGGAGGAGGTGAGAAGACGAGAGGTGACTCCGAGGTAGGCTTGCGTTGCCACCTGCTGGTCTGAACTAGTAATTACGCCTTATAACTTCGACAGAAAATGCAGTAGGCTACTGCTTTGAAGGGAATCACGTAGCAGTAAAAAAAAAAAAAAAGAATGAATAAACACTATATCTTGAATAGTGATTGAATTAGATCTCTTTTCTTTAGATTTAGCTTCTGGCCCTTTACCATTCAACACTGTTTTTAGTCTAGAATCTGATAACATGCACAATGTTTTTTGTGTTAAGCCACTCAAACATGATCTTTGAATCGTTGAAATAAAGCACCAAGATCACCAAAGAACACAGCAGACAGGTCAGGAATAAAGTTATGGAGAAGCTCACAGGGCAATGGAGTGGCAGGTTGAGCAACGAGAGCATTACACAGTGAAGCAGATAGAACGCCAGTAGCTTCACTGGAAGAGCTGCAGAGATCCATTGCTCAGGTGAGAAAATCTGTTGAGATCTGGTCTTT
Organism: Valencia hispanica; assembly: GCA_963556495.2. NCBI lineage: Eukaryota > Metazoa > Chordata > Actinopteri > Cyprinodontiformes > Valenciidae > Valencia > Valencia hispanica. The sequence goes on from OY747700.1 coordinate 14,340,844, forward strand.
ATTTTTATAAGAAAAGTGGCAAGAAGAAATAATTTTTTTCAACAAAAGCCGTAACACACCGTTTAATGTTGAGACCAAAATTCAGATTTTGGCTTAGGCTACATGTAAAATGCTCTGTGGTGGGAATTGTACAGTGCATATCCCCCTTGTGTAACATGGTGGTTGCAGAATCATGCTGTGGGAATGTAGTTCTGCATTACATGCACATGTACCACACACTGCTCAGTTTTGTACCAGTAAAATTGTTTTAAGACATTTTTCTTGTCTCTTCCAATTCTCAATTATGTGCCACTTTCTGTTGGTCTATCAGATCAAATCCTTATACAAATACATAGATGTCTGTGGTTGTAATCCGACAAAATGTGAAAATGTTCAAGGGTCTGCAAGGTTATCTTGTGTGATAAAATAAACAAGACCATCTCTTGACTTGACTTCTCTTGAAGTGCCAATGGTACTACACTAAAAATTAGAGAAAAATAAGTCAACAGTCCCAGAAAAAGTATGAAAGACTCTTTCAAAAGATTAGAAAAACACCAGACTCCTAAAAATAAAATGAACAGATACATGACGTCTTTTACAAAGCGCAGCATTAATATAAGAAAAATTTCAATGGAGATTTAATTATCACAGGAAAATGTAACCTAATTTTAACTGTATGTTTTCATTGTCTGTATCAGAAAATTAATGTATGTATGCATGGATATGTAACAACACAATGAAGGTTTGGGTTTTAAAATTCACTAATATTTATTTACAGAACAAACTAAGCCACAACAAACAACAGATGGTGGACACAGAAAATAGCAGCTCAAATAAGAATCTAAGCTTTAGATATTTATCAGAATGCTTTCATGAATAAAGGATAATGCAGCAAATAAATGTCAAATATTTGGTTTTGTTTGCAAATTAAGTCTGGCCTTTATGATTTGACTAATATCAATAGAACTATAAAAGAAAAGCACCCAGTCAAATTATCACATAACATCTGAACACTATAGTATGGGCTGCATGGTGAACGAGTCATGTATAAAGAGAAAAAACTCTTGATACATGCCAACCAAACTAATTTTGGCATATTCCTTTAAATTGTTAACGGTATTTACAACACAGATTAAAACAACTATGATGCACAATCACACGGACTGTTCAATGATGTCTAAGCATAGTTACATTTTATTTACATTGTTTATTATCTTACATGAAAGCTGATACAGTGACAATGTGAGAAAGGTCAACACACAATGTCAATAAATAGAGCAATGTTCTGACATTGAACCATTTAAATTTACCCGAATTTATATCAAGTCAGACAGACAAGTTAACAGAACATGAGAAGTAGAACCTAATATTAGTGTGTTTCATATACATTTACAGGTGAATCCATGGCAGGAATTCAAAACGGACATTTTCAATTGTATATATTTCACCTAGTTGCCTTTTCAGTCAACAAATACACATTTTGACATGTAACATTCAGGTTTGAGCTGCCCGCTGGATTGTCAGAACATCATTGATGGTTGAGTTAAATGCAAAACAGTGATAAAGTAAACCATGTACTACTGCTAAAATGCATTGAGTAATTTTAATGCAATTTAAAGCTAATACATTTTCAAGTATAAATATGGCATAGATTTTAGTGAAGTATTGGAGTGGGAAAAAGGCTATATTTGAAAGACTCAGACATGTACTGAGAGCGGAAATCTTTAAAGAGACAACTGTACAGTTGGTACAATGTGTTTGAGAAAAGCAAACCAAGCTAGTTTTGACCACAATCGTACAATATCAAAACTGTTTGTTTTTTCATGTCTAAATGCATATGCACAAAAAAGTGAAAAGGGTCAACAAATGTGAAATCCCTCATATTCCTTAAAACCAGACTTTCATAATCTAAAGTGTACTTTATATACAGGTGATAAACTGCATTTTTACCTCATAAAAAAAGTGTAAGAAGAATCTTACCTTTAAGGGTGTGACATTCCTTTGGGAAACAGGCACTTATAATAAATCCTCTAAAGTATCTGATAATCCATATTAGCAGCTTTGCTGGTTTCAGATAAAACGTGCAATTTCCCCTCATAAAAACAACACTCATTATCTTTATGTCCTACAAACTTGTGTCATAGATCGGCTAAAAGACAAATACATTGTTACATTAACGCATTGCTCTGAATTGAGCAGATCATCCAAAGGCAGCATGCATTTCTTTGAGATGTAAAATTAATACACAAAACAACCACAAAGTTGTCATTTTTCCAGTAACAAAAATACTTTTTAAGAAAACGAAAAAGCTGCACTGCAGAACATCGAACATATAAGTTAGGTGTTCTAACAGAGAACTGAGTGGGTGATAGTCAGCTCTGTCTAGAATTTCTGTAATTCACAGTAAACAACTAATAAACATTCAGCTCTGAGTCTGTGAGCTGTAACATATTCTGCACAACAAATATATCATGAAAAGTGTTTGTCATTTTGGTATAGTGTCAATTGGGAAATTGCAAACTTTAAAAACATACGGGGGCGCATGCATGGATCTACAGCCTTTTCTGTGCAGCCATTTCAGAAAATCGCAAGAGTGGATAAAAACCGCCCGACTTCCTAATCAGTCGTCACCATCTGGGGGACAGTTCTGTCCTTTGTTCAAGAAGGACTCCTTCTCTGTGGTCATTGGCTCTCCTTTTATTGAGCAGGCAGCTCTGGTCGAAGCTGCCTCTGCACTGTGCCAAATACCATAAGCGAAGTAGATAATGAAACCTGCAGTTTGTGGAGGAATATCAATTTAGAGAGGTCCGCTTATTTTCATAAAAGCTGACAGAAAACGTGTCACTATAGAGCAAAGGTACCTTTGACCATCCAAATGGTAAAGCGCAACCAGGTTCCTTTATTGAGCTGCATCATCAGGTAGACATTGACAAACATGCTGATGATGGGAATGAAGGGCAACAAGGGAACCTGTGGAGAGAGTGTCCATTTCAAGGGGTTAACTTAAAAAATGTCTTCACAAAAATAGAGTTCTAAGATCTATTAAGACAAGTGTTATATGTGAATTAATAGATGTAAAAGGAAAATCAATAATAAAAAGAGGGCAAAGCAAACAAGGGCACAAAATTAACTTTGTGTATGGTAACTGAGAATTGATATTGTATGGGTCATTACTGGTTAAATTAAATATAAATATTAAATAAAAATATTTTTAAAAAAATAGTTGGGCCACAGCAAGAAATCTGAACTCTAGTCTGACTGATACAGATACTGAAAAACTATACACTTATCTATTTAGGTTCATACTCAACACTTAAAGTTAGTTATGCACATTTTGCATACAAAAAACTCCCTCTAGTGGCTCTAGTGGGCTATTACAAGTTCAGTACTTAAAGAGTAACTAAACCCCAAAACAACTTTTTTTTTGCTTTTAAACTGTATAAATGGGTCTTTACCAATGCAATCTTTCAGTTTCTGGGGATTTTTTTTTTACATTTTGGTGTAAACTTGTTTAATTCTACACCTTTTGGTCTAAAAACGTCTTAGTTCTGCCCTCTTAGGGTTGAACGGTGGCTACTGCATTTGAATTTTGTGATTGGTGGAGAGCGGTACATCTCTACGTCACAGGCATCGACTGTGTCACAGCAGCCATGGTCTCACAGACACGCCCCGTGGGTTTGGGTATAAAACTATCAGACATACCCCCCCCGTGGCAAGTTTGGAGTGGGATTGCGTTTTTCAGGTTACCATTATTATCACATTAGCACTTAGTTAGCATAGCTAACATACTGTTTTGAACGTTAGCCTATGTTAGCATTACCATTCAGAGACTGGACCCATCCTGTCTCTCTCTCCCTCAGCAGCAGCGCCAGCCTCGGGCAGCGCTGACTCAGCGCCCCGAGCCAGCGGCTCGAATTGATACGGCTCGCGGCCGCTGAGCTCCATAAAGCCTCCCTCTACTCCTCTATCTCCGGTAACGACGGAGGAGATCCGCTGCTTCAGGGCGCCGAGCCAGCGCCGCCCGAGCTCGGTGCTGCTGAGGCAGTAGGAAGAGAGGAGGAGTCCAGTCTCTGAGTGGTAATGCTAACATAGGCTAACGTTCAAAACAGATGAATGTTGATCAGTCGCGAAACTGCCAACTTCGCTTTGGTCACTGTCCATGTTTCAGTGTCACATTAAGTGAGCTGTCACTGTCCTCCTGAACACACCCCCACGTTCCCCCCTCGGCTTTTCCTCAACACTTGGCCATACCCCTCTGTTCTTCCTGGCACCGCCCACTTTGTAGAATTTTCTAATGTCTGGGGGCGGGGTTATGATTTTTCAGTGGGTTCAGTTAAAGTGTAACTGAACCCCCTGAAAAGGCATAACCCCGCCCCCAGACAACATTTTAAAAAATTCTACAAAGTGGGCGGTGCCAGGAAGAACAGAGAGGTATGTCTGTGAGACCATGTCTGTGACAGTCAATGCCTGTGACGTAAAGATGTACCGCTCTCCACCAATCACAAAATTCAAATGCAGTAGCCACCCTTCAACCCTAAGGGGGCAGCACTAAGACGTTTTTAGACCAAAAAGTGTAGAATTAAACAAGTTTACACCAAAATGGGTAAAAATCCCAGAAACTGAAAGATTGCATTGGTAAATACCCATTTACGCAGTTTAAAAGCAAAAAAAAAAGTTGTTTTGGGGTTTAGTTACTCTTCAAGCTTTACAAATATTTGGCATTACCAAATTTTCCTAAACAAGCAGAAGTTCTTTGCTCCTCTAAGCAGCTGCCCACAAAGAAAATATCAGTAATCATAGACAAAAAGCAATAAAGGCCATAAGGAGAAGCATTTTCATACAACTGTATCTTCCGTTAATACAATCAAGTAATATGTTGATATTTACAGTAGTGCTAATGCCTTTAAGAAGACTAGGTAAACTGCCTGAACCAAGGCAAATCAAGACCAACATCTGATCACAGAAGACCAGGAGGAAGGATTAAAACACTGTGTACAAGTTGTTGCCACGGCTGCATAAATATGACCAGCAATAAGGAAGCAACCACAAGAAAAACATATTCCTAGAACAAAATGCAATGTGAGTAGTTTAGAAATCAACACCCTAACAAGCCTTTGAAAATCAAGTTGTCTGAGTTAATGTTAAGCTGTACCGATGCAGAGAAAGAGCATCTTTTCAACTCTTAGGGCAGATAATTACAGCCAGAGGCAGGGTAGAGCTTATATGATCTAAGGACAGATAAAAGAACCATTGAAAACATGAAAAAAGGATGGATTTACAACAAAAATAAAACCAGAATCCATAATGCATAAATTCAGGAAGCATGAGTTTTAGGTTTAACAACACTAGCAGTCTTCTTAAGTAAATGTGTCTCAAAAGTCACGATGACCCAAAGACATCGACTTAAACAAAATTTTGTGGGGAGAAGAAAAACAAATACTGCTGCAAGGATTCTCATTGTATTAACATGCACTCAAAACTGATATTTAGGACAAATGGATTTTACAAATGGCTCAACGGCATTTATATTTGTGGAACATTTAGCGTATGTAACTTTTGGCTAAAAAGCTCAGAACTGTTTTGTATATCTGTAGGTTAGAGAGAATGTTAACTGCTGAGGAGATATTTTTTCTCTTTTCAGACTTTTTAGGTGTTTAGTGAGTTCACATTAGTTTGATTCTAAAATACTTCATTAAGTGCAGCTGAAAACTTGGAAACCTTCCTTCTTACAAAAATATCGTGCTTTGGAAAAATGTTTGTACCTGCTTAACTTTCTGGGCTTTTGTCCTGTTAACACCACAAACAACAAGGGGAAGAAAAGGGCAGCTTTTCTAAATGTTTTGCAACTAAAAAGCTGACATAGGTGGTATTTGTATTCACCAGCACCCCCTACCCTCATTCCCTGAGGCAATGCTTTGCTTTTACCAGCATTACAAATATATGGAATGAAATGTTTGCCTGTTGTTCTTTATAAAATAACTCAAAGTTATTCAGATGAGAAGGAGTCGTGTGTCTGTAAACCGCAAGTTTAAAGTCTTGACACATTCTCTGTTGGATGAAGGTCTGGGTTATTGTAACACGTGAATATGCTTTGATCTAAACCATTCCTTTGTAGATCTTGCTGCATGTTTAGCTGGAAAGTGAACCTCTACCCTCAAGTCTTTTGCGCCCAACATATTTTCTTCCAGGATTCTTACTCTATTTATCCCCATCAAACCTGCTTCCCTGTCCTTGCTAAAGAAAAGCATCCCCACAGCATGATACTGCCACCACTATGCTTTGGAGTTGAGATGGTGTGTTCAGCCTAATGTGTTGCGTTAGTTCTCATTCTTACATTGTGTCAAAAGCCGCATTTGGACATACCAGTTCTAGGAACGAAGTTCTGAGAACTACCCGCCTCGAGTTTAGTTATAGGAACCACCCATCCCCATGGGGACTTTTCCATTTTGTGTTCGCACATGAGGGGGGAGCTTGATTTGTGACAGAACAGTCTGCCACGTGTTAGTTTAGCGCCACACCCAGCAGCAAAACAAACATAACCCGCGAAAAGTGAACAGAAACAACACAAAGCGCATATCAGGCGAGGGGCGTAGCTTGTCAGTTCCACCAATCACTAAACACCTACATATTTGAGTTCCTATGGGACTCAGAAAAGACCCTGCCTCAGAGTAGGAGCTAAAATGGTTATAGGAAATGAGGGCAGTAGTCCCTAGTTGATATATGTCAGAACGCACCAAAAACAAAAAACGTCCTGGTTCTTGAAAAGGAAATCCAGAAGGTGCCTACAGTGCGAAAGCGACTATACATTTAGGCCCATTTTTAGGCTGATCTGACTATAGAGCCACATGTTTTCCACGTTTGCTGAGTCTCCTACATAACTTGTGGCAAAAACAAATGGGACTTCTTTTGGACTTATTTTAAAAAGGGTGTTCTTCTAGCTACTCCTTCATTATCCCAAAGTTCTCTAAAGTATCCCCTTAATGTAACACTGTAGCCCCTACACATGGACCATGGATCTCTTGGCTGCTTCTCTGATTCCTTGCCTGGCAGTTTAAGTGAACTCTTTCCTTTGTATTCAATTATGGATTGAACAGTTCTCTATAACAGTGATTTCCAACCATTTTTCCTGGAGCACCCCCTTGCCTGTGTCCAAGAGAAGCTGGGACCCCCCCAACCCCAACTCGCAATAAAGGTGATTAATTACAAACTTTTATTTGCAAAAATTAAACAGCAATTGTATGCTTTTGTTCTTATTCTTCTTGTTTTACACTGCAGTGTATGAAGACAATTTTATTTTTGTCTTTTTGATTTTATAAATCCAATATTATAGCACAGACAAAATTCTGCGGACCCCCTCGGAGGCTCTATAATGTGCATATTTTGTTTTATAATGCAACACTGCTTGTAACTTATCCATAACTTTATTCCTCAACTCCTTCCTCTGTTGCTTCGTCTGTTTCTGTTTGTTTACTCACTCATGCTCTCAGACAAACTTTTGATGCCTTCACTGAACAGATTAATCCATTCTGAGATTATTTTATACACAGGTGGACTGTTTACTAACTGGATTACTTCTGAAGGCAATTGGTAGGACTGGATTTTATTTAGGGGTATGAGATTTAAAAAGGGCTGAATATATATGAGCGTGAAACTTCAGAACTTCTAAGTTTGAAAACCATGTGTATTTCTCATTTAACTTCACAAATGTGTGCTACTTTGTGTTGGTCTATCACATAAAATCCCCCCCCCCCCCCAAAATACACTGATTTTTCTGTGGTGGTAGCGTCCCAAAATGTGAAAAGGTTAAAGAGGTAAGAATACTTTTGGAAGTTATGGTAGAAGGAAGAAAATAGTGCAAGAAAACAGTATAGTCAAAATTCAAACTCACTTTAAAGGCCAGCTTGGCTTTGCTCTGAGGCTGCCTGAATATAACAAAGGTGAGAAGTAAACAAACCACCATGATAATGCTCAGCAGAGACAAAGACCAGGGGGCCAGTCTTCCTTGAACAGCGACAACACTGAAAATACACACCAGAACACCTGGTGGGAAAAATAAGGACACATCGTCATGCTCTGGGCTGGTTCGACATGAATTATTCACTTTCATCCTTGTGCGAGGCTCACCAAGTATGCTGGTGCAGATTTTGACGGTACGACCAGACATGGAAGACGGCTCGGGGTTGGAGGGAGACAGGAGACTCTTGATGCTGACTGTATCCTCTGATTGCGGGGATATGTCAGAGTTCCTTTCGCTGTAAGACTCGGAAATGTCCGGATCCTCCTGGGTATTGGCCATTTCATAGGCCACACTCGGCTGCTCAGGCTGGTACCTTCACATGACAAGCGAGCAGAGAGAAGACGATTACTAAGGATGGTGCGGGAGCTTAAAGATGACAGTTATTTGGATGAAATTTACAGTTCGGGCATGAATTTATAAACACTCTTCAAAGGCACTAATACTAAATTATTTTCATGCTTCTTCTGATTTGTTAGTGATTTCTTTCTCAGTGAGGAATCATTATACAATGAACAAACACTATGCCTTCTAAAAGAAGGAACTGGGTGTATAAATATATTTTAAAAATTTAGTTCATTGTGGATTGTCTCGTGACCCAAGCAGGTTCAAAATTATACATGCATGCTCAAATGTACCTACACCCACATTAATATTTGGTGAAGGTTCCACAAAATTTCCATTCTGCTGGTGCCTATCTGCAGCAGTCATTGGGTGAGAGGCAGGGTAGACCCTGGTCAGTCGCCAATCTAAAACAGGCCATACAACTAAGCAAGACCACACACTCATGCCTAAGGGCAATTGAGACCAATTCATTGAAGAGTCATGTTTTTGGACTGTGGGAGCAGACCGAAGAACCAGGAAAGAAGAAGAAAAAAGCCTTGCAATTCATGCAGAAAGACCCAAGATTTGGATTTGAGCCCAGGACCTTCTTACTGCAAGGCAACAGGGTTACCAACTATGCCACAGTGCAGCCTAGTTTCAACAGTCTAGCTTTTAATTTGTTGGAGAATTCCAACCAGAGAATTCATTTATTTCCACAGTTTGTATCTGAACTTCATGCCCTTAATATTGCCTTCTTGGCGTATGGCTTAGCTTAAGTGTCTTCTGAAGCAACATGGTGAGAAAAACAATTACCTGAGCACCAACACACAGGCAGCGACCAGAGTATAGGCTAGCAAAGTACCAATAGACATGAGGTCCACCAGGTCCTTTAGGTCAAACAAAAACGCCATCACAGCTGCAAGGCATAGAGGAGAAAAAAACCCAAAATCAATGGAATGACTTTAACAAACTCAGAGATTCAAGAATGCACAGTATATTTATTCAACATCTTGCTTGCACTGTATTTTATTTAAAATAAAGAAAAGTTAAAGTAAACTGAAAATAAAACAGGCAACTGCAAATCTATTACTGTAAAAATCAAAATATTTACAACCTCTGGTGATTTTTTTTCTCCCACCCTCCTCCTTCCACATGGGGGCACTGTTGCCTTGGACTTGATCTCAGCCACCTACCAGAGAAAGACCTGCCACCAAGGTGGAGACGATGGGCGTCTTCCTCTCGCTGACACGAGCCAGAAACGAGAATATCACGCCGTCACATGCCATAGCAAAGATAATGCGTGGCAAGGGAAACATGGAGCCAAGGAGGTTACGTCAGTAATGAAGGAAGGAGGAGGAGATTTTAGATCCTAGTTGCGGTTCCACACGAGCCCTCAAACATTCACAGCCCCAACAGAACAGCTGCTGTGTCAGCTTGGTGGAATCTAAAGTTTGCTGCCTTTGTGCTGCGTTTGCTGGTTAGGTCTTGAGGGTCTGGTCTGCCACAAGTTCTGCAGCTTTCAGCCAGTTAGGGAGTTCAGGTTGTAAGCTCACCTGCCACTATGCCTGATGTCACTGTAGCTGTTAGCGGGGTTTTGGTTCGCGTGCTGATTTTAGCGAGACATTTGAAGAGCAGGCCATCCTCTGCCATGGCCCAGATCACTCTTGGCATTGGGAACATGGAGCCCAGCAAGCTAGTGGGGGGAGGGGGAAAAGAGCATGCAATGTCAATGAAAACACTTAAAGCTCATATATCAGCAGCAAAGAAAAGCTAAATATTAGAAAAGCATTTAATGATGGTCTTATATATCACAGCAGAAGCCTTTTTTTTTTTTACATTTTATTGTATGCATACATGTGCATTAATGGACTCTTTATGAATGACAAAGGCTTTTTAATTGTTCTGCTAGTACATCATGTAAACATAAATTATGCACCACTGGAACCTTTACATAATTCTGGAGTATGGTATAGGTCAGGATCTACCCCTATGATGTCTGTGAATTTTTATGCATTAATCGTCAATCTGAAGGTTTAAGGTGTAAAATCAAACTTTTATTTCATAATCTAAATGACATCATATTTGCATTTATGGTTTACCAAAAACAGATATAAAAGATTTCTATCTAAATTCATCCCTGCCTCATAAACCCCAGTCTTTCCAACCTAGTGTTCTTTAACTACAACTGATCAGCTAACAGCGAGTAAAGCGTTATGTAAAAAAAACACACAAAAAAAAAAATCACTACTCAGTGCTATTGAAATGAATTATTCATTTCCTAAAGATTCATGCTGAACAATTACGCGCCCTCTGTGGCTTCCCATGCTGAGAGGCAGTAGGAGACCCACTTACCTGGTCGACAGAGCACATAAAGAGCCAATGGCTACTGCATAAGTGGCTCCCTCCCAGCCTACATACTTAAAGGCCACTGGAAGAGGGCTGTTTTTGTCGAGCATGTAGTACGGCATCATAACGGTGAGAGCAGCCGAAACGCCAAAGTAAGCCACAAAACAGATGAGGAGAGAGGCCACGATACCGATGGGAATGGCCCTCTGGGGATTCTTTACCTCCTCTCCTGGGGGGGACAAACAAAAAAAGTACACCTCATCTAGCAGAGCTCATGTGTGTGCTAGCAGTGTCAATGCATTTGCTCTCACCTGTAGTGGCAATGCAGTCAAACCCCACAAAGGCATAAAAACAGGTGGCAGCTCCAGAGAGGACTCCTGTCCACCCAAAAGGCATGAAACCACCTTCACCAAGGGTTTCCTTCGCAGGGAGGGAAAATGAGGTACTGAAAGTAAAAAACAGAGAGCACTTATTTACTTAAATGAAAAATGTTGTGGAGATCATTGAAGAAAGTAAAGTATGGATAGACTGATCTTCATTTAACCTACTTATGGGTGGCATTTCCAGTGATGTTAAGGATCTCGTCTGGGTTCAGTCTCCAGTTTTTTAGGCTTCCTTTAACCAATCCAGAGATGATTACAAAGAGTAGGACGAGCACATTGATGCAAGTGAATATTTTGTTCACCATGGCTGATTCTTTGACTCCAAAAGCTAGCAGTCCTGTAGAAAGTTGATAAAAATACAACTATGAGGGGGGACATATGACAGAAAGATTGAAAAAAAGAAAAAGAAACTTACATTGTCATTTTCAAGCCCTTTGTTTATGTAACAGTAAAAGATAAAAATATAGATGGATGGATGGATTCACAATAGATAGATTCACATCGATGGATGGACAGACAGACAGATCGGCATTTAAACAGTAAAAAAACAAAACATGAAGTCTGGAATTAAAACTAGTTTTCTAGACTCAGCTGTCTCTCTTAGTCTAATCCAGCCCTGGAAAATTCAAAACTTATCCTGCTGGAAACCAGGAACGACGTGCTTTGTGTCTAACCTGTCAGAAGGAGAATGATAAAGACAGCGAAAATGTCTGGATACTCTGCCAGGCCTGGTGCATTCATACGTATGTGTTGTCTGCAAAAATTCTCAATGTAGTTTCCAGTAAGCTCATCAAAGGTTGCGCTCCATGCCCTCGCCACACTTGAAGTTCCTGCACAGAGAAATCTTCAAGTAATCTAAAAAAACACCAAAATTAGCAATAGAGTTCCTCCCCTTCTTGTTTTTAAATAACCTCACCAATGACATAGGAGAGAATGAGGTTCCAGCCAGTGATAAAGGCCCACAGTTCTCCCACCGTCACATAGCTGTAGAGGTAAGCTGATCCGGTTCTTGGAACGCGGGCTCCGAACTCGGCGTAGCACAGACCGGCTAACACAGATGCTAGGGCAGCGATGAGAAATGAGAGGATGATGGCAGGCCCAGAACTCTCACGAGCTACGGCACCAGCGAGCACGTAGACGCCGGCGCCCAGTGTGCTTCCAACACCCAGGGCCACCAGGTCGAATGTGTTGAGACATCGGGACAGCCGTGACTCATCACTGCTGCAGTCCACAACCTTCACCCTCAGGAGCTGCTTCCCAAAGCCTTTTAATTCGGCCAGAATCATCTCTGGTAGCACCAAAACCTTAAAAAAATATCTGTGGACAGAACAAGATAGGAATGGTGATGAGATTATGATAAAACTTTAAATACAATCTATTCAATGCTTCTGACTTAGTCTATAGTGAATTACAAAAAGTATTAACACCCCTTAGACAATTTCCACATTCTGTAACAGTAAAACTAACTTTTTATTGAGATCTTTGTGACAGACCAAACAGACCAAAGAAAGTCTGAAAAATGTAGCATGCATTTGTATTTAGCCCCTCCCCCAGACAAGAAGAGCAATAATACGAGAAACAGGCAAGATTCCAATGGTAACTCCAGGGGAGTTGCAAAGCTCTGTAGCTCAGGTGGGAGAAACGGCTGATAGATTATTAGTCATTGCACAACACATATATGACCGTTATGGAAGAGAGCCAAGAAGAAACCTATTGTTGAAGGAAAAGAATAATAAAGTAAGCATGTGGAAGAAGATATTCTGATCTGGTAAGACCAAAATTGAGTGTGTAAATGGAAGATTTTACAGTTTTAACAGCCTGAACTAGGGCTGCACGATTAACCTTTATCGCATCGATATTGAGGTTTTAACTCCTGCGATAACCTAACCTCAGGAGGCTGAGGTTTTTTTCCCGCCCCTGACATTTAGGTGACAAACCTATTCACCAATCAAAATGGTTGAGTCTCACATTCCTGGCTTGCTGGCCAATCAGAAATGGTGATGGGAAACAAGCTTGTATGCAGAGCAGTGTTGCCAACTTTGCCACTATATTTAGCGACTTTTCCGACCCCCCTGGCAACGTTTTTTTTTTCAAAAAGATAAATATACCATAGGATGGCTTAGAGGATTTGGATCAAACCAAATTCATGTCTTAGAATGGTCCAGTCAAAGCCTAGACTTAAATCCAATGCGGATTCAAAGCGAGATTCCATCCATCCATCCATTATCTATACCGTCTATCCTACAGTAGTACACCCTGGCCAGGTTGCCAGTCCATCGCAGGGTAACACAGAGAAAAGCAAGACTATGTTCGAAATAGTCATGTGGAGATGCCATTCTGTCAAACTGACTGAACTTCAGTTGGGGGGGGGGGGGGTGTTGTTCTTCTCTACATAACGACATGTCTGAAAAATCTGTGACTGCAGAACACTGTGGGGGGCTGATTGCAAATACATGTCCCAGTTTTCACAATCTTATTTGTAAAACAAAACAAAAACAAAATTTATCATTTCTCTTCCACATGCCAAGTATGCACTCCTTTGTCTTGGTCTATTCTAAAAGAAAAATTCTGATTAAAAGGTTTGAAAAAAATGTGAAAGAGTTTAAAGATGTCACAAGGCACAGTGTCTGTGCTCGGTGGAGAAAAAAACATGACCTTAAGATCACTTTTTTTTTTTTTTACCATCTATGGGCATTCCAGGAAAGAGGCTCATCAGTTTATGGTGCTAATTTACAGCATGCAATCAAGCTTAATGTCACTGCTGCAGCATTTAATCTGGAGATGTCTAAGGCAGCTTTTTGGTTATTCAACACACCATATCTAAAAAGCTATGATAGATTTAGCGTGTAGTGTTCACACACACATTCCTTTTTCTTATTAAGTCTCAGTTACATCTTGTTTAGTTCTGTTACTGCAGAAAGCTGAAATTGCATCTTTTCTTTCCAAAATGGTTGAGCTGACCTAACTTTTACTGGATCTTTATACCAACACATAGGATTATGAAGGACTTAACATGCAAACTAGTCTGCTACTGAAAACAGTTAAAGTGGAAATGAATTGAATTTTTACAATTTTCTAAGACTGTATAATATCTGATCAATAGTAACTACTAAATAATTCTGACATGGCAGTTTTAGCTTCAAAGCTTCCGCAAAAACAAAACACCAGCAACAGAAATGATACAGAAAAGTACTGACTTCCGTTTTACAACCAAAGCAACACAGGATTCCTTCATTGACGCCTATTATCTTACAGACTTAATTCTCCAGATGGCACATCACCTCACCGTCAGCTTCAGATGATACATTTACACGCAGCGGTTTGACATGTGACACAGATGCCTCTTTGTGTACAAACCATTCACATATTTGGTTTACAAATAGAACAGCAATATATCACATGGCCTCAGGGGCAGCTGTGATGACACCAATACACCCCTGCCACCTTTTTTTTCATAGCTGCAACTTTTAAAGATTTCTTTCCAATACATGCCTTAAGACTTTGACTTTTTCCTTCTTCTTGACAGGATGTTGTTAGATTTCGAAGCTTTAAAACATGTTTCTGATCTGCCAAAGCAAAAGCAGAGAGAATATCATATCTATATATAATATCTACAGGAAGGTTTGGTATGATAACCTTAAATAAAGATACTATAGCAACCTTACCACAGTATCTTTGCTTAAATACTACGCCTTTTACACATTATATACCAGGATGAAACTGCAACCTCAACATAAAAAAAAAAAAAAGATTATATTCTTGCCCTATTACCCAATTCAAGTAGTGGACAAATCTCAGTTGAAGCTCAACAACTTTAAGCTGTGTGCCTAGGTCATGGTGAACTGTTATTCTGACCCAGATGTAGTTGCCAAAACAAACTGAAAAGATGCCAGATATAGACGCTAGAAAAAGAACATCGAAGGAAAAAAGTTCATTTGAAAATTATCAGCGTTTCTTTCTCCTTTGATCTAAAATTGGAAACAGCCCATAACATGCAAGAATGTGTCCTTATATGCTGCTAGTGAAAGGGATCGTTAGGCACTTCCGTGTCTAGGAAAAAAAAAGGAGCACTACAATGAGTCAATGGCTCCGAAATAACAACACAGACACACAGTAGAATGAACATGATGTGGCATGTCTTAGCTGGGCTAAAAAAGGCGGGTGGGAAGGATGGGGCCCTGCCCCCGTCTCGGCCAATCGCTGTGGTGATGACTCATAATGGCATGTACATAATTTTGGAGAGGCAGTTGGTCACGTGCTCTTTAATGCTTGCCTGCTGGCACAATGCATTTGCTCCTTGAAATGACTTTTATACTGATAGTCACAGTTAGGCCCAAAACACAACTAACAGCGGATCAGCAGACGTAATGCATACATTACAAAGTCATTACTCATTTGATTAGATGTTGCTCATCTAAATGTTATGTTCAGCCAGACGTGATTTTTTTTATATAAAGGGGATGTGAGTGGACAAGTAGTGGACACACTCGGTCTGTCCTGTGGCGGCCAGCTTCGAAGGCTGGCAGGCCTGTGATGCAATGTTGACATACCATAACTGCTTTTTGCTCCCCCCCCCATGGTTTCAAGCCAATTCCAACATGCCTGCATGCTTTACAATTTACAGTGCCTTGTATTTGCCTAGCCCTTAAATTTGACCGTATTTTTTTACATTAAAACCACAAACCTCAACACAAATTATTGGTATTTTATGTGACGGACCAACACCAGATGCACAAGCATATGGAGACCATAGAAAGACTTGCAGATGTAATCGCAGTCAAAGGTGGCTCCACAAAGCTTGACTCAATGTCATCAGAAAACAAATGCAGTGTTCAGATTTTTATTTCTAAGAAAATATTGAAGCTCATGTATTGTTTTTCCTGCTACAGTTTTCACAGCTTGGTATTGGATTATCACATACATTCTCTACAAAATACACTGCGGTTTGTGGTTGTAATGTAAAAAATGTTAAACACCACAAAGTAACGCAAGGAAGCTTTATCCCATATCTCCTCGTGTATCCTTGATAAGTGCCTGACCTCTTGGTAACAATCCCGCCTGTAGCATTGCTCTAAAAATACATTAAAAGAAAACAATTAATTTTATGGTACCTTGGCAGGAGGCTACACTTCTTATTAGGAGAATTAATTACTTTCTTGAACGTATTTGCATTTATTTTTATGAACCTTGCCAAGCCTAATTAAATGTTAACTGAACTTCGGGTTCTTTTTCAAGTTCTTCTTTGTAGTAATTGGTGTCCATTTCTAAACTTAAGTTGTAAAAGCGAATATGCACTGATCATAGCAATGGTTTTAACTAGTCAATCTAAAGTCAGTGAATGAATTTACCATGCAGAAGCCAAATATTAATGTGTAATTTCTTTCTCACTGAGAGAAAGCATATCTAAAAATTTACAGCCAAATTTAAGAATAAGAACAGGCTCATTTTTTGTTGCTTTTTTTGCTCCAATTTGAACTCTGTGTTTTCCTTTCTCAAAAAGTCATAGCGCTGCTGCTGAGAGACTGGATGCTATAATAATCCAGCTGCTATAAAATCTGACTCTGGAAGGCCAATATTAACATAAATCCACTTTTTTTTTTGTTCAAGTCTGCAGATAAAATCTATGTAAATGACTGTCTGATTATGATTTTACAAAATGAGCTGCAGAGCCATCTGCACCAGTCTCCCATAACTTTAGCATCTTTGTCACCAAAAATATACATCAGTGAGGGCATTAGGGCCAATAAAGTTCCTTTGGCTGGTTAAAATAATAATAAACAATTACTATATACAGCCACTTAAAATATAAAATCTTACTAATTCTTGAGGTTGCAATATTGCGATTTCCATTGGGATTTAATATTACATGACACCAATTATTAAGCACTCTTGGCTAAGATTTGTGAATTATATGTACATGGTGACACTTGCATTGCATGGCTCACCAATATAAAGTAACGCTATTCTAGTGATCTGTTAGGAGGAAAAGAGCTCGTCACAGGGAACTTCAAAATCACTTCATTTGGTGCCGGTTTCTTATGTCTCCAAGCTACAGGGTTAGGGTTGCATTGTTAAGCACATTCATAGACATGCCGAACCTGTAGGGGGCAGTAGTTCGCCCAAATCCTATCCACTCAGAGTAACTTTCTATGTTCTAACTTCTAAATACAGCAGTAACTGAGCTTGTAAAATCAAGCAAACAAAAAGCGCTTGGGCAATCGATGATGCCAACACATCTCTTAGGGTATAAATGTTGTTTCTGAGTGTAAACACAGGTCGCACAAATGATGTCGGAGCATTTTTTCCGCGGAAAGTGACGTTACGGAGCCGAAAACTCTGGCTATTTCTGTCCACACGCAAACGCTTAAAACAGAGAAAATGCAGATCTTCACTTTGGCTGGATTTTAAAAAAAGATTTGTTTCCAGAGCTGTAAATCTGCGTTTTCATGTGGATGACAGGCCAAATAATAGAAAAATATCTTCGTTTTGTGAGATACCCGGCTACATGTGGACAAGGCATAAGTAAAAAAAAGAAAGATTTCCATGAGCGTATCTGAGCATCATCTCAGACCTGTACATCGAACTCAATTCATCTCGCTATCTGGGAGCTCACAGGGTGCTAAGAGAGCGTGTTGCTCCAAAGAGCCCGGTGTCATGGTAACCACCGGTGCATGCTATGAGACTTCCTCTCACTGAAGTGCTACCTTGCCGGTCAGGAAACAGCTCATTCAGAAAGTCCTTCAGACTTCCGATTGCTTCAATTGGGGACATTTTCACTATTTCAAAACCTTGGCTGAAGTGGCGCTTAATTCCAGTCTCCAGTGTAGCAGCGGAGCGTGGATTCAGCCCCTAGAACATCATCTAAACCGCCATGAGAAGTCATCTGTCCAGGGCGAAAATCCAAAACCTCATGACAAAAGCTCTGCAGCAATCCTACTATTTGATGCAACTGAAACGCACAAATGGGTGTGCGTTTCAGTTGCATGCGGAGCAGGAGGAACTTATGAGACGTTCAGGCAACAGCAAGAGAACTAATCGTATTTTCAAGTGCAATTGTTAAATTTTTATTTTTATTTGTAGGTCTCTGTTCAGCTTGTTTGGATTGAACAGTATTTTAAATGAATTTTAAAAAAGTAAATACTATTGAGAATGTTATAATCTAAAAAAAAAGTATTATGAACAGATTTTTTGACCTCGTCAGTCAAAATGATGGACAGCAAACATCAAGTGTGACCTCTGGTACAAATATACATTTTTTTAATTATCTGACCCAGCTCCACATTTCTTTGAGTTGGAGTATGCTATATTCAATAACTGCATAGTATTTTCTTATGCAATAAATTTATCGTTGTTGTACAATATGATACTATTCTGATGTTGTATTTTTACTTTTGTGCAAATACATGCTTTGACCTGCGAGTCTACTGCCTACTGAGGAAAAGTAAAGGTTATTTTTATTCAATTCTATCCTACATTATAATGATAAAATAGGAAGCCCATATTCCCATTCCCTACTTTGCTAGACTACATTTTTTGGCGTCAACATTGTGCTATGCACAGATACCAGAGTTCTGCATTCCACACTAATGTCATCACTGAGTGACAACTTCCGACTGTCTTGTTCTCGATTTATTGTTTGTTTGTTTATATGGAAAGGAATACCTTTCCTGAGCAACAAACCTGAACACAAAAAAGATGCGAAATATTTGTGACCTTTATTTAACTATTAACAATTAATTTAAACTACTTAAGCGCAACATTTAAAGATGATCAAGCATCAACTGAATGAAAGGGCCCCCCAAATAAATGATGCTTGATGTCTCAAATAACATCGGGCCGCCTGTGAACAGCATCAAGTTTCTCAATGTAACAACATCGATTTAGAAAACAAAACCGTATGATCTCAATGATTTGGACTATTTTCTCAATTTAAGTTATACTAGCTTCTAAACCTGCTACATCGACCAGGAAGTTTCTTTCATACGCGGGTTTTTGGGTTCATGCGAGTTCATCCGCCAGCACCACAGCTGTGCGCACTCCTATAAAAGGAAATGTTCCTCCGCCTGCAATGAACACACTTTTTTAAGAATGTAAACATCAACAAAACCTCTTCAAACTCGCCTCGATGCTTAGGGTTTCTGATTAGTTACACCACACTTTGCAACTTCAAAGTCTGCTAATATGGGAAGTGGCGCTTCTCAGAGATGCCCTGAAGTTTTATTGCATCAGCCGGATGATCCTTCCGTCCTTTCTGAGTCCATGTGCGCTGCTTCCTTATTCACAACTGCAGCGTGGCAGAGATGAAACCGCATTGCTGCTAAGTTTTTCCTTCCCTCTCATTCGAAAACAGCAGAATTATTTAAATTTACTTACTTTCAAAGTCAGCCAAAAACAGCTTTATTTTTTTTTTCTTTCCTTAAAACGAGTTCCCCTTCATGAAACTGACAGATGATTCCGTGGGAAGGACGCACACATGGAGGTGTGCTGTAGAGTATTCACACACAAAGAGTCCACCCACCCAGCTGTCGGGTGGCTCCTGTGGCTCCACCCGATGGTTTGCAGGAGCGGCTCCGACCGCTAGATGTCGCGCTTCACAAGTTAATGGTCCTTCAGGTCGTCCTTAGGATCTCTCTCAGGCCTCTTGGATGGAAATCAGAGAAGAGCGTCCCCTCCGGCCATGTCTCACTTTTAAAATTACCCCTATAGCCCATCAGTATGCATGCCTTCACATCTGTGCCTGCTGTTCTCTTCAACAGCGGATGATTATGAATTTCTTGTGAAGTTGTAAAAGACTCTGTGGGGAGAAACAAAGCTGTTACGCTCCATTCTCCCAGTGTCCTGCTGTGGCTGAGTGGTGGTGATCCTCTTATTCCAGCCTGGATCTTCATAGATAACACAAATCTACATCAGGATTCTAATTTATCAACACGGCATAGGCTACCCAGCATTCAATACAAAAGTCACATTGCACTCAACGTCCACTTAATTAAGTACACCTTGCTAGTACCTGGTTGGTTAGTTTGCCTTTAGAACTGCCCTTATTCTTCATGGAATAGATTCAACAAGGTATCAGAAACATTTCTCAGTGATTTTGGTCCATATTATTATGATTGCATTGCAGTCTCTGCGGATTTGTATGGAGATCCATGATGAGGATGTGTTCAACAACTTTCTTAAGGTTCTCTGTTCGATCGGGATCTTGTGAATGTGCAGGCCATAAAAGAACAGTGAACACATTGTCCAAACCACTCTGAAATGATTTGAGCTTGACACAGTGTGGTATCTTTGTGGAACAGGCATTTGAAATTTCAATTCAATTCAGTTTATTTATATAGCGCCAATTCACAACAGATGTCATCTCAAGGCACTTAACAAGAAGTCATTTCAATACATAAATACAAACATTCCAATCAGTTAAAAAGTTTCCTATTTAAGGAATCCCAGCAGAATGCGTCAGTCATTGGCGTGAGGTTGGGCAGACTTTCCAACCACAGCAATCCTTCAGCAATCCCTCATACTGAGCAAGCATGTAGCAACGGTGGAGAGGAAAAACTCCCCTTTAACAGGAAGAAACCTCCAGCAGAACCAGGCTCAGTAGGAGCGGCCATCTGCCACGACCGTCTGGGGGTTTGAGAAGACAGAGCAGAGACACAGAAGGAACAAAAGATCCAATATAAGAGAACTTTCTATGAAAGAAAGTAAAAAGTTGATAGCAGGACACAGTGGATGTTCAGCCACCGGGAGCACCATCCCAGTCGATGCCCCCCGTCCAACAGGGCATTCCAGCCAAGCAGGATACCAGACCAGGTATATATTTTATGAAAAGAAAAACACTGAGAAAACACAAAGTTAACAGTCGAAATAACAGAATGTACTGTAATACAACTGGAGAGTCGTAGTAGAAAAGGAAGAAGCAGAGTGAAGAAAATTGGTAAGTCTGTCCTCCAGTAGTCTAAGCCTATAGCAGCATAACTACAGAGATAACTCAGGATGACCTAAGCCCCTCTAACTATAACCTTTATCAAAAAGGAAAGTTTTAAGCCTGGCCTTAAAAGTAAACAGTGTCTGCCTCACGGACTGAAGCTGGGAGCTGGTTCCACAGGAGAGGAGCCTGATAACTAAAAGATCTGCCTCCCATTCTACTTTTAGAAATCCTAGGAACTACAAGTAAACCTGCAGTCTGAGAGCGAAGTGCTCTGTTAGGAACATATGAAACAATTAGATCTCTGATGTATGATGGAGCTTGATTATTAAGGGCTTTGTATGTAAGAAGAAGGATCTTAAATTCTATTCTGGATTTAACAGGGAGCCAATGAAGGGAGGACAAAACCGGAGAAATGTGATCTTTCCTTTTAAAATTCATCAGAACTCTTGCTGCCGCATTTTGGATCAACTGAAGGCTTTAAACCTTTACTCAAGAAACCTTCCTTTGATCAAGATGACTTGGTGAATTACATACCTATATCTAACCTTCCTTTCTTATCCAAAATCCTTGAGAAAATTGTTGCTAATCAAGTCTGTGAGCATCTAAACAGTAACGACCTGTTTGAAGAGTTCCAGTCAGGTTTTAGAGCTCATCATAGCATATTCTCATGGCCTCAGATAATGGACTGGTGTCTGTTCTGGTTTTGTTAGATCTCAGTGCTGCTTGTGACACATTCAATCATAATATTCTCTTAGAAAGGGTTGAACATGTAGGGATCAAAGGAACAGCACTAGGCTGGTTTAAATCATATTTGTTTGACAGATTCCAGTTTGTTCATCTATTGATCAATCTTCTTCACTCTCAAGGGTTACTTGTAGAGTTCCACAGGGTTCTGTGATTGGACCAATTCTTTTCACCATATATATGCTTCCAATTGGTAGAATCATTAAACAGCATGGGATAAATTTCCACAGCTATGCCGATGATACACAACTATAGTTATCCATAAATCCTGATGAACCCAGTCAGTTAGGTAGATTACAGACATGTCTGGAAGACATAAAAACATGGATGAATCTAAACGTTTTGCTTTTAAATTTTGACAAGACAGAAGTTGCTGTCTTTGGACCAGAAGTTCTAAAAAATAAACTGATTAATCAATCACTTCATCTGGATGGCATTAAATTGGCCCCCAGTAATAACGTAAAGAACATCTGCGTTATTTTTGACCAAGACTTGACATTTAAATCCTATATTAAAAAGGTTTCTAGGATCTCCTTCTTTCACCTCCGTAATATTGCTAAAATTAGAAACATCCTGTCCAGGAGTGATGCTGAGAAACTAGTCGATGCATTTGTTACCTCAAGGCTGGACTACTGTAATTCTTTACTATCAGGTAGTCCACAAAATGCCATTAAAGCAACACTAAGTAAGTTTTGCTCTCTGGGTCCCCCTACAGTTGGGAAAAATTTATTGTTTTCTACTACTGTCATAAAATCTATTATGGTTACACCAGGGGATTCACATTTACAAGCGATACCCTCTAACGTTACAGATTTTCACGTCTTGGGCAGCCTTAGTGTCAAATGTCTTCATCCCAGGTACATTTTCAATATTTCAGCATGTCATATGTACGGCGGCGTAGAGCTGTCAGCCATATAATAAAGAAATTAGACCGTATCACGTTATAACCTTATTGTAAAAATGTGAAACTAAAACGTTATAACGTGATAGTTTCACGTCTTTACAATAAACTATCACGTTATAACATGATACGGTCTAATTTCTTTATTATATGGCTGACAGCTCTGTTCTGACGATCTGTGCTACCTCCTCAGAATGTTCTACCGTAGCGCGCATCTGTCAGTGCTACCCCTCGAAAAAGTATGTTTACATGCCGAAAACGACGACTGTTAGCTTTGATGTTAAACATAATCATCGAAAAATATTTTTCAAGTGACGGGATTGAAGTGGCAGTTTAGCAGTAATGCCTAACATAGCAAAAAATTATCAATAACGAAAACTTTTCGTTCAATCCACAGAACATGCTACCCGTTTAAAATCAAGCTAAAACTAGCACATAAAGATGCACGGAAAACCATGATCAGAATATCCTACCTGTTAAATAGGCCTATAGATGAATAGCACATTCTGGAAATCTGTTAGTTTGTAAAGCAGCTAATGAATATATACCAAGCCAGTCAGACGTAGAGCAGATAGCAGTATTATTACTCCAAAATATTAAAATGTAGTATGATTATAAGCACAAATAGCCCGCAAAATACACCGCATTTACTGTACAGACTCTAATTAATGGGACTTGTTTACATGCAGTGTAACGATATCACAGAAGTAAAACTAACATAGGCTACAAGGGCTGTCATGTAAACTTAAAACTAGTAGCTTAAGGAAAGCCTTAAAACATTTTGAATAAAAATTAGCCAGTAATAAAATAATTTGAATAAAACTCACCGTAAACTTCAAAGAAATAAAACAGACGAAATTGATCTTCCAGGTAGGAATTCTTGAAGACAGATTTGCTGAGTAAGCGAATTGTTACGTAACATCGAAATGTGCATGCAGGGTAGCACAGATAGTCGGAACACCGATGTACAGATGAATACAATTTTGGCTCCGTCATGATGACAATTGTTCAAGCTACCTGCTGCTAGGTATCTTCCATTTATATGTACCTGAGTATGCTCCACCGAGAGAGCCTTGCAGGACGCTGCACCTACCAGCTTTTGTGAAGCCTGCCGTAAAGCAAGTCGCATTTGAACTAGAAAACCGCTACCCGACGACCCAAAGTTACATAGTGCTGTTATGGCCGCTAGAGGGCCGCAAAGCGAATGCAGAAGTGCCGTTTCACCCTGTTATGAGTTGATCAACCACTGACACGAGTTTGGAAACATTATTTTAAGATAAAAAAAACTCTTTAGTGTTGCTTTAATTACAGCTATTTTACTAAGGATAGATTCATCATATCCAAAATGGGGCCAGGAACCAAATGGAACACTTCTTTAAATACTTTGGTTGGGATTGGGTCCAACATACAAGTTGAAAGTTTAGATGAGGCTAATATTTTTGATATTCAGAAAGCTCGACTGAATCAAAACAGCCTAAGCACAAATGTGGTTCTACAGTTCTTTCCGATGCTGCCTCATTTACTGAGGAAGAAGTAATCGTGTTTGGGAGGATGCCAATGATTAGAAGATAGAGATGCTGTTGTGATAACGAGATGGATGTGGCGAGCAATAATGCTCAGGTAGGGTTAGGGTGTGCCAAGAAAATATCACCCACACGATTATACCAAAACTACCAGCCTGAACTGTTGATACAAGACAGGATCTAGCTTTCATGTTGTTTATGTCAAATTCGTACTCTACCATCTGAACGTTGCAGCTGAAATCAACTTATCAGATCAAGCTACATTTTTCCAATTGGTTATTGTTCAATTTTGGTAAACCTGTATGAATTGTAGGCTCAGCTTCCTGATCTTAGCTAACAGTAGCAACACAGTGTGTTCTTCTGCTGTGGTAGCCCATCATCTTCAAGGTATTCCATGCACTGTGGTCATATGAGGTGGTAATTTGGGCTAATGTCACATTCTTGTCTAATCAGTCTGTCAATTCTCCTCTGACTTCAACATGGCATATCAGGTGCCACTAACCGGATATGTTCTCTTTTTTGGACCATTCTCTCTAAACCTGAGAGATGGTTGTGTGTGAAAATCTCTGTAGCTCAGTAGTTTCTGAAATACTCAGACCAGCCTGTCTGGCACCAACAAGCATGCAGTCTAAAATCTATTTCCTCCCCGTTCTGAGTCTTGATTTTGACTTCAGCAAGGCATTTTTACCACGTCTAGAGGCCTAAATGCACTGAGTTGCCGCACTTTGATTGGCCAGTTGGCTGTGTGTTAAGCAATTAACAAGGTATACCATTTAAACAGTGGCGGCTGGTGAAAAATATTCTTGGTGAGGCTGTGCTTTTTTTTCTTTCTTTTTTTAAAATCAAACTTGTGCTTTCTGAGCTTTGTGCACAACTCCACTATTTCCTGAACTAAGTACAGCTCTTTTATTTCCTGTCTTACATCATTGGACAAACTGATTAATCCAGGTGTGTCTGACCCTAGTTGTTGTTACTACTGAGGTCAGACACACCTGGATTGATCAGTTTGTCCAATACAGACAGGAAATAAAAGGGCTGTACTTAGTTCAGGAAGTAGTGGAGCTGTGCATATAGCTTATCAAGTCATTTTCAATAATCATCCCAAAACAATTAAACATAAATGGCTGGATACCAGTACTATGTGAAATACTGATTATTTTAATGCCAATGTTAACAACTTGAGGCATTCTTATACTAAACATAAATACAATATTGCACAAACAAGTTTAGAACCAAACTGGAAAAAAATAACTTACTCACAAATTTCACACACAAAGCTGTTAACTCTTACAGCAGCGCCCCCTTGTGGCAGAGAAATCACACTGCCAATGTCACCACCAGGTATTTTGCCCGTCCTCACACCAGCCTTGGAGCAATTTCTCTATCGCCCTTCAAGCGTCCGGATCAACGACGCTGATTGGATAAATTCCTGTTGCTATGGGCGAATTTCTTGTCAGTGATTGGCTGGCTGCCGCACTGCTTGGGGTGATTTTTCTGTCGCCCCAGCTGCTCAGCAGCGGGAGCTTTTTCTCCGAAAATGATATATATTTTTTAATAAGATACTTTGTCTTAAACACACAATTAACTTAGAATATGTGATTATTGTAAAAAAATAAAAAATAAAAAACACCTGGGAAAACACTGGGGGGGGGGCCCTATCGCCCTCTATTGGCCACCCGCCACTGCATTTAAAGTAGATGTTGAGTGTATAACTTACCGGTATAGTCAATAGTCAATACTATCATAGTGCATTTGTCTCCAAACCAGAGCTGTAATCTTTTTCTACATCGGTTGTTGATATCAATTGGATACTTTCATTACCCGAATAACTCCCTCTTTTACTTTGACAACAACTACTGCCATGTATCAAAACATAATTGGAATAGGATAAGCACTTTAGATTGCCACATCTGACATTTTTAGATTCATAACCGACTGCTCCTCACCCTGTAGGACAATTGTGAGTAGCCTTGATTAATGGGAATAAGTGCTCTTAGGTGATTTTTGAAGCTACAAAGTTCTCAGGCAAGGAAGTCGTTCAAAAGAAATATTCAATTAGATCTCCACCTTTTTCCAGCTCAGCAGAAACAAACATGTCTGGAGGGGAAGTCCCTCTATAAATGTCCCTCTTAACCACCAAAATAAAGAGAATCTATAAATTTCTTATCGACACAAAGTCTTTTTTAAATCACCAAAATTTGTACAGTCCTAAATACCAATAAATATTAAACCTAAAGAAAAATAAATAATGTTTAGAGTGCTATGCATAATATTAATTCTGCTAGAACTGTTCCACATCTGGTCACACAACACCCAAAACCCTCAACCTCACAGTTATATGCTTATTTGTGTTTGTCTACTACATAAAATCCCAATAAAATACATTGAAGTATGTGGTTGTAATGTGAGAGCATCTACAAACGATCAAGTATTTCAATACTTTTGCAAGGCACAGTGAAGGAAATTTCTACCATACAGTTTTTTTTACCTATTTGCCACCACATGAAAAAATTAAAAAAGGAATATTTATATCAGTATGCCCATGGGACTCAGTGATCCTTCCCCTTCAAGTCAATAATTTGAATACTTAAAAAATATAATATTTTTGGACATTTTATTTATTCACCATTGCTAAAAGTTAAAATAGAGGAGACAGATGTTGAATTTTACAGCAAAAAACAAACAGAACAAAAACAACTACAAACAAACTGCAAGCTTCTGTAAAAACGGAAACCACATAGCAAGCACTTCAAAAGCTCTAGTTTGGGTCTGTTGTGTACACCAAACTCATTAAAGTCACAGAGCTGAGCATGCTTTAAAAAACATCTATTGATATTTTCAGAGTCTCAAACACTGTTAAGGTTCTGGGGAGAAAAAAAAAGATTTTGCATAATAAAGAACATTATCCAAAGTTACAATTCAGCTGCCTAACAAGCTGAAATCATACATTAATTATGCAAGCACTCATTTTGCACATAATAAAGCAAACTAAAGACAAAAACAAAAAATACAATCAAAGCTTGTTATAAGATGAAAAGCATCCCTAAATGTATACAAAAGCTAATATGTTTATTTGTAGGTTCATAATTTAAATCTAGGGCTGTCCCCAGTTTTTTTTTTACAGGCTTTAATGTTCAAGATTTTTTTTAATTGCATATTTTACAGCGATGGAATAAATCTGGTTAACTTTCTGTCTGAAATGCTTGAATTTATAGCTTCTTTCTCTTTGTTGCTTACCTATGAAAATGTCAACC
This sequence comes from Valencia hispanica, assembly GCA_963556495.2. Lineage (NCBI taxonomy): Eukaryota > Metazoa > Chordata > Actinopteri > Cyprinodontiformes > Valenciidae > Valencia > Valencia hispanica. The sequence continues at coordinate 14,368,237 of OY747700.1, forward strand.
TGTTTATCTGCTGTGGTCAGAAACACAAATACCTAAGTTTCCATGAAAATATGTAATCATCACTCTGTAATGAAACTTTATAAAATACAATTGAATTACAACAAAAAAAACACCTTTCTGGTGATACTTTAATTTACAGAGATGTACCTGTATTCTCTACATCTTATTTTGGCTCCCTTGTTCCAATCCTGTGATGAAATGTTAGAAAATACATAAAAATTTGGTGATCTATTCTCCTACATGTTCTTCAAATAAAAAAAAAGAAACATTAGAGGCAACAAGTTTAGTAAAAAAAAAAAATTGTGGACAGAGTTTTGAAGGGGGAGAGAGGTGGGAGATCCGGAGATCGATTCCCGACCTTTGCTGCATGTCTTCCACCCTTTTCTCACTGCCTATTTCATGTCTGAATGTTGCAAATAAAAGCAAAACTGATTGTTTCTCATATCTGCAGAGAAGGTGCAAATAGCCACATGTAAAATGACCATTCCTAGTTTATAAGTGTATGTGCAGAACAATGACTCTAATCTAACTATCCATATGAGTTAGGGTTTATTTTAGATGAGGTCTTTAAGGGCAGTTAACTGACTTTTGTTAACCGTTATTCAAACCTAAACAAATTTGACAAGAGGGCATTTAGAAATGCTCTGGAGGAAGTAGACCGCATTTAAGCAGATTTTTCAGGTACTGGGTGTTTCCTGCTGCTTGGACTGTATTATCCTGCAGAGAAAGGGGAGCTGTAGGATAGCGTACAGAGAGAAAACCCCTTTCATTGCTGCATTCGGTGACATCTGCCTCTGGATGAAACTGTATTTGAGCAGCAGCAGTTTGCACAGTGAAAAACACTGACTGGTGCAGTCTCATGGGTTAGGAAGAAACCATCCCCTCTGTGTCTGTCACACTTCCCAGTTTTGACGACATGACTCCTGTTTAGAAATTTATATTCATGAGGGCAAATAAGGAATCCAATTCAACCAAGTGTTACAACACAGAGCTCCTGCTACAGCCTCCTGTGTGAAGTCTTCTAATGTACTGTACTGCATAGTTTATACTGTACGGCATGCATTTTTCATAGCAGAGATACCTACAGGGAGTGCAGTCAATAATGTGAACACCTGTAAAATTCAGTGTTTCAGAAAGGTGGTTATTGCTCTCAGGTAGGCGGTGAGGCCATGGGTTGTGGTATTGATGTATTCTCTTTGCAGCATGTTAGGAGCATCGTCTACACTGTGGACACAGTTACACCATTTGTGTTCAAGCATCCTTACTGGCCAAACATACAGTGCTTCGCAAAGATACTCAAACCCCTTAAAGCTTTTCACATATCATGTTACAACTAAACATTTTAAAGTATTTATTTTTTAATTTTTATGTGATCAATCAACACTATTGTGGAGCACATAAGTGTGAAGCCAAATAAAAATAAAAGGGGTTTTCAAAATATTTTCAAAATAAAAGACTGAAAAGTGGGCCAAACATTTGAATTTACTCCCTTTACATAGATAACCCTAAATATAAGATTCCAGTTGGGTGTAATTCACATTTAGTAACAATTCTGTTTGCTTTTTGTGTGTGTGAAGGGATCAGGGGTTTGTTAGAGAACGTTACAGATCAAGCAACACCATTAAGAAAAAGGAAGAAAGTGGAAAGGTCAGGAATAAACTTGTGAAGAAATTTAAAGAAGGGGTAGGTTAAATCAATAGTCCAAGCTTTAGACATCTCAAATTCCAATAAATCATCTGATAATTGAAAGAGTATGGTACAACTACTAAATGTACTAAGACATGGGTGTCAACCTAAACTGACAGATGAGTATAATTCAAAAAACAACCATGTTAACTCTGGAGGAGCTGAGCCAGTGCTCCACAGCTCAGGAGAGACAATCTGTTGGCAGGACAACTATTCATTGTTAATCTGGCCTTTAATGAGGATAGAAGAAATGTATTAGAACTCCCCTCTGCAATTTGCCACATGCCAGATAAGACATCTACAGTATTAGAAGGTCATTTATATTAAATCAAAATCCATCTTTTGATCCACATGCAAAACTCTGTGTGGCACAAAACTAATACTGCCCTTCACAGTGAAAAAGAAAACACCTGACCTGAAACATCCCCTTCCAGCAGAACAGCTAAAACAGAATGATTTAGATTAAAGCATATTCATGAGTTTGAGTGGTCCAAAATCCAGATTATAATCCAATTACGAATATGTGGCAAAATATAAAAACTGCCTACCACAGAGGTGTTCGATCCAATCTCAGCATTGATATAATGGGTAATTATTCTGAATATCGTACAAAACTGGTAGAGACATATCCCAAAAGGGGAAGTTCTAATCACAACAAAATATAGTTATACATAGTATCGACTCAGGCAGCCTGAGAAAATGGTGAAGTTGTAGTGAACTGTAATGTGACAAAGTGTGAAACAGTTACTGGGTTAAGATTTCTTTTAGAAGACAGACACATTGGACAGTTATAGCTGGAAACTAGAAATGGACTATTTAGCAGAGACAGGCAGCTTTGATGTTGTTTTTAATATTTGTCAGTGGCCTCATTAAACACTTGACACTTGAAATTTAGGGTGAGACCTGTGATGAGGCACAAAGTGAATCAAAACCCGTTACTCCTTAAGAGACGCGACATGATCCAACAGCTGAATCTTCAGACAAAAATGAGAAAATAGAAAAAAAATCCATAAAAGGAGTTCACAATAAAAAAAAGAAAACAATACAGAAAACAATAAAACATCCCCATAAGAATTGAATCCACACCTTTGTGAGACAGCCTGAACAAAAGCTATTGTGATCTTCCCTTCACTGCTATTCATGCTACAGCTGCTATTAAGAGGCTTACACAGACGCCTGTGCACAAAGACTCATAATCTGGTGTAAGTAGAACAAAGTGTGGGGGCCCAGGAAATGGAAATTAAAATATTACAGTCTGATGAGCTGTCTTTCATCCTCCTTGCATCATGTTGTAGGGAATCAGTTGCGGTGATTTCTTCCGTGCAGTCATGCGGCAGCATTTCACAGCTTTTTCTTGTCACCAAATGGAAAATGAAAGTTTTATACTCTGCAGCACAGAGTACAAAGAACATTCCCTCCTTTGTCGTCTGTGAGATTCCAGGGCTTTTCCTGAAGTCGTTTGCAATATCCGAGCACACAAAACAAACATGCGATCCTTCTATGGCGAGACGTTTTGATTGAAAGCTACTTCTGAAACGTCATTCACTGCCGCATTGTTTATATTTACACTATAACATGCAGTTGTTCAGTATTCTTTAAAATTCTCAGGGGAAATCATACATGCGTAACATTTTAAATAGGAAATCAATGATAAATGAAAGCTAATTCTGACTTGAAGGCTAAATTTGTAATACACTTCAACTACAAAAACAAAGGGAACATTGCATATTGATTTATGTCTGAATGTCATGGAAACTGGATTAGTATTCTGATTAAAAACAGATATAAATTTAAATTAAAAACTATAAGATTGTAACAGGGATGGTTCTAGTTACCTGTATCATAGTATACCAATATTTTAAAGATCTGTGGTTTAGAAACTGCGAACATTTACCATCATATTGTTCCTACCGTTTTATTGGAAAGCCAGAAAAAAAGAGCAGGCATTTTCTCAGCAGCACTACCTTTGCCTTAACATTTACTGTGCACTGCCAGTCAGCTGGCTGACTGATGACAGAATTTCACTACATTTTTTCTTCGCTTTCAAGAAAGACACATTTGGAAATAGTCCAGTTAAAGAAACAGACACAGTTAGTCTATTCACTAGCGTAAAAAGGTATAATATGAACAGCAATCACATGACCTTGAAAACCATTACTACTGTGTACCCCTGGTATTTGTAGGGAGCTAAGGACCACAGCTACCTGCAAATTGCTAAAATCTGTAAGTACTTGAGACCCCCTTTTAAAACACTTAGAACTGCATATTTCAATATATTATAAAAACTTATTTTATTATATTTTAATATAATATCTCATATCTATGTTCTTCCGTAACTCCTCTCTTGGATGTACAGAAAATCAACGGCAAGAAAAATAAATAGCTCTCCTAGATCGCTTGCTTTGCAAGTAGCCAATAGGACGTGAAGTAGCATTGCGCCTCGGCTTTTCAACTTCTCAAGCAGCATTTTCTTTCAAATATTTAAGATATGCTCTGTCAAAAATCCCCACAAATATGCTGATTTTCTGCTAATATTTTGTCATGTTCTGCAGGAAAACCCATAAATAGGCGAATCGGTGAATAAGGAAATGATTGAAACCGTGATAATCAATGTTAGATTATTTTGCAGCAGGAGAAAACTTGGTTTTCTGTTTTAAATAACTGCAATTAGATCATCCAAGGTGTTTTTATTTTTTTGTAAATATTTAATCTCAAAATCTGCCTGTTTTTACTCCAGTTTATCGTTGCACTGTACAATTCCAATATCACCACCCTACCATGTACATGCTGTAGAACAGTGATTCTCAACCGGTGGGGCGCGACCCCTGGGGGGGCGCCAGTAGGCTACAGGATGGGAGGAAAAAAACTGAAAAAGAAAATTTGCAATTTTATTAAATTATTAAACTACTGTCATAAAAAGTTCTAGTTTTGTATATAATAGCTCCTGAATAGAAATTAAAATGTGTTTGGACTGATTTAAAAAAAAGAAGTTTAGAACAAATTTGATGTTTGTCGATCATAAGCGCAAATGCAGGTGATAAGCGGTTTCAGCGAGTCACACTGAAGTTCGCTGTCTCTCCAGGGGGAGGGTGTTACAGCGGTTGTATGAGCTGCAAGAGGAGGTGAAGTAGTTTTAGACAGAAATCAAATCAGATCTGGTGAAGCATCTGGATGACACTATGTGGCTTGTGTCTCTGTCCTATTTGATCTATATTTGACCGCTTGAATGTCCTTAAACCGTCTTTGTAAGGCTGCGAAACTCATACTTTGCTCCTTGCAGACAAAGTGCACGCCTTCACACTAAAACTAGACCTCTATGGCCGCATCAGTGGAGAGAACCCCAGCCTTGTAGACTTTCACTGATGCAGACACGTCACACGATTTCTCCTCTCTATTTCAATCAGCGTCTGAGCGCCTGTCAGCAATGAGAAAACGATTTGCGACATACTTTAAAGAGGATTATCGCTCTTTTGCGTGGGTTCGAGATCCGTTTGTGTGCACAGCAAACGAGCTGTCAATTTAGGGTGACCAACCATCCTCTTTTCCCCAGACATGCCCACTGTTCATGTGCTGTCCGGGGCATTCGCGGGAGGATTTATAGACTGATGAAAATGTCCTGGGTTTTTATTGTTTTCATTGGACCATACTTAAACTGACTGGTGTGATGCATGCAGTATGACAGCCTTTCTCTCATGTAACGTCCTGGTTCTGATCCGTTTATTGACACCACAGACAGCAAGCTGTGCGCAGCGCTGCTCTGCGCCGAGTTGCACCGCACCGCACCGGGTTATCCTGCATTGCGCAGCGCCGAGTTACTGCTGTTTTACAAGAAGTCAAAGCACAAGCTTCATGCACGAACCACAAAAGATATACTGTCAAGTCGCAACAAATGGGTGGCGGAGTAGTGCACCATTCACATAGCTGGCATGTGTGTTTCTGTGTGACAAAAGTGGCAAATATCCCAAAGATCACATGGACACAAAAACTATAAAAAGGCTGAGCAAAGTGAGAGTTGATCTATAAACTGACTGGAGGATGAAGATGCAAACTAAACAGAGTAAGCACTTTTTTATTTTGTTTTTGAGTCTGCAGCTGTTTACTTTTATTACAATGAAAAGAAAATACTTGTTTTCTCAGAAGATTATTTCAGATTTTTCTTCAGTTTTTGTCCAGTGCAATTTAAAAAGTAAACTAATATTGTTGCTGGTAACTTTTTTTTAATTCAGAAGAGTAACTATTTCTATTATAATTTATTTCCAGAGATTATAAAATTATTTTTCTACTTGTGAAAGGCTTTTTGAAGTTTGTTATTTAACTAATCTTTTCTAACCACATTGAGAATGAACACTTTAAATATGTTAAAATCAAAAGTCTTGGCCAAGTCCTGAAAGTGTTTCAGTATTGTGCCAGGTGTCCTTTTTTGGAAATCAAAATATGGTCACCCTATTGATTTGCAGGACCAGCTTATTGAGCTGAAGAGTGACAGTAGACTGAAGGAACTCTTTGGCTCCTCCCCTCTTTCGTCGTTCTGGGCAGCATTGATGCAGGAATATCCTCAACTCTGTGACGTCCCCTTGAATATTCTCCTTCCTTTCACGTCAACATATTTGTGTGAGGCAGGATTCTCATAAATGACTGCACTCAAAACAAAATACTGCAATCGTGCACAAATCGAGGATGATTTGAGGCTATGTTTATCAAACATTGAGCCAAGAATTGGCACTGGGGCCCCAACTGCAATGAACCAGCTTTGGGGGGGCCCAGCTTGCAAAAGGTTGAGAACCCCTGCTGTTGAAGATATTAAACCCTCCACATTATCTCAAGGATGCAATAGAAATGGATCAGTAGTCAAGACATCACACTCAGTTCATTCACATTGCTTTGGTTTGACACTCTAATTTATTATATTTTATAGTAATGAAGGAAATGCACTGAAACAGTTACAGTCTATCAGACATCAGAAGCTCTTTAGAGAACAAAAGTGGACAATTGGTTGTGGCAGCAGCAAAATGACAGTGACACTGGGTCAGATAAAGGGTGATTAAAGGCTCTAATTCAGGTGCACAACCTTGTTGCTTATAATGTATGCAGAGTGATCCTCTCAGAGATTTGAGAGGTGGAGAAAGGCCCTTCTTTTTGAATACTTAAACAGAAGCAATGACATGTTCATGATACTTCTGACTAAACACAGGAAAATGGTGTTGAATATGAATGCGCTATTTTTTATTTTTTTTTGCTGTGGGGAAGGCAGATCAAAACCCGCCATATGCTACAGAATACACCTTAAATGACAGCGTCTGGACCAATTCAGAAGGTGTGGATCATAATAAGTAGGATATTTGCATTTATCTACAAATAAAAATTTCTCTCTTTTCTTTCTCCATTCATTTGGATTCAACTTGGAGGATGCTTAAAGCCATCCAAAAGCAACAGAGAACTCTAAAGAGAATCAAAATCAAGAGAACATACAGGCTTGCAGGAGATCAGTTCTAAGTTATTTTCAAAACAATGTTTTATGACATTTTGTGAGCGTGTGAGTTCAGCAGTCAGTTAGCATCAGTGATGTCTCTCGGTTCATCTAAGTTAATCAATAACCGCTCACACAACAGCACCGCAATGCTCTTAGAGATGTTCGATAATCAAGCAAGTTGAGACAAAAGTCACAAAAGTCAGAACTAATTGAAAGAGGCACATGTCGCTCTGTGTGTGAATTTCGTTGTTCTTTTTCGGCAACGATCCCAGGGGAATGGGACGGCACCTAATGAGCACGGTGTACATAAATCACACACAGCTTCTTAAGGTAGTCAAGTGTGTGAGTTGAATATGTAACACTGTCTTCTGTCTCACGAGAGTCAGCGTCAATGTTTTGTAGTGGAATTTAGTTTGAGAATTTTATAGTAAAATGGCAGCAGAAAACTTTATGCAAAGGGAAAAATGGGGTAATTTCAGCACAAACGATGCTTGTACATTATCAAAAACTGAACAAATTGACTTTCAAATGGAAAACTGATGACTAGTCATACAGTACCCAATAAATCAGCACAACATAGCATGGATGTGAAGTGGCTTTGAACAACCGTCTGAGCACGATTCAATTTAACATCTCACAATAAAAGAAAAAAAAACATGGCAGAGAAGTAGTCAAGAAGCCCATGTATGGGGGAGCTATAGATATCAGGCTGGAAAATTTCTCAACACGACCACTACTAATTATGCACTCCCACAAAGCTATATAGCCTTTACAGAGAAATGTCAGGACAAAAAAATCTTGAAAAAAAAAATACATGAAAAGGTCCTGTTTACAGTTTACTATAAATGTAATAAAACGAGAACACAGTAAACATATAAGAACATGCTCTGCTCAGGTGAGACAAACATTTACATTTCTGACCACTATGTAAAAACACTTCATAGTGAACAATTAACACTACAACTTGAATACAGCATCCCCACTGCAAAATAAGGTAGTGGATAGAGGGCAATTGTTAAAGGAAACCTGACAGATACGGCAAAAGACTTAAGACTGGGGTGGAGGTTTAACTTCCAGCAGGACAAAGAGTCTAGCAAACTGTCACCTACATTAACAGATGATCCAGATCAAGGCCTAAGTATCTACTAGAATGGCTTAATCAAAATCCAGACCTAAATCCATCTGGGAATCTGTGGTAAGGCTTGAACATTGGTTTTCATCTGACATCCTCTATAAAATCTGACTGAGATGGATCTACTTTGAAAACAAAACAAAAAAATCAGGTAAACATCTGTCAGTAGATATGCAAACTAGAAATCTCCCTAAAGACTTGTGAATTGTAATCGTAGCCAAAAGTGTTTCTACAAAGTATAGATTTAGGCTGGCTTACAATTTATGCCACAATTTTGAGATGACCATTTGTACAATTTTGAAAACAATGAATAATTTATGTGTCACTTCAAAATTATCCCATACGTTGTTTTGGTCTGTTTTCAAATTCCAACAAAAACACATTGAAGTTTATTGCTGTAATGTGACAAAATCTGAAAAAAGCTCAGAGCATAAGCACACAAAACAATGTATATACCCTCAAAAAATGTTCAGCACTAATAAAAACAATTTATCAATTCAATATTTAGTGCAAGTGACTTTTTATTTGTATATTATAACAGTGAACACAGATGGGTCACAGGTGGTTACATAGATGGACATTTTGATGTTCAAGTTATATGTTTCTATCTGTATTTTATTGAAACACAAAATTAATCCAAACAAATCCCTTCTGTTTCAACACAAATAACAGTCTAAATACTTTTATCGTTTTTATGTTTGAATAAATGAGTGCTGGCTCTGTCACAGTTGCTGGTCATGTTTTTCAGATGACAAGCCAAATGCAACCAAGCCGAGAAATAGCTGCTGGCTAGTGTCGGATGGACTCGGCAGGGTTTTTGATTTTTAGCATCTTGCTGCTTGGATAGGTTGGAGGCTTCCCAAATGGACCAATCTGAAGTAAATGGGGTTACACACCGTCTAAGGTTATAGATGGTATTTTGAAAGCACACAATTTTAAGATGCCTTTCTTTCACCTCCCTTCATTCAGAAAAAGGCTTGGAAACAAAAAAGTAGGGTTTGGCTGGTGTACAAGGTTGACACTTTAGATGAAGGTGATTGTTAACACTCAGTTTGAGCTTGGAATCTGTTCTCAATCCCAGTCTCTGTGGAGACAATCATCCTCTAATAACAGTAATCTATCTCCTCGTTGGCCAGGACAATAGCTGTTCTGCAGGGGATGTAGACCTGCGGAAGAAAGACACAGGGAGAAAGAAAGAAAAGTGAGACAATTGAAGATTAATGATGTTAACAAGATCACCAATTTGGAGATCACCGAATCTTCAGGTATATTGTATTTTTTTTAGAAGTGACACAAAGACACTTGGTAGTGCCTCATGGTCAGGCATGGGCACTTTGTTTCCGTTTTAACCAAGGTCGATGTGTCAGCTGGGGAAGGATGGGGAGGAGAAAAAAGAAAGGTGTAGGAGGTGCATTCACATGTGAGCAAAAAAGTAAGACCTGTTAGGAGACAAACACCACAGCTTTGATCAAAGTGAACCGTCAAGGTTGGAAAGGCATCATCAGCGTGACAGTGTTGCAGGTCCTTGGCCTCTGGATGGCACTAGAGTCAGCAAACTGAGCAAAGGGATATTAAAGCCCAAATCCCACTGCTCCCCTCCACAATATTCAGCGTATTTTTAGCTGGGGAATATAATTCTAAAACTTCTGACAAATTAACATTAATTAAAAGTTGCCAAAGGTCGATAATATTGCATCTGGGTTGCAGGCCCAGGGTCAAAAACCCAACAACCATACGGCTTTTTGCAGTAGTTTAGAATATAAAGAATTACACAAAGATTTTATAGGTGGTGATGATGACACCCTTAAAGTTTTTAGGACAATGAAGACAGTGCAGCCATACATGTACAGATCTGAGAAGATGACCCACCTGCTGAGCCGTCGACAGATACAGAAGCATAATTTTGAAAGGGCAACCAAAATTCAAGTGCTGTGTGGCATTTCTTGCAATTCTACTGACTTATTGTTCCATCAAAGCAGTTCTTAGAAAGATGTTGAGTTGTGAAATTTATGTTATTTATGGTTTTCACATTTTAGTCACAAATGAAAGTCCTGCAAGTGTAGCTTGTGAAAAAAATGGCCTTAAGACTACAGGGAAGCTTCTTTGTGTAAAGGCTTGACAATTTGTTATTTTAGTACTTTAAGCAATTCAAAGAGGATTAGGGTGGTTTGGAATTTCACAGCATGTTCTCTCACTCTTAGTCTTTTTTTGTTGCTCCACACACTACAACAGGAAATTGTGCTTTTGTTGAACATTTGAATAACCTTTTAATAGTCTAAGGAAGATTATACACTCACCGGCCACTTAAGCAATTTGTCTTCATCGTGTCTAGATGCATAAATGCAATGAATTGCTGTTAAGTGATTGGCTGAATTGCTGCTAGAAGCCATTGAATAGGTATACCTTGTACAGTGGCCAATCAATGTGTACATCTTGTAAGTGAGGAGGAGGATTTACAGCAGAACTGCTAGCAGAGTGCGACTTAGAACATTAAACAGCTACATCACCTTTTTCCTAAGACAGTTACAAAGTTGGCCTTCTATCACTTGAACATTTCCTGGATTAAAGGACTAATATCCCAACAAGATTTTGAGAAACTCATCCATGCATTTATATTTAGTCAAATTGATTGCAGCATAGGTGTCTTCACAGGTCTCCCTGAAAAGTAAATAACACTCCAGAACGCTGCTGCTTCCGTCCTCACTGTAACCAGGAAAATAGAGCACATCCCCCCAGTTCTAAAGTCCCTACACATGGCTCCCTGTAGTTCAGAGAATAGACTTCAAAATGCTTTGGATCTTTTATAAATCACTGAATGGCTTAGCACCAAAATACATTAAAGATCGTATCAACCTTCCAGACCACTCCACTCTTCTGGTTCATGTCAGAACCAGATATGGAGAAGCAGCATTCAATTTTTATGCTCCAGTAATCTGGAACAAATTTACAGAAAACTACAAAAATGCTTAAACACTGAGTTCATTTAAATTAACGCTAAACATAAATTTTTTTAGAGCTTCCTTCAACTAATTACGGGAACATCATAAAGAGTATGGTAGTCTATTTTTTCTACCCGTCATCGTTTTCTCTTTGCCACTGCAATGAAATGTTTATTACTTGCTCGTTGATTTACTTTCTTTCCAATCATGTAAAGCACTTTGAATAGCCTTGTTGCTGAAAATGTGCTATACAAATAAAATTGCCTTGCCTATGTTCCTTTGTTAGATATGAATGCAGCATTGCACTGCAATCCAGCTGTATGTAATATAGATGCTGGTAGCGAACATGCAACAGCATCATCCAATCTTGGATAATGAATCTATTATCCATCTTCCCAAATGCATCTACTGTTATGTCATGATCCCATTTGAGATTACACAATCATTTCCACAAAAAACATCTGCAAAAGTTTTTACACAAGATCGGTCCTACTATTAATCCTCACGATGTTACTAGATATAAAAAAATGTTTTCAGGTCCAGTCATCTAGCCATGGTGTTACACTACCTGCATGTTTCTTATCAAGATAATCTCTTTAATTGATTCATCTAGATTTATTAGCATTCAAACATTCAAAGTTCTGAAACCCTTTCTGGGGAAGCTTTTTTAAATTTCTAGAACATATCAATGTTTGTGTCACTTTTATTTCAATTAAGCTTTATTTCGATCTTGTTAGGCCTTCTGTATGTTTTCGACACCGTCAGGGTGGTATCTAAAACAGCAATTGCACTTTATACCTTACATTGTCACTCAGTACTTCTCATACCGTATGGTCACTTATAGACAAAAAATGTTTCAGAAATATAAAAGACATTCATGTTTCTGTCACTTAGTTGTACATTTGATTATCTGTTAAATCATTTAATTTAGTTCAGACAATACTTAAAAACTATTTTGTATTTCTCTATGTAAACCACTCTGAACTGCTTGATGCTATCCTAACCTAACCTCCAAGGTCACATAAAGGCAATAACAAGGTCAGCTTTCTATCACCTGAAGAACATTTCTAGAATTAAATGACTGATGTCGCAACAGGACCTTGAAAAACTCATCCATGCGTTTATCTTTAGTCGGATTGATTACTGCAACAGCGTCTTCACAGGTCTGCCTAAAAAGTCAATCAGACACCTGCAGCTGATCCAGAACGCTGCTGCTCACGTACTCGCTAGGACCAGGAAAGTAGAGCACATCACCCCAGTTCTACAGTCCTCCCTGTAGCTCAGAGAATAGATTTCACTCCTACTCCTACTAGTTTATAAATCATTAAATGGCTTAACTCCAAAATATGTTGAAGACCTGTTGTCACCATACCAACCACCGAGACCACTCAGGTCCTCCAACTCTAGCCTACTAAACATCCCTAGACTCAGTACCAAACATGGAGAAGCAGCTTTCAGTTTCTATGCTCCCCTTATCTGGAACAGACTTCCTGACGAGTGCAGAGCTGCTGAAACTCTGAACTGCTTTAAACAGAGACTAAACACTCATCTGTTTAGAATTGCCTTTGAGTAAATGATTGTCATATATATCAAATGTGGTCATGCTCTCTTGCTTTACTGACTTTTAATTGCCAATGTTATATTCTGTTTTTCTTCTTTTTTTAATCACCAAATCATGTAAAGCACCTTGAATAACCCTGTTGTTGAAAGTATGCTATACAAATAAAATTGCCTTGCATATCTAGACCATTATTTGAAACCATGTATTCTTTGATATGTATTCTATCTTTTTAAATGAAAAACTAAACTAAATCCTAGGCCAAATATTAGGTTCTCCTAGCCTGAATGTTTATAGTTCTTTTGACTTATACTTTTGCTGCTTTTGTTTTAATCAGTTTCAGGTGAACACAACGTGAAAATAAATCATCATTCTCACTCATCGGAAGGCCTTTGACATCTCAGAAGTGACCACAGAAGATGTGATTTACCAAATGAATATGTCATCTGATTAACCAACAGTGGATGTATGCAAACAAATGCACCTACCAAAGAATGGTACACACACAACAGTTTTAAGACCTATGATTGCAACTGAACATGAACTGGGGTGGATATCAAATTAATTTACGAATCCTGAATGTTCAAAAGTGACCATCCTAACCCATGATGGGAATTCACCAAACCAAAAGCCAATATCAACACATGGACAAAAATAACTTAGGAAATATCTATTGTAAACAATTTTTTATATACAATTAGGTTTCATTATATGTGCTGCTTGGGGAAAAAGTAAACTATCAACCTCGCAAATGTAATTTTGAAATATACTTGTTCTGAAAATGTGAGGAAAACTACAGAATTTATGTTTTTAACTAGTTGAAACATGTTGCAAACTTTCAAAACAACAAAAACCCCAACATACTTGAACTTCTACATCAAAGTCCTCCTACAACATCATCCAGCAGGGGAAAAACTATTTTACTATTTTTTTCTGCATTCATGTCTTGCAAAGTTTAAGTGTTGATGTTGTCACATTTTATTTACTACTTTATACAAGTTATGAATGGCTTTCCAGTCTTTTAAAGCTTTGGATTGCTGAGCTAATTTGCTTGAAATTCTTACTTTCTATACAAAGCATTTCTATTCACCAAAAGAGCAATTTTGCCTGAATTGGCACCCTGTCTTCTAAAATGTTAATTTCCAAATTCTCTAATCAATGCAATAACTGTTTCTCATTATCTCCCAAATACTGGCTGTGTATCTATTGTAAATATGGGTTTGTGTGAAGAAGCACAATCTGCCACTGGGCATAAGCTGATCTAAATGAAGCTCTGTGGACTAGGCAGGAGAAACAAACAAAGCCTGCAAATGTCAGATAGCCTAAATATATATAGTACAAAGAATCAGCCCAGTGAGGGCCTCATTTTCAAGCCGTGTGGCTAATAAAGCCTTTGATCAAACCTTTTGATATTCACAGTGTCATTTGGAGGCGAGAAGCCATCGTGTATCATTAGTCACTTCAGATTCATGCCAAAGGAAAAGCAAGACAGACATAAATGATGCGATATTTCCCCAACAGAAAACTAAAAAAAGCGAGCAGAGTTGTAAACAGTTCAATCACCCCGCTGAACTCTCCCGGCCGCCCCTCGGCATCAGTAGATCTGAGCTCGCCGTGGATGCGTTTCTTTGGCAACAGTTTGTCATTGAGGGAGTCGAGCAGCCCGCCGCTGAAACACTGACACAGACATTGGTGCCTAATTAAACAGTCACAGTAGGAGAGTCTGCATGCAAAGGCACCACAGAGGGAAGAAAAGCCAGAATGAATCGCTGCACCTGTTCAGACAAAAGCTACCACTGCGCCAAACCTGGAGTACGTCAACAGCTTTTATTTCCACTAAACGGATAGTGTGACAAACAGTGACGAATTCTGAATGGAACTGAAAATGTGGAATACATTCGAATTAACAAATTACTCCAAACATATGTTCTGACAAACACAGCCTCTGACCTTCATCTGCAGACATAACCCAAATATTACAGGATCCCCTCCTCCCCAATCAGATGATTTTATTCTTATTTGTTTTAATACCAAAGTTTTGAATGATAAATAATTCCGTACTGATTTTAAGAGAGCCAAAATCTGCTCAAAGAGAAAGTCTGGCATTGCTCCCAGTTAAACTGAGCATAACACTATGCATACATAAGGAATATGTAAAGATGCATTTCATAAGGTGTAAAAAAGCATCTACAGTACCACGCAAAAATTCTAATTGCCCTGAATTCCTTCAGATTTTATTTTAAAAGAGCCACACTTTTTTATTTTTCTTACAACTTCACTTTTTTTTTTTTTTACAACTTTCTGTGTTTTTTGTTTTGTTTTTTTACTTCGAAATATTTTTCATAAATTCTAAAGTCTGGGTACCTGACCATGCCAGTGTATTTCTCAGCAAGTGTTTTATTTGTGATTTTTAAACTTTTGATAACAAGTAAGCATCGTCTAACAGGTTTTTGCGAGTGCCATCACAATGACGATGACAAAGATTTTAATATGGTCACTGGTCCTTTCGCTCAGTCATTCTAAGCCAAATCACCATTTTATTTAGGTAATTTCGTATCCATGTTTTTTTTAGACAAAATGGAAGTGTCTACCATGGGGCATTTTATAAATTGTTTTTAAGTCTTTGAATGGTCTTGCCCCAGCTTATTTGTCTGAGCTTTTAACGATTCATGCCCCTACTACATTTATGAGATCTAGTACTCAGAACAGTCTTGTGATCCCTAGAACCACACTTAAGTGTCAGGTGATAGGGCTGATTGAGTCGCAGGTCCCAGACTGTGGAATAGTCTTCCAGCAAACACTAGGGCTGCTCAGACGCTGAGTAATTTTAAAATGCTGTTAAAAGACCCATTTTGCAGCACACTTTGGTCAGCAATTGCTGATATAAATGTGCTATATAAATAAAATTGGCGTTGACATTGTAAGTGAACTAAAATTAACTAAGCTCTTCTTTTCATGCTATGATTAACAATGTATTTTACTCTTCCGGGAACATTTGCAAACCTTTGTAGATTGATTGGCATTTTAAAGTTAAGCATGAACCTCGAACTAGACTGCAAGATGACTTCTTTTCTTACTGATCAACAGCAGCTCGGTGGACATAAAGGATAAAGAATGAAAATAAACTGCATTGGATTTGATAATTCACTACGCCAAAAGTGGCAAAAAGTACAGAGTACATATTTTTGAAAAGGTATATATATATATATATATATATATATATATATATATATATATATATATATATATATATATATATATATATATATATATATATATATATATATATATATATATATATATATATATACACAGTGGCTTGCAAAAGTATTCGGCCCCCTTGAACTTTTCCACATTACAGCCACAAACATGAATCAATTTTATTGGAATTCCACGTGAAAGACCAATACAAAGTGGAGTACACATGAGAAGTGGAATGAAAATCATACATGATTCCAATTTTTTTTTTTTTTTACAAATAAGTGAAAAGTGGGGTGTGCTTAATTATTCAGCCCCCTGAGTCAATAGTTTGCAGAACCACCTTTTGCTGCACTTACAGCTGCCAGTCTTTAACCTCCGCCCCAGTCTCAAGTCTTTTGCAGACTTCAAGAGGTTTTCTTCCAAGATTGCCCTGTATTTGGCTCCATCCATCTTCCCATCAACTCTGACCAGCTTCCCTGTCCCTGCTGAAGAGAAGCACCCCCAGAGCATGATGCTGCCACCACCATATTTGACAGTGGGGATGGTGTGTTCAGAGTGATGTGCAGTGTTAGTTTTCCGCCACACATAGCGTTTTCCATTTTGGTCTCATCTGACCAGAGCACCTTCTTCCACATGTTTGCTGTGTCCCCCACATGGCTTTTGGCAAACTGCAAATGGGACTTCTTATGGTTTTCTTATAACAATGGCTTTCTTCTTGCCACTCTTCCATAAAGGCCAACTTTGTGCAGTGCACCACTAATAGTTGTCCTATGGACAGATTCCCCCACCTGAGCTGTAGATCTCTGCAGCTCGTCCAGAGTCACCATGGGCCTCCTCATTTCTGATCAGCGCTCTCCTTGTTTGGCCTGTGAGTTTAGGTGGACGGCCTTGTCTTGGTAGGTTTACAGTTGTGCCATACTCCTTCCATTTCTGAATGATTACTTAAACAGTGCTCCATGGGATGTTCAAGGCTTGGGAAATCTTTTTGTAGCCTAAGCCTGTTTTAGATTTCTCAATAACTTTATCCCTGACCTGTCTGGTGTGTTCTTTGGACTTCATGGTGTTGTTGCTCCCAACATTCTCTTAGACAACCTCTGAGGCCGTCACAGGGCAGTTGTATTTGTACTGACATTAGATTACACATAGGTGCACTCTATTTAGTCATTAGCACTCATCAGGCAATGTCTATGGGCAACTGACTGCACTCAGACCAAAGGGGGCTGAATAATTACGCACGCCCCACTTTTCAGTTATTTATTTGTAAAAAATGTTTGGAATCATGTATGATTTTCGTTCCACTTCTCACGTGTACACCACTATGTATTGGTCTTTCAAGTGGAATTCCAATAAAATTGATTCATGTTTGTGGCTGTAATGTTACAAAATGTGGAAAAGTTCAAGGGGGCCGAATACTTTTGCAAGCCACTGTATATTGAGAAAAAGTATTTCTTTTTGTAGCCTTTACAAAACATGTCATCATTAACATATCTGACACTTGCAATTCACCGTGCATCAATTTATAACCTCTATATTCTGCTCATGGTTAATGTGGATACATGCCCCTGATAAATATAATATCTATCAGCAGGAGGTCATTTAAAGATCATATTGAATGTTAAATATTTTCTAAAATGCATATAAAATGTTGTACACAAATTACTATTACGTTTGAGGGGATTTTATATTTCACAAAGCATAACGGCACACATTTCTATCAAAAAGTTTCATAATATTGACCTGTGACGTAAGAGTGGGGAGTCATATACTATTCGCTGCCTCAGCTCAGTAGGTAGTTATCAGGTAGAGCGGTCGTGTTATCGAGAGTCAGTGTGTTTACTAGTTTTGGACAGTGGCGGCTGGCCAATAGAGGGCGCAAGGGCCACCACTCACCACTTGCTATATTACCTTGAATAAAACGTTTAAATTTTTTTTATAATAATATACAAATATTTCCAAATGTATGTGTGTTTCTTTCAGATGTGCAAGATAAATATTTTATAGTTTATGGTGAGTTGAGTTGTTACGCTCATCGGCGTTGTCTGATTGAGGACGTATTTCCGCCTTGGGGCGCAAAAATCTTTGCCCATGGACTCTCGTTAAAAGTTGTACATGCGCAGTGGCTCCTCTTCAATACAAGAGATAGGACGATTTGGGGCGCAGCTCTCCTGCGTCCCGAGGGGGCGTGATTTACATATCGCCACCGTCCCGCCCTGAGGCTGACATCAAGCTGACGTCTGTCATACGGTGATCCTGACTGACAGGTCAAACCGTGGGAGTTGGAGACGTATGAAGAGAGACGCAAAATGGAGAAAGAGAAAAGAATAATTTAATTATATCACTCAAAACAATACCGTTTGAGAGAAGAACATACCAGAAGAAGCTTGAGGTAAAAGAGCTCGGCCCTGATCAGCAGATCAATCAGCAGTCCAACGACAGGGGGAGACAGTAGGCTATACTCATACTTTTTCCAGGACCTGGTTCAGCGCCAAGTCTTGGACACTGAAAGCTGCTTGTCCATGTCTAGTTCTGAGTCTAGGGATGTTTAGTAGGCTAGAGTTGGAGGACCTGAGTGGTCTTGGTGGTTGGTACGGTAACAACAGGTGTTCAACATATTTTGGTGCTAAGCCATGTAATGAAGCACTTTTTAGAAGAGGCAAAGAACCATGAACAACACTATATAGCATTGTAATGTTGCTTTTGTTGTTTTCTTTAATGTAAATAAATACATTGTTGTGATTCCTCAGTACATTTTCACTTACTGCTGGTATATATCTTACCATCATAGTCATAGCCCTCCCTGGAGAAAATTCCACCAGCCGCCACTGGTTTTGGATTGCATTTATTTTTTGTAAATGATTGTAAATGATTGCGTTTGTAGAGGTTGTACAAACACCAGCCTGTCAGGACATCGAGTCCACAGGTTTTCCCAAAAAAAGAAAAAAAAAAGAAAAAGAATCTTCTGTGCCTGGGTGCCTTTTATGCTGCTGAAAAAAAAACTGGACTTAACGTCTGCTTTGGCTATGAAAAATGCGGTCGTTAGTGGCACTCACTTCAAAGCGGAGGATTAAAATTAACATGGGATACCGAAGGAAAGATCAGGTGCAATTCACACCAGCCAGAATGCCTTTGGTGCTTACAGGTTGATTGAGGCCGCTGTCCGCAGCTACTTCTGGACCTGTAGCAGGCCGGAGACATGATCATGGGTCGATCAGAGGCTCAGCTCCACACACACGGGATCTGTGCATCATAAGTCTTGTTGTCTAACATCTGCTAATTACCGACTTTGTTAAAAGAATGATATCAAAGATGAGAATCAACAAGATATGTGGGTTGTAAAAGAAACTGTAAAGCTAGCTTGCAGCACCCAGGCTATTAATGTTAGCTTCGCTTAACAGGGTTTTGTTTTGGCCACCAATCCTTCCTCCGGCTTCCCCTTGGTCTCTCTCTGCTCATAGCTCTATGGTTGTGGTCCATTATATGTATGATTCTAAACATCTAAAGTTTCTTTTGTTTCAGGGCCAGCATTAAAATCTATAAATTTTTATTAATCGAGCTGACAGGACTCCCTTCTGCTACGTCACTTTTGGTCTGGCGGAGGATAAATCTTAAACGACTCCAAAAGCAAAAATAATTTATGTACAAGTTCATTTTTATTTAGAAACAGTTCCTAATCTATTTCAGTGGTTTAAGGAGGGCTCAAACCTGCGAGCCGCACTTTAAACATATTCTAGTTTGAATAGGGATTGTTATCCGCCATATTTTCGAAGAGTCAACTTGTTGTTTCATAATAATATGAATCTTTAGAAAATACACAATTAAATTAAATTACATGATATTGGATAAGTTTTATGTTTATTTATTATTATAAATCAAAACAGCAAATTTCTAAGAAATTTCAGTTCAAAAGCCTGACTTTTAGATTAAGTGAATAATTTAAAGTTCCTTTAGGTATGACCGTATGTGCATGGTTGTATGTTCTGTGTATCTCTATGTTGCCATGGGATGGAATGCCTCTTGCCCAATGACCAAGCAAGGATAAATGGGTATAGACAATGGATGGACGGATGGATATATTAAAACATAGTAATCTTTTCTTCTAGTGGGTTAAGTAGATTTTGCAGCTCTAAACAAAATTTATTTATTAACAACGAAATAAAAATTGTCGCTTTGGATTATAAAAGTTGCTGACCACTGTGCAAGTACAAAATACTGGTTACTAATATGATATGAAAATTTTGTTTTGTGCTTATAAATAACAGCAGACAGTCTGTGTAAAACGGTTTCACAGACATCATCTGTGATAACCCTGCTGATATTCTATGCTAATGATTTCACATCCCCAGTTAAATCATGTGGAGGATTTATGAATCATCATTCTCATCCACTCACTCACATATTCAAATGAATTACTCAGAAATATTCAACTTAATTCTCTTCAGTGCATTACAGTTTTTCGTCAGGGCAAACTGTCCTCTGGGATTTGTTTGAATATGTCTGTAAAGCCTTTGCTGCCTCTGATTACTCATTAGGAGTAGGTGTTTACTACTTCAGCCACTCTCAAAGCCCATTTCATTCCCACACTCATAAGGAACATCTCATATCTAGGCAACAGCAGGCTCCTCTAACCGCCAGATCAAGCAACATTTACTGTGGAACAAAAACCTCATCTCCAATTTACTCCATCACAGGTGCAAAACTTAATGAGATGAGAGCGAAGCAAAGTAGATTTTGCTTTTAAATATTAGATTAGCAGAAAGTTTGCAGACACACTTTGTCCTTTCTTGCCTCCTTTTGTCTCTCGGATGTTCTTTTGTTGCCTCATTGCGTGCTCACATGAGAGAATTTGGATGTTGTACTCCCCTCAAGAGCTGAGTCCAGCCTTTGGGCTAATACTCAATCTGATCAATGTTCAAACACACTGATAAAGGATTCATGAGGCGCTGTGCTGGAACATCCACACTCCTCTCTCCAGACCCCAGCTACTTGCGAACGCATTGCCTGACTATCTGTGCACTTTAACTCTCCAGACATGTCTCTGTTTGGCTCCATTACTCACTTAACAAGAATCAGCCTGCTGTAAGCACTTCTGTATACATGTAGTTTGTATGTTAGACAGACAAAGAATCTGTCAGAGTAACAATTCAAAACCTGCCTTGGAGGTTGACTAAGCTTTGGATTTAGAGGATTATAAACTCACAACCAAGGTTATTAGATCGTTATGCTAAATACCTTCCATTCTGATGATTTTGTTTTGATTTTTACATGGGTAATCTTGAAAAAAAAAAGGTACGATCAAAATACAATTTTCTATTCAGAGCGCCAAGTTTGGAGTATGAATAAAAAAATAATGCTCATTTTGCCCCATTACAACCACAAATGTATTTGTACTTAATTTTGGTTTATTGTGATAGACAAACACAGTGGGACATAATTGTGAAAACTCAACATGACTTATGATGGTAGAAGGTTTAGTGTCCTCATATATATATATATATATATATATATATATATATATATATATATATATATATATATATATATATATATATATATATATATATATATATATATATATATATATATATATATATAAAAATCCAAATTGATTTCAAGTTCCCTCATTAACAAATATAGTCCACCTGTGGGTAATTAAACCAAAATTGAATTTTTTTTTTTTGCTAGGTGTGGCAGTTTTACAACATTGCACATCACCCTAAACACACCATCCTTGTGGTGAAACATGGTGTTGGCAGCAACATGCTGTGGGGTTGGTCTTCTTCGGCATACACTGGAAAACTGGGATGGAGTTATTTAAAGCGCAATCAGCTCTAGTAATTAAAACCCTTAAATCCACTGAGGTTTATTTTGACTTCTCAGCACCATGGCGACATGCTTTCTGAAGGTGTGTTGTTAAAAGTGCAAAAATTGTTTGTTTTTACTGTGACTAACGCCTGGTTCACACCGGCCGTGGAAGCGCTGCAAAGCGCTTTAGAAAATTGCGAGCTCTCCACTGCCCCCCTGTTCACACCAGACGTGTATTTCTCTGCCAGGGTCGACAAGCGCTTCTGCTCAGCGGTTGCTTTTTCAGAGCTATTTTTTTCATCATGGGTAAGCGAATAATCTCTTAAAGTGTGTCTCTGTGCGTGTTTATTTTAATCTCTATAGTCTGTTTAGATACGAATACGATCGCATTTGTCAATCGCTGTATTATATTTTGAAAAATTGCTTTTATATTGAAAATTGAACAGATTGTTTCGTGTGTCTTGGTGCGACTTCCTGCCAGAATTGATGCGGATCGCTTGCGGCTCGCGCAAAAAATAGACCAGACGCTGAAACGATTGGTTCATGGCACGAACCAGCCACGGAGGATCGTGGCGCTTCGTGTTTTTCTCCAGCTCAACCAGGACAAAACGGAGGTTTTAGTTATCGGTGCTGAGTTTATGTGGGGTCATTTTAATCTGTAAAGCACGATGAGATGCTGTTTTGTATGAAAAGCATTATAAAGTTATATTGTGGCATACATGTTAAGGGGGTGCCTCTCACCCAGCAGGTTTTGGGGTTTGGGGCGTGTCTTAGTCCTTACCTGCCTGTTTCGTCCCAGATTTTCCTCTGTTGTCTGTTGGCTCTGAAGGAATAAAGTTGACTCACTCGCAGCAAGCTTGTGTCGCCTTCTTTCACTCCACAATATAAGCGTTATAAAGTTATATAAGTATAAAGAAACCGTCCACCTTCCCATTTTTAATCACAACTTCAGAAGACCTTTCTCTCAAGTTTTCAAAGCGGAAACCTGGATATTTCAAAATGTGATTAAAATTACCCTTCAAACAGTCATATATTGCCAATGAATAAAATAGGAACTTGTTTTTCTTTAAACAATGACATTGTTGCCTTGCAGCAAGGTCCTTGCCTATCTAGGTGGGGTTTGCAAGTTCTCCTTGACCGGTCCAGGGTTTACTCAGCTTTTTGCCTATTGACTGCTGAGGACAGGCACAAACAACCATACATGGACTGAATGGGTATAGAGGATGGATGGATGTTTTAATGACATCGTTGACATGGAAAGTCCACATCATGATGCAAAATCACTGTAAATAACTGAATTATGATCTTATATAGAAAAGTTGATGTTTGCTGTAATGGTATTAGGTATAAAGTTTGAGAAGCACTGGTTTAGATCAAGCCATATGTATATATCAGAATGACCTAGTCAAAGTCCTGATCTACATCCAATTGAGAAGTTGTGGTAAGACTTGAAAATGGATGTTTAGAAAAACCATCCATCCAATCTGATGAAGCTTTTGGCAAAAAAAAAAAAAGTCTTTAGATGGGGAAAGCGGGTCCAGACATACCAAGAATGATTTGCAGCTGTAATATCAGCCAGAATGGTTTTACAAAGTGTTGACTCAGGCAGGCTGAAAGCAAATGCCCTTCAAACTTATTTTGTATGTATAAAACTTAAGGAACAATATAAATTTTTTTTCACTGCACAATTTTGCACTACTTTGTGTTGGTTTATCACACTACCTTTCAACATAGTAGTGTTTGTGGTTGTAATTTGATGAAATGTGAAAAAGTTCCCTTTTGGTATGCAATGTAACAAGGTGTGCGAGGATTTAACAGTGCTCTGTAGGATATTATACATGTATGTAAAAGTATGAGAAAGGTCCTTTGCTTGCTGTCACAGTTTTATTCTGTTAGTTCATACCTCCTCATCAACGTCAGGTCTTAGATCTGCGCCATGAAAATGAACTTCTTTTGATCATTTGCCACAAGCCTGCTACATTTCTCTTCACTTTCTTTCTCCTTCATATTTCAGATTAATTTCTTTTTGAGAAACTGTCACAGGAGACAACCCCCTTTGATGCATGCAAAGTTTATCAAAAGGCTTCAGAGCAGCTAATTATTCTTCACACTTTCTTAGCATTACATCTTTGACATTATAACACTCAAACAAAACTGTACATGTGACACGAACTCCAAGAAGGATAGCTTAAAATTTCCTCACAGGGAGTTTTTATTCTCAGAGTATTTAAAAGTTTCTGTCATGTTAAATTAATAAACTGTAATTGTTCAGTGGCAATTTCTGATGTACAAAAGCCTCAATAAAGGGCCCCCATGAGGAGATCAAATTGTCAGTTCTCTTAGACAAAGAAGATTGAAGCATTTTTATCTAGATAAAGAGAATGGGAGCATTTCACTCAGTTTCATGGGTATCCGTTTAAAATAAGCACCCTTTAACTATTACTATTAAATAAGGCAAACTGCTGATCTTCTGTTAATTATGAGCCACAAATAACAAAAGTTAATAGCTGTACTAATTCTATAAACAATTTAATAAATACATTTAATTATTATATATTTGATGGACTGGTGATCTGTCCAGGGTGTACCTAGACTCTTGCTCAATGACCGCTTGAGGCAGGCGGCAGCCCACTCTGCATCCCTGCGAAAATAAGTGGGTATGAACAATGGATGGATGGAATTATGTGTTCCTTAAACATCACTTTTATGTATGTGCAAAGGGTACAGACAAATGTGCAAAAATGTTAATGCATAAACAAAAAAAAAATACATGTTGAGCTGGGAGAGGATTCTTTGACTGCAAATACTACTCTGCCTTTTGAAGGAGCTCTGTGCAGCTGGCCAACGGGTTCTCCAGGGTCATCCTCTGCACCAAAGTCAGAAAAAGGTCTGTTCCATCCTCACCACATAGCCAGGACTTCTCCTCAATCTGTTCAGTGTGGCAAGTGCATATTTGCAGAGCAATTTTATTCTTCGTGTGTATTTAGATTCTTGATTACTTTGTGTCCAATAACATTTTCATGTTTACAATGAGTTTTTCTTCCCACATCCAGGCCTGATTACTGAGACCTCTAGACTCATGAAATTGCTTAAATTGGAACTGAGCTCCAAATGCAACATATAATTTCATGCTTTAAAGTAGCTCAAAAAACATGAGAAATAAAGTCACTGACTATGCTATTAGGGTCACAAAGCCATTTCTAAAGCCTTGGGATTCTACCTAAGTACGTTAAGATTGATTAAAGAAGAAAACAAGCAACAGTAATCAATCTTCCCAAGACAAGTTGGTCTACCAAAATTAATCGAGGAGTACAGTGATGACTCATCCAGGACAGAATGTGTGAAAGAACCCAGAACGATGCCAAACGCACTGCAGGCCTCACCCACCCCGGTTAAGGTTAATGTGTCGTGTTTCAAAGGTCTCATTCACTCATTTTTTAAAATAAATTAGCTGTAGTCTCCAGTATGAATGAATGCCTTGTGAGCCGTTTTATGTAGAATAAATGCTCTGGCGCTCATTATTACTCATGATATGTAAACGTCTCGCCTTCGATTGGCTAACAGCACTCTTATGCTGCCTTCGAACAAATAATCAACTTAACTTACTTCACTGGCGGTGTTCCAAGACAAATTCCAACAGTTTCTTCCTCAGTTTTTGTTTCTAGGGTAAAAAATGCAACGCTGATGTGCTAGGTCCACAAATAAACAAAGCCCTACCCTGTTCGGCAATGCCGTGGAGTTGCTAGCAGTTAGCTTCCCTGCTAACAATTAGCTTCGGCTTCTAACTTGTACTAGAAGACGTTGCTCTGCTCTCTGCAGGCTGCCAAATCAGCCTTCTCGTGGGCAGTCGCAAGCCATGGTAGGCAAGACAATGAATACTAATTTTCCTTGTGATACAGAAGGGACTGGCTTTTTCTGACTCGCTTCTCTGGCTAATGCAGGCAATGGGGGTTGGAGAAAATGTTCACCTGCAGCATGCATATGCAGCTCAAAGTGACTGATCCTATTTCACAAAGAACAAGTATTACATGGTTAACAATGACAAAAAAACGGAGAAAAATGTACATCCACTAGAAAGGGCCATTCCAATTTTGCCAAAAAGGATGTTAATAATCACCAAGACCTTTGGGAAAATATTCTGTGGACTGATGAGACAAAATTAATCTGTCCAATCCATTTCATGCAGCATAAAACTAATGACCAAATAACTACCAAATAACCCTGAAGGAGAATTTTTTGACGTTCAGCTTCTCTTCTAAGCCCACAAAGAGCCAAGCAAGTTAGTCATATGCCTGCATCTGCTGACTTGTATAGGGGCAAGCCGGCTTTGCAGATTGAGGGACTGAAGTAGTGCTGATATATGGTTTTTGTGGCCAACCAGCAGCATGATTTGTCAGCATAAAAAAAAAAGACTAAAAAGCCATATTTGGGTAGAAGAGTAAGAATGTGAGGTATATAACTCCAATTTTAAGCATTTGCTCAGTTAATAAAGACAACTATACTTATGGCTACATGTACATCAAAATTGAGCTTTGGCAAAAAAATCGAGCTAACAGCTTAACCAGAATGGGAGCCTTTATCTCAGTTAACATGTTACTCAGAAAATCAAATGATTGAATGAAGTGTGTTCGAGTCCACCTTGCTAGGTGGCGACATGCGACCTTTCACCGGTTGGCCCAGAGCGTCACACAGATCGTAAACAAATGCTGACAGCAGTGAAGCAGACGAAGTAAAAGCAGGATATGCACAATGCATAAAGAAATGGACGACAACAACCCTGCAGCACAGTACATTTTGTAAGTACCGTACTCTTTAATCATGTTACACTTGTTGTTGCTGCTCATTGCGGTGTCATTTTTCCCGCTTCCGTGGTCCCGTTACTTCCCGAAAGGGGTGTGCCCGGGCTGATAATAGCTTGACTAAGCTGCCTCTTCTGTTTACATGCAGAGAAACTCGTTTTCTAACCGCACTATCTGGGTGCGTTAGCTCGATTAATAGAAGACCAGTTCGGTTCGACTCCCGTCAGACTAAGGTGTATAGATACATTTCCAAGTCCAATTTCAGTCAGACTAAGGCAATAATTCGGTTTTCTCTTACTGTATGTAAACGCACTGACTGATTTAACAGTCGCATTGCCTGTGTATTCAATAAATAAATACATAAGAGCAGGGCATCACTCAGAAAAAAAACTGATCTTTAGCCTCATGACACACTATTAACAAAAGCAAGACTCCAACCAACAGGAACAATAATATATTGGCAGGCAAAGTGTGTATTCTTAAAAAGGCTACATGCAACTTTTCCCCAAAAATAAACATAACAATAGCCTTTTCATTTGACCATTTATGACTCAAACATCTCCTGATGAGCATACTGACACCTTGTCAGCTCACAGTGGGTGCACCTATAAGGCTGTATCCAATTTTTCCTATTTTCTGTCGGGTCGGATTTTTCGCGCGCTGTCTGCGGATGTGACGTCAAGCGTCAAGCGCCACCACAGCTAGTCAGCAGTTATCATCTATATATCATATCAATCATATATATTGCAAACAAACTTAGTTTCTCAAACAATATATTTGACTGTTCTTACCTCTTTAAACATAATGTTGACTTCTTTGCAGCGGATGACTTGTGAAGTGTGCACGAGAGAGCGAGCAGAAAGGAAGAGCAGTTCTGTTTTTTGCCCACAGGTGTAAGACGCGAGTTTAAATTTCAGAAAATTGCATGTAGCCTCTTTAACAGCTGGAAACAACAACAAATATTGCACTCCACACTGTTGTTGACAATGTTATCAAGGGGCACAAAGACATTGTGATAATAACATAACTTAACAGTATCTATTAGTCTTTTTCTTTTTAGTTTGAACTGACATTAGGTATAAAACCAAAGGTGCACTTATGCACCCAGAGAAATGAAGGCACTCTGCAGTAAAATAAGTCAGCTTTTAAAAATAAACGCAGCATATTGATATCTGTTACATGATTAGCATCTACTGCAAGTCGGCCCCAAAGAGCTACCTGTATTGAAGTCAAAATAGCACATTATCTTATAGTAGACTATAATTAGATTACAGACAATTAGTTGAATTTATCGGTTGTCATATCAGGTACTAAATTATCTAAAGGTAGGTATGGATAAAAACTAATTGCTAATTTACACAGAAGTAAAAACTTTACATAGTGAAAAGAACTGTAAATGCATAAAATGGTAGTGGGCTTAAATGCAAATCACCCCCCCCTCCCCCAAAGCACTTTAAAAGAGCACTGAAATAAGATGAACATTCTAAGCAACCACACTTTTTAAAGCACAACCACCGTTTTGTTGTGACTTCTTTCAACATGATATTCAAAGGTTTTCTCTTAAGATTTCCCTGATATAAATCAAGCCAAATTGCCATGTCAGTAATGAAAGCCTATTCAACTCAACACCATAAAAACAACCCCCAAAGATCCACTACATTTTGAACACATCTCACATTGAGATCTTTATGGCCTTTATGAGAAACAGTATGTTTCTCATTCAAACATGTTCAATGCTCTTGTCATTCCCCTTTCTCAACAGTACTCAATCTTGTTCACACAATCTCTGCAAAGATCTTTGAAAAGGGCCTTTAGCTGTTCACATCAGTTCCTCTGGGTTCCTTTGTAACCTTTAATATTAAACACCTCGCTAACAGAGCGATGCATGTTGGTTGACCATTGCCAAGAGCACAATAGTTCCTTAAAGGGTAAACAGTCTGATTTCTACAATCCAAATTTGTTTTTAAAAGAAAAACAATGCCGTCTTCCAGAAAGAACTGCCCCACAGTGGTTTCCAGAAACTCTCTCTCTTTGTATCATGTCTACCATCATTCTTTCATAATAACTGGGTGCTTGTAACGGTACTTTTTAAAAACACCTGATCTCAAATGAACAACAAAGGACTTAATTCAAAAGGCACAGTGATATAAGAAACCTGCTTATAAAATTTTCTATCTCATGTTTTAATTTGCTTGGTTCAAAACACATTTCCCCTTTTGCACCAAGAAAATTGTTCCTTTATTGGTCTAATCAGAAAATGGCACTCCCAAATTTTGCTTGCTGAAATGTTTTTTTAGAGTATTGCTTTTGTTGGGTGCTCTTAGTTTATTTTGCCTGGATTTTGCTTGCTCAAGGCTGCAGTTTTTCCTGTCCTTGGGGCACTTTTTCCTTCCATTCAACTTTCTATGAATATGCTTGGACACAGCCCTCTAAACAGCTAGCTTCTTTAGCAATGATATTTTGTTGCTTACCCTCGTTTTTTGCGTTTACATGCAGTGAGGGAAAGCAGAATTATTGCCTTGGTCCGACTTTTGAAATGTATGCATACACCTTAGTCTGGGTGGAGTTGACCGAACTTGACTTCTGTTAATCGGACTAATGCACCAAGATAATCCAGTTCGAAAATGTAATTTCTCTGCATGTAAAGTCCAGCCAAGCTATTCACTCTGATACTCAAACTATTTACAGGAAGTAATGAGACTGCGGAAGCGGGAATAACAACACCAGTACACAACAACACAGCAGTGCGAAAGGGCGCATGACGCCACCTAGCGTCGCGGTTATTTAACGTTCTCGATATTCTAATTTTCTGATATGTGAAGTTTTGGATTTTGGTAATTTGCAAGCCATAATAATCAAAACTACTATTAGATGTTTTAATATTAACATAAAATAAATAATAGCTTGAAATATTTCACTCTGTGTAGTAAATCTATATACAGTTATATTTTATATTCAATCCTAATTCACTCAACACTTTTCAGATTTTACTGGCCAAAGTTTGAAAACTGATTTATAGCTTTCTTTCTAATTCACAATTATGCACTACTTTATGTTTGTCTTTTGATAAACAATCTGGAAAAAAAATCACATTAAGATTTGTAATTGTAACGTGGCAAAATGTGGAGAAGTTCAAGAACTATAAAGACTTTTGCAATGCACAATGTGTGTAAAATCTGTCAGATCTTCTAGGATCTATGTTGGCATTTTCCTTTGTTTGTTTTGAGGAGGTGGATCTGTTTTATCTTTATCGATTTCCTTGATAATGTAGAAAAGGATCCCACAGACAGGGCTAAATAGATTACAGTAAGCCCTGACTAGATTTGCAAACACTGGGTGTCAGGGTTACATAGTGTTCTCCAGAGCCTACCAGGATACAAGGATGCTACTGACTTTGCCTCCTTGATCTAATTATGTGCACTCACAGGCTGCAGTGTGATGCGTTCTTGGAAGATACAGAGTTTATTATCGCTCAGTAACGAGGAAGCTTGAGAACAGTCAGACACTTTAAAAAGGCGGGAGAAAAGAAGTTTGAGCAGACTTTGAAAGCATTAGTTGTTAAATAAAACATGGATGGTGTGGGCACCTTACTGCATCCCCCGCAGTGACTTTTGTCTGATTATTCTTGTCATTACCCGGTAGGTGTGAAGAGGAGGAGAAAAAGCAGCTTCATCCCAGACTATATTCTTATTGTCAAATCTCTATGAAGCATCCTTTAAAGGAGATTTGGTACTGCGTGTGCAGAAGGGTCCCCGCTTCCCTCCATCCTTTCATCCCTGTCGGCTCACTTCCTCTCATTCACCCCATTAATTTGCACGAGTGCCAAAATTAGCAGATGACTAGCTAACTAAACTTCACATTTTGGCCAGGAGGGACATGACTGAAGAACTTGTGTTTAAATTAATAAGACTTAGAAAAAAAAAAGTTAACAGATTGGGGAAACTGTGTCATTAACTGATGAAACCTAAGCTAATGCAGTAGAGGATCAGTGTCTGCATGGAAAAGGAAGAACCTTTGATATGAAGTCGACAAAATAACTTCGGAACGATGCGTTCAGGAATGGCTGACGATTGCAAAACAAATTCTTGGCGGTTTTAAGTTCACTGTCCAACACCTGATATTGAATTATATCATCCACCCATTTACAGCAACACTTACAGTATTGATCTGGAGGGTTTCAAGTGAAGTTCAGATGAACAGGCAACCCATCAGGCCCAATGTCAAATATAGTACAAATATAAAGGGATAGTTTGGAATATTTTAACAGAGGTTCTGTCATAATATTAACAATTAATATCCTACATGCAGTAGATATTAACAATTAGCATCTTCATTTAGTATAAATTAGGGGTGTAACGGATACAGAATCAGAGAATAAAAAAGGTTTAATTTGCTTTAAAGTTGTTTTATGTTTTGACAATCAAGTGTACAAGATGTACTTGAATGCACCATAAATGCACGGCTTTTGAAATAAAACCTAAACTCTGGTCAAAAGGGACTCATCATCACAGTAACACCGTTATCGTAATTTTTTGGACTATAAGCCCCTACTTTTTTTTACAGGCTTTGGACCCTGCGTCCTATACAACGATGCGGCTAATTTATAGATTTTTACTGGCTAATGGTCTCTGGGGGGCACTGTAGCAGGAAGCGTAAAATTGAGGCAGACATGGAAAACACACAAAGAAATGTAGCTTTTAAGTTAAAGGCAATCGAGCTGGCCGTCAAAGAAGGAAATAGAGCTACTCCACGTAAGAAAAGCACCCAGAGAGTGCAGACCTTTACCAGGGCCACAAATTTTACCTTTTGGTACTTTTCCAATAAAATGTCCCTTTTTTGAGATGCGTGGCTGCGCTCATCCAGTGAGAGTGGAGATTCGGGGCTGCTGCGCGACGGGAGCCGCTTGTGAGCTCTCTGACATAGGAGAGAAGTGGAGGTTAGCACTGCTGGTCGGTGGGTGGATACACGCTTCATGTCGGATCAACCCCAGAATTTAATTAGTTGTCCCTGGTTCCATTCCGGATATGTCCTGAAAATGTCATCAAAATCCATCCGATGTGAAAATTTGAGATCTAACCCTTCAAAGCTGCAAATATGACGTTATCTGCAACTTTCACTCCTTTTGTCTGCAATGGGAGCCATATTAGATTCTGAATTCAGCCCTGATGAGCTCAGACTTTCCCATTCGTAATTTCAACTTCAGGGTGAGACTTCAGTGGATATGTTTTGGACTGGGAACTCAGAAAAACGTAGCTTATTTGTAATTAAGCTTTGAATATAGCTGTGATGATAGTTGAAAGGGTTATTAGTTTTTACACAAACTACTATTATGCTTTTAAGACCAGAGTTGTTTTAAGATGGATGGAATTTGGTCTTGGTCAATCTGTCAAGACTTCAAACTCTAGGGGCGACAAATATAGATTTATACTGAAAGATGCCAAGAGTCATGTGCAGCAGTTATCATATGAACCGAGTATAACCTTTAAATAAAATGTTTCAAAATTCTGGACATCCACTATAAATAACTTAGATACAGCCTTAATATATTTATTAGGCAAAACAACAAAGCAAAACTGAAAAACACACTAAACATCACTTCACTTATATATAAACTGGATTAAACATAAAAAAGGCATTCGTCTGAATATATTTGGGCATTAGTGGAGAAAACATTACCAAATCGCTTAAGCATAAAATTTCCCATTTTTACAGCCAATATCATTTGATCATATGAGCCTGAAGAGGTTCTCATGATGGAGGACCAGCGGCTCATTGTTTCAGGTAGTTTACATCCCTACATGGTGCCGTGCAGGTTTAAAAGGCATGCACATGAAAAGGTACTGATGCCATGAATAATGCACATTGTTTGCTGGGGAGACTGAAAGAACTGCAGATATCAGATTCCCATGACGCCTAATAACTTCAGGATAACTGCCAAGCTTGTGCAAAAGAAAATGCAGAGAAGGCAAATATGATATTCACAAACAAAACGTAATGCTATGGAGACTTCATACAGTACTTTCCATCCCCCTGATGGATGGATCTAACCTTGATGCATGTAGCCATATTTGATCATTTCTTTATCTTAGATTAAAAGCTTGAGAGGAAGCTGGTAAATTATGGGGTTGTTGTTAAGCTGAGAGTCCCAGACCAGGGAGATAGTGGCACTTTGCCAGGAAAGAAGCCCTCTTTCATGCCAGAACACTTAAACCTCATTAGAATGGCTTTAAAACATTCTCTCACTACAAACCCCATTTCAGGCCAATTAAACTGATTTGAGAAATCAAACATTCAACATAAAAAAGGAGAGAACATTAATGCACTGACAGCTATTTCATCAGACTTTGTTTCTGCTGGCAGCACTTACAAAATTACTTTGCAACGGTGAAACTGCAAGAGTAAAATAGTTAAAGAGATGCATATCCGCTCAGTGAGGGCGGGGTGAAGGCATACATGTTTGAGAAAAGAAAAGCAAGCAACTTCTCTCCTGCCAAGAAAACCCGCTGCCAAGAAAGCCAGATAATGTAGACAGATTTCCTGCAGTCAACATCCAGCATTCACATTCAGACTCCAACTGCATAAGAATAAACCCCATCATTAAATGTATTCTGATTTGTTGACCTAAAGAGGAAAAGGAAACAGATGATGGATATCAATGATAGTTGACATCAATTAAAGCCAGATTTTTTTTAAACAATGCTCATTATTATCGCTGTAAATTTCTTCACAAAAGCTAAAAGCAATCATCCTCAAGATGCATCAATCACATTAAAAGCTGGATCCGTAAAATGTCAGGTTAGTATATATATATTTACCACTTTAGGCTATAACCAAACTCTACTGACTGTATGAAGTAACATTAATATGTGGCAGTCCTCAAAAAAGATATATATTCAGGAGTCAAAGAAGTATTATTCAGTATTTATTTGATGACTGAGTAGACACATCTGTCAGAAACTAAGATGGATGGAAGATGAACACATGTGCTCGAATCATCAACAGTGTGTATTTAAGTAAGAAAACCAGTCTGTCTTTTCCTTCAAAAGCTGCATTAGGGGTTTGGTTTTTAAAAGTGGTTGTATGTAAAAGTGGGTCTTTTAAACCTCTGGGAATCGAAACATGAATGCAAAAAAAACACACAAAAAAACCCAGCAGATGATGGCGATGATCTACATTCGTAAAGCTGATGTCAGGATTCAGCATCAATAATGTGGTTAACTGGGACTAATGCACGGGATCAAGCAATTTGCACACCCTTCAAACAATTAAATGTACACTGCCTAGCAACAGTATTCTTTCCCTTGAAACTTCTATGTTTTATGAACGGATTTAATGCGAAAGGCAAAGCGGCACATAATTCTGCAGTAAAAAGAAATTGAGACTGTTGTCTGAAGGTGACATGGTATACAACACTGCTTACAAAAATAAAATAAGTCTGGCCTGGCTTTGGTATTCAGCCTCTTAAGCTGACACACTTTAATAAAATCCAGCACAACCAGCTACCTGTATTTTTACTGAGATTAATATAGGTGAAACTAAAAAAAAAATCAAAAAAATGTATTTACAAGTATTATTTATTTCAACTAATTCAACTTAAAGGTGAAACTAATATGGTATAGACTCGTTATATGCAAAGCAAAAATATTTCAAGCCTTTATTTGTTATAATTTTGATGATTCTGGTTTACAGCTTATGAAAACCCCAAATGCAAAATCTCAGAAAATTTGAATATTGTGAAAATGTTAAATATTTTATGCTCAAGGTGTTACACTAATCAGCTAATAAATCCAAAATGCCTACAAAAGTTTTCTGAGCCTTTAAATTGTCTCTCAGTCTGGTTCAGTAGGATTCACAATCATGAAGGACTGCTGACCTGACAGTTGTGCAAAAAAACATAATTGACACCCTCCATAACAAGAGAAAGCCTCAAAAGGTAATTGCAAAAGACTTGCTGTATTAACGCACATTAATAGAAAGTTATGTGGAAGGGAAAACTGTGGAAGAAAAAGGTGCACAAGCAGCAGGGATGACCACAGCCTGGAGAGGATTGTCAGGAAAAGGCCATTCAAAAGTGTTGGGACCTTCACAAGGAGTGGACTGAGGCTGGAGTTAGTGCATTAAGAGCCACCACACACAGATGGATCCAGGACATGGGCTTAAAATGCAATATTCCTCTTGTCAAGCCTCTCCTGAACAACAGGAGAGGCTCGACAATGTCAAATGTCAAAAGGCAATGTCAGAAGCATCTTACCTGGGCTAAAGAAAGAAAGAACTGCAAATGTTGCATCTCATTTGGAAACCAAGGTCCCAGAGTCTGGAAGAATGGAGAGGCACACAATCCAAGATGCTTGAGGTCCAGTGTGAAAGTTCCACAGTCTGTGTTGATTTGTCGAGCCATGTCATCTGCTGGTGTTGGTCCACTGTCCTTTATTAAGCCCAGAGTCAACGCAGCCATCTACCAGGACATTTTGGAGCACTTCATGCTTTCTTCTGCAGACGAGCTTTATGGAGATACTGACTTCATTTTTCAGCAGGACTTGGCATCTGCCCACACTGCCAAAAGTACCAAAACCCGGTTCAATGACCATGGGATTACTGTGCTTGATTGGCCAGCAAGCTCGCCTGACCTGAACCCAATAAAGAATCTATGGAGCATCGCCAAGAGAAAGATGAGAGACATGAGACCGAACAATGCAGAAGAGCTGAAGGCCGCTATTAAAGCATCCTGGTCTTCCATAACACCTCAGCAGAGCCACAGGCTGATGGCATCCATGCCACACCGCATTGAGGCAGTAATTGATACTAAAGGGGCCAAAACCAAGTACTGAGTACATATGCATGATTATACTTTTCAGAAGTCCGACATTTCTCTATTTTAAATCATTGTTTTATTGATTTCATGTAGTATTCTAATTTTCTGAGATTTTGAATGTGGGTGAGATTTTGAATGTGGGTGTTTTCCCCTAATCTACATTACTGCTAATAAATCACTAATTTAAAAATGAATCTGATTCAAATTTATAAACTCAAAATCAATTTGAAGGAGGAATTATTGACCTTCACCTGGAGCAACCTTTATTTTAAATAATAGGACGAAGGTGATTTCTGTATATTTCTCCAGATAAAAATCTATTAGGATGAACAGTAAAAACAAAAATTGGTAACATATGTAATCAAGAATTAAATATTAATCCCACAAATAGCAATTTACCAATCAGTCAATGAAGATAACTGAAAAAAAATCTAAAGCAGAAGATTCTAACACTGAACTGCTAAAAATCTAATGTTTATGAAGAGTTTGTCTCTCTCTCAAGGTTTGGTTGGGAGCAAATGTTGCTCATCCAAACTTTCTAAGATAATATTAAATGTTTTTCTGGCCAATTCTGGAGCCGTCACATCAACGCCCACAATTCCTTTTGATGGTTTTCAGCTGTGACCAACTCCTCAAAAAAGCCCACATCTGTTTACTGCTATGTGGGACAATAGTGTCGATCAACAGCACACTCCATCCTCCTTTAGTATGCGTGCTGCCATTTTTGAGCCTGCTTAATTTAGCCTCTTCTTCAGTGTGAATACAGAACAACCTCCAAATCATACTTGAATTAGTATGCAGAATATGATGTTGATCCAGCATTGGTTGGGAGAAAAGTGGCTATAGACTCAACAACAGCAGCCGTGAATCTGTAATTGTAGTGTGCTCCAAAGCTAGGACTCGATGACATTCAACAAAAAAGGTGACCTCTGATCAGTCCAAAGTGTTGTGTTGGAAATATTTACCAGCATTGAGTTTGAGCGTCCGTTGAAGGGTTGGGGCTGAGTGAAGAAATCGGTGTTGTGGTCGAGCCGTCCGTGCCCTCCATACTGAACTTCGTCTGAATCCAGCTTGATTTTGTATCTGACAAGGATCGGGGTTAAGGTGCAATAACGGTGGGAAACTAGCTTAAGAGCTTGAAGACAAAAGAAGATAAAAAAGAAAAGGTTTTATCACCAGTGCAGACTTGGTTTAGGAGTGCTCAGGTGGTGTATACTTTCTGAAATCCTCCAAATCATTAGCATTCATCTCCTTCCCAAAGCACTAAAATGTGCTTTACATGAACAGAGTAATTCAGTTGGGGTTCAACCATGGAGTCAGTTTATTTAATAGGGTGGATAAATAGTGATTGATGATGAATTTAAATAAGTTGCAACAGATGTTTTCTTCTTTAAAAAAAAATTCACCAGAAAACACGTTTTGATCTATTCAGGATATAATTACTTCCAACTCCTTAAAATTATGAGTAAAATAATTACATACGCTAATCATGAGGATGAACAGAATTAATTTATTACTTTTCTGAACTCATTTGAACTGCTCTTTTTTCAAGATGGAATGATTATACAAACAAATTTTTTGAAGAACTTGTGTGCATGTCTGAATTACTTTATTTTCTAATCCACAGATTCAAAATTGAATATTTAAATAATTACAAAGACCCTTACTGGCTAAATATCTGAACACTTAATACTAGAAAAAAAGTAGAGCTAATTTCAACTTTGCTTTGATACATAAATGTTCATAAATTTACAACATTGTAAACATTACAGCTGTTATAGAAGTTTTCAACTTTCAGGTGGCTACCTGTTGATTTGACGGTGAAGAATGTGGAAGTAATCCTAATTCTTTATTGTTTCACAAATTTTGTTCTGGACATGAAAGAGCCCATCAGCATGATGCTGCCACCACCATACCTGACAGTTTATTTTTTATTTTTTCTAACATGTCCTTTCTGGCAGTGTGGCGCTCAGAACTGGTGTCTGAGTACAAAGTAAAAGCCCAACAGATTTACTTTGACAAGTGGAGCACTACAGCTTTTGCTATAGTACTCCGCTTGATATATGTGTGTAAGAAATTTTTATTAGAAATTGCTGTGTTTTTTTTCTGTTATTATGAACACGGAGACGGAAAATAATGGGGAAGAAAGAAGAAAACATTCCAGTTCGCCTTCACAACCGGAGGACGGCAGGGAGAGGGAAAAACAGTGACGACAAAACAAATCAAACAATGCAAACCGAGAACTACACAACCCACAAATAGATCACAACCCAGTAATAGATACATCTGTAAACACCAGAATCCCCGCACCTGTGTGTGTGTGCATGTGTGTGTATGAGCATGCTGGTGCTTATAAGGTTTCTCCATACAAGTGTTCAATAGCTGGTGTGAGGAGCAATCAATCTGCCTCCCAGAAATTGACACAGACATCCAAAGGACCCCCAGAGCACAGGAGCCCCAGGCAAACCAACGCACGCCAGAACCCCGAGCACCCAAGCCCACCCTAGACCCACCCAGGAGCAGCACGGCTACCAGACCAGTAGCCCATGCCCGCCAGTGCAACCCCCAAGGCACCGCATGCAGCCACCAGGAATTACCACCCATGGCCACCAAAGCCCCACCCCAGAAAGGGGCCAAGGCACCCAGCACCTGATCCGCCTTGTGATCCCCACCTCCAAGGACCTCCCCCAGGCACCCCTAACCCCAAAACCCCCCACATCAGCAACAATGTCCCATATGACAAAACCAAAGGCCCCCCACCCCTACTAGGTGATGGAGCCGATCAAAGGAGCCCAGAGAGATTGATCAGATGTGGAAGCTGTCTCAAGACCAATATGGTCCAACAAGAGATCTTGATACTGATTAATATTAAAAGCATTTTTATTTTTTCAGTTCAGGATAGTTTTCTTAGCGATGAATAAGGCAACGTAAACCATTTGAAGTGACTTTGTCTCCAAACAAGCAAACTGAGGGAGAAGGTGGAATATTACATTTCAGACATTTTGATAAGTCCTCACATATCTGGCACCAAAGCGCATGATTATAATTATCCGGTATATTGCCTGTGCATTGTAAGCAGGTATTAGACGACGTAAAACCCATCCTGAACATTCGTTGACCTGTATAGTGTACTCTGTGAAGGATTTTGTATTGTATTAATTGTAAACTGGGATTTTTAGTTCTTTTCAAAGTTCTTAAACATATCTGAGAGCAGAAGTTTAGATCCACATCCCATATAGTGTAATTAATGTATTAAATGGGATAAAGTCTGTTCCTTCAAATATATGTTCCACGTATTCAATTCCTTTACACCTCCAGTCTGGAAAATGTATACATTTTTTTTGCAGGATGTTGGGATTATTTCAGATGGGCGAACGTCTGCATGGGATTAGTGAGGACTCTGTCATCTTTAGAAACTCCCACCATGCTGTCAGAGAGGAGCTGATATTAATGCTTCTAAAGCATTTGTGTCGTTTTTTATTTGAGCTAATAAATGGTAGGTCTGAAATTTTTATCTTATTGCATAATATAATTTAACCATCTTGAGATGTATTGGAGCCCATTGGCTAAGGAATAATGATGAAAGTTCAGTAGATCTAGACCTCCTTTTTCTTTGGTCTTCTGTAGTGTTTTTATGCCAATACGTGGGGGTTTATCTTTTTAAAGAAATTTAGTGACGGAAGAGTCCAGCCATGTAAACCAATCCTGTTATGATTTGCTTGGGATCATTGAGAATAAGTTAATTCTGGGCAAAACCCTCATTTTTATTTGTCTAGCACACTTTCAACAACAACTTAATTCAAAGGGCTTAGGTGTAAGGTTGAAAACAAGAATTTCCAGTTAACTCTATGTATGCTTTTTCTGCATCTAGAGATAATATATTAGTTTCATTGTTTTTACAGTAAGAATAATCTATTAAATCTATTAATGTACGTGAATTTGTGGATGAATGCCTCCCTTTTATAAAACCAGTTTGGTCAGGATGTATTATAAGAGGGGTTACTTTCTCTAACCTTTTTGCGAGGACTTTGCAGATTATTTTAAGACAGACATTAATAAGACATATGGGACGATAGCTGGCAGGAAACACAGGGGGTGTTTCTCAATGTCAAGGAACGCCTTGCTTACGAGGACACTGTCCTTCCTTGGTCAAAGAAAACGGTTCAAGGGAACAGACTTACATCACGTGATCGCGGCTACCCAGGGCCCGCCTTTTGCTTACGCACTCCGTTTACGTCCCGGCTTTATACGCATAAGTTTCAATATAGATTTATAATGAGAGTTTACTTTTTTAATTGTGTATATATCGGTTAAATCAAATGTGAAAGCTAGTTAGTACCTGCTAGCAACCAAAGCTGCAACTTCGAAAATAACACGATGTATTCTGGGAAATTTTTGACCAAGGGAGGGCATCAAGGAAACTCCCCTGTGTCCTCGATACATGATTTTAATAGTGGACTAATGTAGGCAGCATTTATATTTGGCGAAAGTCTGCCATTTTCCTTGGTTTCATGCAACATTCTGTAGAACGTTGGTGCCAGAATATTCCAGAATTCTTTATAGAACTCTGCTGGAAATCCATCTGGGCCTGTAGCCTTATTATTGGCCTCCTGAAGTTCAGCCGCTGTTAGTGGTGAATCCAGGGCCAATGCTTGACGATCCGATAATTTAGGAAGTGTTCATTTATCCCAGAATTGTTCAATTTCATTATTTGATGGGTTTATCTCCGGTGAGTATAAAGCCTTGTAAAAAAGGTTTTTAAGGTGTTGCTTATTCTTTCAGAATCATATACTGCATTCCTGGTCTGGTCTCTTAACAGCAGATTTTGACGTTTTTTCTTTCCTTATTTTTAGATGGTTAGGCAAAAAGCTACCTGATTACCCTGGTTGACAGTTTAAAGGTTTCACCTAAACTTCTCCAAACATTCTTCTTGCTATTGTTGTCAAATAGCTTAATCTCTTCTCATCTCACTCTAAAATCCCAAGGCATTTGCTTTGTCCATGTAGAGAGCTGCAAAGTTTGATTTTGGACCAGACTCTTCTTTAGTGGTCAGCACCTTCTAAATCTATGTTGATGTTAAACTTGGTTGGACATTAACATAGTGTTTTTAGTCTGATGTTGACATCTTGGGTCAGAAGGTTGTAACTTGGGCACAGTTGAGTGTTCAAACATGAAGATGATCCAAAAAGACATAGTTTTTGGAATGGATTAGGCAGGCTGCCATTAAGCATATTGAACGGCCCCCCAAAATGAGATTACAAACATCTTACCGGAAGTTTGCGGATGACGCAAAAAAATCGTGTGATCAAGGGGCAACTTGCTTAAGGATATTTATTCAAACATTAGTGAGGGTGTATACATACATTTGAGCCTGTGTAGAAAAAAGAAAATCTCCAGCAAATTTAAATTTGGGCACTGAATTTTTGTCTTTAGAACTTATTGGAATGGTTTGTTATAGAACCATTTCACTGCTGAAAAAGAACAGCTCAAATGAGTCTTTAAAGGGCAAAATCTAAGATGAGTAGAAACTTCTAATTAACAATCTTCATACCTGCTGAGGTATTCATCACCCATGTTAGTATTCTGCTAAGTGAAAGTGGTGATTTAAATCTAGTTTTTATGCATAACTTCTAATTCAAAATTACACCAGTTTAGTGAGGAAAAAGAAGCTACATATCTGTAAGACTTAAAGCCATTATCAGGTACTTTTAAAGACCATCGAACTGAAGTCTGATGATCTTGTTTGTGAAGAGCAATAAGCCCATCAGGTTGACAAGGCATGGTATTTTGGCTTAACAGATTAATCTTTTTATTTCCTTTGCTTATTTGTGTTGAGTCTGTATTTTTTATTACCCATAAACGACTGAGGTATTTTAAGTGATATTTATTTAGAAAGATGAGAATCTGCTAACTTCAAAGTACAACTGCACTTGAAGGCATCCATATGCTTTAGTTTGATATTATCCAAACAAGCACTGTATCAGTTTTGTAGATCTAAACACCACAAAAACTCATATAATCCCCAAGCGAACACTGTTTTAACTGTATGTCAAATGAAATGTGTTCTGCTAATTATTCATGAGTTTTATATTTGACATTTATTCATTATCTGCTCTTTTGTGTTGAAGGGGTTAAGGAGCTGTGAAGGTTTGCAGATATAAGACAGATAAATAATCAAGAGAAAATGTGATGCCTTTGATCAGGTGTTGAGGAGCTTT
Organism: Valencia hispanica; assembly: GCA_963556495.2. NCBI lineage: Eukaryota > Metazoa > Chordata > Actinopteri > Cyprinodontiformes > Valenciidae > Valencia > Valencia hispanica. The sequence continues at coordinate 14,409,854 of OY747700.1, forward strand.
ATGTACTGTATGTGAGGAAGGGGGAGGAAGGCAATCCCACATACTGTCACTTTTTTCCCCCTATACTGTCTCTCCTCTGAATGAGGATGCAGAGATACTGAAGAGTAGGCCGATGGCAGCTCCCATTATGAGGCTCCCATGAATTGTGTGTATTCTGAAAAAGGAACCACAGTAGAAAGACATGGCATGAAATATGTAAATCACGCCATATGCTGTGTTGGAGGCTCCGGGATGTAGCCACCTTTCTTAATTCTCCCCAATTCTGTCCATCTAGCTCATTCAACCTCGCTTGAAGGGCCATTTTCCAAGGACGTTTTCAGAAAACTTTAATACAAGAGTGCTTGACATAAGCGTAGTACGCATCTTCTGTCTTGAGAAAAAAAATGGGTGTCAAGAGTCGGAGAAAATATATAGGAGACTAAAAACCTTAAGTGCCAAAAAGTGCACCTTGACAAAAAATGTTATATGTATATTTTACCCTGAAACTTAAGATACAAACTAATGGCAGAAACAGTCTCCCCTTTATAATATAATGTGAAAAAACAATTAAGATGCAGCGAGCAAGTTATTCATTATCGTCTATAAGGAATTAAATAAACAGTTGAGGAGGGATGTGAACAGTTCTCCTCATGTAAGACTTGCATTAGATTTGCATTGTTGGTTCAAGCACATCACAGATACCACGTGAGACCGAGATCTGGGAACTTTGACAGCAAATCAACACCATGAAGTCTATTATGTTCCAACATCAGTTCCACACTTGTTTTGCTGTGAAACTGGAACAAACCTTGATTTGAAGTAGTATGTGGTCTGCTTGATTGGGTAGGTGGAAGATCCACTTTGCATATGGCACTGCTTGTGCCAGCAGGTTCTTTCCCCCTAGACATATTGTCAGCAGATAAACAATGGACCCAAAGCCAGATGTCCATGTGAAATGAATAAAAAGATGAACTTTTTGGGGCCTCTTAGTAGATAACAGGGGTCAGGCTGATTCTTGCCGTTTTCTAGTATTAATTTATTTTCCTGCTTGCAATATTGTTTAAAACAATAAGTGACACATGCCAACTTCAGTGATCACACAGGTGAATGTTTGCTCTCAAAAGCACTGGTTGCACATGACCCCATCATTGATTGCGGGAACAAACCATTGCATTAGGGTACCTATCCCAGGTTCTGCTTATTCCACATTTGTGCTGATCCACTAGGCTAGCAATCTCAATTTGGCCCCTGTTAAAGTCACTCAGTCTTAGTCTCATTCTTTCCCTGCTTTCAACACATCAAATTCAAAACAATGAGTGAGTTTTCACTCACTGCATAACATATCCCACCCCTTTACAGGGGCCACTGTAATAAAGTAATCAATGGTTTTCACGCCAGTCATCAGTTTTAATATTGAGGCTGACTAGTGTCTATATGTATGTGTGCGTGTGTGTTTGTTACATAGAAAGTCCTGGGAATGAGGCATAGTTACAGTAATTTAGAGTTCCCTATCAAACTCTTCTGCAAGAAAGTGAGAACCACCACAAATTGGTAGTTGGAAGTGTTTGAGCGATTACATCTTTGTTAGTAGCTACAGACGTCTGCAGAGACAGCTTGGAGTTTAGCTGTGAGGCTCTGTGATCAATACAGCCTTTGTGAATAAAGAGGAAGATTAAAGAACACAATCAGTTTTACCCAATGACTAGAAAGAAAAGAAAGCAGACCGAAAGCTTGAAGATTAGAGTCATTGATGACCTGAAAACAATCATGCCATGACCACAATTTCAGTCCAAGCCACCACTTTGTTTCTCCATAAGCTCATTGTAGCTTTTCTACCTGTATGGAAGTAATAGCATGCCACCGTGGGTAAACAAGAGTTAAGTGAGCTCTGTGCACACATCTAAAGAATGTGGCATGGCCTTGTAAGTGTTATAAATGCCATGTCTAGTCTTTTCATAGTCAATGTCACCATGCCTTCTGATTTAAGTTACATAAAATGGGAACAAATGAGAGAGTGAATTTCTGTCATGGAAAACAAACAGCTAAAAAGGTAAAACAAATACATTTTCGACAGTGACTTGATTTTGAGAATGGTTAAAATGCTTGATATAAAGCAGGTATACAGATGCCAGCAGCATTCAAATAATACAAGCAGATTTGACACAATGATTAAATGAGATTTTAAGCAGCAATGGAAGAAGCTAATCTTTGAGTAAGTGTATTCAGAAGAATAACCCACATCAAGAAATGTATTTAGGCATTTATTTATCTATTTTTCTTCACAACAAATCATGTATGTCAAACTTCTGTCAACAGGACAGTATTTGATTTTCTCCTATAACATTTCAAAAGGTTTGGATAGAAACATAGCTCTAGCCTTCCTTTTTTTCCCTTTGAACAATCTACCAGGAATGTCCAGCATCATAGATCTCCCAGAATACTCAAACGTGGGTATGAGGTTCTTGCTCTTGTCTAGTGAAACATGAATGGAGAAAAGACCGCACACTTGATCTCCAGAGTGCGAAAAAATATATTATTCACTGGTCAGGTTTCAATTCAACTTATTCAAAAATTGAACAGCAAAAGGAAATGTCCACATTAACACCCTCTGAAGAAATAAACAAGTATCTATTGAGGTGCCATTTTCTACATTCACCTCTCTGTGAAGTCTTAACAGATCTTCATTGAACTTGCAACTAATCCACCAGCACATATTTCACATTTTCCCATCGGCATTAGTGAAACATTTAAGTTTGTGAGGACAGCAAAACTTCACTCTCAAACCTCGATAAAAACTGGTTGGCATGCTGCTATTTTCTAAAGGTTGTTCTGTTGATTTAGTTCGTGGCGAAGCAAAGATCACATCCCTGTTGTCTGGCTTTTTTTGGTCACAGTTCCAACTGGTTTAAACTTTTGCACCTTCACTCTGAAAGTAAATATGAGCAAGCTTTAAAAAGTTGCAATTTTCCCATGGCTATACCTGGCTTACTTGAATGGTGCATACACTGACCTTTGCTACTTTGGAGGCAGTGTGTGAAATCATATTTATACCTCAGGACACAGTAAAACACTAATTTGTATATCACTTCAGACCCTCTGAATGGAATAAATGTTAAATAAATGTAAAAATATTTAAAAGTCAAGTACATTTTTTAAAATGTTTCAAATAAAGTAAGTAAAATAACTATCTGACCCTGTTCTATGATATAAACTAGATAATCTTTCAGAATTTATATTTTCCCTAAGTCCTCCCCCGGCCTCTACAGCTAAAAGAATCATTTACGTGAGTCTAGCGCATTGACCAATAAATTTGCATATCCACTGTATATGAACAAGAACGCGCCCCAGTCCCCAGCGTGCACTACGAAGTGACGCACCTCAGTCAGCTTATGACACCAACAAAGATGTTAAACGTATAAATAAGGCTTTGGTTTGAAAAACCATTATCTCGGAAAACTCCATTGTAAAAAGTATGTAAATGCTGAGTCAATGCAGTGATGATCTCTCTGTTGACTCAGCTTTCCCTGTGGGTGCGCGGCCTGAGGTGTGGTTTTCAGCTCCTTCACGAATGGGAGGGGGAGCAGGGGTGTGATCTATGGGGAGCCTAAGTCAGGCCCATCTATTTCCGGTCCATGGATCCCCTACTGTCAAAAAATATGAATAAGAGTCAATGGAGCGATAATAGGTATTTTCAGATCCCATTTGAATATGTACCATGGATTTAACATATGTTTTAAAGACATTTTGATGTCGAAAAATTATTAATTTTTGACAGGTGGCAAGAGTTACTTTGGGTTTTGTCTGAAAATATGTAGTGGACTAGAACTGAAGAAGAAGAAGAAAAATGGCCGTGAGTGCAGCGAGCTTCACATCCTTCTTTCAGGATGAAGGAGGGAACATTAAAGTGGAGAAAACCACTATAAATCTGGCCAGGTGGAAAGTGGCAGCTATTAGAGAATAGAGTAGGCTATATAGAGTATTTAAATGCTAACTAATGTTAGCTGATGTCATATTACACATTTTTAAAAGTAAATAAATCAAAAATCACATGACAAACACAGTTGAAATCCACATAATTAGTTATTTAAATTGAGGTACAGAATAATTGTGATTTAGGGCATAATGCAAAACGGACCAGAAAATAACTTTTATGGCTCCATTGAGTTTTATCCATTTTTTTTTTTTTTGATCAGAGTACCCACGGGCCAAACGGAAGGGGAGGAGACTTAGGCTCCACAAAAGCATTTACATCTCAAAATCTCAGTTTTCAAACTCTGATAACTAATTTAACAGAGCTCCACTATTTTCCACTGCTGGTATAAGGCAGTTTATATAATGATGAAAACAGTCACAAAAAGCACAACCACCTCCACCAAGGCCAAACACAAGTTCAACTACACTGTAGCTGCAGTAACAGAGGCTTTCTGGTATACTAACTTGTCAATTAAATCCTTCAGATTCAGCTGACAGGCTTTTGCTTTGCCTTTTATTAGCTTTCCTCTGAAATCCACATTTTTGTCGATATATAAAATATTGTTTCGTCTTGATTTTTCTTATGTCTCCATTTACCAAGACCCAATATTCCATATAATTGCTTTTTGTGAATTCAAATACGGCATCAGTTTGCCATCAAGCTGGGTTAAAATTGTAAAATTTGACAGAATGAATATCTGAGTATGTGGATTAAAAGGATGAAATATATTTTATTTTAGAACCAGAAATCCTTGAAAAAATACATAAATATAACTTCAAATCAAATAAGTAAGTTTAAATCTAAGTTTTATAACAGAAAAAGTGCCTGTCACGACTGTAAAATCAGACATGCTTTTTCATATTAAATGACAATGTTTAGTTTGTAACGATGCCATCTGGAAACCGATCTTTGCCCAATCCTGTATAAAGAGACAGATTATTAATCTGTCAAAAGTAAAATTTTAACAGGAATATGTTTAATGGATGTGTGATTTCTCAATGAGAACACAGGAAAAGGATGCGGATAGCAGTTTTGTAACAAAGATAATCTATAAAGGAAAGGTTGGTTGGCTATGTGAAATTAAATGGATGAAAAGGACCAATATTAAAACTCTGAACTGCTTTAAATCGAGACTAAAAACTCATCTGTTTAGAATTGCCTTTGAGTAAATGATTGTCATATGTATCAAATATCTTCATGCTCTCTTGCATTACTGATGTTTCTCTTGCTTTATTGACTTTTAATTTCCAGTTATATTCTGTTTTTAAATCACCAAATCATGTAAAGCACCTTGAATTACCCTGTTGTTGAAAGTGTGATATACAAATAAAACTGCCTTGCCTTGCTAATATTTAACGACGCACTAAAAACTTTTGCTGTAGAATAAGGATAAAATCTCAGATTTGAGGGAAAGAAAAACCTAAATGTGAGGGAAGAGAAAAAAACAGGTCATGCCAAGGTTTACATAAATAGCTTGATTAGGGATTAAACAGCCAGACCAAGGAGGCAACTTGGAAGTTTGTAGGCATAAAGTTACTGAGGTAAGACAATGCTCTTGTATTACAGTTTTTATTTTTTTACGTGTTCATGTCAGTACTAAAGATCCTTGAACGATGTCAGTAAATGGGTCACCCATGCTCTCAAAAATCTTCATCCTGCATGTTCATTTAAAATACTTAACTGTGGCCGTTTTGTTATTCTTTCTTGTGTCTGAGCCAAATTAAGATGGGAACACTTGACTGGAAAGGCTGCCCATTTTAACTTTAACCCTCAGACTTCACGCCTTTAACCACCAAGGGTGGCGTTAGCTTGAAATGACAATTTAGCCCTAAACAACATGTAGAAAAACCAGCTGCAGATATATTTATACAGTTTTAATGCTGTTGATATGTTAAGACTAAGAGCTACTCCTCTAGACAACATTTTTCATGAGTTCTTCCTTCTCACTGGACAAACTATTAAGACATTTTCAATATATGAAGTCTCACTGTAGCTGGAGTCTTTCCCCATCACTCATGTCTTTGGTGGACTATGTGTTATGGACTGATGTTCAGATACAGTGTTCTGTATGTAATGTTATCACCCTTTGGGAACTTTCGCCTGCCTTCTCCACTGCCCTGTGTATTTCTCCACTTCAGTCATGGAAAATAATATAGTTACAAGCTTGAAAAACATATGAAAAGGAAAAGTTGTAAAATAATGATATATGCCCTTTCAAACAAGAAAAGCTAAGTTGAAACATGACCTTGCATGATTTGCATAAATGGATTCACTAACAACCAAATCAAATGTCTTTTTCCTTTTAAACCGTTTCTATGGTCACCCTACAGAGCCCCTAGACACTACAAGCTCTTTTGCAGTTGCATATAGGATAATTATGCGTGCAGTCATTTTTACATAGCGTTATGCTGTGAGCAAAGTTTAGAAGAAAAAGTTGAATCTTTTTCCTTTACTTACCTTATCTAGAAACTGATGATTTTTGAGTATATTGTCTATACACTGCAGTGCTTATTTTGATCAAAATTCTAGTGAGTAAGTGACACCATATCTACAGTTGAATTATTCTGCACGGCAGCCCAGGAAAAGCTCAGACAGAAAGCGAGAATGATAACCTGACACAATCGCAACTGCCTATTGGCACAGTGTAAATCAAAGACCAATCTGCCCCTACAGGTACAGCTTTCATGACGGAATCCAGCTGGTATTTCAAATACTCTAACCAGCCAGATAAAGACCACTGTCTGAAGATTGTGTCCACCATGAGATGGGGAGAAAATAATAAAAAGACACTGATGGGAGACAGCCCACTGAAAACCTGACAGCCATTGCATTTTAATGACCAGCGTATTTTGTTGAGGGGCTTTGCTTAACTTTTTCCAGAATGTACAAAGAGGCCAAACAGTCACTGAATGTCTGACTCAGGATTGATCCTGGTATTGTTATTTGCTTTAAAGTTAAAATTGCAGAGTTCTGACTTTTAATTTCTGCAAGTTTAAAGTTCAGAATAGTTACAGTTGCGGATTCCCTTTATAATTAAACGGACAGTTTTTATATTTAACTACAATGCTTGCTGTACTCAGACACGCCAGGTAAAGGCTGTAATGTAAACTTTAAATTTTGTAGCTTGCTAAGTCAAGTAAAAGCATCGGTGTTAGGATCCACTGCTAAGGGTTTGCCTGACAATGGTGCTATTTACTTTACAGCTTGGGGTATAACTCCTCAGAAGCTCAACCGGACATGCATTGTGGTAAACCCTTTGATCATTCCTCAGACTTTAACACAAAACTTCTGCAATCACACACCTTCTAACTTATTACCTCTTTCTTGATCATTGTAATGCATGTAGGATTCCTTTTTGAAGAGAGAGAAGTCCCAAGCTGACATAATGCAGTAGGTTTCCTATAAAGGACCCTTTCACATGCATGTGAATCTTCTGCAGACTGCATGATGCTATGACTGCCTTGCTGTATGATGAGTGACCTTGTTTGCAAATAATAAACGCTGAATATTGTTTATGATTTACTCTGATGCATACATACATTTGGGCTCACAGAGTATTTTTTTTCCATAATTTGTGTAAAAGGGGAGCTGTGATAATGTTACCATCGGCTCAAGAAACGGGACAGGACACAATATTGGGTTGACAAGAATGAGATGAAACTGAGCAATAATTTTGGGGAAACGTTTTCTTTTCACAGATAACATTTTCAGAAAAACGCAAACTGTGTCTTAAAGAATTTGACAATGGTGAAGAATAGCCCAATCCAGGTTTTATTGGTCCATATATTGCCATTCTTTTGCTATGCTATGTTTAATTGCAAGAGGATCCAAATGCCAAAAAAGGATTAGAATGCTCCTTTTTTGTGTTTCCAATAATATTAATCTTAAATAATGTTTCAAATAATCATAGTCATTTTAGAAAGACAATCAATGCATTTCCGAATAAATAGCCTTTAGATGTAGTACTGACAGAAAGCTGAATGTAGATGCCAATTTTAGCTTTAATAGGGGCCAGACATGGTATTTTCAGTTTGCATCTTGTCTGCCACTCTGTCACCATTTCTCTTTTCAACTACCAGTAAGTAGAAGTTCTATGGAGTCCCCACTTGTATTTAATGGAGAAGGGAGCTAAAGATTATGGTTATTGCAAGGAATCCTTCTGACCTCACGCCCTTGGAGCTTAAATCGTCCAAATACCAGTGGAAACACACAAAAACTATTCTACAAGTACGACAGTTTTTTAGTTGATACCCTTTAACATGTTATTTTTTCAGATATGCCTGCAGACTGCCTAATTTTCTATCAGAGACAAACTTCTAGTTTGAATTAAAATCATCATAAATCTAAAACTGCCAGAATTCTGAACATTTTTGGGCTCAACTTTAGATAAAACAGGGCCCATAACAGCAGCTTAGACTTACTTCATTGGAGAAAGTCATGCTGACAGCACAGACTTCACTTTAATGAGAAATATTGTGACAATTTAATATCTTGAGATCTCATTACAACCCGGGTAAAAAGTCTTTAAATATATAATTTTTTTTATTGCAGTGGCATTATCTCACACTGAACAATTTGCTGCATTTCTCTACTAGTGAACTCCGGATATTTATTTACCTCCCCTTACCATCCACTGTGCAGCAACATAAACATGAGTTCTTATTCTTTATTATTATAAATATTATTATTTTGTTTTGTTTCGCTTGCTGACTATTTACTGTTTTTTTTCCCCCAACAAAGAAAATGGGGGAGAGAGAGAAGGGCATGGAAAACGTGTAGCAAAGGTTCTGGATTTAAGAGATGATTCCTGGGTGGCGGCATCAACAACTAATGCCCTCTATATATTGGATAGTCTTGCTTTCCAGCCTTTGTTTTCTCCACAGTTCTAGTTGTTCCAAGCTTATTAAATTATTGGTCTGATATTTTCACATTTTAAAATAGCACTTATTTGCTTGTCCTTCCAACTTTTAATGGCATCTTCTGGTTTTTTTTTCTAGTTTTGAGGAGTTACAAAAAAAATTGAGCCCTTGTTTCACATCATATTATATCAAATAACAATAAGCAACTCAAATCAGGATAGAGATTTTTTTTTAAGTTCTGTTATAATTATACGAATTGTTAGCTATGATAGTACAAAAAACAAAAAGGTGTTGTTTCTCAACCTGGGATTTTTTCACACTGCACATTTCTCATTTAAGGGTTTGTTTATCTTTTTTTCGATAAACACATGAGTAGGTGATTATGTAATGACATTGGAGGATGAATGTAATCTAAGGCTTTTTACCACTTTTTTTAGTTTTAAACAGACATGCCAAACATGTGAGTTGTACTTTTTAACCAAAAAGTTCTTGTGCACATGAAACAATCTTGTGCTTGACAACACTGTTTGTTTAGCTGAATAATTTACTATGGAAGTTACACAGGTGAGAAATAACACCTTGAGACCTGTGTTAAAAAGCAGGCAGCATTCAACATGTGACAGAAAGCAACAAAAGAAACATCAGTGATGTTTTTTTGTACTCCGGAGGGACACTCGGTTATTATACGATACTTGCTACATTGCCAAAGGAAACATCATTCCTTGGTGGATCAATTTTCAGCGGCACACAGCATGGTCAGCTTCATCTTGCTATTATAGTAGTTCCAGATATGGCTGCAGAGCAGAGTTCCACTGTGACATCCTGACCCTCACAAAGGTAGAAGAAAGTTTAAGTATATGACAGCTGAGTGTAATGAAAAAGCACTTTTGGACTCTTTGAGCTTGTCTTGTTTACCTCCACTGCCTCTGAGTGGCACTTTCATCTGTCTTCTCCCTTAATTGGATCCTCTGCACACATTCCCATCGGAGGATCTGCATCTTCTCATACACGCGGCGCATTTACCTTGCTCACACACACAGCACATTTTCCTTTATGTGTTTACCGCCTCTCTGTATAATGACAGCCAGAGCTTTGCCCTCACATTTATTTGCAATTCCTCTCAACCCACACCCAGTGTCTGAGGCCTCTCCTTAAACATCAAAAGAAGCACCAGGAGGAAAATATGTGGTTCTATCTAAATGAAAATAAATCCTCAAAAACGATGTTAGAGACACAGTGCAGCTTGGCTATTAGCGCTTTGCCCAAGATTCACCCTCCCAACATCCAGCTAATAACACGAGGCAAAAAGTACAACTATCTCACATCAAACAAACTCCCAAAGTATCATCCAACGCTTTGTAAAAGTATTAACATGCCCTGGAGCTGATTTTTGTTATGTTAAAATCACAAATGTCAGAGTATTTTATTGGGATTAATCCAATAAAACAACACAAAGTAGTGTATATTTCTGTCATGAAAGGAAAATGATACATGTTTTTCTTATTTTCTTCTTCTTCTTTTTCCCCCCTGTGGATTTCTGCAGCTCCTCCAGAGTTACCACCAACTTCTTGGTAACTTCTCTGATTAAATGCTCTTCTTGTCTGACATGCATTATATTCCTTCCACCTCACAATGACATGCTACGTTGTGTTGGTCTATTGGATACAATCCGAATAGAAAAAATTGAAGCTCGGGGTTCAATGTACTGCAATATACTTTAGTATTTAATCTGTTTACGCTTTATGGTGCAATACCAATTTAACTACCTTTAATCTAAGTTTCCGTGAGAAGGTATTAAATCCCTCTTTGAGATCATTTATTTTGATACTGTTTTCATTGATATTTAAATATATTTTGATGTTTTTGTTATGGCACGATTCGAAAGGGAAAAGGATGCTTTAACTAGCGACATCTTAATTAATCATAGATTGGATTGTGATTTTAACAGCCAGCATCCAGAGTAAAATAACTTGGGTCGCAGTCTAATTCATTATCACTGTATTTTGATCACAACCAAAGAAGCAGCACAGCCTCCTGTCCACCAGGGAAACTGATGGTGTGAGCTGCAGTCAGCCTCATAAGGGAACGATGTCCGCGATGAAAAATACAGATCTGTCAGCCTTCTGTCCCCCTACACATTCCTGATCATTAGGCCTGCTGCAATAACAACTGGGGGACTCATTAAATTCCTGACAGCCAATGTTGCTAAACAGAATCTTTCTGAATCACTGGGCTCTGATATTATTTCTCTCTAACAGCATAACAACAATACAATAAACAACCAACTCATATTCCCCCTCAACAATTATGACACAAAGTGCCAAGCACAGAGAAGGGGGAAAAAAAAAGTCATTAAAACTGTGGGTCTTTACAAGTCTCGTTTATTTTTAACAGGGCTCCCGCAGAGTGCTTAAATCTTTGATCCACTTCTCAGCCTAGAGTCTTCTCAGGGGACATTTTTAGTTCCCTAAAATGTCTTGTGCCCCTGTCAAAATGTAGGAGTTTAATTAAGAGGCAAGTCAAGCCTTTAAAATCATAAAGAGTGAATGTGAAGATTAAAAGAGAGCTTGATGCAAATCTGGAAAAGAAAAGAAAAAAAATTCTACGAATTTTTTTTGAGAATGTTTAAAAAACAGAAGAGTTTATAGTAATGGGGAAAAAGTAAACTCTCTACCAGTTCAACTCTATTACATTTCGAAGATAATAAAAATGATCCAGACTTTACCAGATAGTACAATCTGTCAGATCTAACCTAAACGCCTAATTCAAACCGGCCCATAACACAGAGGCGAATCGCTGATCAGATACGGCCTCTCTTCTGAAGCTATGTTCTAGAAAACGGCATAATCATTATTTAAAAGGCACTGAGAACACTTTAAAATAGCTCAAAAGATGATCGGAGTGGGTCTTTAACAAAAATATGAGAATATGAGTGTGGCTTTTGTTTACCAGCTCCTCTCTATATACGTAGTTGTTATCGCGTGAACCGCCGAGTTTTGTTGCTCTTGCTGGAGCAAATTTCCAGAGACGTTCCGCACACATACCGCAGTCGGTGTGAGTTGCAGTTCATAAGAAAAGCTGTATGGAAACCGCAACGCATCCATACCACACCTGGTGTGAATTAGGCGCAAGTGTAGAAAGGCACAAATTCCACTATATCATTATTTTTCAAATAAAGAGGAAGCCAAAATGGAAAAGCTGTTATGAAAAACTAGTTACGCCATGTTAGTCAACATGTTTTAGAAACACTTTTAGTACTAACAACTCTTAGCAGCCATTCTCTGTGTGACTATCAGTCTCTGATACAGCATCTTTTGTAGGAATCTTTTGTTGCTTAAGTTAATTGAAGTCTATGGTTACGGAAAGGAAAGACTAACCACTACTTTAAATTGTTTGAAACTGGCCCTACAACCCACCCCAGACTGATGGGGTGGCTTGTAGGTGGCTAAGGTTAATGTTGATGCCTTTTCACCTTAGCATTGTGTTCACCTTGTATGCTCCAGACAAGCATTGTTTCTATTTTGGCCTTCTTTTTTATTGAATATATAAGGCCAGTTCTAAATCTGTTGGGTTTTTGCACACTTCAGGTTAGCCTGAAAGCATTTTCTAAGTAGATCAGTTTTATTATATCCTCACAAGTCGAAAACTAAAAGAGGGTGGGCCTTCTTTTCACCATAACTGTATATTCATAGCCAGTATTAGCATCCAGTCAGGAATCGAATTATGATGATTGACATATTGTCGGTGTGAGCATTTCTTGGAGAATGCTGACAGCAAGAGAAGTGAAGACTGCATCAGCTGCTACATTAGCAGCTCTATAGCATTTCCCAATGCGGCTGATATAAGTGGAATGTGGTTATTACTTTAAATTTATATTATATGTATAATGAGGCATCATTATCTAGGGACTTGCATACAGTTCTCACTCAGCCATAAGAGTTCCTTAGGTGTACAATAATATTTTCTGGGAGGTTAAAGAGTTCATTATGTGTGGATTGTTGATTTGCAGCTTTTTAGTTCTGTCTCCATTTATTCATCTTGGCAAAATATTGCTACTGATTCTATTAGAGTAATATATATATATATATATATATATATATATATATATATATATATATATATATATATATATAAAGGTTTTTGACACAAATATGATGTATTAAAGGGGTAAGTCAACAGAAGTGATGTTCAGAATTCACTTTTTCTGAACCCCAAGTCAATTTTAATGGTGCGTTCACATTGAACGCGTTTGAAGCGTCATGGGCGTCAGGTTTACATGCAAAGTCAATGCAGAAGCGTGCTGATGCATGTCAGGGTGTCTGGTTTGCAAAAACACATTTCTGCCTCATTCACGCATGAGATTCGCGCATTTTCACAACGCAAATCTGCTTCTGACCCGAACCAGACACCCTGACACGTGTCAGGGTGCTTCTGCATTGATTTTACATGTAAACCTGAGGCCCATGATGTTTGACTCACGTCATTTTATGTGGTGCATTTTGCACATTCGCGCATCACGAGCGCTTTTGTGTCTGCGGCTGAAGTTGAAAAATCTGAACTTCAGCGTCAATTCTCGACGCGTCAACCAATCGGGAGCCAGTAGACGTGGTGTCATGTGATCCTTTGACCCAGTTCACGGGATCAGGTCCGACAAAATTCATTCATTCAACATGGAGGAAATACTGATAACGGCCGTGGCTAATCACCCCGAGCTATACAACACCAGTTGCTTTCTCTACAGAGACAGGGGGAAAAAAAGGACCTCGCTTGGAGGAATATAAGTAAGGAGATAGGGCAACCTGGTAAGTTCATTTCACTTTTGAAAGTTTTCACATTACTGACCCCGCGAGCCTGCGCAAATGCCCAAATTTCCTGCTATTTTACAGTTATTTTCCGCTAGATCAAGTGCTGCCATCTTGCAAAACCACTGACCAGCACTAGCTCCTCCCAGAAGTTGTGTATTTCTGGCTTGACGCGCGCCCAATTCGCTTTGGACGCATGTCGAGGTGCGAATGCGGTGCGTTTTTGACTCACCGCATTCGCATTGTCTCATCAGATGCATGTCATCTGTTTAGCCAGAAAACAAAGGATTGCTATATCTTAAGATTTTAAAATATTGTTATTAAGCTCAGCTATACACATGGTTATTTAATATCTTTATCATTTTCAGAGCATGCAATTCTTCATCCAAAAACTTAACTGCTGTGAACTATTTGGAATACAACATTAAGATATGACATTTATATTACACTTTTCCTATTAATAATTTGGTATTATTAATAGGGAATAATATGAATGTGCATTTCTATTCAAAGAAAAACATTGGAAAAAAAGTAAACACTCAATATTGTTCAACTTTTGGAAGAAATAAACAGGAAGGACTTTAGTTTTGAAAAAATGCTTTTGCCTCAACTTTATAAACACTTGTCCTCACTATAAAGTGGATCATATAGACCTCAGGGGCTTTTTCCTATGTATTTTAAGTGGAAAGATTTGCAAGATTAGGAAACAATTTACTAAGTCTGGATTTAAAACCTTTGCTTTGAAAAAAAAAAAATGTTAGCCAGTCCTAAGGGGCAATAATGAGTTATAAAATCAAGAGTGAGGCATGACGTAATAGGGGAACCAGAGGAAATGTTGAATTTCTAAAAGTATACATGAGAGGAAGTGTTTTCACTTGAAACAAACTGAAGTATTATAATGGCACTAGCGTAACAGAGTAAAGAATAAGATGTCAAAATTAAGTTAATTTTGTTTTGAAAGTACTTAAAGTCTTTGAATACAGAGTTTAGTTAGAGAGATATTCATGAACTGAAATGGACCGGCGACCTGTCCAGGGTGTACCCCACCTCTCGCCCGATGACTGCTGGAGATACGCACCAGCACAGGTTTAAGGCAAGTATTGCCTCTTAAAAGTGCAACTCGAAGTCAAGTCTGGATTTCTTTAGAGGATTAGTCCAAGTCTTAAATATTAAGAGCGCAAATCTATGTCAAGCCTCTAGTCTTTAGAGCACAAGTCTTAGTGGAGTTTGAAATGTTTGTTTTTCAAACTAAAGTGCAACTTAACTAAGTCCCAGATTCAATTCCCAATCTCCAGTAAGAAGGCTAATATTGCTGTAAGCAGCATCACATTGTGTGAAAGGAATTTCAGTGACTGAACATAAAAAAAAAGTCATGACATGCCACATCAGAATACAAAAAGGATACTTTCCTGATGCTTCTACACCCACTCTGTAGTCCTGGAAGCTCTTGCTGGGGTGGAAGTTGAAGATAAAGAGCACATTTGCCCTATCAAACACAATGACCTTGTCCCCTTCATGCTTGGCACTGACGTAGGCCTGGAGGAGGAAAAGCAAAGGGAAAATTAAAGTTGAGTATTTCTTCATGAATAGTCATTACCTCTCTCATACTGGATTTAAACAGTTATAATGGGTCACATTATATCAGGGGACCACAGATATGTAAAAAGAATGAGACACACTCCCACATCAAAATTTCAGGTGGCTCTCATCAGCAGAAAGCAGCGGTTCTGATGGTGTGAGACAGACGCTGTCAGCTTTAGACAGCTGTGTGTGATAAAGGCGCCTCTCTCTCTTGTCTGGAGCAAGCCACGGCTAACGTGTCATTAGCAGAGATTATCAATGTCAGCCAACCCCCTATTTTTGGTGCCTTGTTCCCCAACCCAGTTTCAGGGCAGCATATTCACGGCTGAACGAGATGATAAGCACCCCTGCAACTGGACCGGCAGAGAGGATGGAGGTTAAAGAAATGAGCTGACAGTCTGGAGTCGGTCCATTTCTCCAAGAGCTCTGAAGTAATGCCAACTTCGTCTGGCTGACAGCGACTGCTTTAGAATTGCAAAACAAAATTTAACTTGCTCCTAGAAAGTAGTGGTCAAAAAAAAAGCCTTGTGGTCCAGTTTAACATACATGTAAAAACATGTAAATCTACTAAACCGCTTTTCAGATCATGTGAGATTATATTTAGAATCTCCTAGTGTTGGTTTGGAAAATCCAAATTATGCATTAGATTTCTATTGCAGCAACAGCAATGTCCCCATGAGGTATACAAACATATGGCTGCCTGATATCAAAGAAAGAAATCCGAGTCTGAAGTTAGGTCTCAGAGACAGTTGAGTTTCTGTTTTTGTCACCGCCTGCAGCACCACACTGACCTGGAACAGTTTTGAGTCAATCTTAGCCATGGAAAGGGAGCAGGATAAATCCCCATTTGTGAAGTTAGCATTTGTGAAGAATTTATTTTTTGGGGTATGTGTGTGTGTGGGGGGGGGTTGGGCGGCAAAAAAAAAGTCCACAACCCTTGCATCTACTCCTTTTTCCTTACTGTGACAAAAATGTAGTCAGCTACAGATACTCTCAGTTTACCAAGAAAGTAAATCATATAAAAGCAAACGTTCAGGGTTAAAAGGAAAGGCAATGTTATTTGTATAGGACACTTTCAACAACAAGGTGTTTTAAGGTGCTTTACATGATTAAGAGGTAAAATAAAAACAGCAGTAAAAGGGAAGTCAAATGTCCAGGTCAAATTTCCAGACTTTTTCAGAATATAAATTTCAAATATATAGTTTCTTTACAAGGGCAAATCTTTAATGTGATTTGGTGCATTTTTTTTTTTTTTTACAGTGTTTGAAGTAAAGCATTAAAAAGTCCAGAATTTGCCCAGTTCTCACTTGATCCATAGAAGAGACACTATGCACAATTCTATGTTTTTTTTAATGTTTTTATCAAATGTTGTGCAAAGAAATTTATTTGTGAGAAATTATCTAGAAAGGAGCTTATTATCTAATTTTAACAAGAGATCTCAAGGTTAAATGTCAGGGTAATGTAGCCATGGTGAAGATTTCATTATGTGGTCATCTTGAAATATTATGATTTTCAGCTATTTGTTTTGAGTACAGTTTCATTATATCATGTTGGGATAATGAAATTTTAACCTTGTTTTTGTCACTATAACTTGAACAATATTATATCGAAATTCCAAGTTATCTAATTTTCTCATGATATCCAAGCTCAAATTCTTGAGTTATTAGGCAAATATAGTGATTTCAACCCAGATGTCTTAACGGTGAAGCTAGCAGGTTGGTCAAACTCAACTGTCTATAATAGATCAGTGTAAATGTTTATCTCAATAGCTTAGAAAAATCAATAAAAGTCATTTTTTTTCAGTAATTTCATTCAATTTTAGGTGAAACTTATATTGACTTATTACATGTGGGGTGATATATTTCAAGCATTAAAGTTTGTAAATTGAATGATTATGGCTCATTTCATCAAAATGTTTATCTTCAGAGCATAAACGGCAATCCTAAAATATGTTCTCTGTTGTTAAGAATTTATAAGTCAGATCTGTAAAATGTGGAAAGTGAAATACGGGGTCTGGAAACAAATGTTTTTTCAGATTAATTTGTATTTCTTCTGTATAACAAACCTAGAAAATGCTAAAAAGGCATGCCAATTACATTCTTTCACACATTTTTAGGTCTTCTAAAACCCTTCATTTACCGAATAAAAAGATACATACACCTTTACATTTCACTGTCTGAAGGGTAAACCAAACCAAGCTTTCCTTTTTTAGTGAGAATTACCAAAATTATTTATAATTGTAAAATGCTACAATAATGAGAGATCTATTCACGAATGTCTTCAAAATCATTCAAAAGCTTGTGGAAGGATGCCCAAAATGTTTGACCCAAGTCAAAGGCAATGCTACGTAATACTGAGGAAATGTACGATTTCGAATAAATTAACAAATAAACTTCTGATATCTAAGGCATTAGTAAATAAATCTGTGACAGGTTATTTATCTCATTATTGTGGCATTTAGTAAACAGACATCATTTTGTTAATTCTAACTGACCTAAAACAATATAAGTTTGGTCAGATTTAACTTCAGACACCGAGAAAAAAGTTGTACGTGTCTTTTTACTCTGTGTATGTAAACTTCGGGTTTAACTGTATGTAACAACCTGTTCCAAAACTGGGCTCTTTGAATTGTGATTCATTCATTGCCCGACAGGCTAAATAGTAAGAAAAGACCAGAAGATTAATTTTTTTCCATAAATTCCTTTCAAAAACTCAAATTAGTTGCACAATTACTTCTAATATATATTTAATAGTCAAGTATTCCAGGGTTGCTTTCTGTCAGAGTACTGAAGTATGTTTAGCCTCAACCCATGGCTACTGTGGTTGCTAGAGTCCATTTCTCATGATGTTCTGGTTTTTATTGGCATTCTTTCCTTTGTTAAACATCCAGCACTGATATTGCTGCATTGACAGAAGTTTCTGTTCACATCCACAGTTTGGTCCTTTGAAGCTCTACATCTCTGATGTTTCAACAAATCACAATCTCTCTCTGCGTGTTTCCATTTGCCCTCAGTTCATTTGCACCTGAGACAACAAGAAAAAAAAAAAACTGCTGACAAATCATCCCATGCTCCTCCTTTCAACTACAAAACGTCCTTGGATCATGCCGGCGCTGAAATATTGAACCAGCTGAGCTATAGAATGTATCTAATAAATGCAATTACCTTGGCAATGTCATTGATAAGCCCTGCAGAGGATTCAGACTTATCTGGTTATTACAGCTGAATCTCTGAACATTATTGGCATTATCTGTGAATGATGTTCGACAAAGTATTTTTCTGATATCGTATTAGCCCCTGAATAAATGAATAAGACTTTTCTCAGCAGCTGCTGTTGCACAGTCAACCACAGAGGGTCAGTTACAGGAGCTACAGCAATAGAAATATTATCTCCCACTATAGTTGGGTCTTTAGATCATTTATTTAGTCCTTTATTTGTATGTGCTTTAATATTTCCTGAGAGTCTACTTTAATGCCACAAGCTTAAGGCTATAAAAGTAGAATGTTCTGAATCATTCATATTATGAATTAGTTTATGAAAAAATGATTAGATTGTTTTTTTTTTAGTTATCTAATTCTTTGGATTTATTATTATAGGATTTTTTTAATATCTAGAGGGCATACAAAACTGAACTATAGCTGAGCATTGAAAATGGAATAACAGCACAGTAATTACAGTGTCTACATCCAAGAATACAACTATCAAGGTTTCACACAGAGCATCCTTCACAATTATTTCCACCATTTATGACCTTCTAAAAATCAGTAATTTATAACCCTGTTTCCTTGGGGTATAAATATGATGTGACACAGGGGTCAATTTCTCTTTAAAATGAAAAAAGAAAGAAATCAACAATAAGAGAACAGGTCTGCAAAGGAAGGCAGAGGTGTGTTGATCTTCATCAGTCAAGTAATGGCTACAATACAATAGTATCATCTCCCCATTTCTGTTAGTTACTCTCCAAAATGGTAAATACAAGAGAGCATATCATTCAACCACTACAAGAAATTTCTAAACTTGCACATATCTACACTCAGATAAATATTTAGGTTGTTTAACACGGCAGGAACAGTGACAAACAAGGCTGGAAAAGGACCAAAGTTTATTATATCACAATGCAAATTCAGCAGAATGGAAAGAGCTTGCTATTGGTTCTCTGGTATTTTGGGTCAAAAAGTTTTCAGAACTTCTTTCAATCAACTCTTGATGTAGAACATTATTATAAGCTACAGGACATACTATGCTCTTGTTGACACTACACTCCAAAGCCAATGAGGACATTCTTGTTGCTGCTGATATGAATATATGCAAGATGTCTTTCTAATTCTTTATATTTATTTTTCCCTTTAGGCCAACTGTATTCATTTACATACCTGAATAGGTTCGTAAATTGACACTAAAATCTAAATCAAATATGTACGATATGATGTACTGGTAACAGCTTTTATCTAAAAAAGCAAGAGCAACAATTATTCTTACTGCTGCCAATACAATCCAACACATAGATCATTATAAATATAACAATAGTCTCTATTATATCCGTTTATTATTTTACATACACGTGAGCAAAAATATACCCAATAAACATCTGTAATATATAGTAGTTTTAATGTGCTTAATGCCCGAAATATGTTCTCTTTTTGCTGATCTACTCACCAGGGGTACAACACCCATGTTAGCTGGTTAATTCTGTTACTGTTCAGGTGCTCAACATACATGCTGCTTATAGTTTGCTAACTGTATTCTCAGAACAGTTCTTGATTAGATTGATAAGGAGTGCTTTAGGAAGGTTTTTGCAACCTGAAATACCTTCAAACAGCCAAATTAGTTTTTCCTCTAAGTGCATTTTCTGCTTGTTTAGCATTCTTCCTTCATGGAGCACACAAGTGCTCTCAAATTCTTGTGCCATGGACCACATCTCCTTTCTGCACAGAGCCATTAAAGGGACTAATGTTTATTTCCTCTGCTTTTCATTCTATAGATTCTATAGATCTCTTAACTAATATTTTTATTTTCTATACAAGGCCACTTACTGTTGTCATTACCTCCATGTACTTCAATTTTCTTTTACATAAAAGGGGTCCAGAGTTTTGTGTTTTTCTCCATGTTTTCTGTCTGTTCAAACCTAATCAGTCGCAGCAGAAAGCTTCCCATCCTAAGACTAAGGCTTCTGTCTTTCCTGTCCACTGTCGCCATATGTTTACTATGTATGAGGGATTCCTACAAACTCCATCACTCAATGCAATTATCAACTGTCGCCATATGCTTGCTCAGAAGGAGCGGTAGCTGCAAAGTAATTGCCACAAGGTAACTGGCTGGGCTGCTTCACATAAATAAATTTGGACTAATGTGCATTCCAAACTGAATTAGCTTGTTCTATATTACATTTAGTGTCATGAGAAGACATTTGTTTTGAACTGTTAGGCTATATAATTAAACTGAACTAAATGGAATTGGAGAAGAGTGTAGAAACCTTCTTTCAGACAGAAAAAGAGGAAAACGCTACAAAAGAAAACTGCTAAAAATTCACAATTAAAAAAACTAATTAAAGGAACTTTAAAAATTATGATAAAATATGTAAATAATATTAGAACTGTAACTTTTTAAACAACTGGATACTGGTAACTGGCCGAAGTCTACAACAGAGTAAGGCCAACTTTACAGGGCTAACAATCAGGGGAAAAGAATTTATCTATGCTCAGATTTTAACAACAAATTATTTCCCACAGGTTAAGGTTGTCAAGCACAAGATTACAGTTATCAGCATACTTCACCAAAGTTTCTTATCAGAGTCTCTAAAATGCTTGTTTCTAATTTCCAGGTCATTTCTAAAGAGACCAGTGGTAATGCTCTTTGTTCGGCTACAATATGCGTTTAGCACCAGCTGTGTCTCCTCTGCTTCCCTCCGTTTGGTAACAATAGTAAATATCGCATCTGCAGTTAAGTTTCCTACAGCCCAATAATCCTGCTGAGCATTAAAAACAGCTTAGGGGTCGACATTAAATTGAAATAAATTTACTTTGATTTGCAGTTTGATTTGGAAAACTGCCTCGCTGTTTGAAAAATCAACATGAATTTCTTTTTCCACTGCCTTCAGTCGGCTGAGGTATTAATAAAATCACTAAGAGACATTTTGCTTGTGATGTACGATCCCGCTCTCCCTCAGATCCCAGAGCTTTACACACAAAAGCACCTAAAGGCAATTACAGTCACACACTGTTACTATATAATTTGACACAATTATTTTACACATCATTTATTTTACAGATGGTGACATCTTAAAGGTGTATTGCGGAGCTGTCAATTACTGGATCATTTTATACTAAAAATACAAAGGACAGCCAAGAAAAACAGGATCCAGTGTGTAGCAGGTCAACACTTGTGCCAATGATATTTGTCTTCCTTGCCAAGAGTGTCCTCTGGGAACAGCATTCCATATAATTTCCCCAAAAGGCTCCTTTTCCTCTGCCTCACATCCAAAGCTTTGTCTCGTTTACTTATATCCCATGTAGATGCACTGTTTAATGTTTGAGCAAAATTATTCCACTGATTCAACCATATGTCCGATGTGGGATAGTTCACATACTCTGCTGCCTTTAATCTATCTACAGGTCAGCACTGAATATCAGAAGATGGATTTTACTTTGAGGACCGTTTCCAAGGGATGAGGGGTGGGGTTTTTACCCCCCGGTCTTATCTAAAACCTTTTAGTTATTATTTTCCTTAGTTTTATTAGTTCAAGAATAAAATATGCTTTCCTTCTCAATTACAGTTAAAGAGAGGAGCTGACAAATCTAAATATAATTAATTGCTGCTTAAGAACAGAACTACAAGAAACAGCCAGAAAAACAAGAAAAACAAGCCATTTTACAAAATGAGCTCCATTATTGATGCTTTTATTTCTGCGTGCTGTCTGAATAACACATGTCTGAATAACACATTTGTTCTTGGACAAATAGTTTCTTATGGGCATAATCTCTAAATAAATTGTAAGCTTTAAGGGCACTAGGATTTTACTTGTGTAGTTTAGTCAAAAGGAGGAATTTCAATATTTCTGACAGTCACAAATCTCTAAACAAAAAGGTACTACCATACATGATTGAGGATGTTTTATGATTAACCACACAGTAACACTGCCTACTGACAAGAAGCAAAAAAAAGCACACAAAAAAAGGATGCACAAGAACCCAATGGCAACTATCCTCAAACTAGTCCCCAAAGATCCACTCAAATTAATTTGAGGCAAGCTGGAACCTTGACTTCAAAGGAAGGAAGAATCCAAAACTAACAAGGAAACAACAAAGTTTAAATCCCAGGAATGATGGTCAGCTTATGAAAGAAAATGTGATGTTTTGCAATGGTTGTACTTTCTATGACTCCCACAAAGAAAACTCTTGAGTGAGATGACGTATAGTGTTCTCTCAATAACATTTTGATGGCTACATTACTGTTGTGCAGCTAAGCTCTCATGACTGAAGCAAAAAACTGATTATGTGGGGAAAGTACTACTTTCAGCTGCTTCCATTCACTACATAGCTTGCTAATACAAAGTATTCAGATTGCAGAGCTGCTGAAAGAAATAGAAGTACTGATCAATGTCGGTCAGAACCAGAGCAGAAATAACATCTACCTGAATTCTGCAAGATTTTTTTTTTTTTTGTAAAATTATTGCCACAAGCATTCATTCACCACTGTGGCGATTTATAACTACAGACAGGATTTGCTAAAGATAACTTTTAAACTATGGGCCAAGGTGCCAGTCTGTCAAATCTTCAAGCCAGTGATTTCGCACAAATTCATCTTTTGAACCAAAATTCAAGTTGGAGCCTTTGCAAGCACAAGTTTCTTCTTTGGTGGGCATTGTGTTATGCATTGATGCCTTCCTTATGTGTTTGGCACGTAACACTCAACGGGTTTCAGATCCCTTTCTTTATCCAAAAGGTTTTTCTCATTCTGTGATTTCATTATTTAAGCCTGCACAATTTTTTTTTTAAAAGGCAAGTGTGTGTTGTCCTTACAGGTGGAGCCGCCAGCCAGCCATACTTGTCTTCAGTGCGGTTCATGTCCCGGTCAAAGGCGTAGAGCTGACAGTAGCGGAGATGATCCATATCCACCAGGTTAAACTGCCGCCGGGCGTAGTGGTAGCTCTGATTGTTGCCTTCTCTGGGGAAATCCAGCCACTCAGGATGGCCAAACTCATTTCCTGCAACACAGAGAGTGTTATTAAAGATTGCACGTAATGAAGGGAAAGGCAAGCCGGCTCGGAATTAGCATACTCTCGTGTCATGCTTTATGAGGTTCTTTTTCCTCTGAGGTTTTGTGAAATTTTAACAAGAGAGAAGTAAAAAAGGGTGAGATCAAACACACAAAAGTGGCAGAGAGTTTTTGACCTTTTTATCATCCCCAGAGATTAACACATGTCATAACAAAACAGAGTAAAAATCTGACAGCCTTGCTGCAACTCAAGATATTGTCTCTATGTGGCCCAAACTTAAAAGGAAAATTACAAAAAGTGAATTTAAGTTCTTTCCAATATACTGTTGATTAAATAACCAATACCTATCTATATGTTGTAATAAACTGAGGTATTTCTGCAGAGCTGAGTAAAGTTCAAGTCTGTGTTGCAATTTTGGAGATACTCTAAAGAACACTGCTGTTTAACTTAAAACAAAAGGCACAAAAGAAGAAAAATCGACTACAGAGCACAGTATAGAGCTAATTGAAATAAATGTATGAAAACTTTTTACATTTTCTACCACTTCCCAAGAGTTCCTTGTTTTTTATAAAAATCTGGTAATTAGGAGGAAAGGAAAGCTAAACTAAGCATGCGGATGAAACCTCCAGGAATGGTTTCATTATTTCATAAATCTGTATGCATACTGAGGAGGTATGTGAAACTATCCTGTCATGCGAGGAGATGAGATAATGAATCCGTCAGTGAATGTCATGAAACATCATAAAACATTGGTCGGGATAATTGAATTCCCAGTAGAGGAAGAAACAGACAATAGACGGAGGATGCAGCAACCACAGTAAATAAATAAATGAAAAATGAAATAAGAAAAACACAGTAATCGGATGGAGTGGAACTGACGGATACTGACAGCAAATTCTAATGAAAAACATTATGAAGGTGTTAAAGAAGTGGCAAACAATAAAAAAATGGACTGCCGACAGAACAAGAGCACTGCAGCAGTCGCCTCGAAATTAGGGCAGCGGAAAAGTGAAGGAGGAGAGACAGAAGTGAGGAGAAAAAGAGAGTAAGGAGAGAAGGCGAGAGATCCGCTTTTTGTGACATGTGCATGAATAAAAAGCCTCCCACACAACCTGAACATGGAGCTACACCTCAACACCCGCACTAAAAATCCAGACTTCCTCTTTCCACTCTCTCCCCCATATGATTGTGTTCATCATGTGGTCTGACATTCCTGTGTAAATATTCAGCATGAAATAGAGCAAAAATACCTCTATACATAAATAAACTGTTCTGATGTTTATTTAGACATTTTACTTAATTGGGGAAAACCATTTTTGACGAAACTATTTAACAGCTAAAAATTACTTCCAATTTATTTATTAAAGCTGTTGTAGAAAGATGAAGAGGCAGAAAGAGTATTGATTAAAGGTCAAAAGGAGAAGAAAACAGAATGATGAACGACACCAATTAAAAACAAAGCAGTTTTGCATGATTGAGTGCTTTCACCATCTTTGTTGGGTTTCTGTCAAGACATTTCATGGTCCTTAAAAGAACAAAACAACAAATAGTTTGGACTGCTGTGATTGAAAAAAACTCAAATTTAAATGTTTATCTGTGCGTTTTCTAAATTCCCCTCTTGTCTGTTAGATCACAAGTACGTGAAAAAAATCCTTACTGACTGTGGAGATTTTCTTGCTATTTTTGCTTCTCTTCGTAGGACGGTCATCATTAAACTATAGGCAATGAACAGTTTTGGTACACCAGGGCACATAAAGGTAAATCAAGTTAAAACGAATACAGCTAAATATTGGAAATCCTGGTGAAGAATGTGTTTCCATTTGCAACAGAACTACTAACGCTTGGAACATTTATTTTTTCAGCAAGACAACGACCCGAAGCATACAGCTAAAGCTACACAGACAAAGCTACACAGACATGGTTTGTAGACAAGGTGGATGTTCTGGAGTGGCCGAGTCAAAGCCCAGACTTCAATCTGACAGAGAATTTGTGGCTCGACTTCAAAAAGGCTGTTCACAGCTAATCTCCCACGCAAACTGACAGAGCTTGAACAGTTTTGCCAGCAAGAATGGAGTACGATTGCAGTGTCCAGATGTGCAATCCTGATTGAGACCTAACCACACAGACTCCGTGCTGTGATTGCAGCCACTTATTAGTCAATCACTTATTTTGTGTTGCATATATTTGTAACTTTGTAGAAATTTGTATTCCCTTTGACATTAAAGGTTTTTATTTATTTTTTGTCAAAAAAGCCAAATAATGTTGATCAGGATTGATACTGTAAGAATAATTAAAAAGGTAAAACATTCAAGGGGGTGAATACTTTTTATAGGCACTGTGGTTTGGACTAAACAGCACGTGTGATTATAGCTTTTGCTTTGATTAATAAAACTATGACATTTCACTACTGTGAGATCTTGTGTCACAACTTTTATTCACACCACTAATTAATATAAAATGAACAATGAATAAATATAATAAATTATATTGTTCACAATGTGTTTTACTTCACAGTAATAAAAAAAATATTTAAACATGTTACACAATTTACTTTTCAACTGTTTGTGTAAACACTATGAAACCATGATACTTTTACTTAAGGTTATCACAAGATGAGAATCTCATATTAGCCAATGCGTAGTGTATATATAAACTCAACATTAACTAATTTCCAAGGAAACATTTTACATTACATGCAGTAAGCACATTTGTTTAAATTATCCTACTTAGTTGCACATTTCTTAGAACCCGAGTGCTATTATTTAATAACTGGACAGTATTTTTCTTATGTTGCAAAGTTGCTCTTACTGTAAAGTCTCTTATATCTTATTTGGGATGGACAATTTAGACTTTAAATCTTATTATATTTTGTGGTATTTACTGTGATATTTATAAAAAGTGTGAATAAAAAAAGCATTCACAATTTTTTGGCAAGATTTTTTAGGCAACTGCATGGCTTAAACTGCAGGTCACTAAATTGTAATTCATAATGATCACGGTGTTGTAAAACAGCATTTCAATCAAATCACTGGAGAAAGCAAGTTTTGTGACTTTCCTTAAATCAAATCATGAGTTGCACTCTTAACATTTGCACTCACCCTAGGACTAATACTCCAACAATAAAGGTCAACAGAATCAGTTGGTAAATCAATACGTAAATAGGCTAATGTGTGGTAATTGTTATGGAACCTTGTCGAAGTGGTTTTTGCTGCATTTAGAAGTCTCAGTCAATATAAGGCTGGGGGTATTTACAGGTGGGCTGTAAAAATAGAACAACATAAAATATATAGATTCTGCATTAAAAAAAATAGTATTGTATGCTAAGGGTGTAAGAATACATAAAACTCACAAAACAAGACACGATGGTGAGTTCACAAAAACAAGACATGACGAAATTTTAATATTAGTTAAAAGGAAACTTCAAAGATTAAATTTATTTAACAAAATTTTTATTTATTCTGCATTTTTATTGGTTTTGCTAAATACAGTATGTCTTTTTTCTGATTTCTTTTTAACCCTTTAGATATTTGATCATGATCTGCAGTCCCACATTCACCATTTCCCTGTTGCTACAGATAGGGTGCTCTCTGACCCTCAGACATCCAGCCATCTCCCAATGCTTTCTGCCTCCTTCGATGTCTGAACAACTGGCAGTGCTTCCATATTGTTCGTGTTTTGGTTGGCACTCTGTTGCCTTTTATTTTTCCTACTGGAAACCAAAAATGTTGCCAAATAGATGATTTAGGAGTAGTTGGGGCATCTTCTTTTACATCATGAGATGGGAGTCACCCTAACGAGAAATATTGTGATGTTTCAATATCATGAAATCTTGTAGAAAGAGATCTTGTTACACGCTTATTGTATACCATTTCCCTTAATGCTTCAGCAAGAAATTAGTGAGCCAAAAGAAGTTAGGCAGAGTTTTTCCACATGGTCAATCATCTCCATACACATCGGGTTCATGTGTGGAGTGTTCTGGGTTCTTAGCAATATGCCAAATGGGAAAGATGCTTTTAAAAATATTCGAAAAGTAATTTTACCTGCTCCTACAGCTGAAACTGTACATTTAGAGACACTATAAAAATACATTTGCTGTCTGACTTTTATGGTGGGTTAGAATTAACTTTATATCTATTTATGGTACCACAGTGGTCCAGTTGTTAAAATGAGTACATAATGGGCAGCATGGGAGGATGACTTTAAATCATCGTCCTGCTTTGTTTGTCACAGTTCAAGCAGTTTAAAGCTTTTTAAATCATTGCTCCTGGGGTGCCGAGTGTCACATCAATGTGCCCCATATATTGAGGCTTCAGTCCTCGGCGCAGCTGTCCTGGGTTTGACTCCCGACCTTAGAACATTTGCCGCATGTCTTTCACCACCTTCTTTCTGCCACATTTCTTGTCTACCAACACCATTGTGTTATTGAACGTAATTATTTGCACATTTAACACTACAACGGCCACTACACTGTAACTACCAGAACGGCCACAGGCAGTCATTTTGACTGTTGTATTTAAAAGCTTATTTAATCACCTTGCAAGTTTACTACTGAGATAATACAAAAAATAATTAGCTAAACAATGTTTTAAAAAGCACAATAAGGCAAAAATTACTATTTTTAATTTAATTGATTTAAGTTTAATTATGCAAGCTTTTACCTGAATCTAACATCAGCCTCAAACTATTAGTGTAACATACATAGAGGAGCATTTCTTTCAATCAACTCATTTAAAATTTTTTACAAAAACACATTACTATAAATTTACAACATTGTTAGTTTCTTTTATCACAGAAACAAAATAGAATTAGCGCAGCTTCTGTCGTCGCACTGCCGCATTTCAGCACCAGAGGTCCTTTTTCAAGGAAACGATGTCCAGAAATAGATGTAAAGAATCATACCATTTATCAGGGAAAGCCCCGCAAAAATGTCTGTGTACTTAGAACAGTGCACACGGCTGTGGGCATAATTGATGGGCTGAAGACAAAGCCGGAGTCTCTGCAATACTACAGCGAAACAATATATGGCCTGGATATCCTGGATCAGATGACTAGAAGTATTCCACAAAGGGTGTTACACAGAGATGGCCCGTCACTGTTTTTAGAATATTCTTGACCTCCCATGTGCCGTTCCAGAAGTGCGTTGGCACCCAGATCCCACGATGTAAATTCCTGCAGCAGCTCGAAGAGGAGCTTTGAGCTGAGTTTATGGAGGGGAGACGGCCATCAAAGCAGGTGGAACAAGGTGGTGTTCTAGGCGATCCAGTCTCCAATGTGCAAAAAAGGAGGCAGTGCCAGGTGCGGAGAAGCTGCACTAAAAATAAAACTTCCGACACCTGCAGCAGATGCCGCAAAGCTGTGTGCGGAAGTTGCGCAAGGCGAAGAGAAGTGATTTGCACTTCCTTTGTGTTGTAAATAATTTTACTAGCCTCATTGTAAATAGTGTAAATAGTTAAAATAATATAGATATTTTTGCATTTATGATCTATACATTTTTTACTGAGTTTTGACATCCAGCTTGTTCTGTTGCTTTTATTTCAAATGTACATACTTTCACCGCAACGGACTACATATATTTTGATAATATAAAAATCGTTTCTATTTTGTTTCTGTGATAAAGGAAACTATTATTATTATCAATTTATAGTAATGTGTTTTTGTTAAATTTTTCAAATGAGTTGATTGAAAAAAAAAAGCTCTTCTATGTAGGTTACACTAATAATTTGAGGTTGATGTTCGATTCAGGTAAAAGCTTGCATAATTAAACTTTGTCTATCAAATTAAAATGGTCATTTTTACATTTTAAAACATTGTTTAGCTAATTAACGTTCGTATTTTCTCATTAGAAAACTTCCAATGTAATTAAATGAGGTTTAAATACAACGGTCAAAATGACTGCCCATGGCCGAAATAGGTAGAAATGATAGTATTTCATCTATCCTTTGAACACTAAATATGAAATCTATTTTTTATTAAAGTTTACAGAGTTTTAGGAAAAGTCATGAAACAACAAGGCTTTATGTTTTTTTTTCATAAAGTAATTAAACATAAAAATTGAAAAACAGTCAAAATGACTGCCATGGCCGTTCTAGTGTTAAATAATCAGCAAATTAGTATAGTAATTTCTTGTCTTATGAAGATCTATATCCATCTCTCTCGGCTTATTTTATACTCCACAGTGGCAGGATGGCTGAGTTGAGCCTTCACTGGCTGACATCAGCCTTCACCGCAAACAAAAAGAAATGCCCAATTCAAATTCAAGTGCAGTATTGAATTTTAACCTGAAGAGGGTGCCCCACTGACAGTTTTAGGTGGAAAATGTATATTTTTACTAAGATGCTCTAGAATACCAAAAATGATAAGGGGGTGATTTGCTCTTTAAACAGCATGTTCTCCAAGCTTTCCCATTTTGAGAGTGGCTAAGGGAAATGGGTCACTGGGCTGCCACATGTTTATACCCCAGGGCAACAGGAGGTGATAGATTAGAAAGAGGTTCCAAGAAATTCTGAGGAACTTTAACAAGTAACGTACATTTTAATTTAGAAAAAGTGGTTATATTTATTTTATAGGAATTGGTAGGGATTCCAGTAACTATGGTCCCTGTAATTATTCTAGGCAAGAGTATGCGACTGCAAGAAAATAATTTATTTGAAGGCTTTTTATACCTTTTAACCGGGGATGCTAATAAATAAGGGGTGTGCTGTAACTGGGGTTAGATAGACCAATTCTAATCATATTTAGGCACAACTTGGCAAGTGATATAAATGCAGTGTTTGTGCAAAGAAAAGATAAATAAAAAAGCTTTATGCATCTTGTCTCAGGTATATTCAGAGCCTAAACGAAAACAGCCATCGCAGGAGTGTTCGTCTTCAGACCAAAAGACTCTTTGCCTGCTCACCAGTCATACCGATATTCCGTTCAACAGAAACAAATTCAAAATAGTTTTGCAGCTAATGTATATTCAACTGAGCGGATTGAATTGGGTGCTGATATGCACTACTTGATCTTCGCTGCCTCTGCAATATTTATTTGGAACAACTTTGAATTATATGGAAATGACAGCGCTGTATATTGTGCTGTGACAGACAAGCCCAGGCAGTGGAGGAAATTGTTGCAGGCCAGTGGTGCAACAGGGATATCTGTGATGTACATGGTACATCAGGAGGCTGGAGACTTACTATGGGAAAGTTTTGCAATATTGATCGACTGAATGGCTGATATGACCACTGCATTTTGGCCACAGTAAGCACAACTCTCGGCTGACTGGGTTATCTCAGAATGTCTAATCAGACAGAGTTAAAGGTAGTCTGCTGTTTTTTTCTTGTAGATATGTGCCGGTTATCTTCACTTCCACCCAAATACACTGTATGTAAAGTTGCATCAGTGTTTTGTGAATATGGGGGGGGATATATAACCTGTTTTTGTTTTGTTTTTTGGTCACTGTAGATTCAATAATCACATCTTATGAAAGTTAAAAGTCCTCGATTTCAGTAGGTGGTGGTCAAATCACAGTTTCAAATCTTAAAACACGATGATTGGTGCACAGTCATTAAGGAAATCAAATATATCAGCAAGAAGCACTCACTGTGAAACAATAAAAAAAAAAAAAAAAATCTGCGGATAGTAATAAAAATTTTCATAACCTCCTGTGATGTAATGTGCTCTTTTTTTGGTATTAGGCAGGCTTTCATAGCTTACATACTATTGGTGCAAAACACTGCTGCTTGATTATTTTTTTTCTTTAACAGGTACAAGTAAACCTGAGCACATTTCTCCAGCTTTGGCTCCGCCTCACTAGCTCCTAGTCCATTTCCAAATTCGTTTTAAATTTCTTTTAATAGTTTTTCAGTCTTTCAGTAACTTTGCTTCTTCTTATCCGTCTGAACTGCTGCATCCATATGTACTTTCTCGCTCCTTCGTGTCAGTAGACCAGTTGCTTTTAACCATTCTGAAAACAAACTTTGAGGTGACAGTTTGTGCTGTGAGAGTGCCAAAATTGTAGAATGCTCAGTCTTTATCCGTCAGGGTGGCACCTTCTCTTGTTTTTAAATCTTACCTAAACACACATTTTTACTCCCCGACTTTCAGCCGAGTGTGAGATGTTGAGTCTGACCTCACCGTTTTTACATTTGTACATGCTTTACTTGTTTTTGATGGGTTTTTTTCATAGCCTTTGTTCATTTGGACCCCTCTTATTCTCTGGCCTGTTAGCCTTTCATTTTCATTTTTGTTTTTATTATTGCACTTTGGTAAGCCTTGCTGCTATTTTAAAGTGTATTATGAATCAAGTAGTATACTATAGTAATCCTTTGGTACTTTGAAAACATTGTAATACTGTTGAGCCTTATGAGGAAAAACTAAAAACTGGGTCTTATACAGTATCGCCATCTGTACGACTGTTTAGCTGTATAATTACCACATGTAGTTTAGCGTATTTCATGGCTTTCTAATGGATTTTAGCTCATACATTTCCCAAACATGAATTCAAGTTGTGCTGCTCACTGCTGCAGCTTTAACATACATTGCTTAACTTGCTTTCAACTGGTGTATGTTAAACAGGCACCCAAAGAGAAACAATTTCATCCATCTGTTGATTTTTATTTTTTTGATCGGATACCAACATTCCGGAATTGCGCCGCTCAAGGTGGCAGCATGTTGGAGTAGCTCTGTTACTTTGGTTCGTATTTTTTTCTTTTTTAAGGCATTGGTTCTTCCATTTTTGGTGGAGACGTTGTTTTTGTGGACGGCTGTTCTCTCTGGTTTTGAATGCTGTGCAGCTGGAAGGATTTTTGCTGATACTTTTTATTTTTGGACATTTGTTATGATGCATAACCATGGCAACAAGGTGGTTTACAACTGGCAGCAGCTGATTAACATCACAAAAGCTCAAATAATACCTCAACTACAGCCACAAAACCCTGATGAGTTGAAAAGAAGACGCCATAGATCCAGAGTATCCTCTACATCAGACTGTCATAAAACTACAGAGCGTCTTCAGTCAGAGGCTTCTTCAGATCTGCAGAGCGCTACAAGAGATCATCCCTACCCACAGCCATCAGCATCTACAACAAATCTTTGAAGGAACTTGCATAATGAGTTACAACAACATTTAATTTCCCTTTGGGATTAATAAAGAAATTTTGAATTTTTGAATTGAATTGAACAGAAGAGGAATCAATAAGAATGTGGCATCTATATTTGAAAAAACTACTGAAAATAATTTTTTCTCCTTCTACTTTTTCAGAAAAAAACATAGCTGTGGTTCTGCAGTAGTCAACTATCAGAGAAGAAACAGGACTCCTGTGAGCAGATCCGGTATCATTATTGGCTTCAGAAATAACGAGTAACAGTTATGTTTTATGATCTATGATAATTCATCAGTACATTATGTACTGGTCTTTTAATCCCTGACCACATTCTCAAACTATAGAAACAGAAAATTACTACTTAACAATAGTCAAATAAACCATTTATAGGCCCTCTGTAATTGAAAAAAAACAGAAAATGCCACATCAATATTAAACAAAATTTTTACCATCATTCTATGTGCATAACAGCAGACCAGCAGACTTGAAGAAGCAGCAAAATATGTTGGTATCATAATTATATTTAATATATCATAATTGTATCATAAATAATCATGTTTGATTTCTTTAGATCTTCCTCCCAATCTTTGAAAGAGGAAAGTCCAGCTATGATTATATAGTCTAATCCTAACTGTAAAAGTTGGTATGGCTATTTTCCCCAACTGTTGATGTAATAATGCTGGTTGGGAAGTTGCAAACTATTTAC
This sequence comes from Valencia hispanica, assembly GCA_963556495.2. Classification (NCBI taxonomy): domain Eukaryota; kingdom Metazoa; phylum Chordata; class Actinopteri; order Cyprinodontiformes; family Valenciidae; genus Valencia; species Valencia hispanica. The sequence goes on from OY747700.1 coordinate 14,443,052, forward strand.
AAGAAGCATCATGGTTTACAGGAGGAGGGCTATAAATAAAAGCTGATATTTCTCAATTTTTCTGTACTTGGCAGCTAATATACATTTTAATCTTAATCTGCTGTCCATAATCCATAGAAAAAGTCCTTGGCAATGGAGCAGGATTTAGTCCAGGATGTTTCTGTCACCTATCTCCTTTATCTTCTCCTGCTTTATCTATTAACAGTTCATCCAGTGATCAGATTATGAATGGGATCAGGAAACATTTCAAATCACTGCAGTTTCTTGCTTTATAGCTCAATATTATCTTACAACCTTTTCTCAACTTCTATATTTAGGTGCTATTTCGTAAATTTGGAATTAAACATTAGAAACATTTGTATGCAAAAAAAATAAAATAAATTTGCATCATTTGACCAGCTGTCCAAAAAGTCACAATCCTCAAACCCCGCTTTTTTTGTTACATAAAGTTCTCACATTTTCTTTAAGCCCAACTTTCCAGAAACTTAACAATCATTACCTGTTTTGTCCCCAAATCTGTTTATGTCACCCCAATTTAAATAATCTCATCTTACATTTGGAGAGGTAAACACTCTTGAGCATCTTGGTTGTGCTCACACCAGTCTAGGATCAAGAAAATCCTGCTTCTACGACTGGGCTGCTAACATATGTTCCTTACACTAACTACTGAGCTGGATTCTTTACGGCTTCACAGATAAAAACATGAATCAATGCTTTCCTAAAACGTGAGGATGTATAGCTCTGATTGGATTGGATAGATTGGAGTTTTGTGTAAAGAATACAAGAAACGGGTGGGTAAGGCTGCTTTCCCATCTTCTAATCGGAGAACTAGAGTTAAAGAATACTACATTGTTTACATTGTCAAACAACTTAAAAATGCAATAAAGTGAGCACAACATTCCTTAAAAGAAACTAGTCTTCTTTGTATTGAATATTGCCAGTCAGACTAAGCATTGTTTTCTATGGGCTGAGACAGCTTTTACATAAACCAAAACACAAAGAGAGGCATACAATAAGCTCTGTTCTAGACTCTCCACTCGAAATAATACATTAAATATGAAGTCTACGATCACCTCAGGGAGCTCTCCTGAAAAAAAATCCACTCAGATGTCAAACATCAATATGAGGTGTTTAATGCATATTTCATAACTTTACTGCATCCTCTATCATACTGGCTTGTAAATATCTACAGTATGTTTGAGCTCCTACATTTCCCAGTATTACTTTCAGCATGCCCTAGGGAAAGGGCTCTCTGTGTTGCACTGAGTTGCACATGGTACATCTCGAAGTGAGAGCTACCACAAAGGCATTGCCCTTTTTTTCCTCATAGAGGAGCAAAAATAAAATGGATCAGTGTTGTGGTGTGTAGCTCAAACTACAAAAAAAGCTATCACAAAGCGAGCTGTACTTTACATACCACTGATGAAACACCAACCGAAGGCACAAACGCATTACACAGGTATTCAAACATTTTCCATAGATATGAAGGCCATCCATGGTCAATCCAGTTGTGATGCAATTCAGAGCAACTTCTAAACACGAGGTCCACTCGAAATTGCAAAATTATCAAAGATTATGCACTATTGAGGATTCTCTATAGGTCCAGGTAGAAGGAAGAATGGCACCCCTGTACCTATACAAGTCATTTTACTGTGGTTTTTATAGTCAGTGACTAATAAACATGTGAATGTCTTATTTGTCCTTTGAAAGACTTAAGCTACAATTGAGCAGATGGCAAAAGCATACAGTTACTTAATGGTATCTAAAGATTATGCTGACAGACTTTGTATTATAGTAAACCTATTTCTCTACAAGTATTGGCTGCATTGGCATGCAATGTGCTGCAGGTGTTTTTTTACCCTTGAGATGAATCTTGATGGCACCATTTTCTGGGCCAAAACTCCCCCCCTTCCTTGACCTGTAAATGCACTGACATTCTCATCTGTTTTTATAATGCACAAGTGCACTGAGCCCACCTGAAAACGTTTCAGAAGGATTATATCTGGTTGACCTGCACAATACACAGCTTAAAAGCTCAGTGAAGCAATTTTACAGGTAATCAGAGCAGCAGCTTAATTCAATCATACTGTAGAACAAGAATGGTGATTAGTGCACCTACCATCACTATGTATTATAAATGAAGTCAAGATACTACCAAAAGCCCTTTTTTTTTCAAACCCATAAATCACTTATGACAGTGAACGAACTATTAAAACTGTCCAGAAAATAAGTTGAGCGGCAATCAAAGTGACTTTGCTTCTGGTTAGAGATATTTACAGGTCCAACTAAAGTCTCAAGTCTAATGACATTCTCTCTTTGGATGCAACTCTGGTCAAATCTAACCCATGAACATGAACAATATCTTTTTCAAAACATTTATTTCAATATATTTTTTTTAATCATCAAGTTCCATGAATTATTTTTAATGTTAAGAGTAATATTTATGCAATCAGGATTACATGAATAGGGTTCAAGCTCAAACAACAGACCTGGTTAACAATATAAATCTGTTAATATCAAGTAAGTAATATAAGTTCTGGATATACTTTATTTTGAAGTCAAAAGTTATTTCAGAGGAAAGTTGTAATACTGTTAATAACTACTGTATCATTAACACCTGTTAATCCCAGTGTTGAAATTGTCCAATTGTTCACCGTTTAGTGTATGGTATAGGAGTTTGGGGACTTTTCCTCTTCTTACTAATAGTCTAAAGATGTTAGTAAACCGTTGACTAAATTTGCATTTAAAATGAATTTTTCCTAAAAAAGAAAAAGGTTGTTAAATTCAAATGCAAACACACAAAATAGGGTGGAATTTCGGAATAGATTTAATAGAACATGCTTTTATTCTGAAGGACTGAAAAATCTAGACCCATCTTGAATTTTTTGGGGTGTGAGTAGAGGTCAAGTCTAGAGTTTTTAAAGTGTAAATACAAGTCAATTCTGGAATCTTTAGAAAGTGTCAATCAAGTGTTGAGACTTAAGACAAAGTGTGAGTATAAGTCAACTCTTTAGAACATGTGCGTAAGTCAAGTCTTTGGTCTTTAAGCTGTTTCAAAAGACAATGGCGCCATCAGTGCCGGGACCAATGAGGCTTTCGGTCATTCATAACTGGTCAGCCTGTGGCGACAAAGTGCCGCAATCAGGAGTTTTTTCACAAAGGATTACATAATGGCGAGAGAATGGGGTGTGTGGGAGTGGTGTCCAGGCTGTTGATGTCCAGGGTTGCGTATAAACCATGAAACGGAAGAGTCTGTGATAAACAGAGAAAATAGCTTGGACATGACTTATGTTTTATCCCGATTGAAGCCCCGCTCCTCAATTCTTTTTGCGAGCCGCTCCAAAAGGTGGCTGTCCTTCACAGAGTCCCAGTGAACTGTCTGTCGATCTGGTCTTCACCTCTAAAGGCCAGCAGCTACCGGACCTCTGCATCACCCCATTTTGCCATTTGAGTTGATACAGTTTACAAATGCTAAATTAACTCCCCATGTTTACTTGCATTTGAAATACTGTTGCCGGCCGTGGCTCAATCGCACATTGCACACATCATCATGACATCACCGTCTGTTGCGGCAAGGCGTGATCTTCATTCATAAGTCCAGCATTGCGGCAAAATTGCGGTAATATTACTATCAAGCATGCCAACACAAATGATGCTATATTTGCCTATCACAGTGCATCATAAGACACGCTGTGCTGGGACTATTACGCCAAGATCTGAAACATAGATCAGCAAACAACAAAATCTCACTGGATTTTCAAAATGTTTATTATACAGTAACTGTAAGAATAAATAAGGTGTTGGCTTTTGCACAGTGCTACATTTCAAAGTAGAAGAAAAAATGCTACATGCGAGATTCTCTTTTAATTACTTAGCTGCAGTCCTTGTCATATAATTTTTTCCCCTCACAAAAAAGGCCATAATAAAGCCAGACCCATATGACAACACACATGAATTCAGGAACAAAAACAAAAAGGATAAATCTCCTTGCAAAAGACACAAAGCTTAGATATAGGCCAGGGCTCTGATAAGCTGCTCTTTAAAAAGCTACACTTCATTAACAGCACAAGTACGCCAAGTTCTTTTGCCCGTTTCAATTTTCAGATGTTGTACTTCCTGCAGTCTAGCCAAGATGATTGCTTTGCTTCAGAAGTTGATACGGCAACCCATGGAAGCCTTTGACTTCTTTTTTGATTTCAGCTTTAAAGAACTACATCTGACACACCTCCATTAGGCAATCATTTCCCTCTTCGCTACTATAACACGGCACAGTTCCTCCCATATGCCTGCATTAATCACCGTAATAATCACCTTCTTCTGCCTGCTCAGAGCAGGAATAAAACAGACAGTGTATTATACTGTCCAGGAAAAAGCTGTGATGGATTCTCTCCCTGATGTACATGTATAAATAAAGCCAACATTAGATATTACTAGCATTGCTATCTGACACATAACACCAGGTGTTTTAGTGTGATATGAAATGATGGTTTGTGATCATTAAAATATCATTCTAGCTTTGCTGCAGCAAATAAGTGTAAATCAGTTGCTGCTCAGTATGTTCACATAGAATCATTTTGCTCTAAGTTTTACTGTTGCCTTTTCAAGCAAACCTGAAGATTTGTTTTAATCTTTATATCTGACAGCTCATCTTTTCTGTCAAAATACTAAGTATGTATTTAGTTTGGAGTTTATCTACAAAGAAATACAATAAAGTTATTGTACTAACCCATTATTTAAGGCCAAAATGCAACCTAGAATTATCTGACAACTTCAAGGAAAGTACAGATAAACATTGGGATTGGGCACCGGTTTAAGATGACAGATAAGGAAGCACGTCTAATCCCAATTTAATAACTATTTTTTTAGATCTTTTTTTTTTATTAGAGATGTCCCCATCAAGATAGTTTATCCTCAATAATGATCATTTAAAACGAGTCATTTAAGATACAGATACAGAGTCCATCCCAGGCCAACACAGACACACACAGAGGCCAATTAATAGTAACCTAACACTCATGTTAGGTTAAGTGAAGCCGGAGTACCCAGAAGGAATCTATGCATGCACAGGCAGAACATGCAAACTCCACTCAAGACCATCTTGCTGCAAGGCAACAGTGCTACTAACTGCAGCCCCTAGTTAATAATACGGTAAAAACAACTTCTCTGATGAACTATTGTATAACGCCTCCAGATCCCCCCCCAAACAAATGAAAATTAGCAAAAGAAACCTGTCAGGCAATTATGCTAAATACATTTGTTTCAGCTTCAACAAGAACAGTGTGTGATTACAGGCAGGTCCAACTATGCTTCCACACAGTTATGTCAGACAGCATTTCAGCTGGCACGTCCCATTACTTGTCTGCACAGCCCTGCATCAGTTAACCGCCTGACAGTGACACAGTCCCCTCAGTAATTAGCAACACAAGAAGAAGCCAAGGATCAATGTGTTTTCCATTGGAGGGATTCTGGCAAAGGAAGATCAATGAGGGGATGAGAGGGCAAGAGTCACAACAGGTTTTAGATGCAGTCCAAAAGGAAAAAATGAGGCTGCAGATGTGAAACTCTGATTATTATTAGTTGTTCTAGATTGATCTCTTTAGGTTGATGTCACTCCCACTCCCCAGTTTGCACATTACAAAAAAGCGGTCCTGGTTAACCAGCAGAGGTGGGATGGGCACACTCATCCACATCCCCAAGCAAGCAAGAATAGTCAGCTCTAAGAGGGATTATACAATTGAAATGTATGAGAAAGAAGTGCTGGTTTTCAATTCACTCTTCAAGGCTGCAATATAATGGTTGCCTGTTGCGCTGTAGTCCCCTGTGAATGCAAAGAGGTGGGAGAAGTTTCAGCTCAGAGACTTAGACTGTAAATCTGCAAGGTTATCTTAAGTCTCTGTGAGCCCTGAAAGTCAGGAAGTGCCAGCCCTTTCATTTTGTCCCCGTTGATGTAATGATAAACCCACTGAGGCATTTCATTAACGCCACGCCACTTTGGGCTTTAATGTCATCGATGCTCCAACATCCTTTACAGTATCCATCCAGCAGCACACAGAATGCGAATGCTCCCTTTGTCCTCTTGCTCTGTGGTGTTTGCTAGTGGTCATGAGTAAATAAATGGTTTTTCTAGGCTATGCACTTCAAATTGATTTGCTTGCTCAAACAATTTGCTCTTCCCCAGCACAGGCTAAATGACTCTGCCATCATTGATCCACTGACGTGGCAAGTCATCTCAGATTTACTTGATTTTCTTATGGGTTTTTTTTCTTTAAGTATTTTCCCCAAACGCTCTAGTAATGGTGTAAACTTGGAAACATTTCAAGACATCTTTAAGCATATATGAACTTTCTTTAGCTCTCTAATTTATTATTTTTCAGAAAGAAACATCTGTATTGTTATCTTAATAAGATAGTAGCGTTAGATTTGCAAGCCAATATTAATTTTAATTAGAAAAATGGTCCCTTATTTGCTCTCTCTGTACATCTCCACACTTTGAAAGAATTGAAAGAGATTTTCTGATCACTCAAATATTAGGAAATAGAAAAGAATAAAGTCAAAACATTTTTGAAAAAGGATTGATATTAATTTACTTACTTACTACAGAAATGCTGTCTGAGAGCAGAACTTTCAGAGCTAACAGGTTGGCATTGTATCAATAATTATTAAAGTTTTCTGTGGCAAGCCAAGTTTGCCTATAATTTACCACAAAGATGAACCAAACTTGTGACATTAACTAAAAAACTAAAGAAAAAAAAGGCAAATTATAATTTATTTATGTTTAATACTTTTACATTACTAAGATTTTCAGGCTTTAAAAGATTATTTTGCATTCTAGCCTGTCTATCACAATTAAAATTAATTGATATAACTGTAGCAGTCAATAAAATATATTGTTTTAGCAACAGTAGGAATGTTAGTAAGCTGCACAGTGGAGCAGTTTTTGTGGTAGCACTGTTGCCTTGCAGCAAGAAGGTCCTGGGTAGGAATCCAAACCTGGGGGCTTTCTGCATGGAATTTTGAATGTTCTCTCTGTGCATGTGTGGGCCCTGTCGGGGTACTCTGTCTTCCTCCCACAGTCCAAAAAACACTACTCTTAGGTTTATTGGTCTCTCTAAATTGTGTTTAGGTATGAGTGTGTATATCCATGGCAGTTTGCCATGTGATAGAATGGCGACATGTCCAGGGTGTACCCCACATCTCATCCAATAATCGTGACCCTGGAAGGATAAGCGGGTATAGAATATGTTTAAGAGTTTTTGCTGTTTTTTATTTTTGTTTTGAATTAAAGCAATTAGATCATACTGTATATTTTCTGTTTGAAATTAAATGGTACCATAGGATTTTTTTCACCCCAATATTATCATACCTTAAGAATCTCTTACCAGCTCATGACTAAATGTATACTGACAAAAAATAATAACATTATTACACATCAAAACAAAAGATTTAAATGGTATGAAGCAAAGGCAACATAATTTAGTTTTCCATGATTTAGATTTAGGAAGGCAGCATGTTTTGACTCAAGGTGCCTTTCCCTTTGATTATGCGTTACCAAGTTGTAAGTGGAAACAGTTCTACCGTCCTGACAGAGTTAGGATGACATTTACTTCAAGACCATTTCAAGCCTTTAAAAGTTATTTCCAACCTCTTAAGCAATCATTGTGCTTTTGAAATCATCTGTGAAATGCAACTTTTTTATATTGAGAGGGGCAACATTATGACTTTCTCAGGCTAAGGTGTCATTTTTAAAAAAGGACATTGTATTCATCATCAGATAAAATTAAACTACAAATGGATTTTATCACCTCCAAACATTTTTTGTTTAAATTTTGTAAATGTTATTAAATACATCTTTAAATGTAGTTAAAGACGTATAGGTTTGAGATTGGATCAAAAGAGCGCAACTTCATGGATTGTTTCACAAAGATTCGATGGACTTAATCAGATCAATGTCAAATCAACTTTGAAGGTATTCATCACTCATCTCTTCGTCATTCTGAATTCGTAATGATTAACTGAAAATGAATGTGGCACAAAAATCCGTGGGGGAGTCAAAGCACCAAGAGTGCAGCAGAGAGTGCCTTTCAGCAACGCTTTAGCCAAAGAATCAGATATAATTACTTTCAACTGTCCTTCAGCAGCCCACATGGGGTCAATCCTCTGACATTCTAATCATTAAAAGCTGTCCAGTTAGAGCTGTCTAAAGTGAAAATCTGTTTTGATTGTGCTCTCTCCCCACCTCTCCAACAAGTCTATCCACGTAAAATCTTACAGTAACGCTCATCATCATGGTGAACAGAGACTTGTGCAAAAATCCTAACAGGTACAAATGTTTGGATTGGCTGAACTAAAGAGTTTGACCTGGAAAACCTGGAATCTGAAATCTAACAAGTGCAGGCACAATTTCCACAGAGCCCCATTTACACTGATGTCACAAAAAAATCAAATGCAGCAAGTTGCCTTTAAAAGACAGACAGTCAAAAAGCCCATGGTCACTCTTTAGTTCAGTTCCTGGGGTTCCACTCTCCCTCTGTGCCGGCCCCGGGAGGGGCCCTTCACTGAAACCAAAGCCTCCTTCGTGCTTGGGGAGTGGGCAGGCCCTTCTTTTCACCCGACGGGGCGGGGTTTCTCCGGCTGGACGTAGCGCGTGGAAGGATTACGTTATTCCAGCCAGATCCTCCCCAACCCTTCGGGCGCCCTGGCCAGGAGGAGGCAGTATACAGCCCCAGGACTAACTATCAAATGTGACCTTTTATGCAGAAGTGGCAAAAAGAAAGCTGTTTTCGAAAGAAAACCATGAAAAGCCCAGTTTGCTGTATGCCATAAGCCATGGAAAAGAAAACGTGTAGAAAAGCAGTCTCGTCAGTTGAGACCGAACCGAATTTCTTAAAACTAAATGCAAAATGCTATGTGTAGAAGAAAACAAGCACTGAACATCACCCTGAGGCAAGGGTCTCCAACTCCAGTTCTTGAGAGCTACTATCCTGCAACTTCAATGAATCCCTTCTCCAAAATACCTGAATCAAAGGAATGGTCCATTATCAGATCTCTACAAAACTTTATGATAACCAGGAGGAAACTCAGTCATTCTATTCAGGGGTGCTGGAGTAGGGATGTATCGGAAACTTGCAGGAGAATAGCTCTTAAGGACTGAAGTTATAGACCCCTGCCCTGATCAAACCACCCCCATGTTACCACATGGTAGTGGCAGCATAAAGCTGTGGGGATGCTTTTCTTCAGAATAGACAGGGAAGCAGGTCAGCGATTATGTGAAGATGGATGGAACTAAAGGTTGCTGTAAAACACATAAGACTTCAGTGGAGTATCTTCCAGCAGGAAGTCAAGAGTTACAATGGAATGGTTCAGATTAAGGCATATTCCTATGATCTAATTTAAATCTAATTTAGAATCCATGACAAAACTTAAAAATTAAAGTTCCCAGATGCTCCCCGTTCAATTTGACTAAGCTCAAGCCATTTTGTAAAAAGAGCAGACAAACATTTCTCAATGTATAGACTTTACTACCCCAAAGACTTGACTTGCAGACTTAATTGCATTTTCTTTCCACTTAATGTTCAAAAAGATGTTGGTCTATCACCTAAAATCCCCCATAAACGAATTGAAAGTTTTGTTTGTAGTGGGAAAAATGTCCAAAAGTTGAAGGGGAATTAATATTTTTGCAATGCACTCAAAGGTATATTTACATTAAATCCGAGTCTGGCACAATCAAAGAATTACTTTCCTCGCAGCCAAGGTCAACTTCCCACTGTATGTAATTAATTATGACTTTATGATCTTTAACAGCAGGAGCTGATAAAGTCATGCTCTGGTTCAGATGATGAGTTGCAAATGAGGTGCATCTCAACAGTTATTGGAGAGCGGATCCATTTAGGGAATAAAAGCAATCTATCTGATTCTTGTTCCATAATTCACAATGAGTTCTAGGAAATGGGGTCAATCTGACTTCAAAAGGTTTTTGTAATTCCTGTCAGATCTACTCACTTTTAGGGGGCTCCTCCACACACAGATTGTATGAAAAGGAGACAACAAATTAGAAAAGTGAGCTATTTGTTCAAATAGGAAGTTACAAGAGCTGTTGCATTTTCTTTTAAAATGCCCCTGGCATGAAGTTTTTGGTCATATTTTTTAGTTTCCCCAGCCTGCCTATGTCCCCTAAGGGATTAAAATTACTGATTAGTGTTTCCTTTGTCCCCGGGTATGTCTGCCTACATAGTGAAATTAGCACTCATAAACGGGCTGTTTTGCAGTTCGGCATATGACCACACAGTTAGGCATATGACGTCATTGAGTTCCAGACAATTACCCCCTTCTCCGAACTACAACCTCCAAGTCCCTCCCCCCGCGGCACGTATTTCAACCTAAACAACGAGAGCTACGGTAAAAGGCAAACAACAAACCAGCAGCATGGAGTCCAGACCGCATCGACACTGCTCTGTACCTGGGTGTACAAAAGACAACACAAATCTTTTTGTCCTCCCCACTTCCGAGCCACTGAAAAGCTTGTTGATGGACTTCATTAATGCAGGGAATGTACCCGACCAACTCCCGAACCGCATGGTCGTTTGTGGCAAACATTTCTTTGACGAATGTTTTATTAACTTGGGACAAATACAGGAGTGGATTCGCAGATCGCATTAAACTTTTACCAGTATCGATACAAACTCTCCGTGAACCAGCAAATATCCCTAAACAAGTAAGTAGCCTATATTTCCGCAATAATGTCCTTCAGCTGTTATATACACATTAGCCTAATCAGACTGATACGGGGCAAATCGGGGCAGACGTTATAAGCCTAGCTAATATATATAAAAAAAAAAAAAAAAACATATCCAAACTGAATTGACAACTAACCATTCGGACACGTCCTGTTGAAGCCATGGCGTTTCTGGTTCCTCCTCCGGTGCCTCGCCATCCGGATCAGATTCCGGATCAAATTGAAACGGCATTACAGTAGCTGATAACTGAGCCATTACTGTCGTGGTGAAGCTAGAGACGTAATGAGGACTGATGAATGTGTGGATGGATGATCAAATATTCTATTAGGCCTGTAATTTGTAAACAGATTATTGTTCAACACACAATATAATTAGGCCTAAACCTAATTACATTTCATACATAATATTAGAATTTGGGCAATTTGTGGTGCGCAAATGCATGTCTGTCAATGTTTCATCAGATGCGGACGTTAGAGACTCATTTGACAATAGAGGTGCATGGCCTGGGCCCCGCCCACCAAAACTCGGTCGTTCTGTGCTAATGCTAACAGAAGGGCCACGTAGTAGGGGCTGCAATTCTACAACAAGGCTGAGTTACGGCAAACGATCCTTTGATACAGTATTAAGGTACTTAGAGTGTGACTAAAAAGGGCCCAAACATTGCGGGGAATTTCATGCCAGGTCCACTTTAAATCATTAAGGGACTCAATGCAATCCATATGTTAATGAGGAAAGCAGTTAATTGTACGGTTAAACAGCTAATAACAAATGCAAAAATAATAGCCAAAATGCATTGCCCAAAAAAAGAAATATTCATATATACAATAGCCATATAAGCTTTCAAATATTTATTCTAGAGGAAAATTTGTCTGCTCTTCCCTGTGCAGCAGCCTGTCTTAAACCTGCTGCTTGCCTGAGAAAGACAGGAGAGTAAATGTATTTTTCTATCTGTTCATTGAACACTTAGGAGAGCGTTGTGTCTGCCCGGGGGCAAATGTTCAAATGCAGCTGGATTACAGTGCATGACAGGGATCTAAAACCATTCTCCTCGCCTGTTTTAATAGAGGGGAAATGGGGAGCTGCCACATAATGACCTTGATCACCTCTTCAGCATTTTAATGTCACCTGAACAACACAAATATGTGCCCTGATTGTAAAACACGACCTAATTAGGTAGGACGACGTCGGCATTTACTCTAGAAGGATTAGTTTTGTCACCTCACACAATGAATAATAACACAAAAAACAAAAATAGTGCAAACATAAAGCATTTACACGCAGTCACGTTTTGGTAAGTTGCAGATGTATTCCAAAATTGATTTTGTATTCTTTCTATATCCACTGATCATCCTTCAGATGATCCTGCAAGTTGAATTAAGTTCACCTGATACAAATTCATGCAAATGAACATGATTTGGAATGGAACACACGTTCATATAAAAAAGTCTCTCAGTTGGCATATCAAAGCAGAAACCAAGCAATGAAGTCATATAAAATGTCCGTAGACCTCCAGAACCGGATTGTGTAAAGGCACAAATAAGCGGAGCGGTACAAAAAAAAAAAAAAAATCAGCAGCAACATCCCAAAAAAGATCTCCATTATTCAGAAATAAAAGAAGTGTGAAAACACGGGGGAGCAATTCTAAAGCACAGATTTTTTTTGTAAATCTGTCAGATTGTTTATGTTTTACAGCCTTTCTTAAAATAGGAGAACATCAGGAGATGGCAATGACCCAATACTTAGGTGGATACAAAATTGTGTGATAGCTGAAATTTCCAAACTAGTTCCAAGCTGCAAAAATACCGTGAATTGTTATTTCAGTTTGAATTTTGGCTACAATCGATCACAAAAAAACATCACAATGGAAAGAAACCGAATAAAACTACTCCAACATGTTTTAATTAGCCAGTATTCCCTTAATTTGTTTTAAGTGCAGCAAAAATATTCCGTTTCTGAACACAATGAGAAATCATGTTAAAAAATAATTACTAAAAGATTGATTAAATATACTCTGGCCATGTTTTTTTTTTTCCTTAGATCAAGCATCACTAACCAGATCACAAACCTCGGATAAAAAAAGTAAGTAAGCCTTATTAACACCAATGGAAGCAGGGAAATTAAGCATCTGTGTTACTGAAGCTTCACAGGCAGTGGGGATTATCAAGAGCAGAGCAGGTTGAGAAATGACAGTCTGCTGTAGAAAATGATGCAGGGTAGAGCGGTGCAGAGTAGAGCTGTACTGTAGCATGTAATGGGAATCCTCTAGTAAATGTGTATGTCAAACAAGCTATTATCATGCTGTGCAGAGGAAGTGCTTTTTGAAATAAAAGTAATCAGGCCTCATTCTTTATAATATGGTTCTGCAATAAAACTCCTTGTATTATCAGCAGTTATTTTTCTAGCATTTTTAATTGGACACTGCCTCTATTTGCAGAAGTAACACAGATATCTTAATGAAAGGCAGAATAAAAGCGTACAACAAAATGATGTTTTTTTTTATTTTGGCAGAAAGTGCAACCTATCAGCACATGTAGCTATAGATTATCTGTTAGTGATGACTCACCCATAAAGTTCAGGTATCCTTCTCCACCTAAACCATGTGTGAGGAGGCGGATCATCTTATGCAGCTGCATTCCACGGTCGATGATGGGCGACATGGGAATCGTGGCACTCATATTGGTGTACATCTCCTTGTCCATTAGCCAGAAGGCCAGTGTCTTATCGCCAACCAGAGCCTGGAAATGTGTGTGATATTTCATTATTCACAGCAGAAAAAGATGCAGACTGCATGCAGTGTAAAGTGAGATGGGATTAAATGAGTACCTGATCGTGGCTTTCTGCATATGATATGCACTTCTCTCCATATCGCCTGTTGGTCAGCGTGAAGACAATATTGCCCATGTCCCACTCTTCATCCTTAAACTCCTTCAGGATCTACACGGTGACAGAGAGGTTTATTGAAAAAGGGTATGATAGATGTATAGTTGAAAGATCTTTTCAGACTGACTGATGCCTTCAGGTCAGTATTTCAGTTCCGGCAGTCTTTCTACCTTTCCTAAGTTTTCTCTGGGTTACACTTCTTACCAAGATCAATCTCTGTTTTGACATCTCTATATCCGCACTGTGAGTTATGTCTACCTATAAATGGTGGTAATGGAGTTTTTAATAACTGCACTACAGCCCATGGGTAGTAAGGCATCAGCTTTCCAAACCTAAGATGGGCAAGGTCAGAACCTCTCATCCAATGGAAGGATTCAACAATAAATCCAACCGGTGGCATTGCACTGGCAAGTCAACATGGTCTCTTCCTGTCAATGGAGTCATTTTAAAAAGGTCAGGAGAAGATAAGAGGTCACAATAGGATGCATTCAAGGCACGTCTTTCAAGATGGTACAGCAATGAATTTGATCAAACCCTGTCTAATCATCAGAGGTATACAAAAGCAACAACAAATGGGGGAAAAAAGATCACGTTACTGCACTGAGAACAAAGATAATTCAATAAAGACGAAAGAGGCTGGAAACCCACAGAATCATGAATTTGAAGAAAAAATTATTCTCCAAGAATCCTTGGCAATTGACATGCAGCTGTCTGAGAGGTGGGTGACTCGGCAAACCCATTTCAGTGACAGGCTGAAGTCTGCTCAGTGGAATTGGCAGTGACAGCTGATTGACACGTCAGGAAACCTTTATATTACTCTACAGAGCCATAATCCTCTGAGTAAAGAGAGTAAATTGTGCCGATCAATATGTCTGAGATGAACTGACTGGTCCTCCTAAATAAGGCCAACACGTCCTCTCTATATCACCATCTGTTCACATTCAATTTTCTTCACCTTTGCCTTGTGTGGCTATAATCATTACCAATGCCACCAAAGACATTTTAGTGGGGCAATTTTCTTTTACATTTGCAATGGAATCTCAGAGGTTTTCACACCTTGCAGTGCAGATATATTTTCAGGTCATAGAGCTACATCCATTTAGAAAGTCTTTAAGCTAAAATAAACATGGAGAAAAAAACCACATAATCACAATATTTAAAAATATGGTTCTATATGCTTGTTCTAAAGCATAGAAAACACAATGAGTCTCATGTTAAAATTCTATACCAAATACTGTCATTGTTGAATTAGAATTCACTAGCAGTCCACTCAGTAATTGGCTTCTAATAACAGTCTTCAGTGTGGAAGCTGCTACCGAGTATGGAGAACTCAAACTTTCGCTTTTAGTAACAGTGATAGGTTTGAAAATTAAATTAGAGGACGCACAAAAAGTAGAAGCTTTGACTTAAAAAGACACCATGTTTTCTATGGCATGTTGAAATATGCCTACGATTTATTAAGTGTGGGAGAGAGTAAGACCTTTACCAGATTAGTTAAATAATTAGGCTGAACACAGAGAATTGGCTGTTTTTGGCTTGACCATTTCACTGAAAGCAGAGAAGAAGAAAAATATTTTTTTTTCCTAATCAGTGAAAACAGTAAAACTAGGTGCTAATTGACAGAAAGCTATTGAAATATACTGTAGTTCCATCAGAGAAAATGGAAATGGCTAAAATCAAAGCCAAAGCTTGGACCTGGAAATTAGCCACAACACTTCAGATTTTTCAAACTTTCTTTTTCCTACAGAACATCCTTAGAGTTAATTATGTATATTCGACAAGTAACCTTTAATGTCCTTGCAAACTTATAGGGAAAAGGTATGCAATTATGGAGGTCCTGAAGAGACTACTGTTGGCCCCCTGAATAAGCAAACTACAGCTGCACTCTGCTTATCGCTGTGGAGTTGGAGTTAAAGATGCTATTCTACACCTGCTTCAACCAACCCACTGTCATCTGGAAAAAGCAGGCAACACTGAGGATCATGTTTTTTGACTTCTCAAGTGCCTTTAACACAATTCAGCCTGATTTGCTTTGTCAGAAACTCCTGAAGACACAGGTGGAGCACTCAACAATCGCCTGGATCAATGACTACCTGACAGACAGACCACAGTTTATGAGAGTGAAGAATTGTTTGTTAAACCAGGTGGTCAGCAGCACAGGAGCACCACAGGGGACCATACTCTCACCATTCCTTTTTAATCTGTACACCTCAGACTTCCAGTACAAATCAGAGACCTGTAATCTGCAGAAATAATCAGATGAATCTGCAATTGTCAGGTGTATCAGAGATGGACAAGAAGCTGAATACAGAGAGCTGGTGGACCGCTTTGTGACAAGGTGTGGAAACTATCGTCTTACCTTAAATGTGAACACACAAAGAAGATGATTGTAGATTTCAGAAGAAACAGATTTAAGTCAAACACTGTTTGCATCATGGGTGAAGAAGTGGAGGTGGTTGAGGAGTATAAATGCCTCGGAGTTCACCTTGACAACAGACTGGACTGGAGGCGCAACAGTGAAGCCGTCTACAAGAAGGGACAGAGCAGACTGTACTTTTTAAGGAAGTTTAGGTCCTTCAAGGTTTGCAACAAGATGCTGCAAATCTTCTACAAGTCTGTTGTGGAGTGTGTAATCTCTTCGGCCATCATCTGTTGGAGTAGCAGCATCAGAGCCAGGGATTTAAAAAGGCTCAACAACCTGATTAAAAAGGCTGGTTCTGTTCTTGTCACTACTGTGGAACCACTGGAGATGATGATCCAAAGAAGGATTCTTCATTAAAAAATTATGGACAACCCTGAGCATCCTCTTCATGAGACTATTCTACAACAACAAAGTGTCTTCAGTCAGAGGATTCTTCAGTTTCGCTGGAACAGACTGCTAAAGGAAATCCTTCCAGCCCACACTCATGCTCTACAACAGCTCCGTGAATAATTAATTAGTATGAACTACAACAACACTTAATGTCTCTCTGGGATCAATAAAGTATTTTTGAATTGAACTGAATTATCACTCCCAAAATAGGTCATTTAAAGTAGCCCATAGGGATCATCACTGGAATGGGCCAGTTACCAGTTTTAAGGTAACTAGAGACAAATTAATGTAGGTTTATTATTACAAAATTTTTCTGTCAGACCATTCTTATGTTTTTAAGTCATCTTAATGTAAGGCCAGATAAAGTGCCCGGGTGACCATATCTTTTTTTGGCTGTACAGAGCCGGGCTGTACAAAACTTAACATGGCCCTGCCCCTACCCCACCTGTTGCCAGGCACTGCCATTAATATTTTCAGGAAATCCAAATTTTGCTGTATGGAAATGTATCTGGTCATGGTAAAAACATGGATAGTCAAGGTCTAGCCATCAAAGGAGTGTCATATGTCACTCAAATTAATGAAGTTTCAAATCAACAGTAGGCAACAACAGGATTGCTCATAAGAAGAATTAAAAAAATCTATTAGCTTGTTTAATGCATTTATGTTTCAAATTTCTGTGCTAATACTGTTATAAAGTAATGGGTGTTTTTCTCATACTGTAAGAATCCCACACCTATGCCCAATTATTAATGTAGCTATAGCATAATATACCAGACAAAATCCACAAGTATGTGTGGTGGAAAATTATTATGCAATTAGGAATTAAGTGTATATTCTCTGTTTAGTGAATGCATCTAAGGAAATGACAAGCTTATTGTTCCAGCTTAATGTTATGAGAAAGATATATGTGTCAGGTCACCAGAGAGACAGACGCCGGGGCAGTAAGATAACAGTCTGGCCTTCGGATGAGCTGCTTTATGCGTTGATATAAGACTCGCATGAAGCAGTTCTCTGGAGGCGGGGCGTGAACGTTGGAGAAGACATCTACAGAGATAAACAATGATTGCTGAATACTATTTAAGCGGCTAGTTAGAAAGGTTGGTTAGGGTGATGCACGAGTAACTCTGTCCCCTCCGTGTCTGGCCAGACATGTTTGAATTAAATACTTAAACGCCTTCCAGGACTCAAGTCTTCTTTATAATGGAAACCCTGAGATACTATTTTTTGCCATTACATATGTTTTTTTTAAGCTGCTGATAAAAGGATATGTCCTTTCAAGACCTTTCTTAAACAAGTGAATCTATCAGCAGTACCCTCAGAGATAATCAAGGCTGCCTCCACATCTACGTACAATCAGACATTTTACACTTTTTCATGAATCATTACAATTCAATTCAACCGCAAAAGTGGTCTGGGAGCAATTAATTTTGGAGTGGGACTGTCGGAGCAGAGACAGAAGTGAACGGGTTGATGACTTCCCTACCACCAGCTCACCCGCATCAGCCCTGGCCAGTCGAGCTTCCTGCCACCGCTGACACTCCACTTCATCAATGATAATGAGCAGTGCACAAATCATACTTTACAAGCCTGCTGTCAGGAGCCAACCAGAGTGTCCAGATTAATTAGACAGAGCCAGAAATAAAATAATAAAATAAAAAAATCTTGCCGTGCAGGATGAGGTCATTTTGCTGCCACTGGCATGCTGTGACTGATTTAAGAGGGTCTCACACAGAGCTGGAAAGGATTTAATGGCAGAAAAAAAGGTTTAGCTTTTAGCTCCTATTTTACATTTTTGGGCTGATCTGAGCATCACTTATTTTCTATGTGGACATGCCATAATATCATCATATAAACACTCCTATAATGTTAATGTTCTGAGAACTGATGTGCTTCAATTTTAAATCGCCAAAGATTCTCTATTCATCAGAACACCTCAGCTGATAGGCTAGCTTATATTAGAATACTTTGAAGAAAGTAATTAACACCTTACAGATTTCCTTTTTTATTGTTTGTTTGATCCTCGTCACAATTCAGGTCGAGATAGTAACTAACTAAAAATTCAGTAAAAAAAAAATGTTTTTATTTAATGATAGGAAAATGCTATCCAAACCAACCAAGCCATGTGTGAAAACTAGTTCCCTCACACCTGGTGAAAACAACTGTCCATTACTATGGTAGAATGTTAAGTGTATTTGCACATAAGATCACAATTGATGCCTGGACATTTTCCTTCAGGATTATTAGGTAGAGAGCAGAATTTATTGTTCCATTTGTTAGGCCAAGTCGCTAACATCATGAAGAAGCATGATACTAATCACTGATAACTGTTGGCATAATGTTCTTTTTCTGAAATGCTGCTTTAGTTTTTTATGGCAGATAACTGAGGTTACTTACAAATCTGCTTCTGACTGGCTGGTACCTCAAGTGTGCCTGTTTCATCAGAAAGTTTTTTTTTCTCCGTTTAGGTCCTGAACCTCATTTAAAAAAAAAGAACAAATCTTCGGTTCAAGCATGCATCGGACCCAATCAAGGTCACCGGGTCCTTCCCAGTCTTTCGAGCTGTGGGTGCGATCATTTTTTACTTTGCATTGCATGCAACGCTAATTTGTGCGCTTTGTCTAAGGCTATCCACTGGAATGAAGAAGGTGAAAACAGCCACCAACTAGCAGGCATACTTTTAATTTTACTACAAAAATTACTGTCATCATTAATGATTCCATTTCAAATCTAAAAAATAAAATAAAAACAATCGATACATTGCTTTTGATACAATATCATGACCTAAAATATTGCAATATATTTGTTGATCGATATTTACTTACATCCCTAGTTTCCTTCCTTAGACTAGAAATAAGTCCTAGAATGTCAACAAAAGCATAAAAAAATAATCTTCCTTCCTCTCACCAGCTGAAAATTAACCAGATACTTGATAACTTTAAAGATTCATCAGGTATAACAATAAAAGTCATTTTAACTGGCTGGACTACATTTGAAAAAGATCAATAAAAGCATGCACTGCTCCATCCTCCAGCACAATCAACTGTCCACATAACTCCACAGCTTAATAAAGGTTCTGCCAACAGAAACATCTATGCGCTGGATTTCGCTCAGCTAAAAAGGGCCACTTTAGGTCATGTCACAGTTTCTGCTATAAAAAGCCTTGCCGAAAGCCTGTTAACACCACGCAGAGGTGGCCTCAAAGTGCAATTAAGCCGGACAAAACTGAAATGCTGCTGCTGCCGTTAAAAGCAGGCACGCAGAGGGCGACATCAGCCGAGCAGGTCAGAGCGAAAGGCAGGCGATAAAGCCTGCGGCATGTTTACGTAAACAAGCTGAGCTCCATCATTGCTCGCCGACAGCCTGAATTTTATTAAGTCATATTAATTGAAAGTGTTTCTGGCATGATGGACAGAGCGGAGTGACTCAGGGAAGAAATAGATTTTTTTTTCTTTCCCTCCCCTGAAACTAATAAGGGGGAGCTGTTCAGACTGATATTTTCATTCAATTAAAATAAATGGAGGAACAGAAGCAAAAATTGAGACTATTGACTCGGAGGTCATTCAAGTTGAACAGCCAAGAGAAGCGGAGGGATGCCGGCAAATTCTCTGCATCAACCTCTCATCTCCTAGCCGCCACCAAGGAGCTCTCTTTCTCCTCTGCCTCTAATTGTTTCAATTACATCTCAATCTATTGTAGCTTGAGGGAAGGGTGCTTGTTAAATTAGAGGGCTTTGTAACATTATCCATTAGGAGTGACAGCATTTTATGGTCATAATCAGATCGAATCATCCAAACTTGTGCCACCGCGCCTTATCTGGTCTCTCTCATTAGGACATCTTAATTTTTCACAGTCTGTTGGTCCTAACAGCCTTCTGCAGCCAGTAAATGAGTCATATCAATCAGTCATGCTGAGGACAAAACGCAGCATGGGGGCCCCAGCCGAGGAACTGAGAGAGATTCATCCATGCACACATGTGAATCTATAAATAAGCTCGCAGCTCTGTTGCTCTGTGTCTTTGTTTCTCTTCCCTTCTGTTTCTTCCTGTCTCACCCTCCCCTTCCCGCTCTAACTCTCCTTTTCTGCAACATATACCTCACTGGAGGCTCCACTTCAGTCCATTCAAATCCCTCCCTAATTGACACTCTGTGAGGAGAGGCAAGGCTAGCCCTGAATGCACTTCACTGGCTATACCACAGCATGTTCATATGAATGCTTCCCTGCACAGATATAGAGAACATTTTGCTCTGCCTCCAGCATCGACTCTCCTTAGGGAAGCAACAAATTTAATTAAAACATGCAACAACGAGTAGCATCAAAACAAACACCAAACAAAAAAAGCTTGCAGCAAGCATAGGCAAAAAAAAAAAACCTCTCTAGAAGGGATCTCGAAAAAAGAATAAAAAAGAAAAAAAAAATCAAGCGAAACCTCCGAGGTGCAAGCCCTGCTGGCTGCACAGCTACTTCCAGCATCACAGAGGAAGGTCAAGTCTTGGACTAGATCTCTCACCTCCTTTTCTCCTCCCTCCAAACAAGACGCTGAGTAAAACCAACTGCTGTGAGAGACAGACTTGATTAACGATGCATTGACTCCCCCCATTGGGAAACACAAGAAACTGTAGTGCATGCATGCTGAGCTGAGGTCACACACTCCATCTTGTTTCCCCCCCCCCCGTCCACGAAATATGAGTAAATACTTTAAAATTCACTGTGGGCCCACAGCACAAAAATGCTTTACATTTTAGCTATTCTGCAAATAACGCTTTTCTTGGGACGAAGGAGAAAGCCCTCTACGTTCTTCAAACAAACACACACACACACACACACACACGCACACACACACACACGGAACAATCATCATTCATCCGGCAGCCAAAACCTATACACGCACACCCTCAGAGATAACGTACTTCCTGTCTATCTTTTTCAAATTGACTTTATAATATATTTGGTGATTTAAAAAACAAACAAACAAAAAAAACTGTTTTATAGTCACAATAAATGGGTGGCATTTTTATCAAAACAGCCTTTGTCAGAACACAAACATTCTGACAGTGTGTCAGCTCATCTAGCAACAGCAGGAGAAAGATTTGTGATAAACAGCTTTATCTGTGGATGAAGGATTGGGTTTGCATGTTAAATCCCTCCACCTCCATCCCCAAGCTACTTGGCTTTACCATCACAAACTTATGGACCTGATGACTGAACAGTTATAAACAATGTTTTCCCATTGTGAGCTATTAAGCACTTTCGAAGTGGCAGTTCGGACTGAAGTGTCCAACTAAAGGGTGCTTCAAGAGTTGTTGTAGAGGATTTGTGAATGTTTGGTGCCCATTATTTCCCCTGCAGACAGATGCAGTGTTGAGTGGTAACAGGCTGGATAATCCTGTCATTTTTGACGGTCGTGTTTCATTTGACTTCCTTTCATGTAAAAAAGAATTAAAGCGGGTCATTAACTAAAATGAAAGTAATTGAATTAAATCTAAACTTTTAAAAAACATGTGTCAAAAATACTTTAATAGTAAGTATGATGGAACAGGTTTAACTTAAAAAAAATGTAATAATTTATTTCACTAATTCAATTAGAAAAGTGAATTTCATACATTTATACATTCATTAAACACATATTTCACTTTTTTCCCATCAATTTTAAATCCTATGGCTTACAGCTAATAAAAAAAGGGATTTTAGTAAAGTAATGTTGGGGTATTGCTTACACAGTCACTAGGAGGACTGCTGACTTAACAGTTGTCCAGCAGAGAATAACTGACACCCCCCACAAGGACGGTAAACTATAAAAGGTCACGGATATAAAAGCTAATTGTTCAGAGCATGCTGTATCCAAGGATATTAATAGAAAAGTTGAGTGGAAGGAAAAAGTGTGGTAAGAACGGCATTGACACCTGTAAATACTTAGTGTTGCAAAATTCATATGAACAATGTAAATGGTGAAATATCCAAATATATTGTGCATTATAGACAAAAGACATTTTAGAACAAAAAAAAATTTCAATACTCCATATTAACAGTCCCATAAATGATCTACCGGGGAGAAGTATTGGGTAATACACATAAACTAACACCAAACTGAACTTAAAGCAACACTATGTAGTTTTTCAACTTTCATAATATATTTCCAAGACCCTTGTGATGGTATATCGACTTACAATAGGTTGAATGACACGCATGCCATAGCCTGACGGGGTCTGTATCGCTTTTACTGGCACTACGTAACTTTGGGGTGCGGGTAGTAACCTGTGCACAAGAAGAACTCCAAAATTAGAGTCCTGCTTTACGGCATACCTCACTTCCACCCCCCACGTGAGCCAAACAAGCATTTGTTTGCTGGCTGCAGACTTATTTATTTTTCTGGTAAAAGAATCTTGCCTCAGGCTATAATGCAAATCCATGTTTCAACTTTACAGATTCATCTATGGTAGCTTGATATTATAATATTGACCATTATGGCTATTAGGCTACCTACCACAATAACCTGAATCGAATTAGCTTATCAATTATGTAAAACAGTAGCCAATAGGCTGCTATAATGACGCTGGCTTGTAAACGTGAGCTACATGATCTTTTGGCGTTTGAAGAAAAAAAACATGAAATTGTATTAATATGTACGCTGGCGTAGAGCTGTCAGCCACATAAAAAAGAAATTAGACTGTATCAACTTATAACATGATAGTTTTTTGTAAAATGTGAAAACAACGTGAAACTATCACGTTATAACGTGATACGGTCTAAATTCTTTATTATATAGCTGACAGCTCTACGCCGCTGTACATATGACATGCTGAAATATAGAAAATGTACCTGGAATGAAGACATTTGACACAGAACGAAGGCTGACCAAGACGTGAAAATCTGTAACGTTAGAGGGTATCGCTTGCCAATGCCTGTGAATCCCCTGGTGTAACCATAGCAGATTTTACAACAGTAGTAGAAAACAATACCTTTTTCCCAACTGTAGGGGGACCCCGAGAGCAAAACTTACATAGTGTTGCTTTAAGTTCAACTCAAAAATGTGCATACACTTGGGAAGTTTAGATTTGAACAAATATTAAGCATTTTACCAACATGTTTCTTCTGATTTGAGGTAATGACATTTTATAGTGGCCCTCCCAAAGTCCCGACTTTAATCTGATAGAGTCTGGGAAGCTAAAAATTAGGGTGATGGAAAGGAGACCTTTAAGCCTCAAAGAACTGGAGCTCATCATCAAGCAATTGTATTAAGGGCTAACTTGCTGTAATGTAAAGATTTATCCATCTGTTATTAAGGGGTGTCTGACAAATGTTTGACTTGGCTTTTTTTCCCCTAAATTTTAAGAAATGTTAAAGATTTATTTTTATTTTTTATGGATACTCATTTTACACCATTTTATAATCTTTTGAGTTTCCTGTCTCATTTCTAATCAGAAAAAACCTTGTTTGGATGTATGAAAATCCTTTAAATTTAAACCTGCTAGGGTTAGAAATAGTCTTAAACCTAACTGTATGTATTAATCTTCAAAAACACTGATCTTTTTACCACATGACTTGGCAAAGAAAACAAAAGAAAACCGTTTTAACATGCTTTCCATTAGAGATCAGTTTTCTAAGAATAATCAAGATTTCTTTGGCCTTCCCAATGTTAATTAATAAAGTCTATAAAGTCAATAGCAATATATTAACACTGAATAGAATAAACGATATATTGTCTGAATATTCTTGTCCAGCGTCCTTTAATAACGATGATGTCTCAGAATGTTCTGTCTTATGAACTCAGGCTACAATAAAAGGTCACAGGCTGCAGAAATAGTGGCGTTATATAAGTGACACAAAAAAGAATCGTGTTCTCAGGAAAATAATATTTAAAGAGAAGTGTGACAATTCGGCGGCCCTGTTTAAAAGTAAAACAATGAAATGCATTAATGGAAATCTTCGATGTTGGCCTTACGTTAAACACAACTAGCCCATAAGCAGACTGATGCTTCCGGGAATGTGCAGAAAAAGAAGGAAATCATGATCTTTATGAGAATATTCTGACTAGATAAATACGATATTAATAATACTCTTTGTTTAAACAGTAGATGAAGCAGTCCCACATTAAGATACATTAAAGTTATAATGCATGGGATGACAGCATGCAAGCTCCAAATAAATAAATAAAAACTCAGCATGAAGGTAATCTACATTCTGATCCACACTAAGATAATAAGTGTATCTTATCTCTCTCCCTATAAAATTACAAGCATGCAAAAAAAAAGAAGTTACTGATCAAACAATATATAGCCATGATTGATGTGTTATTCCACTGCTTTTATTTTTTAATAGTAATTACATGAGTCACGCATTTATTTATAGATGTGCCTCTGCTGAGTAAAGAATGTTAGTGCACAGCAGGTAGAATCTTGGGAGAAAAAGAAAAACAAATTAGCAGACCTTTTAATAGATAAAACACTTTAACCTTCCTACTGCAGACCCAAGTGACACAGAAGAAGTATTCAGATCAAGACACTGTTTTTACATTACTTATTCTACAACGCCCCCACCCAAAACAAAAAAGAACCAGAACTGAATGTTGAGGTGATCTGTTTCTGTGGAAGAACAGCACAGCATTAAAAACATGTTAATATTTTTTTCATGTCCACCAACTTAAAATTTATCTGTTCATTATTTATGGTAAAGATCGACATTAAGTAACACATAATTGTCAAAAGGACAAAGAAGTAGTTTAGATTTTTTGACAAATGAAAATGTGTACATTTACTCCAACATTCAGAGTAAAATTAATCAACAATTTAAAAGGGTATGATAGAAGGGCCTGAATGCCCACCTAAACTGATCCAGCTGGTCCAGCAAGAAGAACAACCAAATGCAAAGAGGCCCGTGGTTACACTGGATGAGTTGCAGAGATCCACTTCTCAAGTGGAAGAATGGGGTCGAAAAATCTTTTGACAGGACTTTTAGTCATGCAGTCCATTAAGCTGGGCTGAGAAGAAGCCCTTGTTGAAAGAAAATCATAGTAGAACAGCAAGATTGTGGAAGGTGCTCTTGGCACATGAGACTAAAATGTAACTTTTTTTACCTATTAGCAAAGCAAAACGTGTTGCAGCAAACTAACACTTTAAACATTTGAACACACCATCCTGACTATGGAAAATGGAGGTGGCAGCATCATGTTGTGGGAAGGTTTTGGCAGACAGTTGATGGGAAGATGAATAAAGCTAAAAAAATGGCAGTCTTGGTAAAAAAAAAAAGCTGTTAAAGGCTGGAAAATACTTCTAATTGGGAAGAAGGATACCCTTCTAATTTCACATTAAAGAAAATCCCAATCAATTTCAGTCTCCAGATGTTCAAAGCTGGCAGTAATACACTTAAAAGACTGAAGTTAACGACAAACACATTTTCACATAATGCATTTTCCTTGCACTGAACAATCATGGCCTACTTTGTGTTGATTTTCCAGATAAAATTACAATAAAAAGCATTGAGGTATCAATGTGACGGAAATGCATAAAAACTGCTATTGTAGGCCTCCAAGAAATGTAATGTTCATTGCATTTCACTTAAGCATTATTACAGTGTTAACTTCTTGAACTTTAAACATTAGGGTAATTAGTTGGCGTTATTCTGAGATTTTTGCATTTGATTTGCAGCTAGTTTGTTTAAAAAAGGTGTTTCAGAAAACAAAACCCTATTACCTGAATCCATTTGTCAGGAATCGCCATCGCCAGCCGATAATCGAAGCCCAGTCCTCCCTCCTCCACTCTTCTGCAGAGGGCAGGCATCCCAGACACATCCTGCAGAGATGTTACATTTTACTTTTCCCTTCAAGTAGACCAAAAATCCCATCACTACAGGCTGTATAATTTATGTGTTTAGTTAAAAAAAATGTCCAAAACCACTGATCCAGATCTCTTTTTTACATTTACTTTTAATTACAGCACATAAGTATGATATGCCTGCCTAATAAGTTCTTTTAATTAATAATAGCTACAGGCAGTGCATTTTGCAAAGCGGGTGCGGACGTGTGATTTTACCTCTGCAATAGTGATGCAGTCCGGATAAAGAGTATGGAGGATGTGATTGGAAAGCATCAGGTACACCAAAGATTCTTCATCAACTTGTAGGCCAAAGTATTCATTGTAGTCTCCCGAGAAGCCGGTGCCTGAAGGGTAAACACCCACACAGTGAACACTCATCATGCTTTCCACACCAAACTTCCAAACTGACCAAATCTATTTTTCCAAGTGATTCAACTAGTTTCACTTCCTCTTTTTGTCAAATTTTACCTCAAGCATTACGAAACGGTTGCTTTAAACTACTTTTTTCCAATTCTAATGGAACTGGTTTACATTGCCTTGAAAAGTATTCATACCCCTTGACCTTTTTCCCATTACACCCACACATTTTAAAGTATTTTATTAGGATTTTATGGGGGAAACCAATACAAAAACATACATAATGGGGAAGTAGAAGTAAAATTATAAGATTTTAATGTCATTAAAAAAAAAACAAGCATCTGAAAAAGTGTGATGCGCATACGTATTCAGTAAAGGTTGTGCTAGACTTTTCTGTTGTCGGTCATTTTGACTGATGTCAAAAAATTTCCATCATTATCAATTTTTACTCTTCAATTTTATTAATGATAATAATGACATATTCAATAGTATACTTTTTTATTTAAATGAGCATTTCATCCAAACAAACGGAACAGAGAATCCACATCATGCCATCCCATATTGAGCAGATAAATGGGCTATATGTATTAAATATGAACATTTCACCTGCTGTGGCCTGAACGTGCTGTCTCACAACTTCTTCTGGGCTGCACTGACCTTAACTGGACACCCACTTGCATGTAATGGAGGGTGAATACACGCTCTGTTGCCACAGTGGAGACTGGAATTACGAACGCCACTTTTGAAATGAGAGAAGATTTATCCAATTGATTTGCTTATCCAATCAGAATGCAGCAAGACTCTCTTAATGGCTTCAGTGGGAGGAAATCCCGCTGCATGGGGTCCTGCTGTATCTGTGGTTAAGCTGCACCAGTCTCTCCCAATAGTCACACGCATGCTCTAAAGCCTCTGTAACTCAACATGCTGTTCAGCAAGACGTATTGATGATGCTCAGATATTCTCATGCAAATCTTTTTTGATTGATTCAGTTGCCTAAACTCTGTACGCAAAGTTGAAAATGCCATCAGTCAAAATGACCGTTTAAAAACATTCAGATACAGAAAATATTTGTCTAATGCGACCCGTGGTATTTAGTCCCCTAAGTAAATCTAACCTGTAAACTGAGAATCTGCCCATTCTTCCTTCTCAAGTCCAGTCAGATTGGATAAATAGTCTAATTGGATTTTTGGCTGAACTTGTTCATTTTAATTTATGAATAAGCTTTCACCTATACTATCCCATTGCAGCTGTGGCCATTGCTGTCCTGCTAGAAGTGAATCTTAATTCCATTTAGAAGTAATTCTTTTTACAGTTTTTCTACATGGATTAACCTCTTAAACTCCATCTATCTTCTGGATAATCTCTGACCACCTTCTCTGTCCCCACTAATGAAAACCATTCCAACAATATGAGGCTGCCATCACCGTATTTAGCTATAGGGACGGTGTGTTAAATATAATATGCAGTGTTAATTTTCTGCCACACATTGTGTTACACCTGTAGACCAAAATGGTTACATTTTGGTATCTTCTGATCCAAGTAACTTTTTTCCCATGGCTGCTCTGTTCCCAACCAGTCATTTGACAAACTTTTTTTTTCAACAACAGCTTTGTTCTTGCCGTGTTATAAACGCTCATCTATGGATAGCATGACTAATACTTGGCCTAAATTATCCCACCTGAGCTGTGGATCTCTCCAGATCCTCCAGAGCTGTAATGGGCCTCTCAGCTTCTTCTCTGATATATGCTTGCCTTGTCTGGCCTGTCAGTTTAGGTGGACGGCAATATAGTGGAAGACTAGAAGCTGTACCACACTCTTCCCCTTTTCAGATGATGGATTGGACAGTGCTCTGAGAGAGGGATATTGTTTCATACCCTAACCACGCTTTAAACGTCTTTATCTCTGACCTGTCTGCCGTGGATTTTGGTCTTTAGTATGCAGTTTGTTCACTAATATTCTCTAACAAACCTCTGAGGCACTTAATTTTATTTCCTAGTATTGTAGTAAAAAGACACTCAAAAGAAATGCATGCATACTTTTCAGATTTGTATTCGTCCAAAAATGGAAAACAATGCATCCTTTTTCTACCCTATTTTCTACAATTACGCACTAGTTAATGTTTATCTTTAACAAAAAAATCCCAGGTAGAACAAAAGGAAGATTGTGGTTCTAAAAATAAGAAATTTGAAAAAGCTTCTCTATTTTATTTTAAACTGGGAGATCATATGTAGGCATTTTCCCAAGCTACATGTTAGAGAACGCCAGTTTCCATATTTGTTTTCCACCTCTCTGCATTCTGATGTAAAAACTGCACCTTTATCACAGAAAAAAGAAAGCCTCACTTGGGTACACACAGGCCAACCAGTCTTACCGATACCATGGTGATGGTAGAGCATGGAGGTAATGCCGTCGAACCTGAAGCCATCAAAGCGGTACTCCTCCATCCACCAGCGCAGGTTTGACAGCAGGAAACGCAGCACTTCCCAGCTAGTTGTGTGCACACACAAACAAAAACAATTCAAGGTCAGATAAACAAGAGACTGTGAATTATTCACACATCTCATCGTGAATCTTAACCACCAGAGATTAATTTCCCCCCGAAAGCAGGACATTCACATGCTGACAACCGAAGCTCCACTATGTTGGGAAAGGAGTGGCAGTGACAGCCGACGCAGCTTATATTAACAACAGAGGGAACTATGTCTTTCACATAAGATGTCATGATGAAAAATCGCTGGCTTTCTGATTTCCATCAGCTCTGCAGAGCAAATATGTATATCAAGGCATCCTGGTGCGTTTAAATTGACGGGATTAAATGCCACACTTGGACTGGAGAATTAAGCCTTCTTACTTGAAATTGGGATAAGTCATTTGTCTTCAGGCTTCATGTATAATGGGGTCCCAGTGTTTGTCATGCAATAGAGTAAATACAAAAAAAAATAAACTGGATATGAACTGGATAAACTACCTAAATATTAGATGCAGCTCACCACAGTTTACAGCAGTCAGTGTGTCACGGAGCACACAAATGTGCTGTGGCTGTTGGCTGCAGGCTGGAGGAGGTGGATTCCATAAATGGCCCCCATCCTCTATCCTGACTGGAAGAGTCATCCGGTTCTATACAGTCACTCAAGGCAAAGTACACCGCGCACCTCAACTCTTTCCAGTCGGTGGCGTGTCGCCATGGAAACGTCAGCAAAAACTCAATATTTGGTCGTCTCCATGCAGTGCGCGTAATGAGCACCAAATGAAACACTGTACTCGGATGCAGCGCTGTAGGGCAAAAGCAAAGCACCAAGGATGTGAAACGAATGACACATTCAAGATGCTGATTAAGTGTGAACCGCTGCCTCTGCAGAGGCTGAAAGACCCAACTCAGATCTACAGTGTGCTCCCAACTCCCAACAGTGATTATACCAATAGGTCTTAAGTATTTATCATATTTATATCAAAACATAAACAGAAATATTTTTCTTTTAGTTTTTTCTTTGTAGATTTTTAACAAGCACATGAAAAAAAACATTTATACTCTTATAACTGTGATTGTTATAAAATGAAAATTAGAGTATATATATATATATATATATCTCCTTTCAACAAATATTTTATTGCTGTAGCTTAAAGCAACACTGTCTTTAGAATAGAAGTATTCAGTGGGGTGAAACAAAATCCCACATTAAACAAAAATTATTGCATTAACATGATGCAACACAGAGGACCAGTTTCTCTCAGCTATTCTTCAAAAATGGCAAAAATAGGTAGAAATGATATTTAAGTAAATCAGGTGTATGTCGATCTTCTGTAGTCACCAAATTGCTATTTGGCTCAACTTGCCAACATCTACAGTCAGAAAAAATTGCATGAATGTTTGAAACAACTAGAATGGTTTACTAAAATGGCCAAAATGAAAATATGCTAGTGCAATAAAAGAATTATTTTTGAAGGATCTGGAAAAATCTTTACCTAAGGTGCCAAAACTTGTGCAGGTGTTGCTATACCTCACAACCCTAACTCAAGCCTAACGTTTAAACCACCTGGTATACAATGATTTGACAATTTCTACCGGAAATTTCAAGTACCTCAGTAACTTCTCACGTTGTAAAAACCCTCAATAAAACAGTAAACAAATCTTATTCTCGTTTTTTTTTCTTTCCAATAATTATCGATTTCTCCCCAGCACTCACTCGCAGAGGAATACATTCTATATGTGGCTAGAGAAAATCCCAGTTTCTTCACCAAAAGAAAGCCATGACAAAAAATAGATTTAAATGTTTTCCCTCCTGTGATCCATTCCTCAGGGATGACCAGCACCAGCACTGTTTGACAGGTGTGAAGCCGCATGTTACATCTGCGCTTCCTTCTTCCCCGGAGGAGCAGAACAAGGGAGCCTGGTATGATCCGATATAGCAGCCTAGCTGGGTGGTCACGCAGACCCTGTGATAAATAGATTAGGTCCTCCACTTCAGTGCACAGAGCCAACAAAGGCTCAGACATAGTGTATCCTCACGGGATGGAGATAATAGCCAGTGAGAGCCAGGGGCCCTGAGATGAAACCATACTGCCACATTAAGGCCCACAATGCCATTCATCATCAGGTCCAATTACAGTGTGAAAGGTAGATCTCTATACGAGATGCAACACATCGCTTATCTATGCAGCGCCATGAAGTTATCAGCTGGTCTGCGTTGTTAATATAAAGGCAAATTGCACATTTCAGTTTCCTTAGAATAAAGTGTAGCAGTGACAGTGAAACCTAGTTAGGGAGCAATAATAGAGTTAAGCTCTAATATTCCTGCTTGTAAAGAAAGATAGGATAATCTGTCATGTTTTCCTGTTTTACCTGCAAGCACACACACATCGCTATGAGAAATACCTGAACTTAATTCAAAAGAACATTTTCCCCCACTCAGATTTAATGATCGTTAATGGAGCTCATTTTCTCCCCATGCTGGCCAAAGCTGTGGCTAAAATAAAAAAAATGTTTCTTTGCCATTTGTAGCTGAGCTGACTTTATACTGTGCACACTCCTTGACCTTTTTCTCTATTTTGTTGCATTACAGCCAAGAACTTAAAACATATTTTACTAGTTTGTGCAGAGATCCACAACTCTGGTGATGGAATCGGCCAGCAGGACAAATGTTCATCAGCAGTCCACAGATCTGGTTTATATACAAGATTGGCATGATGAAATCCTTTGTTGAAAGAGAGACATAAAAAAAAAAAAAATCCAGTTTGTGGTGCCATCTGCCTGGCTGGTGGCAAACATGTGGAAGGTGCACAGAGAGCAAAAATGTAACAGTTTGGCCCACATGCAAAGTGCTATGTGTGGTGGACTAACAGTGGACACAATGCTAAGAACACTGTCCCCAGAGGTAAAACTGATGGTGTCAGCATCATGTTGTTGGGGAGTTTTTCTTCATAGAGATATGAAAGCCGGTAACAGTTGATGGGAGAGTGGATGGAGCTAAACACGGGGCAGTAATAGAATAGAACAAAATAATCCTTTATTGTCCCACAGATGGGAAATTCAGCTGTGTAACAGCAGCAAAGTGACAGGTAATAGAAGTATTAGATTCACACAATATAAAAAACCTAATTAATAATATATGTACAGTAAGGACAAACTATAAAACTAAAGTATTGTGAAGTTATCAAAAATTTTAATGGCATACTCAGATTTGAAGTATGCCCAACTGAGCAGGAGAATTTCAAAAATAATTACAGAACGTGCATGTGTATTTGTACATAAAAAAGATTTAGAAGTTTAAAATGTAAACTGTGCAAACAGAGATGTGCAAATAACAGCAGCAGAAATGTTATTTGAACTGAGAAAAACAGTGCAAATTACCAGAGAGATGTAAACACTGAGTTTGTTGGGGGCAGTGATGGTTATAGAGTCTAATAGCTGCTGGGAGGAAGGACCTCAGATAACGTTCCTTTGTGCGCCTAGGATGCAACAGTCTGTCGCTGAAGGAGCTCTCCAGCTCAGCAACAGCTTCATGCATGGGGTGGGAGACACTGTCCATCAGTGGTGTTATTTTTAGCCAGAGTCCTTCTAATGGAAAACACTTAAAAAGCCCAACACAACACTTAAGTCGGGTACAGAGGTTTATCTTCCAACAGAATGGCGAACAATGGAATGCTTAGATCAAATCTTATTTGTGTTTTAGAATAGCCCAGTCAAAGTCAAGACCTAAATCCAATTTGAAATCTGTGGCAACATAGAAAGCTGGTGTTCACAAACACTGTCCAGCCAATCTGAGTGAGCCAATCCCAATAAGATGCATTAAAGTTTGTGATTATGCAGCAAGGCATATAAAAGTAAGGGTGTGAATACGTTTTGAAGGCACTGTGGCTAATAGACATCAAAACTTGTGTTCCCAGTTGTCAATTTTCCATAAGGGATCGTGGCAAATCGTCTTTATAGGGGAGGAAAAAAAGATTTAAGTTCTTGTTTTCCCAATGTCACAAGTAAGCTGCAGATAAGACCAAATAAATTTAGGAAGCTGACATGTAATTGAAGGGGAAGTGTGATGCTCAGACGACGACACAATGACATGCATGATGGATGGCGAGCATTTGTTCAAACAAAAAGGGACAAATGGGCTGCCTCTTCTGACGCATGTCAAACTTCCACAATCTCTTCAGTCAGCACAGGACAAAGACTTTGATAGTCCTCTCATACAAAAGTTATTCACATGTTTTGATTAAAAGTTGATCGGTTTGTTTAGTTATTCCTTTTATACCTTTTGTAATACAACAAATCTTAAATGTGGAGTTAATGTAGGTATAATTATAAAAGCTGAGTCCCCCAAATACGAGTTGCACATTGGACTAAAGAAACAAATGTTTGAACAACAGAAATCATGTAATACCGGCGTCCTCTTTGGGAAAACTCACAGAGATGTCGATGCTTTCTTGAGCTTTGTGTTAGATATCGGCTGCTTGTCTGGCAGTCTTTAAACTGCCTGGCAGCTACCTGCTCTTTCTTGGCATCCTAAAAGGGATCCTCCACTGTCACTGAGATTATAGGTTTGGCAACCTGTAATTAGGATCACTTTGTATTTGCTGTCTTTTAGAAATCAGTGGCAGGTTGTCGTTCCTTTTGTACTTTTGTTTGAAATGTCATCCAATAGACTTTATATCAGCAGCAGTAAAATATCCAGGAGGGTTTGTCATCTCATAAACAATTAATGAAGTTATTTAATAACCACTTGGCTAAAAAGACCCACTACACAGGACCTTTCACAGCTTTCTCGCGTAAAATCAATAAGAATCAAAATATAACAAATAGCATTTAGCATTAAGAAATAATTGCTTTCTAACATTTTCAATGGAATTTACTTTTAAATATGTCAACAGACGGATAAATATGTGACAAAGCAGCTCATTTCTTTTAACACCTCTTCGAACTAAGAAAGACAAGAGAACATGCCATTGAAAAAACTCAGCATGTGATGGGATCTTCGTAAAAGATGAAATGGCTACAGGAAAATAGCTACAAGCCTAAACTTGCCAAAGTTTACAATAAGAGCAGGAAATACAGCAACTGGAACTGGCAGAATGAGGAACCGAGTTCATGTTGCCACCACACACAGTGAGGAGGATGATTAGCGAGGTATTAAAAAAAAAGGGCCAAAGTGTACTGTGGAGAACCTGAAACAATAAAATTACGATTAATAAGATTAATTTTAAGGGTTTTGTCCATTCCCAGAATGCAAAGGACTATGAAAGGTGAAACAGGTTCCAGTCAGTATCCGAGATGCAGGCTCCCAAACTTTTTTACAAAGACAATGAAATACTTATCTTTGGAAATACAGTGGATCCCTGCCTATTTGCGGCTCAGTGGTCGCGGATTCACCTATTTCCGTACTTTAGAACGTAGCTCCAAATTATTCGTTGAAAATGTGCCTATTTGCAGATTTTCCCCCTGAAAATATTCAAAAGAAAATGCAGCTTGGGAAACTGAAATACCAAGGCACAATGCTACTGGACAAGCTTTTGGCTGGTGTTTGCAAAGCAGCAAATACAGGAGAGGGATTCATTTTTCTTGCCGTTGATTGGCTGGACCCCCAACAGTGGAGATAAGGAAGACTGTACAGGTTAGCTTATGCAGTAGTGCTAAGATGGCTTCCACTATTCGTATTAATGTATATTTGGTGTTTGAACTATCAAATCAGCCGGGTCTGTAGTCTTTGTGAGCTTTAGCTATTTGTGGGGGGTTGTGGTTCATAACAAAATATTGTGCAGCAAATAACTTTTTTATGCATTTTTGAAAGTTTTAACTCCTAAAGTATTATGTTTTTTGCTTCTAAACTGATTTTAGAGGGTGTTATTGTTGAACCTCATTTGTTGGGTGCATTGCTTGACTGGCTAAGTATGGAGGAGCACATCTAACCACCTGAAAGTTCAATTGAGCTAAGGTAAAAGGTCAAACTGAACCTAGCAGAACACTAAGCACCCATTGATTATCAATAAGATGAATTAAATCATAAAGTAAATTTAAAGTAATTTTAATTTTAGGAACAGGTTTAAATAAAATGTTAATTTAGAAATACTGATCAACCAAACTATGTCTCAGTATTGTGAGAAGAAACAAGTCAGAGTGACTCCGTAAGTGACTACCTCAATCCGATTCTCAAAATGTGAACACAAAACAAGGTCTACTGTTAAAATGCATAATAGGTGTGTACTGTCTACAGCTAGAGATATTTTTTTACACATTTCTG
The DNA here is from genome assembly GCA_963556495.2 of Valencia hispanica. Classification (NCBI taxonomy): domain Eukaryota; kingdom Metazoa; phylum Chordata; class Actinopteri; order Cyprinodontiformes; family Valenciidae; genus Valencia; species Valencia hispanica. Next base: position 14,478,372 of record OY747700.1, read on the forward strand.
CTAAGAGATTTTAGTTTTAAAGGTGGGGTACAAGCGGTGAGAGTCCTGAACTGCAGGTTTCCACCCACAACATCTTCCAGCACCAAGTGGAAGCACAACACGCAGCGTCAGCAAGCCACCATTTACACCAACTGCGACGCTGAGCTCATTAACTGAAGCTTACCAGAGGGGAAAAACTGTTTTTCTCTTTCAATGTGATTTGATGGTGCAAAGGAAATAAATGCTGGGTTCTAAATATTGAAACAACTGAAACTGGAATAAGTTAACACTGACTTTACTGATTGATCAAACAGAACTCTAAGATTTATGACCCAAAACCTGTCCAAATATGTCTCAAATTATATTGAAAGAGGAAATGCACAATTTTCCTCATTTTCTTCTAAAACGGTTTTTGCAGACTAAACTGTAATTTAAATATTGTTTTGAAAACTTAATTATGCATAAAAAATACAGTATTTTCTTTCACCTTGTTTGTGCTCTCAAGCTGTAAAACAAACTTTACAAATGCTAAATTCATGTTTCAAACTATGTTTGAAACATGAATTTATGTCAGAGCCAATATGTCAAGCTATGTTTCAAACCAATTAATTTAGGAGCGCAAACAAAATTTTTATTGACAAAAGTAGACCTTATTTAACACATCTGGGTGGAATAAAGTCCACATATTGAAAAATCTTGTCAAAGAAATATTTTCACTGGGTCCTGAAAGGCACGGCTGATCTCTCAGTCTGAGAACATGAAGAAGAGCAAAAAAATGTCTTTAAAAGGCTGGCCCTGGGCCTATTTTTCATATCTTAAGAAGTCACACAAAGACTGATGAAAACTGGATGCAAATGATCCTTAGAGATGTGAGGGATTATAAAAAAAAAGCCCACATCAAGCTCCTCAGAATCCTCAGTACTCACTAGTCAAGGCACTGATCTGCAAAAAGGCTAAGCTCCTCTGGTTGCCAACCCCCTACTTAGAGAACCGTGGGCTCCATTCACTCGGTCATTGTGTCAAGGTTACTTCATCTTCTTTGAAGGAAATGGTTTTTGACTGAACTATGCATATATCTGACATCTTCTTTCTACTCATATAGAGCAAAAAAGGCAACAAAAAAAAGAAAATAAAAAGTCTGGAATACACTTAATCAGTCTATCCTGATTAGTCTAATGGGTTATGTCCACAAGCAGGCCAACTTAGTGTGGACCACTAACAAGGCATAAACTTACAAACTCAGCCAGTGCTATCTGATAACAACAACTTCAACTTATAAATAAATGCATGATCAAGAGAAGTAGACCAGTTAAGGAAACATGTAGTCAAAGCTACTAACTACACAGATTCAAACAAACAACGTTTCTCTAAGATATGCACTAAGATTTTAAATTTGATCAGACCTGATTAGTGACCAATTGGAGACACATTGGTCCAGGAGGGAGACCCAGACAGCCTTGTCCCCAAACTTCTTCTCATTCTTGGAGATCTCAACATGTAACCCAGGTAAGAGGGAAAATAAAGTTCCACAAACATCTTCTGGGTCTTTCCCCCGGGGTCTCCTTCATTTGGACATTACTCGCAAACCTCAAAAGTCAGGCACACAGGTGGCATTCTGATCAGATGCCCAAACCACCTAAAACTACTTCTTGTGTTTCTTGTAGCAGCTGGATAGACTATGGATCTGGATTTTCAATTAACCCAAAGCAGAAAGATAAACACATTAGGCTAATTACGAGTGAAATGAGTTCATTGCAAGTCAGTTTCCTCCATTGGATGGCTGGGCTCAGCATTAAAGACCGGGTGAGGAGTTCCTTCATCTGAAGAACACTAGGTGTTGTGCTGGGCTCTCTAAGCATTTAAAGGAGTCCATGAAGAGGAGCACCACCTCATTGAAAGAAGTCAAACTGGCTGGCCGGCTAAAAGCTCAAATCTGATTTTTTTTCCCCAATCAATCAATGCACTGTACTTAACACTTTTCAGTGTGGGTGCCATTTCTGAGTAGAACAGATTGAAAGTTAGCCATTTAAAGTATTCATGAGGAGCCTAAAAATAGTGTCCGCGCAAGCTCAAGAGAAGTAAGAAATTATTTAAAAAAGGTAAATATGCATAAATGTCAACACATGGAGACATGGCCCATGGTTCATTCAGGCATTGACAGAGACGGAAAAAAAACTTTCAGCAGATAACAGAAAGACTAAATGGAGTATAGCAAAGCTGCTCCGTTTAATCCGTTTGCGCTTACACCCCATGTTTTCTAAGGAACATCAAAAATTTGGAAATGTTCTCACATTTAAAAAAAATTTACTTAAGGAAGAAGCTTTGATTCTCCAAGGTAAAACAAAGACTACTGTTTAAAAGATGCTGGTAACATTAATTGCCAATAAAAGATTCAAAAGGTAGTTCAAAACGTGTCTTTCACCAATCATTTTGTCTTGATCTTCAAATATTAGTAGTACCATGTTTTACAGATACTGTTCTTTAATACAAACAGTGTGATGTCACCTCTACTTCTAATTAATAACGTTCATCAGAAGAAGGCAAAAAAAAACACTCAACACTGTTATCTTGTTGTATTAATGTTCTTTAAGAGAAATCCACATGGGTTAAATTTTGCATTGGTCAAAATTTAACAAAAATTACAGATTAGTGCATCCACTTTTTGATAAGTGTGAATAATAACTCTGTTTACCAATTTATCTTCACACAGGTGTCTTAAGACTTTGCTCTTCAGCAGAATGACTTTCAATTCTATTCTTTTTCCCCCCCAGAGTTTACGACCTTGATAAACACCTGAAATTCAGGAAATGTTAGATCATTAAAGCCAAATGTGCTATAATAAAAAGGTATGGAACATTCTTGATAGCAAGCTTTCACTGCTTGCAGCAAAGCCTCTGTTGCTTTCCTGGAAAACTAATTCTTGTGAATATTGAGCGAGCTGACTGAAACCCCAGCTTGACTTCTTGGAGAGAATCCAGGTCATATGAGAAATTTACACATTTATGCACTCTTTCCATCAGTAACGACAGGACAAAAGACAACTCAACTGAAAAAGAGGATTGTGAAACTTCAGTTGCAGGAGCAACAGTCAAGAAGAAAAAAAGACCGTATGCAAAAAAAAAAAAAAAAAAAAAGAAGGGTGCAAAAGTGCTGTGGGTGTTGTGCTCATGCCTTTTAGCTTGTTTGCACTTAATCCGATTTGTTTTGATTTATTTATTTTTGTAAAAAAAATAATAATAATATAAGACATAGATGGCAGTTGGTAGTGTAACTAAAGTGGGTGTAATATAGTTAATTTAACACAGTGGAATAAGTTATCCCTTCTGAAATGTTTTTACAAAATACCACTATCTACAGTTGCTCCATTTTAGTCCCTAGTATTTCACAAGCCAAAATATCAACAAGTTTATTGTACTGAGTATATTAATCATTGACCAGAATTGGCTGATTTTCAAGTGGGGCTCTGGTCAGTAAGTTGCTGGTCAACAAGTCAAAAACTTTATCTGACCAGTGAACACACCATATGCAACCACAACCAAGGCATACTGACAACATTCTTTGGTCTGGGATAAGAAACAAAGTTAGCTACTTTCAATATCACTGAGGTGTTTAAAATAAAGTCTGACGAAGAACAGGTATGTAAGCAGCTATTTAAAAGGAAAAATGTATCGTACATGACATGTTGAGAGCTTGTCTGAGCTTTACTCAGATTAAATAATGTTTATTTGGAAAACAAATTTGAGTAAACTCAGAGCTGAAACTGAATATCAAATTTTTAATTTAATACCTGAAAAAATTAATCCTGTCATTTTTAGGTCTTATATGCCTTCAGATTTACCATACAGAGTCCAAGATTTAATTAGGTGAAAAATCTGCAAATCGGTTAATTAATTGACCCTTTCAGTTACACTTATATTTTTGAGTCAGTTAAATATAAGTTATCAAGGAAGTAATTCAGTTGGATTACTAGTCATCTTTGTACATTAAGTCTAGGAAAAAGGCTTAAAAATGTAACCAAATAGAATTCGTTGTTCAACGACATGCCCCAAATGATTTACACAAAATTTATAGATGCCTTTGTTGCAGAGTCAGCCCAAGGAGTAAGCTGTATAAGAGGCTGCTTGGGGCTCCCGATTGACCCTGTAGATGCAGGAACACTTCAAGGATGACCTAGCTGCGAAGCCATACTGCAATCACAATAGCAATTTAAATAGCTGAAGAAAGTGCTTTCATAAACCACAATGAAGTGTTTGAGATCAGGGGGGTGTAGAATGAAATCTAACCAATTCAAACAAACCAAAAACTTTGACATCACCAGGCACTGCAGGTAAAATAACATTTCGTGACATTTTAACAAAACCACATAAAAAAAATGTATATATATATGTATATATAATAGGGAGTTTACTGTTGGTTGGACAATGAGTAGAACTGGAACTGAGCATGACTGAAAATAATCTCCATATGCTCACAAAATAGAGCCAGATACAAAAAAACAAACTTCTCCATGCCTAACTATCTCTAACTTCCATCTGTTCCTTTATAATAAATACAGAAGGGTTCCTACTGCCAAAAGATAAATGTGACTTTAACAGCTGAGGGAGACTTCAATAGCTTGTCAGCTGACATATAAACATCATATCCTCAATGTTTCATAGAGTAAGCACACAAAAAAAAGATTACGCAAGGAGTGTAGCAAAGACAAATCGAACAATTGCTTCACAACTGAGATATGCACCAAACAGCAACTTTTTGTGTACCATTCCAACCCTAATATATACTAAACCTACCTGTGGCAAGAGAGGCTTTTAGTGGTGTAGATGTTGTTCTGGTTTCCTTTGTGACCTTCTTGACGAGTTGATGATGCACACTTGGATTAGATTTCTTAAGCTGAACACTCCAGTGAAGGTTTATCACTGTTCTATGTTTTCTCCATTTGTGGATAATGGCTCTGACTGTGGATTGCTTGGGTCCAAAACCATTAGTAATAGCTTTGTAACACTTTTCCAAATTGTGATGTCTGGTGCGCTGCTTTTTGAGTTATTTTAGCCTACTTTGTGTTGTCAGACAGGTTGTATATAAATGACTTCTTGATTGTATAGGTCAGGCAGTAATCAGGCCTGACTTTGGCTTGTGAAACCGATCGTTCAGAAGGGGATTTTGTTTGATTGGTGGCTTGAAACACCTTCTCGTAACAAATGAAATCACCATTTGAAAACTGCTTATTTTCTTTACTCTAGTCCTCTTTGTCTAATAGAATTTGTTTGATGATCTGGAACATATAAGTGTGAAAAAACAAAAAAAACAAATTCCCAACATATTCTCTTTTACCATTTGTAAATTTAGTAAGTGGGCAGATTTTTTTTTTTTTGAGAAACCCCTATTTCTTTACATACCACATTCTGTTCCTGACAGCCGTGTGTACATGTACCAATAAAGTTTTGCACTGTTTAAATCCCTCCCCATAAGCTGGTATTCAGCAGCAGCATAACCAATTCTAGCATTTCTCCCGCCTGGAACCAATGCTTGCAAAGCCAGACGTTTTATAACACTGAATGTCGATGCATTTGACTCAGAGGCAGTGCAAGTTAACAAATTGGATGGCAGGCATCTATCTAAACAGCATTCTCCCAGGACCGCGTTGAATGTTTTATGAGGAAAAGCTAGAGTGGAACGCAGAATAGAAGGGGAAAAAAAAGGTGTTGTCTGGATAAAGATGTAGCAGGAAAGGCAGAGTAAACAGACAGCAAAAAGGGGATATAAGGTCGACAGTCTGTATCAGTCAGCCTCTTTCAACCTAATAAGAACATCATGGTCAGAGCGCTATGGCTCATAGAAAGGATGTTTGATTTAAAACATATCATTTCACACCGAGTTCACAGTTTGCCTCCGAGGTTGATTTCCCTCTAAAGTGAGTTACAGAATGCTTGACACAAACGACACGTCCAAACAACCTCTGACAAGTAAAGAAGACAAATGAACTGGTTATGACATTGCAGTGGTCCTTTGGGTTTTTACAAATGACTCCTCATATGCCTCCTAGTCGCGGCATATGTCTGCACCCCGTCTAATGAGGGCTTCTGATATGAGGACGGTTCAATAACTAATGAAAGGAGAAGCTTGTTCTCTTATTATAGCCCACACGGCTGACACTAAGCATTGTATAATGTATTGGAAACTGCTGCACAGTAACACACTTGTTAAAAAGTGAGTTCAAAAAGGCATTTGATAGACTCAACAGCTCCTGTTCCACCCAAATGTGCGCTGGGATTATTTTCTGGGTACAAAAGCAAGAAAGACATCTAATTAATAGAGCAGACAACAACAGCAGCCACCAATGTAGCTGTATTTTGAACACTGAAAGAGGTAGAAAAACAGTCCAACAATTCATGGAATAGCAAAAAAGTTCAATTTTGCCAATATCGCATTAGAAGCGGTTTTTTATTGTAGATTAAAATCAACACCTACTATGTCAAGGATTTAAGAGGTAACAATCAAAATAACTGGAAAATTCACACTTAATATCCTATTTTGAGAATTGTGTGTCAGATAGATAGCTGGCTGGATTTCGTGAGCATTTTGCTGCGAGTTGCAACGTGTCATCTCTTTGATCATATCACGCTTCTGACCTCCAACATATCATTCTGCATCAGACAGTCTGAGTGGTATGTCAGCTCCCATTTGGCCTCATTTATCAGCCTGTTTAAATATTGCTCATGTTCATTTTACATCATGAACCACAGTAAAACCACTGCACTCATTTATACATCTGATGTAACCAGGGCAGCTTTCTAAATATCCCTCATGAGCTGAATGTGATGTGTAACATTAGGATGCTGCTCTTAATCTCTCCCAGCAAGAATATAATTGAGGGGCCAAAAATGTGGCAATCCAAAGACGGTTTCCTTGCTGTTATAATGCACTTAAAGGCCCAGAAAAATTGATGTAATTACATTAATGTTCTAGGATGTTAACGTGAAAGGGAAATGGTAAAGGAAGCCTACAGTGCTGGTTAAATGCACAGCTACTGCAAACATCAATTGCATGCATAGATAAGTGAAGATTTTTTTAAGTTCTCTAAATAATGAAATGTCAAATTCAATGACATCAAACCTAACACGAAACTGTGATATACCCCCCCAAAGCAAGGCTTTAGCCCCCAGTCCAAGACAAGTTACAAGTCTTTAATAAATGAAATTAACATTTCACATCAGATGTATACAGTCTTATTTGCTTGAAACAGAACTTATGTAGGTTACAGGGGAAAAAATCATGGTCCTCTGCAGAACAAACTATGTGGTCATTCTTATGATAATGTAACAAAAATGAATGGCTTGTTATTGTAGTTGAATGATTTCAGCAAAACAAATAATGGCAATACTTTTGCTAAATTCTGCAATGACAATATCGATTGTGATCAAGTCATTTTTTTCCAGATTCTCTTTCTTTCCGTTCATCATACTATAATATCCCCATCATTTTACCAGCTTCAGCATTGCAGCCACTTCAAAAGTACATCAAATGGAGTCATTTAGGGCAGTGAAAACCCATTCAACAAATTTGATATGTCATTGGCATGGAGAATGTGCCTGAATGCACAGATACATTTGATGAAATGATGCATCAGTCCTCATATTGCATAAATTAATACAGCAATGACAACTGCAATCTGATGTGTTGCGCGACTATAGTTCTTATGATCCATTAATAATTAGCGAATATATCTGGTAAATAAATTGTAACAAAATGGTAAATGGTCTTTACTTGTCTAGCGCCTCATTTAGTCCAGAGCTACATTGTAGCCACAGCTGCCCTGGGCACACTGACAGAAGCAAGGCTGCCGAACACTGACGCCACCGGGGCCTCTGACCACTACCAATAAATCAAATTAACCACTGAAGAGAACATATGCACACTCTTTCAGAGCTTCCATCTATGGCTTCCTTATTGTAAATGTTGCTTGGAATCGATCATCAACTTATGTTACCAGCAAGTACTGTTATGCACCATTACAGAGACCGCATATGTATTGGATGCATGTCACAAAGACGACCAGCTATTTCTATACAATGCACAACTCAAATAATCTACACTTACAGAGTTGCTTACACACATAATAATATGAGATAAAGATTGTGAAATGAGAGTTGAGTCCCAGACCCAAAGATTTGTTTGAGTTCAAGTCTTTAGAGCTCAAGTGCAAGTCAAGTCTGAATATTATTTTTTTTTTATAGCAGCTTAAGTTCCGCTTGAGTACAAGTTGCAGACTTGCAACATATCACCAAGTCCATAATGTAGTCCAGCTTCTTTACAAGAAAGGGATTTGGCTTCTATAAACCTGATCCTTTGAGCTACTAACCGAATTAAAGTCTAATTAATCTGTGGTAATAGGCATTTGCAGTCAGTTGGTAAAGTTTTATGCTCGTTCTAAAATTAAGGCTCAAGCAAACCCTCATTCGTTTGCTCTGCTTAAACTACATTCATTGCCATTATCCTTTTCACTCCATTACATTTTTTAATGTTTAGTATGTACCCCACCTATTACCAAATGAATGCTGCAGATGGAAACCAGCCCCTCATGAGCCAGTAACCAGCAGCCACAGTAAAAGAGAGACTGTATTGGATGCTGCAAGCTTTGGTTTGTGTAATCGGACCTCTTTGTGCACAGCATCTGTCAGTGGATATGGGAGCTGCACAGAAAGCAGCTGAAAAGTAGTCAAAGATTTTGACATTCAAGGCAAAGCATTGCCTTCACAAATCTTTAAGTTTAGTTCGGAATGGATTTACTGGATTTACTGAAAACGTTAGCTAGACCACGAGGCCAGTTGGTTGACGTCAGTTGCTGTATGTGTTGAATCGGATTTATCTTTAGAAACATGAGTCTGTCCTGCACAAACTCCAATTTGGACAAAATATCTGTCAATGTCAAGAGAAACGGATTCTGCTGCATCTGGGATGTAATTAGTGAGCGAGCTAAGTAAGACACACTCACAACGGGTTTTTTCCCCCCATGTGTCCTATCCTGGCATTTTAGGCACACTAATAATGCTAATGTGCAATCCAAAAAAAGATTAAACATTTCTTTTTAATTGCACTGTATGCTTTAAAGCTCAGTAGCATCAGTCATGGCACTGATTTAATAAAGTATTAGACAGAAAAAAACACATGTTGGCAATGCCCATTCCATTAGGGGGGACACAAACAATCTTTATTGGCACAGCCATAATATAAGCAAATGTTTTTACCATTTTAATGTTTAACTGCTCCTCATTTTGAATTAGATTCACCTGTAGTGCAAAACAATTTGATCTCAGAGGAATAGTAGATGCCAAGGTTAAAGCAAGATATTTTAATCACAACATCACTTATTAGTGTGACTATTGTATTTCTTCATTACGTAGAGTTCTGTGAGTCAACTTCCGTATACCATAAAAATTTACCATAAAACTGTGCAGATCTTGCCTGAGGCCATGTCCTAATTTTATAAGCTGTTACAGTATAGCTTGTGAGCTACATCATAACAGTTCATACAACTACTCATTCTATAAAAGGGGTTGAATATGGTTATAAGCAGCTAGAAAGCACCCAGAAAAAGGACCATAGTCAATTTTTAAATTCCTGTTAGTTTTAAATTAAAAGAAAAAAAAGAACATCAGCAAAACAAAAACAGTTGTTTGACCAGGTCGCAAAGTGCCTCTACACTCTGAAAAGAGCCCTAAAATTTGTGATATAACGGCTCTCAAACAGGTTTTGTCAGGCTGGATTGTTGCCATTTGTAAGTAATATTGTTATAGTTACCCTGCTCATCTCTTTAAAAAGACAGGACAATAACATTTTCCCAAAGCCTAATTAACTTTTTTTTATTATTTGTTTATTAATATTATTTTATTATTTATTATTATTTGAGTAAATTATTTGTATAAAAAGGATTTCTTTGTTTTTCAGTGCAGCTAAAACTGAATGCATGTCAACACCAAAAGCAAATTCTGATGTCTGTTCTTATAGAAGATACAATGAGGATACATTCAAATCTGATGTGCATTAAAATAAATTGTTCATACTTTCACATGTAAAAAAAAGAAGTTATATTCATGATTTACATTTATTTACAACAAATGAATGTAACGTTTTCTTATTCAATCAATGAATTTGATCCAGATATACAGCATATATTAAAGAATTAGATTTGGGTATTAAGAGGAGTTAGTTGCTGGTGCTGTGAAGTGACCATGTACCTGGCGTAGTTGAAGAGGCGGCTGTCCCACAGACTGTGCTCCCCTCTCGGTGGTGAGTGGAAGAAGCACGAGTCGGTCCCATCAAAGGCATTAAGCCCATCCTCTGTGTTCTTGGAAGCATGACTATGGACCACATCCAGCAGCACCACAATGCCCATTGAATGAGCTACATCAATCAGCTGCTTCAGTTCATCTGGGGTACCAAAGCGACTACATGGACAAAAGACAGACACATCAATTGAGTAAATTAATTTTTTTAGATTAAGACCGTTTTTCTTCTTGAAATAAAACTGATCCATGACTTGAACTAAACACCACTAATCAGAGTCAATGTCTAAAAGAAGAACATAACAATGTACACATCACACACATCCCCTTTTTCTGTATCTAAAGATGCAGTGCCTTGCAAAAGTATACTCGTTGAACTGAAACCCTAAGGAAGACCTAGCTTAAGCCTGCCACACATGAGAGCAATCTGCTGAGCAAAAAGTCATTTGAGGCCGTTTGCTCAGCAGATAGCTTGTGGCTAATTTTCGGTGAGTTTTCTGCCTCACGAGCCGTTGAGGTGAAAATCAAACAGGTTTGATATTTTTCATCTTGCAAAGCGAAAAACTCACTGTGTACGCTCTACGTGAGCTGTATGCTGAGGGCAAATATTCAAGTGACCAATCAAAACGCAGTCTCCGCTCACATGATTCCAAGATGGCATCCCACAGAGAAGATTACATTTTAGAAGATAAACCCGAGGAAATTTGGCCAGACTACACCTGTTTATATGATGTCAGCTCGTCAGATTTCAAAATCAGGGACAAGCGTGAGCAGGCATACAGCGAGTTGGCCGCAAAATTGGACCAGACAGGTACTGTGAAAACAGGAGGCTGCCATCTTGGAATCCTGAGAATGGAGACCACGTTTTGATTTGTCACTTGAATTTTTGCCCTCAGCACACAGCTCACATAGAGCGCACCGATGAGTTTGTCGCCTCACAAGGCGAAAAATATCAAACCTGTTTGATTTTCACCTCAACGCCTCGTGAGGCAGAAAACTCACCGAAAATTAGCCGCACACAGCAAGCTATCTGCTGACCAAATGGCCTCGAATGACTTTTTGCCCAGCAGATGGCTCTCTCCAAATCCAGACCTCCATGGGTTGATAAATTTGATTTCCATTGATAATGTTTGTGTGCTTTTGTTGTCAGCACATTCAACTTTGTAAAGAACAAAGTATTTAATAAGAATATTTCATTCATTCAGATATAGGATGTTATTTTAGTGTTCCCTTTATTTTTTTGAGCAGTGTACAATGCAGTCCCTAAACAGGCTGCAAAAGGTAGAGGCATACCTTCCAGCAGAACAATGACCCTAAAGATGCAGCAAGAGCTACAATAAAAAATATTTTAGATAGCATATTCATGTGTTAAAATGGCTAGGTCAAAGCCCAGCCCTTAGTCCATTTGAGCACTATTGGCCAGACTTAAAATGTATGTTTAGAGCACTTTAAGCTAATTTGACTGAGCTTGAGCGATTCTGTAAAGAATGGACAAAAATATTCAGTGTCCACATATGCAAAGCTCTAGAGACCTACTTTAAAAAAATCAAATGTAACATGGTAAAGTACTGACACAGAGGACTGAATACTAATGCAACAATGAACGTTAGAAGTTACTAAAAGTGGGGAAAATTTTGAGGGCTATAAATACTATCACAAGGAAATGTAACAACACTAGTAACAAAACAGCTCTAAATATCTGCAAACAAAAGTTCAGGTATATTTATACATTTTTGTTCCAGACACCTGCAAAATGTTTTAAAGTCATTTACATAATTTTGTGTAATGATTCATTATTCATTCTCCTTAAACTGGAAACGCACTAGACACACTATTTGCATGCACCCCCCAGATTGATCTCAATCATTCCTTCTGTCCTTCAAGCATCACAAAAATCAGCTTTCTTAGAAAACAGTACAGACAATTTCACCCATAGTCTCAGTAAACAACTACAAAGGTTTTAAATTTGACTATCAGACTATCAAAGGGTGAAATTACAATATGTACACCATCCTCAATGATGCCGGATAAAAAGAAGGAATAAGGATCTCTGAAAGATGATAAAGACTCGCACTGGTCCATCTTTATCTGAGAATCCCCCACTCTATGGATTAACAGCAAACGTGTTTACAGAGAGATTATTGATGGTGCCAGACTGCCTAACCTTGATTTGAGGTGACTGTGCTGAAGCAGCTCACTCAGTTTACAACAGAGTGCAGTTACAGATACAGCATGGAGTGGATAAAACTGTATAAATAGGGAAACTCTGCAACAAATACACCTTTGAGTTCTAATCCCTCATAGTTCACTCCCGGCTGATTTGTTAACACCTGTGGTTACTGAAGCAGGTCATAAATCTCTATAGTGGAAGCCGAACAAATGTGGCTCAGAGGATTCGTCTCACTGCATTTATTTATTTTTACTTTATTTCAATTTTTGGTCAGCATATGACAAGGGAGTGTGGTTCAGCATGGTAATTTCTGAATTAATGCACAAATGCTGTCTGCAGAAGGATATGAAATGTGCATATGGATGAGCTCCTACAGTATACATGATCATATAATCCTATTTCCAAACAAGAACCCAACAGATATTACATTCATTGTTGTTTAAACAATGCAGATAATACAAACCATAACTTGGAACAACTCAGTTTGCCAACAGTAAGACTTTTGATTAAAATGAAGCTTTACCTGGAAGCAGCAAAGAAACTTGTAATCTGATATCCAAAACTTGCATAGTAGGCATGTTCCATGATCGCCATCATCTGAATACAATTGTAACCTAGATGAACAAGAAATTGAGATAAGGAAAAGGGATTAGTAATTTTTAGCATTCACATTGTCTTGCATAAGTATTCATGCCACTTGAACTTTTTTACATTTTGTGATCTTACAAAGACAACCTAAAGGTATTTTATAGAGACTTAATGTGACCAACTAACAGTTTTGTTCATAGCTGTTAACTGAAGTCAATGATGTACATGACACATTGTTAACATGCAATACATTAGGTGTAGTTGAAAACTAACACCGCACCTCAAAATGAACTTACAATGTAATATGGTGTTAGCAGCATCATGCTGTAGGGAGGGTTTTCTTCATCGCTGACAGGGATGTTAACATAGGTTAATGGAAAGCTAAATGGAGCTAATTACAGGACTATGTAAATGTCTTTAGACTGAGGCAGAGGTTCACCAAGCAGTTCAACCACTCAACCTAATGTTACAAACACACAAGTTCATGTATTTTATTTTAGACGGTCTTCAATATTTTTTTTCCTACAAATAAAGTCAGAAGTGTGGCATTCAGCCCTTCTGAGAAACTATCTAGTAGAACCATGCATCAACCAATGATTTTAACAAAAGTAAAATCGTAGTACCTGCTATACAAATGAAATTGCCTTGCCTTGCTAATAACGCAATCATTTTGTCCATTTTAAATTTAAAAAGTCAATAACGTAACACCTCATCACAGTAACTTATTGAGCTTTTGGGTCAATAGCAGTAAATCTAAAAATGTAACAGTTCCGTCATTTGAAAATGTAATTACTGCAACTAATAATGGTATGGCATAAACAGGAAGGCATTCCTTGGGAATAACCTCTTTTTAGCTGGTCAGTATAGTTGATGTCGGTCACATTTATTCATCAATTATTACATAATTATTACAACTGCAAGTTTTGAGGAGACTACCAGCTTTCAACATCTAAAAGACTGAAACATTGTAACCTGAATTTTCCATCTGATACAGCAATTTCTAGCTGCACAAAATCTCCCCACAGTGGTTTGATAAACACCCTCTCTCATAATCTAAATCTGGCTGCATATTTAAGGTAGTTGTACTGGTGGAAGAGGATCTTGCAGAAGTCTAATTTCTTTGCTTTGAGATGTCTGACAAAATCATCTTTGCTTGATAAAGATCTTTAAAAAATATGAAGGTAAAATATTACCAAAGAAACAACAACAAAACATTAATATCACTGTGCAAAATGTAATGATTTATTCCCCACCCCCATACGTGACAGGCAAAACACAAGGAGTCCCTCAGGTAACCTGAATTTTCCATCTGATACAGCAATTTCTAGCTGCACAAAATCTCCCCACAGTGGTTTGATAAACACCCTCTCTCATAATCTAAATACATTTAGGATCAGTAAACTAATAACGTTATGTTTCTGGTCTTTAAACAGAATGGAGTTGAGTCTAGCAAAGTCATAACGTGCAACGTAAAAACGGCGCATCCCCACTTTTTAGGGAAGATGTGATGATATATGCTGCTTTGCACAGCCTCCTCTACAGCAGTTCACAGAAAGTTTAAAATCGGGTCAAACTCAGTTCATGCTGCAGGGGAGGCTGTCTGAGTTTATGATTTGGTGATTATATTTCAGTGGTTTTGTATGCAGCCGTGCTTCTAAATTATATATGGTATTATCAATGCATACACAAGTTACAACTTACTGACATCAATTAGTACTTTAAATTGTCATTTCATCAAAGCTTTTTCAATCAATCAATCTTGCCATCAATTGGCAATGCACTGTATGTTACATTTTACCCAGATTTTATTGTGGGTAAAAACTACTAAATCATTTATGATTTTGACAGCATGAAAGTGTAGCTTAAACTCCTGGTGCTTTTTCTTGTTGCTAAGAGCATTACATCATGTCTATTTGGACGGTCCTCTTCTCATGCAGAAAGTGGTGGGGGGGCCTCTGTCATGTCTGCGTCTCCTTTCATATGGTTCATTTAATAGACACCCGCTGCTTGAATACTTCCCAAAACAAGAATGCAGTAAATTGGCCATGCGGCAAAAGAAAAGCGGTGCAAAGTTACTATGAAAGTGTCATGAGCACTATGTGACAGTTTTCCTTTTTTGGGTGCATTTAGCAGCATTAATTTAGCACAGAAAGGCATCTCAAAACCTAGTTTCTTTTCTTTCTTCAAACTCTGATTCCATGTGACCTGTGCCAGTCGAAGTGTACTAATGAGCTCCAGGCATTTCCTCTTTGACACCAGCTCTAGCACCTTCATACAAGCTCAGGCAAAAGGGAAACACAGACTATTAGAGTTAGGAGGTCATGTACGACATTTCAAAAAGACCTAGAAAAACTGTCTATGAATAAGAGAACAACAGGCTTCTAAAGTGCCGCTGAGCACTCCAGTGGGAGGCCCCAAGATTTTTCATTGTTGTCTGAAGCACATTTATTTATATATATATATCTTTTCAGGCTAGAGGGAGAAAGAGCGAAAAGTTTACCTCTGAAGGAGTGTGACAAAGCACTGGGGTGAGAGAAGTTTCTCTTTTTTATATTTATATATGTACACTCTCCTCAGTCAAGAAAATGAAATGGCAGGCAGAGTCAGCCATCACCGGAGACGATGAAATTTAGCCTCCTAGTGAATCCTATTGTGCAAAATCCCTGAGCTGCTGCAGGTGGATTCTTTGACAGCATTTAATCTGGCAGTTTCTTTACCCGCTAAACAAGATGACACAAGCAGGAAAACAGCATTTATCACACGTCTCCTGGTGCGCTGCACCAGTCATATTGGTGCTTTTTAATAAAGTGAGGGCAACTGGGTGTGCGCTTACATACAAAATAATGCATCCCTTCATATGTGGAGCTGAAAAACAATACCAGCAGTGAATTTAACTATGAATATTTAAAGTTGGGGTTACTAAAATATACGACCTGCTTGTTCATCATGGTACAAGATTTTTTCAGAAAACTACAGGTGCATATAAGAGCAGTATAAAAAAGACCCACTACTTTTTTGTCACTCTTTGAGAATGAATGTGACTAAACCTCGTCTATTTTAGGTCAGTTAGGATTACCGAAATTATCTCTATTGATAAATGTCAGAATTATGAGCAAGAGATTATTTTTTTTGACTTTCCTCAAAGTCCAGGTTTTCCATTTACTTTCTTAGTATTTGGTAGAATTGCCTCTAAAACTGTATGATTTTGGTCAAACATTTACGATATTTTTCCACAAGCTTCTCTCAAAAGTTAGAAGGAACTTTGTCCCATTACTCCAGACAGAATGTTTTGTCTGATAGTTTGAGATGTTTCTTCAATATCTCTACAAAATGCCCTTCAGTCATGATGCCATCCATCTTCAGAAGCGTACCAGTCCCTCATTCAGAAAAAATGTCCAGAAGACATGATGCTGCCAACCCCCATACTTCACAGCTGGGGAGGTGCTGTCAGACATTATGGCCAAACTCTTCAGATATGTCCCCAAAAATGAATGTATTTTATCTCCAAGTGCATTTGGAAACTATAACCTAACTCTTGTTGCTATCTGAGTAATGGCTTCTTATTCACTGAATGGCCTTTTAGTCCATGTCTGCACAGCTCTCTTACCAGCATCAGCTAGCATCTTTACTATTATAGTTTTATACTATTTTAATATTTTTCTAAAAATTTTCCGTTTTGTTGTTTGCTGCGACTTGAGCTTCGAAGGCCTCTTTGCAAAACACTGCCCAATGGTCAGTGATCCCTTGAGGTCATGTCAATACACAGGACGTAGGCTTGGTTAGGTGATTTTATGCACAGGGAGTGTGACAGGTCTGCGACAAAGAAACACTGCTCCTGGAGGAACAGTGGCACTCACTGCAGTAAAGCTTGTCTGCTGTGTTATGGGCCAGTGCTGACAGAAACACTTTTAGCTATTTATAAAAAAGGAAGAAGAAAATGTGGAAATTCTTTAGTTTTCTAGGCAGATAGTTGGGTAAGAATTGTGTATGTGAAGGAAGGTATACAACTACATCTTTTTTTTTTTACATTCACCTCATCTCTGGCTGGATAACATTGTTCTTTTTAAGTCAATTTAAAATCAGTCTGAGCCACATGAACAAAATAATTGAGAGGCCTAAAAAAGGAAAATAATCTCAGTGCTTCTTCATATATCTTACCTAAATCTTTTATTCGAGGGAGGACATTGTGGGTGAAGTTTGTGTACGAGGCTACCTTCGGCTCTGGGGATCCGATACCAACATGGGCTTCATAAATTCTCAGACTTTTGGGTTTCTTTGGCCGAGGATGGATTTGCTGCAGAGAAAAAAAGTCAAACAATAAGATAACAGTAAAGAAAACAGAGATCAGTTTCCGAGTAAAAAAAACCCCCCAAACAATTAAGTGAATTGGTGCATCTTCGCTGAAACATTTTACAAAAAATTTATCTCTTTTTAGTGCCTTCACAAAGTATTCACAACCTTTGAATTTTTTCACATTTAGTCATGTTACAGCCACAAACCTCCATTAGTTTATTGCCGTTTTATGTCATAAACTAATACAAAGTAGCACACAATTGTTAATTAAAAATAACATGATCCATCGTTCTTCACAAATCAAAAAACCTAAAAAGTTTGGTTTGAACGTGTATTCACACTTTACTCTGATACCTCCCCACAAATTACATAAAACCAAATAGCCTTCAGAAGTCAGCTAATCAGTAATTGTTTATTAAATCAGTAAATGAAATCCATCTCTGTATGAGTAAATTGGAGCTGTTCTGTAAGGGTCTTAGAGGATAAGCAAAGAAAAGGCCTCATGGAGACCAAGGAGCACAGCAGACAGGTCAGGAAATGTTCAGAGCAGGAATGAATTAAGCATGCCAAGAGGCCCTTTCTATCTGTGGAAAAGCTTCAGGGATGAACAGCTCAGGGAGGAGAATCTGTTGACAGGATAACCATTAGTTGTGCAAAAGACAACACAGGGTTTTATAGAAGGAGTCGCAAAAAAAGAAATCATTATTGAAAGAGAGTCATATGTCCCATTTGATGTTTGCCACAACCCATATAGAGAACATAGCAAACGTGTCACAGAAGGTGTTCTGGTCAGATAAGAGCACATTTCAACGTTTTTCTCTACATGCAAAACACAATGTGTGGCAAACACTAACAATGTACCTCACACGTTTAAATCACACATGTCAAACTCAAGGCTCAATCTTCCCTCCCATAGCCATTTTTGTGGACCTCTACACTCTAAAGCAGTGTTGCCCAACCCTGGTCTTCAAGGCACACTGCCCTGCATGTTTTAGACGTTTTCCTGCTTTAGCACGCCTGCTTTAGATGATTACAATTCAGCAAAAACCTTATCAGCCACCAATTGAAATCAGGTGTGCTGAACCAGGGAACTAGTGGGTTTCAAATTATCGTGTTAATTTCGATTAATTAAATATAGTCATATTTAACGTGCTATGTTTTTGAATGGCATTAATCTAATTTTTCATCTTTAATTTCACTGTTTCTGCATGCGAGCCGTCTTGAAATAAAATCGGTTTTTATACTTTGGGCTTCTTGCGCTTGAGTTGGGGGTTAAGCACACCCTGAAGTGGACATCGATTGGCTGTCTGTAGGCCTACCTATCATGAGCTGACACTTCTGTTTTAGTGGAGAGGGCAAAGGGGAGGGAGGAGGAGCGGTGAGTTGCAGACAATGTTGTCAACTTATATATGTAGTGAGTTTTTGGACCCCTCTAGCGATTCTTCAAAAAAGCGACTAGCGAAAAATCTAGCGACTCTTTCTGGGGTTGTTAGAGACTTTTGGGGAAAGCATGCATCCTTGTTAATATCACGGAGCAGCGGTGGTGCCTGTTCTCCATCTCAGAGCGCTCAAAGCAGGCAGCAAGTCCATGCGCAGCAGCTCCACTCGCCCGTCCATGTCCAGCTGGACTCACTCAGACCAGATATTTACCCCACTGAGTCCAGAACACTAATGAATCGCACGCTCGAAGCCGAAGTTACAGTCAGCACTGGGACTAGTCTCAAAAACAAAGAAATGTAAATGGCTGGGACTACATTTGTTCAAGTCTGTTAAAAACAGTAAATTACTCCATAAAGCCATTTTTTTGTTATACATTTGTTCTGCCACAATAATGTAATGAATTTAAATGAAAATACCTCAAGATGAGGTCTTTTCTCAGCAATTATTAGGTGCTATTAAAAAAAAAGATTAATTAGATTAATTAATTACAGATCATAATTATTAATCTCAAAGTATTTTTTTTATCTCTTCACAGCACTATGGGAAACATATAAAACGTGCAGGGCAGGGTGCCTTGAGGATCAGGGTTGAAAAACACTGCTCTAGAGGGCCACAAAGATATTCATTATTATTTAATTCTAAGAAGTACTCATCGAATGCAGAGGTAGCTACTTATTAAGGGTCTCACTGACTTGGTTTTTCAATAAATTTGTTATACTTCACCGGTGGTGTTCCAAAGACAAAATCCAACTTTTTTTTTCTCAGCTCTACTTTCTTGGATAGAAAACAAATGCAACGCTGATGGGTTATCACCATAAATCACACTAGCCCAAACTTGTTCTGCCATGTTGTGGAGTTTCTAATGGATAGCTTCTACTAGCAGAGACATGCTCTGCTCTCTCCTGGCCCCAAAATCAATGCAGCCTTCCCGTAGGCGGTTGAAGGCCAAGGTGGACTATGAATACTAATTTACCCTGTGACGTAGAAGGGACTGGCTTTTTTTGACTCGCTCGTTTTTAATCGGCCATTTCCTCTATGCAGCTAATGTGGGCAATGGGGTTTGAAGAAAAATTTAACATGCGACATGCAAATGGAACCAATCACATTTAAAAAGGAACAAGTATTATATGACTTCTCAATGAAAGAGACCTTTAAAATTTTAACACTTTGTTAAAAGGTAGTTTTATCAATACTTTCTGCCACAACCGGCCATTTGAGGACATTCGTGATCTTGATGTGGCCTGAAATGAAAATGAGTTTGACACCCCTGGTTTAGATCAAAGCATATTTATGCGTTAGAATGAATATGCAGAATTTCAGAATCTGCAGTAGAACTTGAAAATTGGTGTTCAGACGTTTCCCATTCAGTCAGACAGCGTTATGTGTGCAGAGCTTGTATTGACATTACCCATGATACTTGCTGTAGTAAAAGGTGGTCATACAAATCGACACCCAGGGGTATGTAGTACAAACTGATGCCACACTTATGCAGTTTTCGGGTTTGTAAAAAAAAAAAAAAAGAGAAGTAGCATAATTTTAGATTGGTCTAATCACATTAAATCTTATTAAATTATGGCAAAATAACAATGCATAAGAATACTTCTGTGAAGCACTGTCTAAATGGTCCCCTCAGTCTGTGTCATAAAACAGGAGAAGGGCTTGTTTTATATATAAACCAAATTTCCTGATAGCTACCCACAGAGCCTTGAACCATTTAGCTGAAGTACATGATTGAGGCACTTGTAAATAAAATAAATATAACGCCAGTGAGAGGCCCCCCTAATTAAAATGATGCCAAATAACCAATGATAAGGAAAGCAAGGTGGACATTAAAAGCCCCTTAGTGCTTTTCCCTTGTTCACTCTTGAGCTAAGAACATCAAGTAGTATTGAAAAACATTGAGACCCTCTCAACAATCCGTTTTATCTATAAACCATTCAAGAATAAAGCAACAACTTCCTATAAAAGATGTAAGGCTAATTTAAAATTAAGGAGTATGTTATCTAAAGCAAGAGAAAAAAGGAACACATCACAATCTAGTTTCAGATGAGCGAATTCAATATAATGTACTTTGACGTGGCGTCAAACTATCAAAGCTGCGATGAGGCTTTTAACAATTAAATGGAAAAACAACTAATCATATATTAATGATTAGCTTTTGATGCCCATAGTACATTTCATCTCATGGCAGTAGGCATTGGTATACACTCCTGATCAAAGTCTTAACACAGAAAAAGTTATAAGTTTAGAATTTCACTCTACTGGATAGCAACAAGGTTATAAGTTGAGCCTCAAAAGGCAAAAAAAAGGGAACAGGAGTAAGAGTACAAAAATGTATGAATTGGCAACTAATCGAAGACCACATTTGACCCTAGAATGATAGAGGTGCCCTCAAAGGGTAGCCTAAACAGAACTTTAAGTGTAAAAAAAAAAAGCTTAGTTCGATGTAGATTACATACAATATTTGTTTATGCATTCTTGATGCAAGTGTTTCCAGTAGGCTGGTGGGAAAATTTCTCCATATGACGAACGTAGCTTCATGAAGGGCACCCACAGTCTGGAACTGACCGCTAATTTGTGAACCTCTTTTGCCATCCATTCCTATATGTTTTCATCTGGATTTAAATTGGGGAAACATGTAAACAAGATGGTCCAAAATGAGGCTGTTACTACACTGGAACGGGTCCTTCATCCCAGTCATCACTTCACTGAAGTCCAAAAGCCTTAGAAACTGATTTCCAACTCTTCATCTGTCCGTTACACAGTTGCCTATCTGTTCTTCAATTTCTTTAGAACAGTGTGTAATGTGTTGCTTTCTGAGCTCTGTAGGTGTATGCAACTTGTCAGACAGGTTCTGTTGAAGGGATTACTTGATTCTACAGGTCAGGCAGTAACCGGGCCTGGGTGTGGCTAATGAAAATGAACCAAAACATTTGATTAATCACAGCAGTTTCATAATTTAAAAGGGTGACAATTATGTTTCACAAAGGGCCTGAACTATTTTTTCATGGCATTATATTTATAAAACGGAAAAAAAGGAGCATTTTCTATTGGCATTATTAGACAAGGAAAAACAACACACAGTATATGGTCTTGTCAAACCTGGTCTGGAATATACTCAAAATCCTTAAATCCATTTTGTGATTTGTGAAACATTTACTCTTGTTAGTGAAAATTAAAAAAGGAGGGATTCTTAGTATTCCCCAAAATATTGCTAAACTCTCATGTCATTCTCGTGAACCAAGTAATGTTAGTCACCTCATGTCATGGACTGGATGTATCATCACCAAATAAATAAGACAAGATGCAAAGATACAAAGTTAAGACAAACATAAAAGTAGCAAAGTAAATAAACAATTTAACCATTCATAAAATTCTTACTTACAACATAAGGCTGAGGGGGATCCCAGTGAACCCAGTCATAGATGACAGATTTCTCCTCTCTATTCACATATTTTGCCCAAGGCGAGATCCGGTAAAGGCGCTCCCCATCTTTAGTGTGAACTACCACCTGGGGAAATGAGATAAATGAGTGTTATGCTAAAGCAAAGACACCCTGAGTGCTAGAAACTGGACACAAAAACAGCCGCTACAGTCGGTTGGCATATGGTTAGAGAACAAAAACATCTTTGCATTGCCTGATCAGATGGAAGGATAATGAAAAACAATTAGAACCCAAAATGAGAGCTCAAGAATTGCAGGATGTAAGATTTACTAAGTTAAACACCTAAATTCACACAAGGAGGAGAGAACGTCTTTGAAAATAATCAAAGGCTTCTATCTCCGAGACTCCTGCGCATTTCTTCCTCTAAATGTTTGTGATTTTACAGCCTGCACTTATTTACGCCTTCCAGCCATGAAATGCTTACATCATAAAACTGAGCCATTAGTCTGTTTCCATTAGACAGAGAGAATGTGCAGACTGTTCAACCAATAAACTAAACATTTAAAAAATATATTTCATCATTAAAAAAACACACTTTTGTTCCAACTCCCTGCTCTGCAGGACAAAATGTATAACTCGGTATATTTCTCAGAGAAAACAAGGCGACACACTGCAAAGTATTGACCAGAACACCGAGTGTACCTGGATTCAGTGGTGATTATGCTGCATTATATTTGCCTGTATGGGACAACTCTGATTGGTTTTTAACACAGCAACTCACTGGCTTATCTTGAGAAGGGATTTGAGCCAAGGAGCAGTTTGAAGAAAAGAAAAAAAGAGAGAAAAAAAACAGGACGTCAAAATCATTATTCCTTGCTTTTCATCCATTATGTCATGCAATTGAGGGTTGGATGGGGGTAAAATAAACACACTTTGGAAATCTGACAAGTTACTTTGCGCCTATTTTCGAAAAATAAAGGAGAAAAGCAGTGTGGGAGCCGGGAAAAACCCACCAAGAAATCGACGTATTACCCATAGTAAGTGTTCGCCCTATTTTGTCCCCTGCAGAAACGAGAATTAGAACTCAAGTAAATCTGGCCACTGTTGTGAAGTAATGACCGCTCCAATGCCACCTGCCTGTGAGCCAGTAGCCAGACTCCCCTCTGGGGTTTTTTTATTACGGGCAGGCCACCTAGGAGATAGCTGCCTGGTTCCCAGTATGACATGCTTCATAGTTTATAGGATTAGGAAAAGATAGTTGGATAAATGGACTGGCATAAAGCCTGACAGAGCACTGGTCCTTCAGACAAATTGGCCAGAATTAGGAACATTAGAGAAAACTTTGACTGCTGGGCAGGCTGAAAGAGTGCCTGAGCCAGAAGAACGACTTGGAGCTTGCCAGTGTGCAAGACATAAAGGAAGGGAAAAATATAAAAGTATTCATTTTATCACTTACACTGCTGGTCAGAGGTTTGCATACAGTTAATGGTATGAAAAGTTGCAAGAAATGAGTGCATGAGTTTGAATTTACTGTAATCCATATAGGGTGACAATGATATCCACTGTCTCAAATATAAATATACCCCAAGTGATATTTTGCGAAATACTTGTTAGCAAGTAGCAGAGTAAGGCCTGGTTCACACGGCAAGATTTTTAGGCCGATTTTGCCCCGATTCTCCCCCCTCAGAAGCGCCCCGGTTATTGGGATGGCCCTAAGATAATCCTATTGGATATTCCTGACATGTTGTGGAGTGTTCAGAGCACTCTGGTCTGCTCAGAAGGATGTCTGGACCGCTCTGATCTCAAATCGGGGATATTCAACATGTTGGATTGTCTTGGCCCGATATCGAAGCGTGTTTGGTGTGTTGCGAGGACAAACGAGCATGCAGCCTGTTGAATGTGACGTGTAGCTAATCAGAAAGTGAGGTGACAGGCAGTGATACGCCGTGGAAGCATCTATTATTATTTCCAAGAGTCGGCTCACTTAAGTGCAGTTTCTATCCAAAGAATGCATAGAAACAGAGAGCAGTCAGAGCAAAGTGTGTAATGGTGTTTCCCAGTAAAAGAAAAAAAAGAAAGAAAAAAAAAACTGTTATTCACCTACACATCTTTGTATAGAAAGAAAGTGCCCCTGCCACTCCTTTATCCAATGCCAACAGGATTTAATTTTTAACCCTGTTAAAACTAGTCCAGAAACTATTGCCAATGCCTCATCATCCATATTTATTTACTCCTTTGACTTTGAGCTCGAGTGAACTCAGTTCGTGTGTGGTGTCTTGTCATTGCCTTGTGGCCATACGCCAAACACTGTAGGACCAAAACATCTATAACCATTATTCGCCATGTGTGCGTTCGGAAACTCTTGCGACAATTTTTAAATCCTGCCATGTGAACCAGGAGTAACCCTACACTTTTTCTAGCCATCAACAATGCTGTGGCATATTTCTAGTTGGATATTTGACCCTTACTTTAGGCAAAGCTCAATTAAAATGGGTTCCCTGCTGTTAAGAATAGTCTACAATCTTCTTTCAATAGGGTTGAAGTTGGTGTCATTCCAAAACCTTAAGGTTTTGTCGTGTTTATTCCAAATCCAGTGGTAATGCATGTTTGAGGTCATTGTCCTTTTGGAGCGGCTGGTTATGTCAAAGTTTCAATCATCTGGCTGCTGCTTCAAAATGAAGTTTAGGAATTTGGAGGGGGTTCATCTTCATCATAACAGTACTGCGACCATACTTGACTGTTGCACAGTGTTCTTACAAGTCTAACCTTGACTCCTACAAACAGTCTTCTCATCATTGCGGTCAGGAGTCTGAGCATTTTCTGGTTTGCCCAACCAAATTTCTCTCTTCCAAGGGTGACAGTTTGGGTCAGATGGTTGAAAACTCAGACTTATTTGGGTGTTCCAACAGGACCATGACTTTAAACACATATATGTTAGATAAGGATTGGAATGAATATAGCAAAAGCTTAAGGTCAAGCTTACCACATTGAAAAAGAACTCATGACTACTCAATGTTTGTAGTTTGAACCTATGGAGATTAGAAGAACTCAACTTGTGTTATTGTAAAATCCATCCTGCAAAATTAATAGTTTAAATGAATCACTAGCCAGAAATAAATAGGACAGTGATGCCACTGATAAGTGCATTTATACCTCTGACCAGCATTAAAAGTTTTTCTGCACTTTCCCATGCTTTGCATGCCAAAGCAACACCCACAAAAGGACACACCCTGTTTATGAAGAAAAATTAAGCCTCGAACAAAGGGGATGCGAGGGGAAGCCGCTCTCCACAAGAGTGATAGGAGGTAGGCTTTTGCATCCATAAGGGAGAGCTGTGGAACTAATTCCAAAGTGGAGCTCACAGCAAGACTGCTATTCATTGGCAGCAGGGGTGCACAAGGAAAGGCCAGGTGCCAGCATTTCCATCTGCTTCTTATCGTCCTCAGACTGACCTCTGCAGACAATGGGAGCTGGGCAGGCGGTCTGGGGCACAGGAGTGTGCCAGCGATGACCCGTTCCCAAGGAGAGTGCACGTAGCAATGCCCTCCTCTGGCATCACAATTTTTGGGTTATTTCTCATGCATGCTGAGACAATACATGAAGGGGAGGTGCATCTTTTGTGTTTAACCCTGAGGAATTATTTACTGAAGCCTGAAACTAATCATGTACGTGGACTGTGGGCCGCATTTTGAAGCAGAAAAAAGAAAAATGTCCACAGCCCTGAGGTATTCCTCACAGTGCGCAGATGGAAGATGAAATCAAAGCTATCAGTTGGGGCTCTTCAGGTGTATCTGCTTTCCACTGTGCAGTCTGTGTACATATAGTAATCTCACTTCTGCCCTGTGATTATGACACGTTGTTGATGGCGACACGCCAGGTTTCCCCTCAGTTCATAAGACACCACACATGACAGCTTGAAAGTGATAACTCTCTGCACCACCACGGCCAGACGTCACCCACTGAGGGCGTGAAAACAAGCATGAAGACGTTCTGTTCTTTACCTTCAGCCTCGTGTTATGATCCACAGCTGGGGAGTTGTCAGACTTGGGTGGAAGAATCAATTCCCACTTGCCAAACTCTTTCTTGGAGTAAGGGTGAGAGAATTTGTCCCAGTTATCTATGGGGAAAGAGACAAATGTCAAATCAATCAGTTTATTAAAAAAATACCATATGTTGATCAGGTTCTGATAAAAGAAAAGCTGCACAAATTAGATAAATAAAAAAGTAAAACATGCATGTCTTGTAATTAGTTTTTTTTGTAAGCCTCTACATATTTTAGGAAAACTTGCAACTGAGATTTTTTAGACATTGAGATGATACTAATTCTAAATAATCCACATTTCCCTTACTCATCTCCATCATTTCCATTGTGATGACAGAAGCTTTAGCATATAGGTCACTAAAATCTAAAAGTAAAATCTAAAAATGTTGGTCTTGAAAACAAGTGTTGTGAGACTCAAACCATTTGGCCAAATACTCCATATGCAGTGTGTGGAATTTTTGAAATCTAGCCAAATTATTTTTTTCATTCAGTCATTACTTCATTTTGTCCCCCACCTGTGGACTCGAATTAAAAATGATTCATAACAAAAAATTTTGCTGGATTTTTAAATGTTTTTCATGCAATGGTTAACTTAATTTCTCATCGTACAATACAAATATTAGCTTTTCACATTTTTAACCCAATAAATGATAGAAAGCCATTAAAATCTCACAGGAAAAAAAAAATGTTTTCTTGAACACAAAGTTTATGTATTTAGACACTGTTTATGCAACTCAATCTTTCTTCCATACCTTTAATATTTGAGCCCAGAAACATTTTACTGTCATTTTTTAAATATCACAGTCAGGGAGTGCCAAAAACAAATGAAAATAGGTAGATTAAGAATACATGAGAACATTTTTCATGGTAAAAACAATGAAATACTCTGAAGGGATTTTCACAGAGAAAGATTTACATACTGCAATTGCAGTGTGTCCAAATAATGCATTTTCACTGTTCTTTTTAGTTCAAACGGCATAGGAAAGGGTTGAGAGGAGAAAAAAACAATCAAAAATTGCAATTCTCCAGAAAGATCCATAAATTGGCTAAATCACATGCCCTTTCCTTCAGCACAGTCAAAGTTGTGCAAAAATTTAAATAAAAAAAAGACAAAAAAAAAATGTGTAGGTGCCCAAAGGGTAAACAAAAATGACAGTTCATCCCTGTCAGTGCACCACTTTTCTTTCTGACTGCTATGATCCGTTTTCACACGCTTCCACACAAAAACCCTCTTACATAACCCCTTGCTCTTTTGTTTGATCATGTGACTAGTGTGACGGAGAACAAATCAGAGGGCCTCATACAAAACTGATAAAACTGCATTGAGAATCCTACAACTAAAGGCAATACCATTCCCAGTTGTCTGTGTCTGACAGAACACAAAACATTTATTACAAAGTGACCACCCTGGCCTGTCAATTTAAGATGTTTTCATTCTGTAATGCATATCTGCTTGCTATTCATGAGTAGAAACCAGGCAAGGATAGAAAATGAATCAAGGGAGATGCTCCAGAAGTGTTTGGGCACAACCCCAGCACTTTTCACAGGTAGGAAGTCATATTTTTTCCACCATTTATTTATCTCCCTTAGCCTAAACTCAACTGGAGAAAAAAAAGAAAAAAAAAAGAAAACAGTGCACTATGCATCCAACCATATTCATGACAAGGGCTGCTGAGCTGTTTCCACATTTGCTATGAAATTGAAATCAAATAATAAGACTGGGCCGTGTCAAAATGTAATCTCTCACAGAATTGAATGTTGGAATTGAGCTGCTGCCCAAGGTCCTGAGAAGATAATTAAAAAGGAAGTGCAGGAATACTGAGAGAGGGAAGCACAGACACAAAGCTAACTAGCACAAAAAATGGACAAAAAAACAAATTGAAACATTTCCACTTTTGCACACTGAATCAATCCGAGGGTGTTAACATTTCCGCTAATGCTAATAATACCGTTTTCACTGCAGCGAAGAGATAAGAGTTGTACCGTGCTCCTGCCTTCTGGGTAGAACTTTGGTCTTCCAACATGGGTTTAAAAGTATTCCAGAAAAACTATCTGGAACACTTGTTAAAAGCATGCTTAGGATTTTATCATCATTTTTTTAGAACAAAATAATAATTTCCCCAATCAAAGGAATTTGAATTCAAACGGTCCCTATAGCTGCTTCTCTCCTATACAACAAACATTATGTATGGGTAGATGTTAAATTAAAAAAAAGAAAAAGATATTGCAGGTCATTATCCTGTTAAATATACCAGTGATTACCCTTTTTAAGGTCGGCTGGTGGTGTTCATCTGATTGTTTAGTTTTTTAAATACATTGACTTGATATATCAGTATCCATGATGTTATGCTGTCTAACAAGGTTCCCTGGGTATCTGGAAGAGAAACCGGTCACAGATCAGAATGAGCAGTCAACCAGGTGAAGACTGCGTTTTGCATTGTGAGGAGACATCACAGCGTAGTTCAGGTGCTTTACCACATTTTTGTCTGTTTTGTTGTCGATCAGCTTGATCCCATTCTTACCTGACCAAAGTGCGCGGTTACAATTATAATCCCAGATGAGTTCAGAAAACGCCACATACTTGCATTTGTAATGATTGTAAGCGACTGGAAAGCATATAGATGACATCTAACCGTTATGGAGGCTTGGTTGTCCCAAGATGCTAGTCTTTAACAGTGCACTCTCACCCACGGACACCAAAATAACGGCTTACCAATTGCTGGAACCCTCTACTGCATGGTTTTGCCATATGGCAACATACCCTTTCTTTGGACATTTCTTGATAACATAAAGTATAAATATAAAAATGAATTATATATATTTATTTTAAAAGTATACTTCAGTTCTTGTATTTCAAAATACAAAAAAGAAAAATTATAAGGTTTTAGATCTTCTTAATATCTGCACTGAATAAATATGCTAAAATGAAGGGCCAAGTTTTTCCCAAAACAATTTGCAAGGGATTATGCAACTGCTATAGAAGATGTATTTATTTCAAAACACCTTGCCATTAAATGTGTCTTGGCACTGTATGGTAATATAGTGTAAACATCAATATGGGTCTTTTTTCTCTTTTTTAAACCAAGTCTCTCTTGGTCATGAGATCCCAAGTTTCTATTAAAATTTCTAATATAATTACTCAAAAAAAGTCACTTTCCTGGTTGATTTGCATTTCCAATAATATTTTGCGGTAAAGTCTTTCTTTATCCAGAATTAGCCAATTTCCCTATAAAGCTATCCTTTTGTTTACTTTTAAGAATAATATAAGGTTAGTTAAAAATATAAACCCTTAGATTACACAGCTTTTTCATTTTGACAGATACAAAAACGACCTTAAAGTGAGTAAAAGTCAGCGAAGTTTAATCTGTGTTTTTTTAAATTACAATTCTAGTTGGAGATGCAAAACTATGCAGCTTCACCCTTTCTTTCTCTTCTATTGTTTCCTAGTAACACCTTTTTTTCTTGTTTTAGTTCAACATAAGCCACATTTTGATGTCCAGAAAGTGTAGGATCTTTTTAAAGCAAGAAAGAAAAAGTCTGTGCATAATTAGTGAAAAAAGAAGCCCAGAACATAAATAAATTTCTGCTTTATTCTATCAAGACTGGTTAGAATGCTTTTAATTAGACCAGGTCTCTCTTACATTTAGCATTTCAACTTCGCTGTGCTTCTCTATCTGTATGTTCTGCAAATTATGAAACAATGCTAAAATGCGCAACTAAATCAGCAGTGTTGTGAAGGGCCTTTGTAATATATGTTTTTCCCCCATTCAGACTGATTTAAATCTAAGATGAGGCTCAACCAAATACAGATTATTTAAAGAACAGCTTGTAATCTATGTTATTTTTATTTTAAATGCTGAAAGAAATAGCTGTAATAATGTTTTGGTTGGGTCTCTAAACCAGACCTAGTTTATACATCCATTGGTCCAATTTAAAACTCTAATCTAAGATCTGTTTATAGTCAAAAATTATGTTTTAAATAAATAAATAAATATGTTTTTGAAAATCTTGCCGATACTTGCCAAAACAACTCACCCTACCTCAGACTGGCTGGAGGGCATAATGTCATTTTAACATCCAACAGTACGGTAGAATATGTTCGATTGGAAACAAAAATTGCAACCTTGTTGCTTTTTTTTAGCTGGTGCGGTTCATGTTCATACTGCACTTACCAAATATACCAACCTTTTGTACAACATGTTCACCTCCTCGTCTGTGGTGGAGCTACGTCAATAAGCATTAAACACAGGGACAATTCCTGTATTGTGAAATGTAAACAAACATTGAGTGGCTTCAGATTTTAGCGGTTTCAGGCTCTGTTGTCCTTAACAAATGTGCCAGACAAATACGTTGCCTTAATGGCCTCAGCATGAGCAGAGAATGAGGCAGAGTTGTTGTTGCACAGTTGTTTCAGTCGTATTTACCCAGAATGTCCTGTGCTATAGCCCACTTTTTCTTTCCGCCCGCCTGGCATACACATGGAATCGAACCACACCAGGGCTCACTTCAGCCACCTTTTTGGCAAACCATAATTCGCTATTTTTGTTCGCATTAGAGTTCGATTGCGCAATCACAGTTTCCCATAGTTTCCAACTAAACTTTTAGGGGGAAACAAATTAGAATTTGATTAAAGTGGACTAAACAGGGCTGGTGTGAATGAACCCTTAAGAGTCACAGTCTTATCACAATTTTTGGGTGGCTTTTCACCAGGCCATTCAAACACCTCCAGGCTTGAATTTTATTTACTCCAAACATCTTACTTTCCACTCTGAACAGATTCCATGTCCATCATGAAGAAAAGGATCCCCAAAGCATGATGCTAACACTGATATGTTTTACCTCAAACATTGTGTGTTCAGAGTGACCTGTAGTTTTAGTTTTTTGTAACATATACCAATTTGAACCTATTATGGTCTCATCTGAAAAAAAGTTTTTATTGTTATTTTGGGGTGCATTTTGTATTGAACTATAAATTAATGTAAAAAGTAGGCTAGGTTTTTTTCAGATGATGTAATCAAGTCTGGAATACTTGAATTTATTTATACTAGGAAAATTATCAAATGTCATACTTACATGTAGGATCCCTGTCAAACGCAAATGAGTTATAGAGATTATTGGTTTAAGTAATCATCTTTACACTTTTATCTGTGCATGCTGGTTTATTTTCAATTTAGCGTGATTGTCTCATATATTTGCTTTGCAGCTCTCCTCTTTGTCCTGTTTGTATGTCACTGTTTAAGTGGCTCTCCACATTGTGCTGTTAGAGAGGTCGGACGGCTGAGTGTGTGTGTTCTTCCTCTCTGTAACGCATGCAGAACTGCAACTTCGAGGTTGCTCCAGGTGTAAGCACACCATTGAATGTGTCAGCACACCACAGGGTCTGGGTGCTTTTCTTTGTGACCATGACCAAAGCCATCAAAGCACAATCAACGCACTGACACACCAAAGAGTTCGGCTGGAGTCTTGACAGCTCTGTCGCAGAATGCAGTCACAAGTTGCCACGGTCATGGGGAAAAAACACACAGAGCCTTGGTTGAGTAGCACCCTCTGCCATCTGTCAATGCTTCCAGATTATAATTTTGTGTGGTTAAAAAAAAGAAAAAAGGAAATTGAAAAAGAACTCTCCAGCAACTCTGGCAAAAATCTGAAAAATAGTACAAATACCAGAATCCTGAAAGTGCTAATTTGTACTAACATGCAGTTAGCAAAGGCTTAATCAGGCTTGTTAATTATTTTTCACTTCTTTACAGAGCCCATCCAGAAAAAAACTGACATATACACATTTAAAGATAAGTCTTTAGTATGCAAGTTTATACTTTGTAATCCATATTTTCTACATTTCTTTTAGCCTGGGTGGCTGTTTAAAAGAGATGTGCCCACTTAGTTCAATATGCTGACTTTTTTTTTACAGATTTAATCAATTTAGATGTTCAAGTTTTGTACCCACAGAATCATAAGAGACACTTTTACTTTGTATTTCAAAGTGTTAAAGTGTAAGTAAAGTGTAAGTATTAACTTTTCAGCATTCCTGTCAATATTTGCTAATTTAATACAGTAGAATATAAAACTTTAACAACTTTGGTTTTAATTAATTAATTAAAATGAGTTCATCTATTGGGCAAAAAGAAAAAAAACGATGACAAAAAAGGCTACTTACTGAATTCACCAGTAAGGAAAAGGGCCTCAGCACCGGGAGCCCATTCCTTAAAAAAGAGGCTGTTGTCAGGCAATCGCTGTACACCAAAGCTCCGGTAGCTGCGTGTGAACTGGTCAACACCTCCCTCTGCCTCCTCCAGCAGGAAAAGCTGCTTCTTTAGCAGCTCATACCTTTAAACCAAGGAAAAGATAAAAGTAACACGTAAAAGTCTGATCTTTTATCAATCAGTGAATCTACAATGCCAAAGTGTTGTCGTTATCACTACCAAGTTGCGCAATCAGCAACACTCTCTAGTGTGGAAGTTGTTACTGCAGGAAGAGGCCTCTAAGCTCATCATTTATAGTTGTCAATACTATTTACTAATGAAGTCAGAGTAATCACAAAAGAGGCAAAAAGCCAACTGGATTTCCTACAGAGACAAGCCCGCCGTTCATGCAGGCTGGTACAACAGTAACAGAGAATAAAACAGATACCATCCATCGTTTTACGTTCACTTATCCTTGAAAGGGTCACAGGGGTCTATCTCAAGTAGTCATTGTGCAAGAAGCTGGGTACACACTGGACAGGTTGCAGTCCATCACAGGACAACATACAGACACAGAACAAGCAACTATGAACACACAAACTCATTCCTAAAGGACATTTCCTTTTATTAAGTGAAACTTATATATTGAATATTTCAAGCTTTAATTTCATTTAATTTTAATAACAATAACTTACAGATAATAAAAATCCAAAATGCAATGTCAGAAATTTTAATAGTCAAAAAGATAAATATTGGAAATGTATGGTCAAAAGATGTCCAGACTGTAAAAAAAAAAAAAAAGTGAAGTTGGGATGCCACTCATTTTTGAATGAAAAAAGAAGCCATTCTGAACAGGAGGCAAATATTTGCATGACACTTTTAATTTCTTTTTAATTTTCGGTGTAACAATTGCAAAAGCAAAACAGCGTGCAACCATACTGCAGTCATGCATGTGAAAAATTGGATTTGCTTTATAACATTTCTAGAAGCATTTCCAAAACATTCTACCGCAAACAGCCCATGGTGCCTTATTTTTTTCCAGCACCTTTTTTATCTTTTTGAGTTTCTACCTCCAGATGAAAACCTGCCTGTCTGCCTTCCGAATGTATGACTACAGGCATTTCCTAAGAGATAAACGTCTGTCTATTACCTTGAACTGCGAAAGACAGACTAACTAGTTTACAATTTATCTCACTTTGGTTCCTGCAGGCAAGCTGGTGTCCATATCAGATTCCCCGGGTACAGAGTGCCTCTCTCAGCCAGCAGAGTTAAGTGCACTCCGTCCCCTATAGCCCTGAACCAAAGCTCAGGCTCGCCTGTGAATGCCCTGGGGTTTAATGATGATTTCTCAGCAGCTGCTTCCAGCATGTTGGATGCAAGCATGGGTTGCCAAATGGAAACCTTTAAAATCTGACCATTTCTTTCAGAAATATTACATATATTCAAAAGCAAAGCATTTATTTTATTTTTTAATATTTAAATGGAAGCATTAATGATGACAGCAATTTTTGTAGTAAAATTAAAAGTATGACCGGTAGTTGGTGGCTGTTTTCACCTTCTTTGTTCCAGTGGATGTGTTAAGTAGGAAACAGGTTGGAGTGTTTAGAATGCTGTG
Organism: Valencia hispanica; assembly: GCA_963556495.2. Taxonomy (NCBI): domain Eukaryota; kingdom Metazoa; phylum Chordata; class Actinopteri; order Cyprinodontiformes; family Valenciidae; genus Valencia; species Valencia hispanica. Next base: position 14,512,349 of record OY747700.1, read on the forward strand.
ACCGTTTTTCTACAGTTAAATTAGGTTTTGAAAATAACAATATATAGCCTTACTCGTAGTATTGCAATATATCGCATCATCCCCTCTGTATTGTGATACATATCGTATCACCAGATTCTTGCCAATACACATCCCTAAGGGTGACAGAACGTCCTCTATTCCCAGTACATATCTGCTTTTCCCCTGCCCATATGGAGCATCTGGGGGGATTTAATAGATTGATGAAAATGTCCAGGTTCTTATCGTTTTTCCATCAGTCCGATTGGCATACTAAAACAGACCGGTGCGATGCATTGACTATGACATCCTCCTCAAGCTGCTACCTACGGTCTGGTTCTGATCCATTCATAGATGGAATAGAGAGAGCAGCACTGCTGCTGTTGTTTACAAGACCTCAAAGCGCAGGTGAAGCTTTATGGACAATCCGCAAAAGAAATGTCCTTCATACTACCCCAGTTGCGACAAATGTGCATCGGAGTGCTCATAGTTGGCATTTTTGTTTCAGAGTATGACTGGTGCTGAAGATCCAGTAGGTCACATGGCCACAAAAGCTATGCAAAGGTTGTGCAAAGTGAGAGTTCATCTATTCCAAGTAAAACTAAAGACTGGTGCTACACTTTTTAACTTGCAAGACGCTTGCTTTTAATTTTATTACACTGAAAAGAAAATATTACTTATTTTCTCAAAATATAATTTTTAGATAGGTTTTTTTAGATTTTAGATGGCTGTGGGCAGGAAGGATCTCCTGTAGCAGTCTGTATTACAGCAGGTTCAAAGATGCTTATGACTGAAGACACTGTTTTATTACCTGCACTGATAGCTGTAAAATTAACAGTAGTGATGGAAATTTCATTACTCTTAGCACACATACTTTATGTTTGCTGTAACGTTACAAACTTTAATGTTTAATTTTATTATAAGTTCATTAAAAATTGCTGAATGAGCTATTACCTTAATTGTCTTTATTTTTAGATAGAACATAACACTCAGATAACACTTCAAGCTAGAAGCTAATTATGGTTGTATTAGAGCAAATGCATGATTGTGAGATAAAGCTGCAATTTACTGATGAACCAATTAGTTAACTAATTGCCAAAAAAAAATAGATTAGTCTAAAATAAAAATAACAATTTTTGGCAGCCCAAATGTACACCCTGAACAATCAAATTTCATTTCTAAAGAACATTTACCAGTGCAACTGCAAGACATTTTTAATATCTAATATAAATGAACAAAATCCAAAACAATAAAAACAGTGGATGAACTCAAAATTGCTATACAACAAAATATTTATCACTTGGCTCAGATGAGAAAAACAGGCAAAACTACCCATTTGTTTTTCTCAAACACTCAGTTTGAGAAAAAAAAAAGAAGACATTCCCTTTTTAGTCTACCACTACGGATATTTGGACAATAAATTTTTTTTTTTCATCCATTCTCTTTGGTAGATAGAGGAAGACACACGAGGAAAACAAACAAGCATGCAAATGGAAATTATCGTGGCTGGACAAATTATCGAGCTCATTTAAACTCATCATGCTATTAATTGATTTTTTTGTTTGTTGTGACAGGGCTTGTCAAAGGGTGTGGAATCGAAACCCAGATGGCTGCATTGAGGACTAATAGTTCTCATTTAAAAGGGGCACCCGCTCTACCTGTACAACTTGCGCTGCTCCAACAAAGTCATTTTTAAGGTTTTGAGAGCCAGCACACTGCAATGAACCATTATTATGGGCTCAATATAAGGTCATAAAGTTGGCACATAATTTCACAGTTCAACTTCATAAATCAAGTTTTGCAAACTTCATAAATCAAGTTTGCATCTCATAGAAAATATCTGCCCAATAATTTCAAGTTTGTAAATGTGCAGAAAGAGGTTTGCATGGTTGTGAATAAAGGTTTGATTCTAAAAGAATAATATAAGTTATTTTGCAAACATCCTGTTCTGAGATGCCCAGCATAAAACTGCGTGAGATACGCTGAAGTTGCAGTTGGAAATTTTGGCACGGTCTTTACACACTTCTCTGATTGGATGGTGACAGATCACACTGTCCAATCAGAGAGCAGGCCACTTCCCGTCTCCAGACTCGTAAAGGTGAGTAGAGATTCAACATGAATGACGACACGAGTACCTCTGCGAATCATGTGGGCTATTATTTGATAAATCAAATGTAACTGTTTTAATGTCACTTACGTGAAACATTAAATATGACATTATTCCCACAGCTTCCTAAATGATAGCCCACCTGATTCACAGAGGTACATGTCATCCATATTCCCCTTTGAGAGTTCTGGAGCGCTGTGGAAAGACAGGAAGTGGCCTGCTCTCTGAGACAAATGCCAAAAACATCCTGATGATTTGGACTGCTTTGGGACCTGGGTGGCTTGTCATAATTTATGACACCATGAATTCCGCTCTGTAACAAAAACTCCTGATGGATAATATCCAACCATCAGTTAGTGACCTATGCAGAGGGACAATGATCTGAAGCACACCGGTAAGTCCACCTCCAATTTGCTTTAGGCGAAGAAAAAAAACATTTAAGCTGCAAGACACTGGCTTTAGACTTTTTTAGACGTCTTTAGAAACCACAAATATGCATGGTATTAAACAATCCTAGTTGAAAGCATTGCTTTTGGCTGATTGTTTTAATGCTTCAAGGGGGTGTTGTGCATGAGTGAGGCCAACAAATATTTGCATACATATCTGTTAGGGATTGGACTAATATCCATGTTGTTGAATTTGGTGCAGATCAAATGACGTATGTGGAAATTAGAGCCAAATGTATTTCCATGACGTGAAGCCATGCTTCGCCATACCGCCACATCCTCTTTTGTATATCCTCAGTCATTTTGAAGTTTGTAAGTCAAAAGATCTAGGAGGAGTTCATTCAAATACGACATCTATAAATCGAAACTTTGATCCATAATGGCCGACTTCCTGTGGGGTTTGGACCATGGCTCCAAGATACTTTTTTAGGTCCTGAGACACTACACTAGTATCCCGAGTTTCATAATCCTTGGATAAAACATGGCTTGGGGCTGGTTGTTTTAAGGTTTCTAGGGGGCGCTGTGAAGGAATTAGGCCACATACGTTGTTGTAGATTCTCAGTCATCCAGGAAATGATACTCTTGAGAGTTTACATGAAGGCAACTGGACTTTTAACCTCTTGGATGAGAGACAAAACGTATTCAAGACAACAAGAAAAGTCCAGTTGCCTTCATATATACTCTCAAGAATTAGGCCACATCCACCAAACATTTGCATAAATATATTTTAAGGCTTGGACTAATATCCATCCTATGTAATCTGGTGCAGATCAGATAAGTTTTGTGGAAATTACAGCCAAACATATGGCCATAGAGTGACGAGGGACTTTGCCATGCCGCCACAACCCCACTGTCTTTCAAAAACTCTCAGTACTGAAGAACAAGTTCCCCCAACTTGTTAAAGGCACTGTGCAGTTTCATGTTGATTAGGTCAAGGGTGTAAAATATGGACCTTTCACAGGAAAACATTACCCTTCCTGTTCTGAGGGGGTGGGGTTAAGTGATGTTAGTATTTGACCATTTGGATTAGTCAGGAACCTGATGACCATCCACCACAGCAGGCTTCATCCCTCTTTGACTGTCTGAATAGGAGATAGGGATGGGCATTCGATCAAACGGTCTTCATCGATCATCGGGAGAATTAACGATCGATTTTCAATTTATCATTGATATTCTTATATTAAAATTCAGTGTTCATAGGTTATATTAAAATGCAGTGAGAATAGAAAAATAGCGTGTTTCCTCATTGAGATGATCATTACAAGTGGGACTCCTCTTGTGGAAGTTAAATGGAATTAATTCACGGTAGTTGCACAAAGAAAATATGCGCTATAAGCAGCGGAGCCGGCAGCTAAAAGACGGTACTCATTAACACAACTGACGCTCATATAAAAATAAAAACAAAAAGTCATGTTAAACAACAACTTAATAAAAAAAAATAAAAAATACTTATAGGTCTGATAGTTGTGTGTTACATTTGGCAAAAAGAGTCAGCGTACCTAACAATGAATTAGGCTCATTAACAGAGTAAAAAAGACACACAAAAAAAGAAACCGTAACTTATATACAACTTTAGCACCAGTCTACTGATTTTTGTTGGGAAAGATGAGCATGTTAACATGCGCTGGGGTCAGAAGCGAAAGCAGCCTGGTGACCAGACTGACGGTCACCAGGCTGTTTTCGCGTCTGACCTGCAGCGCCGAGATCACCTGCTGTGAGGGGACAGACATCGCTGTGATACACATACCTCCGTGCTAACTTAGCAAGTCTCTGGAATCTTGTTTAATTCATTTTCCACCAGTCTGTAGGGGTGCAATCCAGGGGTGGAGGAGGCTCCCACAGAAAGTAATCGGTGAGTAAGTTTCTCTGCTCGTTCTGCATCTCGGCTCCTCCATGTTAACACCGACTTGATGCTAGGATGAGACCAAGAGCAGGATGCTCCGCTTCTAACCAGGGTTGGAAGTGCGTTCAAGTACTTATACACAGCTTCGCAATGTTGGCAGTGAACCGAGACTTTTTTTTGTATGTTTTTTTAGTCAAAGTGGTCCCACGCCATACTTTGCTGCGACCTCTTCATGACAAAGCTACTTTTGAAATACACAGAAACTGGCAAGAAACTGAGTCGACCTGTGGGTTTTATTTTCAGTCATCGCCCTCGTGTGGTAAAGTGTTTAATTACTGCCACATAGCAAACTTAATTGCATTCCTTCAAAACTCACACTACGCAACAGAACATGCGTTAATTGATCGGTAAAAAAAATGTCATCGATGAAATTCTTAATGATCAATTAATCGATCGTCGATTAATTATGCCCATCCCTTATAGGAGATATAAAAGCTTTTATATTTTTTTAATTTAGTCAGATGTTATGGCCTTGCCCCACCCCTTCAACATACACGAACAATCTTTTTTTTGATAACTTTTGATCCCCCATGCCTGAAGGCAATCCTGACCAAGGTACAAGCAGATCGGTCAAAATCTTTAGGAGAAGTTCGATTAAATGCGGAGGCTGTAAACATAAAAAATGGGGTCAAAAATCACAATTTCATTCCAACATGGCCGACTTCCTGTGTGTTTGAGACTATGACGTTTTAAGGTTTTTAGGTAGGACTTGAGAATTTCGACAAGTGTGCCAAAAGTCATGCCTGTACAATCCGGAGGCTGTTTTGAAAGTTTCCGGAGGTCGCTGTGGAGCCATTTCCTTCGCAACTTTTACGAAACTCTTAAAATACGTACATTTCACACACGGCCAATGTCTCTGCCAAATTTGATGAGTCTTCATATATGTTTAGGCCTCCAAATAGTCAATTTTTGCTGAAAATAAAAATTACTGATACAATAGGCTTTCGCAGCATCTAGCTGCTTGGGCCTAAAAAAAAACAAATTACGTTTTAGCGTGGTCTAGTCTAAGTCCAGACTTAGAGATGCTGTGGAATAACCTCTCTTATTGCCTGAAAACCCTCAAATGTGGCCAATTAAAAACATTCTGCAAAGAACAGAGGGGAAATACCTTTGCAGTGGTAAAATATTCATTGCCAGCACAAGTTATTAGGTTTAGGGGGAAATTACTTTTACACTAGAACCAGGTCGTTTTGGATTAGCTTTTCTCACTTTTATAAATAAAATAATCATTTAAAATCTAGTAGTTGTATTTACTTATTATCTTTGTCTGATATTTAAAGTTGTTTGATGACCTGAAATACTTAGTTAACAGCAGAAATCTGTGGAGGCAGCAAATATTTTTTCCCAGTACTGTATGTTCTGTGTGTTTTCGCTTTGACATGGTATCAGGGAACACATTAATAATATATAAACTGTAATTTACATGACAAAATTTATCTAAAACTAAAATGTTTTTTTTTTTTTTTTTAGAAAACCTTGAAAAATGTTACGTTTTAGCATTATAAAAAAATCATGCAGCTTTACATGAGATTCGCAGGCAGCATTTGGTTCAATGGCACTCTCACATAAAGCTGCAAAGAGCAGGGGCTTCGGCCATCTTATCACATATGGCAACTCATTTTTTTTTCTCGAGTGCTGCTCCTGAATTCCAAATGCAGTGAAGTCAGTATTAAAACGGCTCACCTCATAACTAGTTTCTTCCCTCTGCATTCACCTGAAACCTTCATAGTTCTCTGTACAGTTTTATTATGTGTTGACATTTTATGTTATCACACCATCTGTACGTTATTCTCTACAAACAGAGGCTAAAGGAAGGTTTTCAGATCCAGTCACGTTTCAAACAGTATGTAAACCTTAAGATTCAACTCGAATTCAGATAATTTTTTTATGTTATACATGATTTTGGGAGGCAGAAATTTTAAACAAAATGTTACAATTCATTCATCTATCTAAACAGGGCATTTTTTATAATGCCCTTCCTCTGAGCAGAGGTGTTTACATAGAGAAATCAGACTAATTTGATTGTTTAAATAAATTTTGTGTTTAATTCATTGTTGGGCAGGTAAAAAATTGAATACAATAGTTTTTGCAATTATTCTGGCAAGTCTTCTATTTTAAGGAAAGGTTTTAGCATAAACAGAACATTTATGTTCAATTTAATGTTTATTCAAGTGCAATAGTGTTTTCCCAAACTGAGTCATTGTTTTCAATAATCAGGATTTCAATATTGACTAAATAGTCATGACTATTTAAGTTTCCGTAAACAAGCAGCCAAAGGGTGTTTTTTGACCCAAGAATCCTCAAGCAGATAACAGTGTGCAAAACATCTGAAGTTTTCTGTTTTTGCAACAAAGTCTGGCAATATGGGTTTACCTCCCCCTTCTTTGTTGAGTAAAATATCAATGCCTTGACCAAAGCAATCTCATAGCAGTGGTCAGTCCACTGTTTTAACTACTGTGCATTTCTATTTGTCTGGTTGAAGATGCTAAAAAATCCAGAGCATGATTAAGATTTTAGAAAGATAATTAAAAGCCATAACTGCTTTAAGTTACAGAAGGTATAATATTTTACCTTTTCTTAAAATTATTGAGTAAAATATGGATTCTAAAATGTTACAAAGAGCTTAGATGCTTGGACATTATATTGCTATAGGGGAGATGACTATAGTAGAGGCTTTTGTCAGTTAATCCTTTTCATCTGGTAGTTTCTCCACCACATAATACAAAAAAATGTGTGTAAAAACAATGCATAAAACTTTATAAAGTGAATTTTCACCCCACTTTTTTTTAAACCACCATTTCTAAATCAGTCTTTGAAGATAGCATCAGATAGCAAACATTGCCTTCTGCCTAGTTTCAAAATAAAAAATATAAACCATGGAGGAAAAAAAAAAACTTAAATAGCATAATGTAGTCCAAAAATAAGAGGTAATGAATACATTTCCAAATAAATTTAGATTGTTCACAGCTCTAATATTCAATCTCAGAAAGCTGCTGGATGTCACAGTGGAGCACCAAAATCTCAGTCCAAAAGAACCAACAAAAAACATAAAAGTGGGCCCTGAGCCTGCAGTTTATAGAGCCCTCCCTCTCATGAAAACTGACTGATCTTATCCCCCACTTCTTATGAGGCTTTTAAGTCTAAGAATGTGGTTTTTAAAGTAGAGAAAACTCTTGAGGTTTTCCTACTTCGTACTGCACAGCAGGGGCTCAGATTCAGTAACATGCCGAACTGGATCCCACAAGAACACAAACTCAGGTTGCAACATACAAGAGGAAGAGCAAACTTTCTGTTAGGAAAATATTTTTGCTGCTACACTGACTCATAGCAAATAGTTGGTTGCTGCTGAAATATGGTTAAACAGGTAATAACTTATTAAAGACCCAGTTAGACAAGTATTGCATCAGTTTTTTTTTTTTTAATGAACCAAATGTTTGTGCTTAAAGATGCACGGATTAGGCCTTTACTTGTCCATGTGGGTTTCGGATGATGGCTTGAACAAGATTCCACAAACGTCCACAGCCTGGGGTATCATTTCATAACGTAACTGCTACAAATTTGTCCACAACTTCATTCTTGACCTGTCTGCTATGTTCTTTGGTCTTCATGATGCTGCTTGTTCACTAAAGGTCACTAATTTATGGTTTCACAAAAGTATTTATACTGAGCTAAGATTATAAACATTCCTGATTAGTTTACACACGTTCACAAATTCGATAACGTCTGAAGACAACTGAGTGTATTTAGAAGCATCACAGTAAAGTGGGGCTCAGTACAAATGAATGCAACAATTTGGACAAGACATGTTTCTGAAAGCTACTACCATATTTGTGTTGGTCTATCACATTAAATCCCAATGAAATACATTGACATTTGTGATTGTGAGGTAAAAAAAACCTAAAAGTTTCAACCATGAACAAAAGGTTGATACATTCAAAACTCTAATTTGGACTAACTGGTAGGAAGTGATTTATAACAGTTATATAAACACACAAACTGGGAGAAGCTTGACAACAGCTCAATGAAACCCAGAAGTAGGGAGGAGCATCTATCGTATCGTGAAAATGTTCTCATCATGGCAAGTATAAATTCCAATTAATGATGTTTTATAACTCCCAAACCTGATTGTATTGTCAGAATTGTTATTTTGACAATTTTCTTCACTGCTGGTTTAATGAGAGCATTAATGACATAATGTGTGCAGCTTAGAGACAAAGGAATATTCAATATGCAACCGGTTTCCTGAGGAAGCCTATTTAAAAATGGGTATGTTTTTTAAGGCCAGTATTTGTGTTTGTGGACTATGATTACTATGACTTGCAGTCAAAGCTATACAGTTGACTAAAAAATTCAGTTTCATTATTATTACAATAAATACCAAAAAAATATCATGAGAAATTCTGAAGTCCACATTGTTAACCTATACAAAGAAGGATTTAAATCTTCTCCAGACCCAAAAGATGTTCATTTTAGAAAGCCACACAAGTGTGAAAACCATAGCGAGAAGCGAAATATCCAGTCTGGGTGATTTGGAGGAAAAGTGACAAGCTCTTACCAAACCTGGCAGCAGCTGTGGAGCAGTTCTACAGTACTATTTGTGACCAGAGAATCATTTTTTTAACTTGACTCTCTGGAGATTCCGTCTCACTTACACTTCATTTGGAAAACTGGCCTGTGTGGGCCTTTCTGGTTCAATTTCTGGTTCAAAGTGTCCGCTGCCAGTTCTTGAAGTGAATGTAGGACAAAAGCTTAGTTCCCCACTGACAAAACGAGCCAGCTTCAAAGAGCTTAGAATTAAATAAACACGACCCATGTATTTACCTACAATAGCATTGGGTGGTTCAGAAAAAGCTGAGTTATTTATTAAAACATCAGCATACAGGTCACAATTAAAGTTTTGAAAGTAAAGATAAATTTAGCTTTTTTCAGCTAAAATAACCTCAATATCTGTGGCAAAACCTTCCAAACTACAAGATAAGGAAGATTTAATAAAAGTATAATTTAGTAAGTGAACACATGGATGAGGTTTAAATTGATGTCAAACATTTCTTCCCAATAACCAAAGAACAGATATATATATATTTTTTCAGACTTTCATTTATTGATTGTGGTCAATCACTTAATGCCACAAACTGGGTTAAATTTTATACCCTCAAAGTAACAGGATCATTATATATATATATATACATATTTAGAAGGTTCACAGTCCTTTCTCTAACTTTTACATGAACAAAAGCCCTTTTTAGATTATTTAATATCTTATTTAAAATAGAAAAACAGGAATTACTCCTACTAGAGACACACTGATCAGGCTTTTCATGGTAGATACTGGCTGTGTTTACATGTGCAAAATGTCTTTAATCGGGTCATAGTTCGGATTAGTAGTAGTGACCGACATTCGGAATAAGTGTTTACACGAACAGCGATCGGACTGACAATCGGCATAACCCAGCCGTCTCAATCGGAATGAAATCTTGATCCGAATGAGTGTGATCGGATCAGAGTATTCCGAATGGCGTGTTTACATGAAGCATTTTTATTCCGATCAGGCTTTTAATCCGATTACTTGTGTCCATGTAAAAACGCAGCTACTGACTTTCTTTGAGGTCTGCCTTGAAGATTTTAATTTGTCGTTTTTTTTTTTGAAGGACAAGGAAACTCAAAAGTGAAAACGTGTTAAGAGGTGCTTTGATGGAAACGGTAGTTTTAAACAAAACATTAAATGAAGAAACTACATAATTATATGAATTTGTATCTAATCATTAGTTCATTTTTTTTTTACTCAAAAAACTTTTTTTTCAGTATCTGCTTTGCTGGGATTAAGATTAAGGTGACGATTAAAGTGAGATTGACCGATGCCATTTTCTGGCCAATAAACTGATGCATCTCTTGATGTTGCCACTGCAAAAGTCATCTTTATTTTAAAATACCGACAGAAGCAAAAATATCTAACACCCACTAAATAAAAAAAATAAAACATACTGGTTGTTCTGCGCTATAAAATAACACTGGGAGAGTAACAACCTAATATCTCCTGGGGTAGCCAGCCTACCTTCAGCTTCAGACATACCAGCCCTACTTTACTAACTGTAGCTTTAAAACAGGTTTCTTAACAAGAGCGATGGGTAGCGAGAAGTGGTAGCCGTCTCTCAGCCTGACCGACAATGCACCACAGTGGATGAGACGGGGTACGGGCTGAGTTACTTAATGCTCACTCTGGCACTTTGTCTGGCATCTAGTTAAAAGAATCATAAATATCAACAGCAAAATGAGGAAGAGATTTTGCCCTTTTAACACTACAATTTTCAGAAACCTTTGTATACCGTGCAGGGCTGTACAGTACAATTCGCTTGCATTAACACCTTTTGACAAGGCGCTTGAACAATCTGCATCTTGTTTTAAGCCAACGTAACAGACATTTTATGCTTACAGTACTACAAAATTATCAAGGTCTGTCGCTAAAGTGCTATGAGCTAAAAAATGTTTCATCTCTCCCTTGATAGGCTACCACTAACCGGCCCGTACCTAGTACTGTCCAAGAACACTTATATATAATCTACACATGTTCAATAAGTATTTAAGTACTCTTGTTTTTGTCTTTTTGGAGTATTTGTGCACAAAATTACATTTATGTATTAATTACCCAAATGTTTGTCATTAAAAATATTATACTTGGACTAAAGACATCAAAATAGGTTTTAAATAACCTATTGGTATATCTATAACCTAATAGATTAATATCTATAAACAAACTAAATTCAGTATTTTTTGCCATTTTATTGGTAATCAAAATTTCTTAGTACAGATGAAGAAACAATTGCGCCTCAGATTTCTAGTCAGATTCAGCATTTTTTTAAATATTTTTGGATATAGTGTTTTTCAATTAAATAAAAGTCATAATTAAAGTCTCGCAATATGATTTGAAACAATATTTTAATCCATGTTTGGGGAGCAGCTGAGCTCTGGGTCAGGTTAACACACACACGGTTAGAAAATGTGAGAATCTAAATATAGAGTGATCAGCTCTGTTGTGATGTGACGTGTTGCGTGAGTGATGGTGGCAGCTGAAGCACAGTGGTGTCAAGTCCATCTGAATCACATGATGACACATGAGAAAGCTGTTCAGCCCTTGATCTTACATCATATTGGGGGGCTTACATCCAGGCCAAAAGTAAGGTGAATTTACAAGTGTCCTTCTGACTGAGGAGTGATGAAGCAAGGGAAGTAGCTTAGCATTTGAACAGAAGTTAATTGCCGAAAGTCAAACTTTTCTGTTCTGACACCGTAGCATTGTGACGTATTAGGTGGTGTCAAAGCTGCTGTAAAAGAAAACTGCTCTAACCCAAAGGGTACTGGCAGAAAATCCTTTTACTTTTTAAAATTAAAATCAACCAATGAAATTACTTTTGCGGACTTGTTTTTTTTGTACAGATGACTTTCGCCTATTCTCAGTTCAGTATTCGAGGATTCACCCATTTGCAAATTTTTCTGTGAAATGTAGCTCCAAATTATTTGAAGAAAATTTGCCAATTTGTAGGGCATTTCTAAAATATTCAAAAGAAAAAGCAGCTTGGGGAGTTGAATATCTAGACGCAATGTTATTTTGCATTTGCAAAGCAGCCAATCTAGCAGAGTCATTCCTTTTCTGTGCCGGTGATTGGCTGTACCCTCAAGAACATATAGATGGAAGACTGTAAATGGTAGTTTCTGTGGTAGTGCTAAGAAAGTTTCCACTGTGCGTAAAGCATATTAAAAGGTACATTTGTTGTTTAAAATTTTTTTAGAAGGGGTCTTTGCTGATTTCATTTCTTTGTTCTCATCATGGCAGCCATTTTGTTATAAGATCAGACTGAAAACATGGCATCAGCACCCATTAAAAGAAAAGAAAAAGAAATGACATCCAAAATTACCCCGAGATGCCAGTGACCATTATACGTCTTGTAAATAGAATATAGAAAATTGTATTTATAACGTTTATTATAATCAATTTTAATAGTTTTTCCAACTCAGTACATTCAATTCTTCTTTTTAAAGAAGCAGTTTGTCATCAGTTGTGTATCCAAATTACACTTTCATTCTTTCATTTGCCCTGTTGGTGTCATATTGGTACAGAATATCAGATAAAGACCAAAACATGTTTGAGATTGATACTGTAGACAGTTATTAGTTTCTGGTTTCCAGGTGGTGCCACATGAAGCCAATCAATGTTAATTAATGATTTTATCATCAAGTAAAAACTCTCTTCTTTGCTTATCATTAGAGTAGCTCCTACAGTAGACAACACAGATTTTAGACATGCTGCCGTATTCTTTTTAGAAAAGAAAGGCTGACTCCCTTAAACTGTATACAATCTACACTTGTTCATTAGTTGTCCTAATTTTATGCTAACACATTTTGATATTCTACATGTTAACAGAGGCCTATGGTGTCTGAAACACAGCTGCTTCTCTGAGCATTATTACACAGTCTGAATTTGCTTAGATGTCTCCCTTTGAGAACATTGGAATTGATCTTGAGTTTTTTAAATTTTTGTATTTAATATTTTTTACTGTCCCAAAGAACAATGGATTTCAAATGGGTTGGAAATGACCTTAAACCGCTCTCCAGATAGCTAAGTAGCAACAGTTGCTTCTTTAAGCTCATCGTTGATGCCTTTCCTTCTAGGCATTGTATAAACTCATGTGAATGCCGCAGACCAGCAAACGGTGAAAACCCCTTGCTGCTTCCTTTCTTCTTAGAAGCACCAAGAGTGCTCTTAGGGTTTTTTGTTTGTTTTATGTTTTACAAAAATACAGTGGAATCTTTTGTGCATTTTTGAAAACTCAATAGTTTGTTTTAATAGTTTTAGAACTTAATGAAGACCAGACTTTTATTACTCCTGATTTAAAATGGGTCAAACTCAAAGTGAACAGGCATGTTCTTTTTCTTGTTTTAATGAGTCGATTTAGGAGAAATATTGTGCTTCAGTAAAAAAAAAAAAAAGAACTACTTAGCCTTTCCTGTAAGATTGCACAAGAGTTAAATATTGAGGCATTTCAACAGAACTCTGCACGCTGTAGCTGTAACTTGCAAACAGTCACAGCAGCTGTTTTCACAATACCTCTTAAAAATGGTAGTAAAATTCCAGTGAAATTAAACAAGAGGCAAAATATTCAAGCACAAAAATTAATTAGGATGAGAGAGTTCTGCTGGAATCAGTTTAAGCGTGCGTAGCGTCTTTGTGTGGTGTGAAAGTTGATTAGATCTGAAAAATGGGCAGCGCTGAGCCCTGGGATGGTTGTGAAATCCAAGGAATCAATGTTTGTGGTCATAGGTCTCCTTCTGATAAGGCTGCTAAATTCTTGGCACTGGGGCTCAGCATGACACTGCAACACCCCCCCCAAAAAACAGATTTTGATTTCAGATTGTGTTCATGTCATGGTTTTTGGTCTCCAGGGATGAGAACACTGGGACCTTATCAAGAATTAACCTTGACACAGCAGCAATTCTATATGTAAAATAATTTATGTGCAACGTTTATCAGCAGGACAGGTGTTTGAGGCATGTCTTGTGTGCAGTGAAGCCTAGAAATCCCAAGCTGTGTCTTAGATGGAACTGACATGCTCATCTCTCTGCAAGGCTACAGCCCTGATCGCTGGCTTCAAATACAAAGCAGGAGGTCCCTTACCTGCCACATTAGAAACGAGATCTGAGGCGGCAATGAAAACACATGAAACTATGTGGTCCCTGAGTGGAGTTTTAAAGTTTTGTTTTACTGAAGGTTGACCCAAAATGAGCAGATGCCTCTCTGGATTTTCATAACTGTCATCTTCTGACTGCAAAACAGGCCCTCATCAGATGAGGGTAATTTGACATTAACCAGGGATAAAATTTTAACTTTAATGTAATGCAACAAGTTTAGAGCCATTTCTATCCAATAAAGCATCTAAAGTGTTATAATAAAAAGCACAGAATTACAATGTAACTTAATTTGAAAAATTCTGGTAGAGCTAAGCTGCATTTTTTACAGACCAGCAGGCGGTGAGCATTAAATAAACTAAATTAGCATAAAAATAAGAATTAAAAATAATGACTTGGGGGTGATCCGAAAACCGCCATTACCAAAACAGTGATTTTCATGAATAACTACTGAACTAATAATGATATCAGTGTGAATCCAGCTGCATAAGGTATGTTTTCATGTCAAGGAATCAAAAAGATGAGAATTAAATCATAACATGCATGGGGGGGGGCTGAGCTGCCGTGGCGGAGGCCTGCGCTCTGAGTGCTTTTCGGTTTATTTAAAACTCACGTTTTCTTCCAGTTAGCAAACCTACAATGTGAGTTCATGTGTATACGTTTATGCAAAGAATCCTATAGTGCCCACACAGGACACGGATATACAGTCACTTCGCACAATTTAATCATACTGTGGGAAACTCGGAAAATAAAAATTAATGTTTGCTTCACAAGCAACATTCCAATCAAAGATGAAAGCAGATCTGACGTTTGACTTTTTTTCAGTACCATTTGAAAATATCAAGTACTGAATTCTCACTCACCCCTTGCAAGAAGTCATGATTACCTCCGCAAAGGATGCTATGTTTTCGCCAGGGTTAGTCTTTTTGTTTGTTTGCTAGCAACATAACTCAAAAAGTGAGAGAGGTGGGGACTGAGCTGCCTTGGTGGAGGTTGGTGTTCTCCAAGTGCTTTTCTTGTCGTACGCCGATCACAACCACGGGGCGACCATGACTCCGGTGGTAGGAGTTCGTTCTGTAACCGGTGGTAGGAATTCGTTCTGTAACCGGTGGTAGGAGTTCGTTCTGTAACCGGTGGTAGGAGTTCGTTCTGTAACCGGTGGTAGGAGTTCGTTCTGTAACCGGTGGTAGGAGTTCGTTCTGTAACCGGTGGTAGGAGTTCGTTCTGTAACCGGTGGTAGGAGTTCGTTCTGTAACCGGTGGTAGGAGTTCGTTCTGTAACCGGTGGTAGTCGTATTCAGCTCCCTTGAGTGAATACTTTTTACGACAAAAACAGCTGTGAGTCTTATGTCTCTCAAGACAAACCACCGCAGGCTGATGCTGCTATCACCATGTTTCAGCAATGGGGTTGGTGCATTCTGGGTGATGTGCAGTGTTTTCAACCAACATATTGTTCGCATGTAGGCCAGAAAGGTCAAGTTTGGCCTCACCTCACCAAAAGATCTCCTTCAACATGTTTTCTGTGTCACCTATATGGTTTGTGGCACACTGCAAACGGGACAGCGTTCGTCTTGCCAGTCCTCAATAACTTAAACCATAAACTGGTTGGTTTTGATTCTAATATAATAATGCAATGTAAAGAAGTTCAAGGGGTATGAAATGTTTTGCAAGGCAATTGTAAAGCACAAATTTACAACAAATGTCTTCAAGAACTTGCAGAACAAAGAGGCCTAATTTACATACAATTGTGAATGGCTAGTTAAGTAAAGGGGACTAAATACAAAGGGAAACCACACCTTTCAGACTTTTTATTTTGTAAAATAAAAACAAAAACTTGCAGCACTTTCCTTTAGTGCATAGTTTGTCACTACCTCAAATATTAATCCATCAAATCAACTCTCAATAAAATATAATTTTAATTTTTTTTAAAGAGCTCTGATAAAAGAGAAACTGACACCGTGGAATAATAGCTCAACATTGCCAAACACAGTCTGCCACTTCATGCACGAGTCCAAATCTAAATTTGTTCCAAGGTCAACTCTGGGTTAAAACGAGCAAATTGTGCAACACACTCCGCACCCATCGGGGGTCAGAGGGAATGCAGGAGCCACAACATTGCAAGCTGCTGAAGCTGCATCCTCCAAACTCTACACAGTTACCGTATTCCAGTTTTGCCGTTCACACATTACATAGCAACCACATCAGAAACACAGGCAGCAGTCTGAACACAGAGCACCGCCTCAGCAAATCACCTGACTGAAACACGTCTGACTCTTCAGCTGTCACACGCAGCAAGCTAAAACGACTTGCGTTTTTCTGCAAGTTGTCACGCAAAATGAAGCTTTTCTGGCAGCGTTTCGTTACTTTTTTATAAGCTGCGCACATCATCTGAACGCCAGCAAGCTGGGGAAGGGTGATGAAAGAGGGAGGAAGGGGGGTGGGGTGAAAGGTTACCCCACTGTGCACGAGAGGGAATGGAGCTCTGTGCTACTTCTCATTCAAACCGGGACCGCAGTAGGAGACTTTCTGCTGCACAATGATCGAGTGTTGAATGTCAAGATGTGTTTTATGTGTTTCGAGACACGGATGCGAGGAAAGTAACGGCTCTTTCCTCGCTTTAGCGGCGTCTCACGTCGACAAGCTGTGCACAGAAACCGCAGTGTGAGTCGGTTGTTTTTACCTCCTCCTGAAGTCGTTCTCGTACTTTTTGAGGTTAGGGTCCGATTGGAAAAGGTTGCTGAGATCAAGAGTTGAGACATTATCCTCATAGTCTTCCATGCTTTCTGCAGCCAGACGAAACCAATCGAGCTCCGACCGTTCCGGAGATGACACAGACAGAAAGGTAAAGGGAGGGAAGGGGGTATTGTTCTGTGTTCTGGACTTTTGAACCCGGAGCCCGCAGCGAATCACGCTGCTTGTCTGCCAAGCCCGCCCCACCACACGGGGCTGAGTTTACAACAGACCTGACAGCTGATCCTGTTTCTAATGTGTTGCTCTGTGACTTTAAGGAGCCGCTCCAAAGGAATATAAGTCGATACTGATTCGTATGCAATGCATAATGCTTTGCCTATTTTTAATTATTACATCACAAAAGCTTTTAAACATCCTGCTGCTTACATCCTTGGTTAATCAAACAAACCTTATTCTCCTAACAATTCAAACTTTTATTTAGAATGGCATAGAATATAAGAGAATAGGGAAAATATAGTAGAATAGAACAATTCTTTCCAGGTGCATCTTTAAAAAAATAAAATATAATTTTATATATTTCAGTATTTTTTTTAAGAGTGAAACTCAAATTATATAGATTTATTGCACATAGAATTATATATTTCAAATATTAATTACATTAAATGTTAAAATAATATGAATGAGTTCGTTTGAATAATTATCTCTTACAGTAAATGAACACACCTAATTAAGTTTCTCAAACTAAAAAAATAAAAAGCTTTTCAATAAATGTGTTGAAATGACTGCACAACCACAGGGAAGACTACTGAGTTATTAGTTCCCTCAACTAACAGTCATGGGCACCCTATACAAGGAGGGTAACCAACAAAAGGTGATTGTAAAGAAGCTGGGTGTGTACAGAGTGCCGTGTCCAGGTATAGTTTTGGAAAGTTGACCGGAAGAAAAAAGTAATGTAGAAAACCTGCCCATGCAAAAGCTTTTAGAGGACTGTGTGAAGCACATTCCATTCAAAAGTGTGAGGGAGATTCACACTTCAATCAACCAATCAATCAATCAAACTTTATTTATAAAGCGCTTTTCATACAAAATTGCATCACAAAGTGCTTTACAGATTAAAATGACCCCACATAAAACTACATTCCCATCCTTCCCCCACAGATTTAAAGCATGGTCACAGTTATACCCCCCTCCCCCCAACCCAACTCCCATGCACGCACACAGTTAAAAGCAACAGTGAAAAAGGACATTGGGCCGAGTGCAGATGAACCATGCAAGGAAACGCCATCAGAGGAGCCATCTGCACTAGCAGCAATACATCAACAGCAGCAACCCGGGCACAGACACAGGGCGCCCTGTGGAGGCAAGGCCAAGACCCCCACCTCCACCCAACTTGGTTAGAGGAAGTGCTTTAAGAGCTATCACACAAGAGTATCCAAGACATGGGCTATGACCGTCGCACGCCTTTTGTTAAGCAACTCCTGAACACGGGAAAACATCATAGGTGTCTTACCTGAGCCAAGAAGAAAAAAGACTAGACTTTTGCTTAACTGTCCAAAGTCCCATTTTATTTGACAGTTTTTATAGACAGGAAAGCGGGCAGAGAAGAAGCAGAAGATGTGCAGTAAATAGCCTAGGCCAGGAATCAAATCCAAAACAACTCTGTTGAGGACTAGCCTCTGTATGTGAGCCACCCTGCAAAGTCATATTTTTAGGAGAACTTAAACTTAGCATTTCATTTGGAAATCAAGCTCTCAGAATCTGGAGGATAAGTGGTAGGGTAAAGTAAAGAGTTACGAACCCATGTCATCTTCTCTTGTTTTTATCTGGTCCATAGTCAACACAGCCCTCTATCAGAGGCAAAAAAAAATGAAAATGAGGATTTATCTTCCCTCAAGACTTGGCATCTGGCCATACTGCCAAAAGTACAGATACCTTGTTTAATCACTATAGTATCACTGTGCTGGATTGAACAGAAACTGAGCTGGCCTAAACCCCCTGGAGATAATAGGGAAGATAGGAGACACCAGACCCAATGATGCAGATGTGCTGAAGGCTGCTATCAAAGCAACCTAGGGTTCCAACACCAGGGCTCTGCCAAAGGCTGATTGACTCTATGCTGTACATGAACGAACATTAGCAGGCTGACATTTCTGTATTTAAAAATCCTGTTTTATTCTGGATCATGTCATATTAAATCTTCTCAGGAACTGAATTTTGCATAGCTATAATCCATAATATTCTAAATAAACAAAATGAGTAATTGAAATACACCACTCTGTTTGAAATTAATGTAGACATCCTTTAAAAATGTATGTGTGTTGAGATACAGTGTACCTGGACAAACTGTAAACACGAATATTGTTATTTTGTTTATGATTACCTCTCAAGTAAATGTACCCCAAAAAATATAGTGAACATATACAGTATTGTAACCTTTTGTCCTTCAGTTCAGTTGAGGCCACTGCTTGGTATCTCCAACAGTCATTGGGTGAGAGGTGGATACACCCTTACAGTCGACAGTCAATCACATAGCAACACAGAGACACACAGCAAAAACAACCGTACACACATTACACAGTTATAACAGTCATGGTTTTGCAGCATTGGAAGAAGTTGGAGTTCCAGTAAAAAAACAACAAAAAAAACATGTCTGCACAGGGAGAGCATTTGTTGAGAGCAAACTCCATGCAGAAATACCCCAGGCAGGGATTCTAGCCCCAGCACCTTCTGGCTGCAAGGAAACTGTTTTAACAACAACGATGTGTAACCCCAATTTTATACAAATTAAATGTATGTCTGTATATTTTTATATTTTCCTAAAGGTAAAGGGTTATGTGAAAAACTTTGGGGAATTATTAGCAAAGATTGTTAGGTACAACAAATAAATGTGATTTGTTGGCTTTTTACTGGATAACTGGAGTGCAAAGACATTAATGATTTGTATGTAAATTCCAAAGAATAATGGTTTACACATCTTCTTCATCTTATATTCAGCTTTAGATTCTTTACTAAATTAGTCAAATAAATTCCATGCAGTCTCATTTTCGTATTTAGGAATATGTGTTTTAAAAAACAGAATATCATGTTAGATGCTAAAAGTGATTAAATATTTGCACTAGATTCACCTGTATGATCTTTTTTTTGAAGTAGACCTTTGGGTTACTTACAAATTAGTTGGTAAACAGACCATATGTTAAGGCACTTTACAACTTTTGTTAAAATAAATGTATAAAATTAAATCATGTAATTCTTCAAATATAAGAGCCCTGTCTGGTGTTGACATTTTTTTAGAAAATGTTTTAGTTTTTTTGGGGGGGTTTCTTTGTTTTTCTATTTGATGATATATTAATGTCTATGTAATGTGGGAACATTTCAGTAAATAATCTACTGTATGGACATATGCCCTGTGCAAATTTAATGTAAAGGGGGAAAAAAATGAAAAAGTGTGGCTTTCTCAGCCTATTGAACCCACCCTAAAAACCTTTCAACCATTTTTAGCCATCAGTGGACATCTTTAGGTGGACATCTTTTCGCTCGTCACTTTTCAGATTTTATGTTTTATGTTGTTTAGAGAGAATTTGATGCCGTCTTCTTCTAGTTTATTAAATACATTGTTGCTGTTGGGGTTGGATCATACCTGCCATTCAACCATTTCATGCACCAAATACTATTTATGGATAACAGGTAACATCGTTCTCTTTAAAGTTTACTTTAAGCAATTTTGGCTTAGTGTCAAGGTTTACCATCAAGTACCTCAATATAATGGCCTGTAACACAGAGCTGACATAGTCCAAAATATGATCAACAAATCTTTTTAGTGGGCTAGGCGTAAGTTTGTTTTTAAAAGATTCAACACCTACTCCACTGACCCTTCCTCCTATCTCTGTTCCAAGAGGCACATATTTAAGCATTTCCAGTTTTATGGCCCTCACCTCTGGAACAGGCTGCCAGAGGACCTCAGGGCTGCAAAGAACGTTCATGTTTTTAAGAGCAGGCTCAAGACTCACCTTTTTAGCTTAGCTTTTAACTGATTATTATTTATTACTGTTTGTTTAATTGCACTGCATGTTTTATATGATTATATTTTTATCAGTTTTACTATTTAATCTTAGCACATTGATTTACTGTTTATTTTTATACTTTAATTTATCTTAGTCCCCGTTCCAGTGTTTCCTCTGTGGGAGCCCTCTGCCCCGGGAGCGGTGGTCGGCTGTGGCTGCCTGGGTGCTCTCCAGGTGGAGCCTGGGTGGAGGTGGGGGTCTTGGCCTTGCCTCCACTGGGTGCCCTGTGTCGGTGCCTCGGCTGCTGCTGTTAGTCTACCGCTGCCGGGGCAGATGGTCCTCTGATGGCGTTTCCTTGCATGGTTCATCTACACTCGGCCCAATGTCCTTTTTTACTTTTTCTTTTAACTGTGTGTGTGCATGGGAGTTGGGTTGGGGGGAGGGGGGTATAACTGTGACCATGCTTTTAAATCTGTGGGGGAGGGAAGGGAAGGTGGTTTTATGTGGGGTCATTTTAATCTGTAAAGCACTTTGTGATGCAACTTCTTGTATGAAAAGCGCTTTATAAATAAAGTTTGATTTGATTTGATATTTCTAAAACTGACTGCACCAATTGTTTTAATCTTATTCTTTATTACTTCAACAGATTTCCCCATAAACCTCTTTAGAATTGAGATGACAAAGTTATTGAATTCAAGATGGATAACCTTGCAATAATTTAGATTAAGTCCCTCTTTGGAGGAGGCTGATAAATATGCATGCTGCCTGAAGACAGAGAGCAGCTCCTGAGGAGTGTTGTCCTTGTCACAAAATGAAACCGTCCTAGCTAAAGGTCACAAAGTGAGTGTCATTCTAAAGAGCCATCTGTTGGTAATAGATGGAACAAGGGTGTTGGTGTCTGCCACAGAAGGTTGTGCCAATAAATGCTGTCTCTTTGATTCACGGCTAAATAACAAATGTTTACAAGTAAATGTGAAAAGGCACAGAAACCAGAGACGATGACTGACAAAAATGTTACATTTTGCTGAAGGATCGTAACCTGAAGAGATGTGGTAAGAGACTGATGGATTTATTTGTTTTTTGTCACTGTAAAATACTAAACTTTTCTTTTTTCAGTTTAATTTTCTGTGAATAATGTGCTCTACAAAAGGGTAATTATCTTTGAAGATATCTCAAACTTAATCAGCACGTTTTATAACTTGCCTCTGTACACAGAAAATACTATTTCTTCTCCTCTCATCTGTTTTCAGTGTGATTTTTATGTGTCCACATATTGCAACTGGTTGGTTATTATTTTTCACAAAAGAGGATTTACAATAAATGTGTTGTTTAAAATTAAATAAAAATATTAATGTAACTTAAATATAGATTTAAAAAGTCCTTCATTAACTCATGAATATACTGACAGGTGGGGATCTCCTGATCCACTCCAAGCTGTTGATTCACAACCTCAGTCAAGGCATTTTTTTAAATGAACCTCAATATTGCTACCAGTCTTTATTGTTAGTCTACTATCCGTGATTTTGTTAGCCTTGCCAACAGTGGGACATGCAAACATGTTTCAATAATTCCAGAGTAATTCCAGATCATTTTTGTGTGCGGAGCCATATTATTTTGTTGATCCAACAAATTTCGGGTTTTCTCTAACAACAACCTAAGTGTTTTCACTCTTCACAATACAGTTGGTGGTGAAAGAAAGACTGTTTCAGCTGTGTCATCTAATCTGTTTTCATTGTTTTGGTTAGGCCACAAATACCCCCCCCCCCCCCCAGCATCCTGGAAGAGCAGCACAGAACGCAGCTGTAACAGGGGTTATTAAGTTTTATTAGAGTCAAAGGAAAGAAGCAAAACAATTACGTTTTGCAAGTTCTGACTTAACTCCAGCTGTATTTAAATATTTTACAAGTCAAATTTAAATAGAAAGGAAACAAGCTAATATTAGCCTAGCACTTCAGCAAGTTGCTCCAAATGAAAATGTCAGCTAGACCATGTAATTTTAACCAAGGCTGTAACTGTATGTGGACAGCCAGATGCATTTTTAAAAACACATGATACCTACGCATGATCAGATGATGCGATGTCAGGAGATTTTAGTTCCTTCCTTCACCTAGTTAGTCTTATGTTGGACAAGCATTTCATGGCAGACCTGCAGAAATTCCTGATTGGGTCAAAAATCAGTTGTCAGGGAAAACATGTACTGATAGGGTGACCAGGTGTCTGAACAGTTTGTTTCTCTTTATTCTTCCCTTACAACAAATTGAACCAATGTGCTGCATTTTGATTGGTTTTCAAAACGTAAGACTGTGCCATACACACCTATTGACGTTTTCCATGTATTCAGTGACTCTGAAGGCTTGTTGGCTCTCATATAAGGACTCTGTTTGCAATCAAACAAACCGAGCCAACATGGGGAGCAGAGGAACTTAACCTGTCAATTCAATTCAAATTCAAAAATACATTATTGATCCCAGAGGGAAATTAATTGTTGGTATAGCTCATATAATTAATTATTTAAGGAGTTGTTGTAGATGATGATGGCTGTGGGCAGGAAGGATTTGCTGTAGCGGTCTGTATTGCAGCGAAACTGAAGGAGCCTCCGACTGAAGACGCTCTGTTGTTGTATGGCAGTCTCATGAAGAGGATGCTCAGGGTTGTCCATAATTTTTATTTTTATTTTATGAAGAATCCTTTGCATTATCATCTCCAGATGTTCCACAGTAGTCCCAAGAACAGAACCCGCCTTCTTTATCAGGTTGTTGAGCCTTTTTAAGTCCCTGGCTCTGATGCTGCTACCCCAGTCGCAATCTTTAATAACTTTTGCTCCACCCATCCAGGACATTTGGAGAAATTCACAAAAGAGGTTATGTGGACGTTTGTGTCTTGCAAACAATTATGAGGAGGAAAAAATTGATGTGAAATTAATAAATGGATAATACAGCACAGAATAGTAAGTTACAGTGCATGAAAGCAGCTTATTCTATAATGAATGTCTAGAAGATGAGATAACGTTTGTTTGGCCGGAATGATGATACATTATAGGTCCTTGGTAAATGGCCTGTACTTGTACAGTGCTTTATCTAGTCCTGAGGACTAAAAACACACCTCATCGAGTCATTCACCCATTCATTTACACAGTGATGATGGTAAGCTACATTGTGGCACACTGAGAGAAGCGAGGCTGCCAAACACTGGCACCACCAGGCAATCTGACCACCACCAGTAGGTACAGAGGGAGAATTGTCTTGCCCAAGGACACAACAACCGAGACGGTTGTTGTGTCCTTGGGCAAGAGTGGGGATTCGAACTGGCAACCCTCTGGTTACAAGATGAGCTCCTACCTCCTGAGCCACAGTAGCTTTCAAAGCATGGTTTAAGATATTGTGGTGGCTTTCACAGAGCAGAACTACATGTGGAAATGGTTGCAGTTAATTTAATGAATGCTGATGACTCAAAATTATGTAATACACAAGGCTGAAGCCGTTTCGGCAAATGTTTGTTTTTGTTGTCTCCTTACTGTTTTTTTAATATATAAACTTGTTGAATACCTAAAATTTGTTTGCACATAGTTTCAAGGTTGGGAACCAGTGTTCTAAGTATTACAATCAGACTGACTAATTACCTAACAGAAAATGTCGAATCTTTGACAGAGGAAGTGATTTCTCTAATTTGAGGAATACAGAGTTTTTGATGTATTTAAAATAATAAAGTAATTATAATATTAGCTTATTTTATAATATGCACATCCATCCATCCATTATCTGTACCCGTCCATCCTATACAGGGTTGCGGGGGGCTGGTGCCTATCTCCAACACTCACGGGGCGAGATAACATGCACATATAGTGCATACATTTCAGACATCTAAATTTAAACAACCTGAGCCACATTGTCCCACAATAACATGGTCCTTGTCCTTTGTCATTTCATTTATGTGGATCTGTCACTTTAAGCACTGCAGTATCTTCAAAGTGATTAGTGACTAAGTTATTATCTACACAGTCACAATAATAATGTAAACCGTGGTACATTGTGTTATTGTACTGAATATACATGGGATTCATGTTACTGTATCAAAATGGGGCTTGGTATTGGCAAATCCTTAATCTTCCGAGCTTCCCCATAGCTAACTGTTTGAAAACAACTAAAGGCTGGTAATAGGCATGCACTCTCTGTACATGCATGATCCTGCTGAGGGTCACAGACAGGCTAAATTTTATTCCAACCATTATTGTGTGACATACAGGCCTGTATGTACAGTAACATACCCTGTGCAGTGTACCCATCCAGAACAGAGAAAACAAACCGTCTAACCTTTCACACAAACTCATGCACGAAGCAAATAACTGCCAGGACTACAGAATGAAACCAGAGTAGGCCTACTTGGAGAAAACATGTGCATGCAAAAGTCCACACAAGAATGACTTAACCTAAAGTTAACCTGCAAGTCTCTCGCTGTGAGAAAACACAGTTAACCACAGGAGCCACTATGCTGTCCAGGCTGAGATCAACTTAATTAAAATACCATATCGACATCTGGCTGCCGCAATGACACCAAACACCAGATTAGATTAGAATGTATAGAAGAAGACAGAAAAATGAGTAGTTGCTGTCTAAAGATCTCACATTAAATGTAGTGTTTTTTCCTTATTTGCTGATTTTTCCACTGATGCTAGATGAAGCACTTGCAAAATAACTTGGAAAGAAAATCCAAAGTTTAGGACTCTGCCTGCTGTAATATTAGGCAGACATTTAGGCGTTACGATTGTTATAATCCTGTATATTGTTCTGAGAAATTTGACTCCACTTCCAGCATCCCTCTGACCTCAAACCAACAAATTATTGCTTTCTGAAAATGTTTACCAGTCTGTGCAGTTTTTAATTTGTCTATTCTAAAGAACTGAGAAGTCATGTGGGAATTAGCCTCATCTGATTTTTACGTTTTGAGCACATCCGCTTTGTTACTAAACTCTACTCCCACAGCAGCAGTCAGAGAGGCATATCAGACATGCAAAACACAGCCAAAATTCCATTTCTGTGTGACTTAATAGGAGCTGACACAATCCACCTTCTCATTCAACTAAAGTGACATGAGTACACAAGCCAGCTACACTGATGTCATTTGTAATAAAGAAAATATAATTAGTTCTTCAATACCTGTAATTATTTATGAAAGCATTATTGTGTGCCCTGGCTGAGAGAATTACTTTCCAGAGTGTTCAGCAAATGTGAGATCCCTCCAAGGCAAATAAGTAATAGCTGCTAGAAGATTTAGTAGGCGGATGTCAATAAATTATATAAATATTTAAAAAAGCACTTGCTTTAATAAAATAGTTATATGAATTGACTCAAAAAGAGTGGACAACTAAACAGTTATTTATTTTTGAAAACAGCAGAGATAAAATCTGACATCATAGGCCAAAAGAAGAGAAATATAAACTTAAATTGAGATGGCATTCATTGCTTTTCTGTGCTTTTTGAAAAGTACTCAATAGAACAAATTACATTCTACCATGTTTCACCACATTAAATCTTTTGGTTAAAGTTTCTTTTTATGAATGTGAGCAAAAGACATCTTTAATTAATTGAAATTCCATTTACAGACAAAAGACTTCTTACATGTAAGAGATGAATCCCTACTTTTAAAAAAACACTTCCAAACCAAACTGGTGATAGTTTGATATGAATATGAAAACGGCAAATGGGAAAGTTAAAACAGGGTAATTATGTTATTAGGCAGAAGGAAAACATGAAAATTATTCAAAAATGAAATGAAACAACATCCCAACTCTTTTGTTTGCCATTTGCCACAAGCCTTGTAGCGGCCACAGCAAACATACACATCACATCAACCTGAAAACTCCTGATGGTGGCAGCATTATGCTGTGGTGATGCTTTGTTTTAGCAGGGTGAGGGAAACTGGTATAGATAGATGCTAAAAGCTGTGAAATCTTGAAATAAAACATTTTAGAGCATTTAAGATACTTAACACTAAGGCAGAGACTTCCCTTCTAGCAAGACATCACTGGAAATACAGCGGGAGCTACATAGGAATGGTTTTGATAAAAACATATTGATGTGTTATAATGGCGGAGTCAGATCTAAATCAACCTTTTAAAATTTACTTATAAATTGCTGCTCTGATTAATAATTATGCCCTATTTTTGGTTGGTCTATCACTTAAAATCCCAAATCTAATATTTAGAAGTTTGTAGTTACGACATGACAAGTTGTAAGAAAAATCAATGGGTATGAATGCTTTTGTTAGGCACTTGTTAGGAGTCGGGGCTGTTTGTCCTTAAGCCCGCTGCACACGTGAGCTATCTGCTGAGCAAAAAGTCATTCGAGGCCGTTTGCTCAGCAGATAGCTCGCCGTGTGCGGTTAATTTTCGGTGAGTTTTCTGCCTCATGAGGCGTTGAGGTGAAAATCAAACAGGTTTTCGCCTCGCGACGTGAAAATCTCAATGTGTGTGCTCTACTTGAGCTGAGTGCTGAGGGCAAATATTCCAGTGACCAATCAAAACGCGGTCTCCGCTCACATGATTCCAAGATGGCAGCCCAAAGAGAAGATTATATTTTAGAAGATAAACTCGTGGGTACTCGACCGTAACCCATATTTTCCTAACCTTCAAACGGTGGCGGGGGCAACGCCTCATAAACAAAATGAGAAGCAGCATTTCCTCCAAATCCATCTCTGTCTCCGTTTCATTCATTGTTTTCACTGAAAACAGGGGGCTGCCCTCTTGGCAGCTTTTCCTGCCTCCCAAAGAATGGATGGCGACGTACCAGGGAGGTCGTTATATTCCAAATATGAGGCCCACTCTTTTTCAAAATATTTGATAAATTCTTTATCCTTAAGTAAGGATATATTAAATCTCCAATTTTTGCTTTGAGGTGTTTCTGTTTTATTTAGTAAAGTTAGAGAAACAGGAGCATGATCGCTAACAGCTATAGGGTGTATCTCAGTGTCTGAAATGTCAGTCAACAGTGAGCTGCTGACTAACAAATAATCCAGTCGAGAAAATGAATGGTGGACATTTGAGAAGAAAGTATATTTTTTGTCATTGGGGTGAAGAGATCGCCATGCATCGCAAAGTCCATAAACACTCATGTACTGTTTGAGTATATCTATAGATTTCCAGCTGCGCTGAGTCCCTGCTGTGCTGAGCCTGTCTATTTCTTCATTTAAACCAAAGTTGAGGTCGCCCCCAAGAAGAAGTGAGCAATCCATGTGTTCAAGGAGCACCGAGAAGAAGGAATGAAAGAATGAGGGGTCATCAACATTTGGACCATATATACTGACAATACATAACCAAAAGTTATGTATAGATAGTTTTATTATAATAAATCTACCCTCTGGATCTGTAACTGTATATATTACTGTAAAATTAACATTTTTATTTATTAATATTGCTACTCCCCTTTGTCTAGAGTTATAGCATGCAGAAAACACATTAGGAAACTCAGGGGATTTAAGATCATCTGCAGCTGATGTAGATTTATGGGTTTCTTGTAATAAGACGACATCTGCCTTCAATCTTTTAAGCTGGTTAAAAATCTTAACTCTTTTCTCTCTGGTGCCAGCTCCATGAACATTCCACGTGACAAACCTTAGAGTAGTCATAGTTTTGAGATAAAAGTTTTAAAGTCCATATCAACATAGAAACAGATAAACACAGGTGCATTATTAGTTTGTGCTTGGGGTTGCCTGATTGAAAATCCAAAAGCCGAGATATAAGAAAGAGAGAAATAGAAGAAAGTTGTGAAGGTGTGAAGAGTGAGGGTGAGAGAGAAAGAAATAGTTATATTATGAAAAAATTCTGTGTGTGTGTGTGAGTGATAAAAGAAGGAAAAATGAGTGACAAAGACATTTGGTGATAGACATGTGAAGATGAGAAAAGAAAAAAGAGCCAGTATCCCAGTGCTTAGCCCTGGCCCCGCCCACATTGAGTGATGTAAACAACTTTACAGAGCTGTGCTAACATTACATTATAGTTGACTGATAAAACAACTCTTATCTGACCAGTGTTACATGACTAATAAAGCCAAGGAGTAAGCTGGTGGTCCCTGAACAGCTTCCCATTAACATAAAGTTTATCTACTGCTACTGTAGCTCTGGTGCCTTCACTGATATATTTCTTTCTGATTGGGAACAAAACGCGCCTTCTATCCAGGATTTCCTTCGGATATTGATCATTAACGCTGTAATTCGTTCCCCGCAGCTCTCTGCCCTGGCCTCTGACCTGCTCTTTTTGCTTGTAATGCTCGAATTTAGCAACAATAGGTCGCGGCTGGCTGTTGTTAGGCTTCTTACCTCCGAGCCGGTGGACGCTGTGAAAAGTGATGTTTTTTACCGTGTCGCTTGGGAGCTTTAACTGATGTTGGAGAAAATCTCGGACGGTGGATTCAGCGTCGTCCTCAGCCTGTTCTGGGATCCCGGAAAAAACAAGATTGTCCCACATTCCCCTGGCCTGTATATCCAAGATAGTTTCTTTCATCCTCTTACTTTCTCCGGACAGCTGCGTCATCCCCTCGGTGAGTTTCTTTACACTCTCCCTAAGCGTTTGGTTTTCTGCAGCGAGCGATGCTACCTGTTGTTGGCTGAACTCCAGGGATTCCCTTAGAGCTTGAAATTCTTTATGGAGAACCTCAACCAGGCCCAGACGGGCGTCTAGGCTGGTTAGCTTCTTATCTATTGAGTCCAGGACATCGCTGTAGCTTTTCTCTGGAGAGATGGTGGAGGTGCTGGCCTCATAACGGGTGCGTTTCTGTGATGGTGTGCTTGTCGGCATAGCAGAGGTGAATTTCTGTGGCTTGCCCATAACAATGTTGTCAAAGCACTCGTCCAAGTAGCTTTCCAGGCTGTGCAAGGTTTCCTCGTCCAGTTTGTTTATGGAGAAATACAAAATAATGGTTATTATTATTAAACGTTTGCTATATTTGGCTCAAATGATATGGTTTGTTTTTACCCGAGTTTGTTTGCTTTACCAGTTTACCGCCATATTACTTACGCACAGCTCTCGCGAGATCTCAGCAGCAGCTCATCCGTCGAACCTTTTTGATTTTCACCTCAACGCCTCATGAGGCAGAAAACTCACCGAAAATTAACCGCACACGGCGAGCTATCTGCTGAGCAAACGGCCTTGAATGACTTTTTGCTCAGCAGATAGCTCTCGTATGCAGCAGGCTTATGTGTCTTCCTGCTTTTCTCCACCTTTACTGAAAGTTCTACCAGGGGTCCTGTGTGAGCTGAGGACCTATCCATCAAGCTGGGGGCGGAGCCGTTCTCTGCAGCCTTCACAGCTGCAGCTCATTGAAGCTCATCACTGGCTAGATGACAGGAGCTGGCTGTCAGATCTTCAGTGCCTGAGTGTTGAACTGTATTGGTTTTTCTCGCAAGTTATCACCTCATGACCAGTTCTCCAACTGCTCTGCAGATCTTGGTCTTCGTTTCACGTCTGACAGCCTTCAAGCTCCAAGTTCCTCCGTGATCCATGCTCTGTGCTCTGTCTGTCCGCCCTCCGTACTCAGTCCTAGCTCCCTGTGTCCACCTCCTTCGTGTCACCAGGGACTTTGCAGGAAGCTTCCGCAGACATTCCAGACTCCCAGCTCTGTCTCCCTGGTGTTCATTCCAAGTGAGCTACACCTAAGTACATTCAAACGGTTTAATTCATATCAAGATTCTCTCTCACCACTGGACTCCCCTTCCAGCAGTTCTTCACATCTCTATTTCCCTGACAGTGTTCCTGGTTCCTGCAATCCTCATAGACATCACCCTCAATGATGATGATCCTCAAAAACTTTTATTAAGTTTTCGACTGGTCTTCCTTGTGGGTCAGAAAGCTAAATACAAACACGACAGCACTATAAGTACAGTATCACTCCCAGAAGGTTTTTTTTAAGATTCAGAGTATAATACTTATCTGTACAGAGAACTACGGAGCCCCTAAGAGGACATGGGCAGAAAAAAAAAAAAAAAAAGCTGGATTCTCGTGCGCACCACTTACTAACTCGTGCTCACTATCTCGTTCGCACTACTTACTAAGTGGTGCACACCAGATATTTTCTTGAGCGTAAACAATGACGTCAGTTTGTTTTTAAAATTGCTAGTGACAATAACCATAAATCTGAGTGTGGTTTGAATATCAACAATGGACTGATTAACTGGTATTTCTTTAATCAAAAGTGTTCGAAACGTGCAGCGTCACCTGCTCCATGCATGCATGCACTAATGGCGCAGACCCGTGCGCGCATCCTCCAAGCAATATAACTTTATTATAAATAATCGTTTCTTGCTTGAAAGTAGATGTATCAGTAAAAAGGACAGAAATTTGAATAGGTCTATTGGACTTTGTGAACTTCAGATGCCTTTAAAGCCGCAAAAAAATAAATATTGTTTCCCCAAAAATTTCTCCTTGCATGAGTTTATTCATCTTTCTGTTGTAAATACAAAACAACTGCAGTAAAAGTAAATATGCCATTAACTTTAGTGAAGCTGGATATTTTCTGTACAGAACGGCCATGGTTGCCAGGGAAACACATTTGTTTTTGTTGCGCATTCTTCTTCTTGGACGAACGTCTCCTCACTTCAGGGATTAAATGCATCTTTGCAGTTCCAAATTCAAGACCACAATCTGCCGCGAATGCACGTAGCCTACAGTGTGAGCAGTCTGATGTCATCTGAGCATCGGAAGGACAAAACAGTCTGGCTTTCAACTTTCACTGATTGAATAAAGGTGAAATGTCAAACGGATGAATACAGCACTTATATATGAATAAGTAATAATAATTGTCCTCAGCATTCTTCAAACCACACTCAAGTTTATTATCCATAACCATTTTAAAAACAAGTGTCAACACCTTGGTGACACTCAAGAAAGTATCTGGTGTGCACGAGTTAGTAAGTGGTGCGCACCAGTTACCAAGTGGTGCACACGAGAAAGTAACAGGTGTGCAGAAGAAACCAGGTTTTTTTTTTTTTTTTGCCATGTCCCCTTAGGGGCTCCGCAGAGAACAGGATTTGAGGATGTCTATGAGTTGGCAACCCAGATGTTTGCAGCTGAATATTTTATTCAGGGAGCAGCTTTTCCAAGCACGCAACATCTTCAGACTCCAGCTGTCAAACAGGAGTTGAGTCAGCTTCTCTGTTTGCAAGCAGGTTTTAAAAAAAGCAACTGAATGTGCATCAACACAAAATACATTAGTCGAACTAAACATAGGCATAAGGAAGTGGCTCTGTAATTGCAAACATCCGCCAGCATGATTAGTTTTCATTTTCTGTATCTCAAATTGCTTCTGAATTGAAAAGCCGTCGAACAGTTGGACATATTACCGAAATCCTCATTATGTTTCCGACTGTTTTGTTGTTTACAGTGCATGAAAATCTAAAAAATATGCACGCAGCAACTTTTTTTAATTTTAGAACAATCCTTTTAAAATGGAATTATGTGGAACTGCTTAAACAGTCTATCAAAGGTTTAAGTGACATGTTTAAAAAAGTACATCCTGTGGTTTAAGTATACATAACTTTTCAACTTTACCAGATTTTTTTCAACAGTCACACACTTTAATATATTTCATTGGGATTTTATGTGACAGACCAACACAAAGTAGTGTTTTATTGTTCATTTTTGCCCTCATCTCATTAATCAGTGTGTGCACTGCATGATGTGTTAAACTCTGATAGGAGTGTAACTAGAATTTTGCTGTCTTGCACAGAGAGTCTTGTTTTTCTAATTAAAAGATTTGATAGTTTAAATCATTCTGATATTATTTTTTGCAGTTTTAATTATTATTGATTATACACACTTTGAAATTACTATGCTCTTTTATGCAATGATTATAAATGTTATGCTAAAAATGTTTACATCATTACAATGATAGTTTTTGTGTGTGTGTGTGAGTTGTTTTAGTGGGATAAAGACTTTGGAGGAATTTAGAAAGATATAATAAAATAGCAATATCTTTTATTGTTCCTGTTACTTCCCTCTTTCAATGTTAATAGTATAAACGGGGAGGAGAGAGTAAACTTGTGGGAAATAAGTATTTTATTTAAGAATAGTAAAACCAAGTCAAGGGCTGGAGGCTCTAACAAAAATAACTAACACAGCCCAGCAAACAAATCCTGCAGAGGATTTCAAATTAGGAAGAGGAAACAAAACACAGTAGTAGTACCATACCCAGATACCTGACAACAGTTTTCTACCTTTAAAAGAAAACACTAGAATACAGTTGCAAACTGGGGTACATAAAGCCCTTTTACTAAAAGATGCTACTTATCTATTACTTCATACAAACTACTCAACAGAGCTAGGCTCCGTACAACAAAGTTTCTTAAAAAGGTTCTATAAGCTTTATCAGCCCGTCATGGAGTCTACCTGATTACAAGTAGCTCCCCAAGTTATGGTCTATCCACCCTTTTATCCTCTTCCAAGTCGTTTGGTGATGAATCAATCCCATTGGTTCCACCTGGGGAAGAGCGGATGGATCTCCATGTGATGTGGCTGTTGGAACCTTGTGTCGTTTCCATGGCAATAGGACAACAGTAAGGAGGCGGCCATCTTGCTTCAGTGTATGGGTGAAAAGTCACTCAATATGAAAGCAATAGACAAAGAAAGACATGGGCAGAACACACCAAACTGGGACAAACAACTAAATTATACAATATGACAAACCGTGGCAAACACGGGGGTCATAACAGTTCCTTAGTGTGGAAATTTAGTTGTACCAGCAGTAAAGTGACAGGCAAGTGGAAGCATGCAGATTCATACAACAATAAAAATTTGGGCTGTAAAAAATTAACGTGTTAACACAGGTCGATTAATTCATAGAATTAACATGATAAATTTTTTACTGCATCCGTGGATCTGCTGCATGTGTAGTCTGCAGAAAGAGACTCGACTGTGTCTTGTGCTGTTGGTCACTTTGATTAAAAACAATAAACATGCATTCCATCGACTCGGCCCTTTCAAGGTAAACAAAAGACGTATTTGGTTGCAAGCAATCAGAAGAAGCGATTGGAACGAGCATATGATTAAAAATGCAACAATCTGCAGCGATAACTTCACATCAGGTAAGCCTTGGCTAACAAACAAGCTAACATAGCTAATCAACACTGCAACTGCAAGATAACTGAAAATAATAACTGGGAACCATGGAGTAATGTGAAGGTTTTGTGTCAAACCATTTGCACTCGGATCGCAGTGTTGATAAACAAATAATCCCTCTATCATTCACAAAAATTCAACTCAAGAATACTTTATTGATCGCAAAGAATTATTATATAAGTTATAATGTTACATGATTCCAGGAGGGTATTCCAAGGACTTACTCCTCCAAAGATACACCTTTGTTCGACAGATATGTCGCTTTCTCTCACTCTTCAAAGCAACTAAGGACAGTCCTAAGGGGGACAGGTTAAGGCTCCATCAACTGCTGAGAGCCTGGGATCCAGAGAGTTAGTAACCATTTTTTTCCATTCATACATTAGGTGGAAAAATTCTGTGTTACTCTGTTGATGTGGAGCTGGATGGAAACAGATATGGAAGTTTTCTCCCCCTTTCTCTTAGTTTAGATAGATGAAGTCTGGATAATTATTAAAGCTTATTCCCTGTAATACAAGATTGCTGTACGTTCATTCATGACTTTAGACACTTACCTTTTTATTATCACTAGAAGCAGGTGCTTTATTTTATCATCATTAAATGTCTCAGTAGTTGTTTTTTTTACTTATATTTATTACTAAGGCTACGTTCATACTGCAGGTCTTAATTCTGAATTACAATTTTTGGATTAAATCCGATTTTTTTGTGTGTGTATTTTTCTTTAATGTAACAGCAAACACGCTCCAGTGTAAACGGTTTACTGCCCTACAGCGCCTGCATGCATAGAAGAAGACAATATGTCACACACAATGCGCTCTGTTTATGAAAGTAAAAATGGCAGCCACAGATGTTCGTGTTTGTGCAGGAGTTTGATAATTAATGCACAGTCAGAATCAACAAATTATTTGACAAATTAATGAGAGAAAGTAGGACATTGAGAGAAAAGATAGCCCTCATTTTGACAGTGGCTTTTTTGTGGAGCTGTGGCTGCTACCTCAGTATAGTGGTATATGTGGGTCCAAAGTTGGAACCACAGTCTGGGGTGGAGTTGTGATGTGAAGGGCCTCACTGACAGAGTTCATCCACGATTTCCCGATGTCAAGACAGACCTTTGAATACCTCTGTTAGTTCCTCCTCCGGCGCAGATTAGTATGTGTCTCGTCTCAGTGACGTACAAGACAGATTTAATGCGACATGACCATTCAGACTGAAGTCGCTTTGAAAAACATCAGATATGTCAGATTTAGTAGCACACATGAAAGTGACGTGGGTCGGATTTGAAGAAATCGTGTTTGTGCTGTTCAGACTGTCGTAAAAAAAATCTAATATGGGCCACATTTGGGCAAAAAGTCGGATTTGATGCGTTTTTCTCTCACTGTGAATGTACCCTAATTTAATTCACATGTATCATTTTTCAACCATTTTATGCTACGTGCTGGTCAGCTAAAATCCTCCCAAAAACATTACATTGACATTTGTGATTGTAATGTTACAAAATGGGGAAGGTTAATGAGGTATGAGTACTATTGCATGGCGTTGTGTATCAGTATGATGTTGGTCTCCATTTGCTGGCAATAAATAAAATCAGATCTCAGCCATTAGTGTACTGAAATACGACGATCTGCAGTTTCTTTGAAAGGTGGACAGCAGTCCTCAATGAATGCCACCTAGTAAGAAGGTTAACACAGAGCAATAAATGGAACCAGAAGAAATGGAAATGAAGCTAATGAGAGGCGATAAGATTCACTCCAGTCTTCAATTTCAAGCATGGAGTAGCTGGGATCTCAGAAAGGACAAGAGACCGACATGAGGATGGAGATCTTTAATGAGAGACATTTACAGAGGGCAAAAGAGATACTGGTGTGTCAGGCAGAACAAAAAGCCCACGCTGACAATAATTTCTGATTCTGTGAAGTATTACTTTGAGGAGTTTAAACGTTCCAAATGATATGTCATGCTGTCATATGCAAAGACTAATCTGAATAATTCAAAATCGTGGATATGGCTAATGAAAAAAAAATGAAATAATGCCCCAGTGAGTGGTCTCCATTGACGTCAAACTCACTGATATGGGTTATGGACACACAGAAGTAAGCAGAACTTATTGTCGGATTCATGATTTTTTTTGGGGGGCAAAACTCATTTATGAATTTCAGACTCGTCAGCCCCCTGAGAAGAAGTGAATTGTTAACACCTGACCTCACAATATAAAAGGGCCAAATGGTTTAAATCAAGCAGAAGGGGCTCTGGGGACGGCGTCAAAGGAAGAGGGTGAAAAGGGACGAATTTCAACTCGGCCTCAGAAAGGGAAAGTCATGACTTTTTAGCAGAAACAAGGACACTAAACAAGGTTAGAGCCGAAATAATTACACTAGTCTTTTAGTTTCAGAGAAAACCTGATTTTTGAACATTCTGGGGATATGACAGGTAGGAACAGCACAATGTAATAAAATTTCCCACTGAATGTGAGATTAATTGCAAATAAATGTATATTTGAGGACAAGCCCTGGACCAACACATTGTTTAAATTAGGAGAATTTATTAAATATGATTCAAAAATAAAATAAACGTATCTTTCAAGTTTAAACTGCACAAGACGCAGAAGTATATTATAAAATCAGAAACTTTGAGAACTGTCTGTTATTCAACAGCAGAATGAATATATCTTTACATTTAGTTTCCTCCACACTTATTGGAACCCCTAGAAAAAGTTTGTAAAAAATATGCTTACCATTGTTGCAATAACATAATCTCTTTTCAACAACCGTTCAATAATACATCAAAACTAACAATAGATATGATGAGGGTGCCTGCAAGTATTTTTCAAAGCAATTTGTTGTGTTTCAAAAAAAAGTTGGTTTGCTGTAGTTCAGCTAGAAATAGTTTCCAGCTGGCCACAGGTCTCAAAGCTAAATCCTTCATAACCTTCACCGTAAGACGTTTCTGTTAGCAATCGTGCTTTTAAACTGGAGAAATAGCAAACATTGTACAGTAATGATAAAAAATTTGTCGCACAATGCCAGGGAGATCCGCTGCTTAGTCGCTTCTCCGCGAAGAGGCGAGTTGACACATGGCCAGACACAGAAGCTACACATGCTGTATTTGTTTACAAGCTGAAGTGAAACTGTGTTTACCTGCATGTGCACAGCATCGAGGGAACAACAAGATAACTTCTTTGCAGCTGTGGATGTAGAGAAATTGTACAAAGCAGAACAGGTCTCTCCTTAGTGGTGGCAAAGCATGTGGCCTTACCCCACTTATTTGGGGTATGTTTTAAAGGTGGGAGCTGAAATAACACTTAAACTATAATCTCTACTCACCTTACATGTTTCCATTGCTATATTAATAGAATCAAAAAAGGAGAAAGGGGCTACTGCTTTAACAAGCTTCCTTTAGTGTTGCACAAGTCTGAAAAAACATGGAAATATTCTGATACAGGTTGAAAAAACGAGAATGAATGAATAAAAAAAATCAACAAAAACAGTATTGACCTAAAATATTAGAAATCAATTGCCCTGAGTTTTAAATAGGCCAATTCGAAACAGTATCAGCAACAGAAACACTAAAATCCGACGAGCTATATATGTGGAAACAAATAGAGAGGGATCTGTCACGCTGCCCTATTCACTCCTCATTGTCTTCACCTGTCTCAAATCATTCACTCCTGATCCTACTCACCTCCGGCCTTTATTACCCATCACTTCCCTTCACTCAGCGCCGGATCATTACTAGATTATCTTCATCCCCATGGTGTGTCGTCTACCTGCCTCTCCGTTCCTACCCGATGTCCAGTCTCTCCGTTCCTGCCGTCGTCCTCTTCACCACCACCACCACCATCATCATCATCATCATCATCATCATCATCATCATCATCATCATCATCATCATCATCATCATCATCATCATCATCACCTCCTTTAATAAACATCCTGCACCTTCCTTCAGCGTCTGCGTTTGGGTCCATACTCCACACACACATCCCTGACAGGATCTTTGACTAATGACTGAAAATGACATAGATAGTTAAGTATTTCAGAGTTGGCAATTATTATATTTCTAATTATCATTTGAGAAATCTAAAACAACAAGGTTGAAAATGTGTTTGGTTGGATTTTGTTAAAAACAATCCATCTTTACATAGGGTTTATATCACCTTCAAACAAATGTGCTAGGGGTGCCAAAACATGTGGAAGCCATAAGTATGCATATGTAACCTCAAGTCTCATTGAGATTTCCATCCATCCATCCATCCATCCATACCGCTCATCCTTGCAGGGTCGTGGGGGAGATGATGTCTATCACTATTGGTCATCCGGCGAGAGGCTACTGCAACAAACATTTTATTTTAAAGCTTTTTATGTTTTATTATTTTATTTTTACCAGAGGTGCCAACAACTGTCGAAGATGCTGCTGTGCTGCGTGTTGGAAATAAAACAAAAAACACATACCCAAAAATTAAGAAAAATTTGAAATATATGCATTTTAAATATGATTACAATTGGATTTTTATACTCACAGGAACAAAAAAGAAGAAAGAAATATTGGAAATGCTGTTGTAAATGCATTTGCAGAGTCAGCACTATGCCGTCTATATGCTACATATTATATAGGCAGTAAATTGAAACTGCATTATCTATATTACCAAAAACCTCTGTGAGGTCTGATACTATTAGGATCCATCATTATGGATAATACATAATAAGGAGGTTAAGTTTTGCATCAAAGACTTTTCCACCTTCTTTACCTAGTTAAAATTGAGAACTTGAAGATAATTGTGATGCATTTCCATATGAAAGACTATGCAATGGCAAATCAGTGATAGTAGGAACTTTCTTTCTTTTTGAAAAGAAAGGGTTCAATGAAACTAAATGAAAAGAGCACCAATTATATCCTTTGCATCAAAATTAAGAGCCATTAGTCCAAAATTACTAGATATGATTTATTTTAAGGTATGAAAGTATATGGAAAAACATGAAACTGAAAAAAAATCTCAGGCTAGAAACCCAATTCTCATATTTTGTAGATTTGATTGACCAAATAATGATCCCTTAGTGCTGCTGCGGCCATAGTGGTTAAGTACAAGGTTTGTTTCTCTCAACGTGATGCAAGAATTATGACAAGTCTTTCATTAAGAGGCAAAAAAGTGGTTTAATAACCAACCACTCATGTTCTTCTCTTGCTCTCACACTTTAAAAACCTCCTTTTGAGGCCTGAGCCTACATTTGAAATTTGTCTAGCTGCTTTGAAAGAGTTCCATTACAAAGAGTCATATATGATTATCTCCACAAGTCTCAACTTTGTAGTTTGCAGAGGGTGAATCATTTGTCATTCCCTCTTTACCCTCAGAATCACTGAACACTGCCACAGCCAAACACCTTAAATTTCTACTAAATGTTTGGCCTCCAGCTCTGCAGACAGAGTTTAACAGTATAAGGTGACTGTTTTTTTTTTTTTTTTTACTTTTTAAATCAGAAAAATAATAAGGGGCACAAAAAGGGATGAAAAGACCCCTGTGATTCTCCCTTTGATTTTTATGTGCCTTATTTCTAATGGTAAGAATATGAAAGTAAAATGGATTGTAATTAACGGAATAAAATAAAGCAAAAATAATTTACAAAGAGTTTCTTTTAGGATGATTCAATTTTGTTTAACGTATCATTAAACAAAATTGAGTCATCCTAAAAGAAACTCATGTGAAAAAATAAAACTAATTTTTGTCACAATTCTTTCTGATTTAGCTGTGTTTATCTTGCAGTTCCCAGATATGTGATGCATAAATATCAGCCGACTGAAAATGTAAATGTACTGCACTGTATATTCAGTTAATACAGTCAAAACAGGGCTTCCATTGCATTAATTGCTACATCCCTGTTCTGTGGCATGGTGTTCATCAGCCAGTGGTTCCGCTGATGTGTTAAGAATGCCAGGTTACTTAGGTGGCCATCAGCGGCTCTCTATGTTGTCTGTTATCTTTCTCTGGTCAGCTCTGCCTGTAAATTCTCTGTGGAGTTTGGGTCAGGTCAGCTTGCTGGTACAGTTATTCCATGGTCATTAAACCAGTAATGGGTACTTTTGGCAGTGTGGGCATGTGTCAGGTCCTCAACATCTCTAAAAAATTCAACAGTGGGGAATGTTAAGTGCTCTAAAATTTCCTAGATGGCTCCACCAACTTCAGACTTGATAAAACACTGTGGACCAACACTGGGAGATGACTTCAATTCAAATTCAAATTCAAAAATACTTTATTGAGCCCAGAGGGAAATTAAGTGTTGGTATAGCTGATATAATTAATTCTTTAAGGAGTTGTTGTAGACGATGATAGCTGTGGGCAGGAAGGATTTTAAGAAGGATATTGCAGCGAAACTGAAGAAGCCTCCGACTGAAGACGCTCTGTTGTTGTATGACAGTCTCATGAAGAGGATGCTCAGGGTTATCCATAATTTTTTTGATTTTATGAAGAATCCCTAGCTCTGATGCTGCTACCCCAACAGATGACGGCTGAAGAGATTACACTCTCCACAACAGACTTGTAGAAGATCTGCAGCATCTTGCTGCAAACCTTGAAGGACCTAAGCTTCCTCAAGAAGTACAGTCTGCTCTGTCCCTTCTTATAGACGGCTTCACTGTTCAGTCTCCAGTCCAGTCTGTTGTCAAGGTGAACTCCAAGGTATTTATACTCCTCAACCACCTCCACTTCTTCTCCCATGATGGAAACAGTGTTTGACTTATCCTTTTTTCTTCTGAAATCTACAATCATCTCCTTTGTTTTGTTCACATTCAAGGTGAGACGATTGTTTCCACATAATCTCACAAAGCGGTCCACCAGCTCTCTGTATTCAGTTTCTTGTCCATCTCTGATACACCCGACAATTGCAGAGTCATCTGAGTATTTCTGCAGATGACAGGTCTCTGATTTGTACTGGAAGTCTGAGGTGTACAGAGTGAAAAGGAATGGTGAGAGTACGGTCCCCTGTGGTGCTCCTGTGCTGCTGACCACCTGGTTTGACACACAATTCTTCCGTCTCACAAAATGTGGTCTGTTGGTCAGGTAGTCATTGATCCAGGCGATTGTTGAGGGCTCCACCTGTGTCTTCAGGAGTTTCTGACAAAGCAAATCAGGCTGAATTGTGTTAAATGCACTGGAGAAATCAAAGAACATGATCCTCACAGTGCTGCCTGCTTTGTCCAGATGACAGTGGGTTGGTTGAAGCAGGTGGATGATGGCATCTTCAACTCCACAGCGATAAGCAAACTGCAGTGGGTCCTGATACTTTCTTGTTTGCTTACTCAGGGGTGCCAACCTGAGTCTCTCCAGGACCTTCATGATGTGGGATGTCAGGGCAACGGGTCTATAGTCATTGATGACTGATGGATGAGTTCTTGTTGGTACTGGAACAAGGCAGGATGTCTCCCACAACACTGGAACCTTCTCCTGAGTTAGTCTAAGGCTGAAGAGGTGCTGCAGAATCCCACAGAGCTGCTCAGCACAGGCCTTCAGGACTCTGGGGCTGACACCATCTGGACCTGTAGCCTTGTTCCGGTTCAGTTTCTCCAGCTGCCTCTTCACCTGACTTTTGGAGACAGACAAGTGGGAGGGGGAGGCAAAGGGGGTAGCAGCATTTCCTGACTTGGTTGAAGTCAAACTTGTGGAATCAGAAGGGTCCATGGCTAAAGTGAAGGATTAAACATCCGAGGTGTAACAGGAAAGCTGTTGATCAGAGGAGGGTGGGATGTCTGTTTGGCTGGAAACAGGAGAGGAGGATGCTGAGCTAGTACCTGAACTGAACCTGTTGAAGAATGTGTTCAGTTCCTTGGCTCTGTCCAGACTTCCATCTATCCAATCCTTCCTTTCCTTAAAGCCTGTGATCTTTCTCATTCCTGACCAGACATCTCGGATATTGTCCCTCTGTAGTTTGTTCTCCAGCTTCTTCCTGTATGCCTCCTTGCTGTCTCTGATCTTGACCTTAAGTTGCTTCTGTATACTCCTCAGTAATTCCCTGTCTCCCTCCCTGAAGGCTCTTTTTTTATTGTTTAGCAGTTCCTTCAGGTCACTTGTGATCCAGGGTTTGTTATTAGGGAAGCATCTCACTGTTCTGGTGGGGATGATGTTGTCCACACAGAAGTTTATATAGTCAGTCACTCACTCAGTCATGGCATTGATGTCCTCTCCATGTGCATAGCAAAGAGTCATCCAGTCTGTGGTTGCAAAACAACCCTGAAGGACTTCTTCAGCTTCCTGTGACCATTTTCTCACACTTTTCGTTGTAACAGTTTGCCTCTGAACAAGTGGTTTAAATTCTGAACAGAGAAAAACAAGATTGTGATCTGATTGTCCCAGAGGAGGTCTTGGTTTGGACATGTATGCATCCTTTATATTTGCATAAAACAAATCCAAGGTCCTGTTTTCTCTTGTGGAGCAGCTGACAAACTGTTGAAATGTTGGAAGTGTAGTAGAGAGCGAGGCATGATTAAAATCACCAGATATTACCACAAATGCATTCGGGTGCTGTGTCTGTAGCTTAGCAACAACGGAACTGATGACATCACATGCATTGTCGGCAACGGCTGAAAGTGGAATGTAAACAACTGCCAAAATTACACTGGTTAACTCTCTTGGCAAATAATATGGCCGAAAACTTACTGCCAAGAATTCGACATCTGGGCTGCAGAGGCGACACTTCACAGTAACATGTCCTGACACCATCTGTTGTTGACAAGCACTGCTACTCCACCACATTTTCTTTTTCTGCTCGTTTTCAGATCTCTGTCTGCTCGTACGGTCAGGAACCCTGGCAGAGAGATGTTGGAGACGGGGATATGATCCAGCAGCCACGTCTCCGTAAAACACATAACATTGCATTCCCGGTACTCTGGCTGAGTCCTTGTAAGGGCTTGGAGTTCATCCATCTTGTTAACCTGTGATCTTACGTTGCCCATTATGATCGATGGAAGAGATGGCTTGAACTTCCTCTTTCTCTGTCTCCTTTTCGCTCTTGCTCTGCATCCACGTCTCCTCCTTATCAACTCATCAGGGATTTGTGGCTTCAGTTGAGGTATTATTTCAGCTTTTGCGATGTTAATCAGCTGCCCCCGGCTGTAAACCACATTGTTGCCATGGTTACGCATCATGACAAGTTGTCAAAAAGTAAAAAATTTACAGCAAAAATCCTTCCAGCTTCACAGCACCAAAAACTAGAAAGTATACCGGTCAAAAAACCAAAACTTAATATGTAGCCAACAGAGCCACTCCAACATGCAGCGACCCAGAGCAGCGAAATTCTAGAATCTCCAAATCAAGACTGATAGTGAAGAATTCACATTGAACCTCAGGTAACTTGGTCTATTTGCCTCTTTACATTTCCTCCAGACCCTGGGACATTGATTTCCAAATGAAATGGTAAATTTACTTTAATCTTAAAAGCGGACTTTGGACCAAAGAGAAACATTGCCGGCCCCCAAGGGCGTAACCATCATCTCAGAAGTGAGGGGGACAATTTTTTTTCAGTGGCCTATTGTGTGATTTATCATCCTCTCACATTCAGTAATACTTTTCCTCAGTGGTTAAAAAGCCATTTAATCACTGTTACATGAGTGTACTGGTTTAGTTATCCCCACGACCCCACGAGTGGCATAGACAATGGATGGATCGATGGCTTACCCGTTAGTGTTCCAATGGCCGCATTCGGGGCTACCCCTGTTGCTGGTTGAAATCCACTGAAATTCTGACTTCTAACTTCTATGAACTTATACATATTTTATATCATTAGAAAGCTAAGAGTCTTGTGATTTCAGTTATGGATGCCAATCAATGATACAGTCATAACTGTAGGCACGATTGCTTTTGCCAACACACACACACCACTGCAGAAGGAGATAAAATGTGTGATTCACCCCTTTGTAGTCAAATAAATGTGACAAAACCAATCCATCTCAAACAGAACTGACTTTTTACTTCCATAAGGGTCTGATTAAAGTCCTCCAATAAAGAGATTATTCCAGGACAACAGTAAAACTGATAAAAAAATTAAAATAAACAGCAAAAATACACTTCTGAAATGTCTATTCCATGTTTGTAGTCAAATAGTCATATTTTAAGTTCTCACTGTGATTTTGTTATTCAAAGCAAAGACAAGTTTTAGTAAAGAAATATTCTGCCAGCTGTTTGAAAAGACATTTGCTGTCTTCGAGTTAGACAACAGAGATAATAACGATAGCATGGTCCAAATGAATGCTTGATAATTTTGAAGTAAAGCTTCATCATGGAGTTAAGGAGCTCAGAAACTAAACTACTTTATATAACGTTGTGATTTTTTAAATGTTCATTTTCAGTCAGAAAAGATTGTTTTAGTTAAAAATGTATCTGTTTAACTAAAGTATTTGTAACATTTTGGTCTATGTGTTACAACTAAGCAGTGCTGAGATATTCTTTCTTTTACATACAAACGTTTTTGCCACTTCAACAGCAAGTTTAGAGGGAACGCAATAAGAAAACTCAAATGTCCCAGTATTCTACCAGCATATAAACGCAT
This sequence comes from Valencia hispanica, assembly GCA_963556495.2. Lineage (NCBI taxonomy): Eukaryota > Metazoa > Chordata > Actinopteri > Cyprinodontiformes > Valenciidae > Valencia > Valencia hispanica. Next base: position 14,556,799 of record OY747700.1, read on the forward strand.
CATGCACGCACAAATCTGGAGACATGAAATCAGTCTCAAAACCCCTCAGTGCACTTGTAACCTTGATCTGTCCGTAAACGTGGTTTTGTCTGTGTGTATCAGGCGATTGGTGCATAGTATTTAACGATTTGTATGCGTAGGAGTCGTTTTGAATTCGTAGCTAGTTTTAAGTTAGTGTAATTTGAAATGGTGCGTGAGTAAATGTATTTTGTACTCGTACTTTCTTGATATTTGTGTGTACAGTTGAACATACAACAGGAATACTTAAGTACTCGAAGTTACGCACAAAATGTTTTTTACGGGTTACAAATCACGTTTTACACATCCAGGTAAGACATTTCTGACATTGTCTCTGGTTTAGGAGTGGTTCAACATGAGAATCTCACAGAAACTTGTGAAAGTTTTTTCCTTCACAATAATCTCATCCCTGAGATCCCCGCTTATCTCTTTTACTTATGCACCATTTTTTCTTCCACTAAAAAGTCTATTATCATGCTTGAACTAAAAAAATTATCGCCTGCCAACTTCTTCAGCAATGACCTTTTTGTAACCTACCCTCCTCTTTGATAGTGACTGTCTGCTGGACAATTGTTTAGTCAGCACTTTTCCCCATCATGGTTTAGGTCGTAACATTATACAGGTAAATCTCAAAAAATCAGCACATCTTAAAAAAGTTCAAAATTCTTTGTATTTCATTTCAGAACATGAAACTCATATATTATATAGATTCTTTGCAAATAAAGGGAAGTTTATTTCTTGATAATTGTGGTTTACAGATAATGAAATACAGATTTACCTGTAGGTCTGTATAAGAAATAAACACTTGTCTTTTACATTTTTAATCAAATTACTAAAAATAAAATACCTTTTTAATAACTTTTCTATATTGTTGTAAGGTTCTGCCTGATTCTTAAGACCCCTATCCTTGTTTTATTTACTTTAACTTTGACTTTAATGTCCTTGCAGCCACTTTTGTTTTGTTTAGAAAAGTTTATTCTTTACCTTGAACATTAAATGTTTAAAGCATACAAAACTGCAAAATAATCTTTATTGAAAAAGGGTGAACTATGTTCAGTTTGTGACGTACATCTCTTCAGAGATTGTTAAATTAATTTGTTGAACTTTCAGTCTATTTGTATGTCTTTGAACTGATAAACAAAAATACAGCAATAAAAAAGTATAATCAGAGGCTTTCATTTTAACGCACATCGCAGTCACTTATCACAAACAAAAGACAAAAAGAAACTTGATGTTTTCACTTATTTTCCCTGTACTTTCAGCAACTGTCCTTGGACACAAATTTTTGGATTCATGCTATAGAATTTTTATGAGTTTATAAATGTCAAAAAGGTGTTCTAAAACATGGATTTTGAGTCGAAATGTGGGTGGTTTCAAAATATACTTTGTCTTTTAAACCTTTTGCAAATTACATTTTACAATACAATTTATCCAATCATAGTCCATCCATCCATCCATCCATCCATCCATCCATCCATCCATCCATCCATCCATCCATCCATCCATCCATCCATCCATCCATCCATCTTGTATATGTATGTTGTTAGGGAGAACATGCAAACCCCAGATAGGTCAGTACCGTGAACCTGCAACAACTGTGCAACCCGTTACACCCCCAAAAAAATAAATAAAGAAAATAAAACAAATTAATCTGTATCAAACCGAAAACACACAGGATTTGTGGAAAATCCCAAAAATCAAGAAAGATGCAAAATGTTATTTGATCGTGTTCAAATCTGTCTCAGTGGCAGACAAAACCTTGGGAAATATCTGTTTATTTGTACCTGAAGCATTATGTTATACTTCTGTTTTTTTTAAGGATGAGCAGCATCTCAGAATTTTAAATTAATAGAAAGGCCAATCTTATGTGGCCACTCTTCAAAATGGGAAAGACAAGAAAATATGCCATTAATGTACTGTAAGGCGTAGCTGTAACTTAGAAAGAAGCTTTCTCTTGATAACTTGTTCCATAGTTTAACTGAGACAGTACTAAATGTGTTACATCTATCAAAATATTGTTGTGTTTATGTACATTATTGTTTCTTATATGGTACTGCTTTTACATTTATTGCTACTTTATTGTAAAAGTTGAATAAAGTGATTTATTTAGCCAAGCTTGCTTTTTGTTCTATTGCTTCGAGTGTATTAAGAGTATAAATAGTTTCATCAGACTTAATCAGAGATATGCACAGACTCACATTTCTGTACTGATTTTGCGGGGGCATCTAAATTACATCTCCATACCGGTTAGTATGTGGGTATTAGTGCTTATAAGTCATTCACAAGTTCTATTGGTTAACTTTGAAGAGGTTGACATTATATTATTATCACATTTTAATATTTCACTACAGTAGTCATTGTCCTATGCCGTCACTGTCAGATGTGCCAACAGTGTTTTCCAATCTTACAGACTCTGATCGAATTCATCTGTCAATCAGAAGCCAGTCAAATTGTTTTCTTGACTTCAAAAAGCTTCCTTTGGAAATCATGACACAAGATTTTCATCTCAAATTTACAATCCCTCTGGGTAACAGTAGTTTTAACAAAACAACTGATTTTGATCAAAAAGACAGCGGAGTTTGAAACTTTTTTGGGGGGGGGGGGGGGGTTAACAGAATATCTCCTTATATAGAAATAAATCATTTGTCTTCGAAATAAGGATATGTAGCATGTGCATTTATCTGTGCAGGTGTGCATCTTTGCTAATAGTGCATAGTGCTGATGATATCGTTGTGAAGATGAGGTGAAAGCAGCCCATTATACGTCAGTCTGCCTCTGCTTTCCCCTCCCAGTGCCCTGATAGGGCTCTTCACATTGCAGACCTGTTTTGGAGTAATGCCACAGATGGTGATGAGCCTGTGTAATCCCTGTAGATTTCCACGGTTTATAAACAGCAAGACAAGCAGCAGGTCCCGCCGATCTGAACAAACACTTCCAAATCAGGAGGTGTTTATCATGCCTGTTTGGGGTGGAGGTTGTAATTATTGCAAACAAGAGCAAACATGCAAAGAGAAATGGATTTCACAGATCTAATTGATTGTGGGAGAAGCAGGAAATCTGGCTGCTGCAAAGCCAGACTCCTTCCCATTTCATTCCCCATCACATGATTCTATGAGAGTTTAAGATTTATCATATTTTACAGCCTCCCGTGTATTTTTAATTTTAAATGAGGTGCAATCAGAGTGATGCAGTTCGAAGTTTATTTCCTGAGGCTAAATCCAAGAAACAAATACAACTAAATACTACGTTTTATAGTGGTGTAAAACTGTGGTGTCGATTAAGGATTTATTTAAAGCAGAAAAGCAATACCTTTTTTTCTTCCTTTTATATGAGTTATTGTGCATGTTGAGGTAGTCGGGGTCATCATGGCTTCGCCTGATGAAGTTGTAATAGAAAATCCCCCAATTAATCTTAAATCATTTGTTTGGAAGTACTTTGTGTTTCCAGCAGGAACTATTAATGATGACAGAGTGACTCGAATAAAACACAAATTGTTCAGACGCTGGAGGAGGCAGAAAGCATTGCTATAGAGGGATAATCGATCTCCGTCACCCCCGGCTCTACTTTGCATGTCATCTTACAGAAAGATCACGTCTTGTTGTACTGTAGGTTGCATGGCTTTAATAAAAACAACAAGACATACAAGTTCTATTGAATGTCATTTTGTTTTTGTGTTTCACCTTGTTTTAATGCAACCAGAGAGTCGTCTAAAATTAGCAGCGCAGTTTGAGAAACAGCAGGTACAGCGCACCGTGCTAATAGACTCTGGAGGTGAATTAGCCATTAACTGAAACGGCTAATTCACCTCTAAACCAGATGTCTTTGGAAAAGTGGAAAAAAGTGAAACTGTAAATACGACACTGAGAAAGGTGTTTAAATATATATTTAAAGTGTTCAGGCAGCTGTTTAGGATGCAATTGAAATAATTTGATCAAAAAAAGGATACATATGTCAAATATCAATAACATAAAATAATTTATATTGGTTTATAAAACCAAAAGAGAAAGTTCAATTTATCAAATGAAGTTGGACTTATTGCTTTTCTTTGTGATTCTCAAATGAGTGTTGGTATAACAATCTACTACATACAGCATCTTACAAAAGAACTCATAGAGACTTGTAACTTTATTGTGAAGTCATATTTTGTCAGACAACAGCAAAACAAACTTCCACACATTTTATTAGGGTTTTATGTCATAGAAGACAAAGTAGCACATGTAACTGTAAAGTAGAATGAAAATACTCCATGGTTTTCGAATTCTTTAAACAAAACAAAAAATATTTTAAAAGTGTGGCAAGGAAGCTGGTCAGCTACAGGGAAGTCTGATGGAGCCAAATACTGGAAAAACCTGTTAGGGGCTGCATAAGACCTGAGACTGGGACAGAGGTTCAGCTTTCAGCAGCACAACAATCCTTTTGTTCATGTCAAACCACAAATAAAACCAACACATCCAAAATATGTTTCATAATCATATCAAGGTTATGTTTTCAATCAAAGCTAAAGGAAATGCGTGTTGGCAATTTAACTGTAATATAGGGTGACCCTATATTTATTTCCATAACAGAGGAAAGTTGTTCCAATCCTTAAACACCTTGATCATATTCTGTTTACTTAAAGAAGACTTTTGATTTTAACATATTTAAAGTATTCCTGCTCTATGTGGTTAAAAAGAAAAATTTAATAAACTTCATATCAGCTTTTACAAGTCAACCATTACAGAAATGACTTTAAAATCTAAATAGAAAAAATTACTTTTCAATTCAATTCAGTTTATTTATATAGTGCCGATTCACAACAGATGTCATCTCAAGGCACTTTAGAAGAAAAGTCATTTCAATACAATCATACAAAACATTCCAATTAGTTTAAAGTTTTAGTTACAGTAGTTTCCTATTTAGGGAATCCCAGCAGATTGCATCAAGTCATTGACTAGCAGTTGCGTCCTCTGCATTAGAAAATAAACCTATAACAATAATTACACCGATTTTTGAAATTCTATTCTGAGAAGTATTATTTTTCTATTCAAAGTAACAGAAAATAAAAAGCAGCATTCTCCCAAAGACTACATAAAGTGCATACTCCATTCTTTGTTTTGTTCCGCAGTCAATTTAATACAGCACTCTAACTTTGCACAGCATTTTCATAGTTTTTTTTTTCGCAATGCATGTCTGAAACATTTGCTGCAGCCATACTGTTTCGCTGGTCCCTCCCCCAAAATTGTCCGTGCGGCATGCCGGACTTTTATGTTTTTCACACTTAATTATTATGAAAAAGAATAGATTTTTGAACACTGTTTAATCGCTATTGATTTTGCACATTTCACATCGCAATTAATCGATTTATGGTGAATCGGCACACCACTATCATATACCCAGAGCTAGAAAGGAATGGTTTAACTAAAAGTACCGTATGTTCTGCATTAGAGTGGCCCAGTCAGACCTAACGTCCAGACAAGAGACATACATCAAAAGGCTTGCAGGTATATTGACTAATAATCACATATTCTTTCTCTTCCACTTCATAGTTTGTGGGGACATTTTGTTGGCCTATCACTACTGTCAAATTCTACATTGCAAAATGTAAAGTTTTTCAAAGGTTTTGAAAATTGTTACAAAGCACTAAATTTTCCATTTGTAAATCAAATAAAATTAAAGAACAGAACAATCTACAAATGAACAAGTAAATCATCCTGCTTTTGTCTGATGTCTTTTTTGAGCCACCTAACATAAAACCTCACCCCACCAAAAATATAAGGGTACTTTCAAACACTAGTTAGGTTAAGAAAGTTGAAGCTCGGCAGACTTTTAACAGTTGACTTCTATATTTTGCTTGAGCTAAAATATCATTATAAACATTTGGATTTTTGTGCATCCACTAGCCTGAATGTGTTTCCTTTCATGCCATCACTTATTTATTTCAGTTTATTTCACTTTGATGTGAGCAATGCTTGTAATTGCGTGTACCTCAGTCATCATGTTTCCTTGATGAAATTTTTATCTGTATATAAATTATGCATTTGTAATGCATAATGCATTGATGGAATTCCACTTTTTCTACAAAACAGGACTTTTTAAAGTTTATTTTCTTAATTTAAATTTCTCTTGGTGGTAACCAAATGTCTGATGCTTGTGTTTTGCAAGCTCAAGGAGCCCCTTTTTAAAAACATCACGATAGAATTTGCAAACACTAATGATCTGCATGATACATTTTAAACAGACCTCAGATTTATAGAGGTCTTTAAGGGGTTTGCAGTGAGTGTGCTGGTCATTTGCTTAAAGCCATAGGTGGGCAGTGAAACTCCTGAAATACTTGTAGTGGATCTCAGCAATTAGCTCCAGGAGAAACCGTAGGAGCAGAGAGACCGTACGGTAATGTGCTGAGGCCATAATGTTGTGTTTTATATTTAACAACATCCGGTATTCTTGTCTGTGCTTGCATCTACTGTGCCTTGCACAAGTATTCAAAGACCTTGAAATCCTTTGCATTCTGTCACACTTCAACGATACATTTCAATTAAATATTTCACCAGGACCTTATGTGATAGACCAAGTCAAAGTAGCACATAATTGAAAAGTAGATGGGAAAAGATGAACGGCTTTCAAAGTTTTATACACATTAAAATCTAAAGTGTGGTGTGTGTTTGTGTTCAGACAAGTCTTTTGCAAGTCATCTGAAGACTGATTTTTTCAACCTGTTCTTCGTTATAAAATAGCCAAAGCTCTGTCAGATTGGATGAAGAATGTTTGTTAACATCAACGATCAAGACTTGCACCATATTTTCAATTAGATTTAGGTCTGGACTTTAAGGGCACCATTTTAACATGTGAATATGCTTTAATCTAGATCATTCCATTGTAGCTCAGGCTGTATGTTTATGGTCATTGCCCCACTGAACGTGGTGGGTGGGGGTTAACCTTTTTACAGCCTTTAACAGGTTTTCTTCCAGGTTTTCCTTTATTTAGCTCCATCCATCTACCCATCAACTCTGACCAGCTTCCTTGTCTCTGTTGAATAAAATCGCTAGACAATGATGCTGCCACTACCGTGTTTCACCCTGGGGGTTGGGTGTACAATGTGATGTGCAGTTCTAGTTTTCCACCACATGTAGAATTTTGTATGCTGGCCAAAAATCTCTACTTTGGTCTCATCTGATCAGAGCACGTTCTTCCACAGTTTGCCACCCTGCTTTATGGCTGAACTTTCTTTCAACAACGGCTTTTTACAGGCCACTGTTCCAAAAAGAGATTTCCCCACCAGTGCAGTGGATCTTCACAGCTCCTCCAGAGTTACCACGAGCCTCTAGGCTGCTTCTCTGATTGATGCTCTCGTTGCTTGGATTGTCTGTTTAGGTGAAAGTCATGTCTTGGTAGGTTTGCATTGTGCCATACTGTCTTTATGAATGGATGGATTGAGCGGTGTTCTATTGCTCTATAACCTAACACTGCTTAAATGTTTCTCACAACATTTTTCCTGCTGTGTTCAGTGGTCTTCAGGATGTTGTTTCTTCCTTAATGTTCTCTAACAAACATCTGAGGTCTTCATTGGATTTATACCGAGATTAAATTAAACACAGTTAGGCTCCATCTTTGAATTAGGTCATGCAATTACTTGCACTAGATTTCATTTATGGCAGCTATACAAAGTGGGTCTGGATATAAAGGTATGACACATTTTACGTTTTTTTTACCAGTAAAATTTTTTGAAAATCATGTATCATTTTCTTTCCACTTGACAACTCTAATATATTGAAGGTTGTGGCTGTAAAGTGATAAAACTTTGGAAAAGTTGAAGGGGATTTGGAGGCACGTTATGCAGCTGTTTTTGCAGAGAAGAAATCCTTCACTGAAACTAACTGAACTGCTTAAGGTTTACTATTTACTGTGGAACTTAATTTCAAGGGTTTCAAAAGCATGAATTAAATTTTTGTTTTAAAGTTTCACCAAGAAACGAGTAACACACTCATTACTACATTGTTGCAGCCCTAGCATCTTTCATCTATATTTTAATACTTGGGTGTATAATAATAGCAACAGAATAAAGTTTACAAATCAGGAAAAACTGTTTTAAAAATTGAACCAAATGAAGTAAAACTAGTTTTAGGTGTTTTTATTCGATTGCTTATTGTGCTTTTGAAAATAATACGTTCTCTGTCAAATGAAGTTTTATCTATGTTTATTGCAGTGGCATAACTTGACACTGAAAAAAGAAAAACCCTGATTTAATTTAATAAATCTGATGTCACATCTTTTTTACACAAGATTTGAAGGGAACATAACTGAAACTTTCTTCAAGTTTATATTTTACTTTGACATTGGGTTAGTGGTGTCTCAGACACTACTTTCTGTTTCCTTGTTCTAGGAACATGACACATAGTCATGGTTTAACAAGACAAAAACAGAGAGGCATGGTTTTCAAGTGAGGCAGGTGCATGTTAGTCTTCTTGAGCTGGGGACAGGGCTATAGGAAAATAGCTGCTGTCCTAAGCTTGCCCATCTCTCCAGTCAGAGCAATAATTAAACTGTGAGAAGGTTGAAAAGGCCTCAATTATACTTTGCTACTAAATACAGTGAGCAGGATGGTAATGGAAGTACAAAAATCTCCAAAGCTAGAAAATTGCAGCAAAGAATTGCAACACGGGGGGTGACAATTTACTTTAAAACTTTTTACGCACCTTTACCAGAAATTGCAATAATTGGGTTGGACACTGTACATATGTAATAATCTTTTTTTGTCTTACACTTCAGACTTTTTAGTGTTTGAGAGGATAGCACATAGGAAAAGTAGCCTATTATATCAATCTCAACATATAGTCAGTGCAAAGGGGATGTAGAGGTAGAAGCTGGCACATTCAGAAGATTGGCAGCAGGGAACAGATGGTCAGGAGGAGAAAGGAAACATGACCAGGATGTGTAGTTATGCAAAGATAAGCAAAGAAGGTGCAGGGAGTGCTGATGAGCTCTGAGACACTGGCATCCTAATTCTGTGTATAATAGAGCTTTACAAGTCAAAACTTTTGGTAGCAGGAGGCAGCAAAAAAAGTTGCAGTTGTCTCAAGTTAGATTTGTTCCACCAAATGTTGCAGCATAAAAAAAGGTCTTAAGTCATAGAGCCGTTTGGGCTTCTTACATTTTATTGTCACTCTGATACACAGTTCTGTGCAAACATTTTAGGCAGGTGTGAAAAAATGCTAAAAACAAATAGAAATATTTATTATTTATATTCAGAAATATAAAAATTATTGTTTCCCAGCATTTTAGATGCTTATCACTCGCGAAAGCGTTCCACCCAGCTGGTCCCGGGAGATCACGAAATCACAGGAGAATTGCAATTGCATACCTTAAAGGGTACTATGCGAAAAAAAAGTTAATAAGTACCATAAACTCGCCATTCACTCCCAAAACTGCAGATATTTCTGTCCATTCCTTCTCCTTTTTCATGTTGTCCTTGTAAAAATGTCACTGGTATCATAAAGCTGGGTGATTCTCCACATCAAGGATTAAATTCTCGACGTCCAATATAAAAACCAACAAATTAGTCCCACAGGTAGTGATGTTTTGTTTTTTTCATGGTTAAGCAATCGGAAATCTGCATGTGTCTTTTATTTTGAAAATTTCTGGATTCTTTTCACTGCTTCCGTGTTTGATTTCCTGTCTGGGCCAATCTAAACGGCTATGCTTGACTTAAATTTAGGAGAGGGCTGCGCCACAATGCTTCTGAGACGCATCCGATTCGCGCTGCTTACGCGTCCGGTGGAAAGTAGGGGTTAGGAGCACATCTGTGACTGCACCTTACACAGACTGGTGGTAAGAGATTGCTGCAGTTTAACTACTGCTGCAAAAAGAGCGCATCCATGGAGATTTCTTCCCACTGAAACAAACAGAAAAGCCCCTTGTTCAGAGAACCTTCATTAAACAAGGGCGGAGTAGTACAGCTCCTTGCAAAGCGTTCAGGCCAAAGTAGCTGAAGTATTCATAATACATGCAAGGCAAGGCAAGGCAAGGCAAGGCAAAAAACACACTTGAAATGTACATCATTAGTTATCATTTAAATTGAGGTACAACATATTTCTTATTCAGTGTGAAAAGCAAAGTGGACCAGAAAATAACTTTATTGCTCCATTGACTTTCATTCATTTTTTTTTTGGCTAGGGGACCCATGAGCCGACCGGAAGGGGAGGAGACTTTGGCTCCCCATTCTGCCTTCGAACAAATAACTTACTTCGCTGGTGGTGTTCTAAAGACAAATTCCAACAGTTTCTTCCTTAGCTCTTCTTTCTCCTGTAAAAATTACAATGTTAATGTGTTATCCCCACAAATAACACACACCCGAATGTGTTCTGTACAAGTTGTGGAGTTGCTGTTGGTTAGTTTCTACTAACAGAGATGTGCTCTGCTCTCTCCTGGCTGCGAAACCAAAACAGCCTTCCCATGGGCGGTCGCAAGCCAAGGTAAGCCAAGACAATGAATACTAATTTTCTCTGTGACGTAGAAGAGAGTTGCTTTTTCTGACTCGCTCGTTTTTGCTGTCTATGTCATGTCTAAGTTGAGATTTCTGACCCACATGCAAAACACCACTAGGGAGACCAGTTATGAAAATATTAAATATTTTATTGAAACAATAAATGATGGTTGATTGCTGGAAGCAGGAACAGGAATGGAGAAGAGGAGAACTGCAATACAGGAAGATCAGAACACAAATACCCCAGACTTCTTACAGTCTATTTCCATTCTGTGGCCAATGGAGGCAATGGGGGTTGGATAACATTTTTACATGCAGCATGCATTTGCAACGCAGACTGAGCAATCATATTTCAAATGGAGTGCGCATGCGTCGGCGTCCTTTCTACAGAGAGACTTGCCAACTTCGGCTTCCTAAAAATCATGGTTTTAACTGGTTTTAAATCGTTTTTTTTTATGACTAGTTTTAATCGATTTTAACACCACTGACTTTTAGCAACTTGTTTTTATTGGGGGCGTTTTTAATCCGAACACGGACTACTTTTATTTCGTCATGCCTTCACTCACCTGCACCCGCGGATGTGATGGCTGTTTTAAATTAACTCAAAAAGTTCTGGAGATGGAGCAGAGAATCTCCACGCTCCATCAAATTCAGGACCACGAGCGTGACGTGAACATCATCTTCGGCCGGACTTTCGTCGCCGCCAACAGCACTCAGCTGGCGGACACAATTCCTTGCCAGCCCGGTGAAGCTGCGGAGGGGGAATCCATCGCTGGACCCGGACCGGAGGTGCAACAACAATTGCAGAGGAGGGCCGCTGGTTCCATCTTTGGGCTAAGCCAAAAGCCCCCATCACCTCAACACCAGTGCTTCAGGGTGCTTGGTCCATGGTCGGGCCCGGCCGCGGTGGGGGGGGCCAGAGCAGCCGCCACCGCTCTCCTTCACCCGGCTTACCATTATCAAACCGCTTCGGTGCCCTGGAGCACGACTTTCCTCCTCTGACTATACCTCCGGCCGCCCTGAAACACCGCAGCTCCGCAGGACTGCCGCCCATCCCCTCCTAGCAGCCGGAGCAGCAGCCGGGCTCCCGCAACCCTCCACGTCGCGCTAAACCCAGGACTCGCCGAGGAGTGCTCCACTACACCCCGAACCCACGGAACGAGCCCTCAGCGCCGACTTTTATTTCTGTCCCCACCCCCACTGTTGGCAGAGGTATTGGTCGTTTTAGCAGGCTTTTATCTTTGAACACTTGGCTTTCCTCTGCCACCGTGATGCACAATATTAGATTTATAGACAATTTTAACATTCTCTGGGGCAGGAGTCAATTGTTTGGACCAGATGGACTACATCTCAACAGACAGGGTGCCCGCATGCTGGCAATAAGCCTGGCATGCCCTAGCCCCCCCCCTGTCTACCACACCAGCCCCAGCTGCTCCTGCCCTCACTGCTCCTTCCACCACATCCTGATCTCCAGCTGGTCCCTGCTCCTATGAAGTCAGTTCTGTTTTTAACAGTAACTCACATATCGGACTTGGACCTTGTTTTACATCATTCATACCTGTTATTATCAGCAGAGAGCGGAAAAATAATATAAAACATAGCAAATGCAACTCTAATAATCTCAAACAGTTACCAAAAGTCCTACCTCCAGTCACTCGATCTCCAATCACCATTAATATGGCACTTCTAAATGTTCGCTTTCTGCAGAACAAAACTTTTATAATAAATGACCTAATTTTAGACCATAATATTAATTGTTTATTTTTAACGGAAACATGGCTGAGTGCAGATGCCCCCGTTGTTCTTACAGAGGCCTCCCCACCAAATTTTAACTTCACTTATTCCACGAGGAGTAGCAAAAGGGGAGCCGGAACTGCTTTTATTAGTTCATCAACGCTTTCTGCCAAACCTGTTTTATTTGATAATTTTAGCACTTTTGAATATACTTCGTCTTTTTTAAACACTCCTCAGATTTTATGTATCACAGTTTATAGGTCTCCTAAAAAGAGTGCACTTTTTATTCAAGAATTTTCCGTTTTTATCAATTTTGCACAACTCTTATGAACAAATAATTTTAGCTGGTGATTTTAATCTACATATAGATAACATCTTAGATCCTTTATCAACAGAATTTTTAAATATATGGAGAAACGAAGACCTTAAGAGATTAAAAAGGAGCTACAGGGTGGCAGAGAGGAAATGGAGGAAAAATAAAATCACAATAAATCATCAAATGTACATTGATCGTCTCAAATCATATAACAATGCAGTAAGAAATTCCAGAAATGCATACTTTTCCAGAATCATCTCATAACATAAAAATAATCCCAAAATTCTGTTTTCCACTATAGACAACATTTTTAACTGTACAACTAATGCATATCAGAAAACCCCCTCAAATGCTCTTTGTGAGGAGTTTGCAGACCACTTCAGAAGGAAGGTAGACACCATCTGATGTAATATTTTATCTTATCAAAGTCACATGGTTTTAGACAAATCTGATTGTGTGTCTCTACCAGAGGAAACGCTGGACAGTTTTGTCCTGGTGGAAGCTGGGACTCTTGATAAAGTTTTCAGGCCCACCACATGTGTTTTGGACCCGATTCCCACTTCCTTTTTTAAGCAATTTTATGAATCTTTTAGAGATGAGATTTTAACCGTGATGAATTGCTCCCTTCAGACGGGGGTCTTTCCTTTAAAGGGGCGGTGGTGAGGCCCCTGCTGAAGAAGAGCAATTTAGATTTTAAGGATTTTAATAATTTTAGACCGGTATCTAACTTACCATTTTTAAGCAAAGTTTTAGAAAAACTTGCTTTAATTCAACGTAATAATTTTATTAACGCTCATAATGTCCTAGAGAAATTTCAGTCTGGTTTTAGGGTGAACAACAGCACAGAGACGGCTCTTTTAAAGATTTTAAATTATCTTAGATTAAATTATGATGCTCAGAAGGTGACAGTGTTGGTTCTACTGGATCTAAGCGCTGCCTTTGATACAGTAGACCACACTATTCTTTTAACTCGTTTAAAACAGATCGGCCTCTCTGATGCTGTTCATAAATGGTTTACATCCTATCTCACAGACAGGACTTTTATGGTAAGTTTAGATACCTGCTCCTCTAAGGTCCACAAGATCCCATGTAGTGTGCCCCAGGGTTCAATTTTAGGCCCAGTGCTTTTTAACCTCTACATGCTCCCTCTTGGCAGTGTCATCAGAAGACATGGAGTTAACTTTCACAGTTATGCTGATGATACACAGTTGTACGTCTCCGTGTCACACGGCCAATGGATGCACTTTTTAACTGCATTTTAGACATCAAATCCTGGATGGCAGAAAACTTTCTCCAGCTCAACCAGGACAAAACTGAAGATTTAGTCATTGGTCCTGAGGCTCAGAGAGAGAAACTTTTACCAAAACTACAATCAGTGTCTTTTAATCCTTCTTTACTAGTGAAGAACTTGGGCGTGATTTTTGACTCTGAGCTGACTTTTATTCCTCACATATAAAATATTACTAAAATAGGTTTTTATCACTTAAAGAACATCGCCAGAGTCCGCCCCATTCTCTCTCGGGCCAATACGGAGACGCTGATGCATGCTTTTATCACCAGTAGGATTGATTACTGTAACGCCCTGCTTTCTGGTCTTCCCAAAAAGAGTACCTCAAGTTTACAGCTTTTACAGAATTCAGCAGCACGTGTCCTGACGAAGACCAGGAGGCGGGAACATGTTACACCTGTCTTAGAATCACTGCATTGGCTCCCCGTATGTTTAAGGATCGATTTTAAGATTCTTTTAATAATTTTTAAGTGTCTTAATGGTCTTGGGCCTTCTTATCTTTTGGAATTTCTTCTACCGTATGAACCTTCGCGGTCTCTGCGCTCCTCTGGCAGCCGTCTCCTTGTCATTCCTAAAGTCAGGACACACACTCATGGTGAGGCGTCTTTCCATTATTATGGCCCTCACCTCTGGAACAGGCTGCCAGAGGACCTCAGGGCCGCAGAGAACTTTCATGTTTTTAAGAGCAGGCTCAAGACTCACCTTTTTAACATAGCTTTTAACTGATTATTATTTATTAAATCTGTTTAATTGCTCTGCATGTTTTATTTGATTGAATTCTTTTTAGTTTAGCTTTTAGCTGGCTATTTATCAATTATTGTTTATCTGCTTTGCATTTTTATTTGATCATATCTTATAACTGTTTTAATTTTAATATTTTAACTTATTTTAGTTTTCCTTCCAATGTTTCCTCTGTGGGAGCCCTCTGCCTCGGGGGCAGTGGTCGGCTGTGGCTGCCTTGGTGCTCTCCAGGTGGTGCTTGGGTGGAAGTGGGGGTACCAGGCCTCCCTCCTCTGGGCTCTCTTGGTCAGTGCCTTGGCTGCTGCTGTTGATCCGCTGCTGCCGATGTAGATGGCTCCCATGATGACGTTTCCTGGTGGTTCATCTGTACTCAGCCCGTTCTGCTTTTGTTAATGTGCTTTTGTTTATTGTTGCTTTTATGTGTGTGCGTGCATGGGGGGGGTGGGGGTGGGGGGGGTGGGGGGGGGGGGGGGGGGGGGGGGGGGGGGGTGGGGGGGGGGTGTTGTGGGTCATTTTTAATCTGTAAAGCACTTTGTTATGGTTTGAAAAGCGCTTTATGAATAAAGTTTGATTTGATTTGATTTGAAATGGAACAAGTATTTCATGGTTTCTCAGTGAACAAGACCTTTGAAAGGTATTCAACAGAGAATTAGTGGAAAAAGTTTTCAATGTTTTACATCCCAAATCTCTAGTGGTTTAACCACTGTGGATGCATTTTTAAGATCCACAGTAGGTCTGTGTTGCAGCTTGGAAATGTTGACCTGATTCTGTGTGTGTTGCCCTGCTGCTGCTGCTTGAGAAGACGTGTTACATTCTTCCAGTGTGTAACAACATGAATATCTGTAGTCAGTTCAAAGTTAACGCTGAACAGCTGCACACTAATGATGTTGCTTTATGAAAACTCAAAATGAATTACACTAACTGCAAAATTGACCAGCAAGCTAACAAATCTGACACTTGGGGACTTCAAATCTCTGTTTTAATCTTACGCAATTCCATAACTAAGTGGTTCTGGCCCTGATAATTGCAGAGTGAAAAATCCACCACGGGCAGCTAAATCCTAAAATCAGCCCATTTTCCATGCAGTGGTCTGTGAGAACACCAGCTGCCGGTGCGCCATCATCTGTGCGAGCCCCAGAACAAAGCACTTCACTCTGCTTAGGGCGCAGGGTTCTTTTAGTGTCTGTATGGATGGGTAGATGGAGGAGGGAGATTGCATTTACGCTGGTCCCAAAGGGATGGTGCGTGTCCTTGAAAACATCCTTTTGTTTGTGAAGTTAAAACAAAAGGCCAACATTGGTTTAGTTATTGCAGCTCTTTGCTTCGAACACTGTGCAGTAAAGATACAGTCATCACCTCAGATCTCCCCTGACCTAAAGATGACTAATTTCTTTGTGGGAACCTTAGTAGATAATAAAATAGAGCTTGATTGTGTTACCAAGAATATTTAGCTTTCATTTAAAGTTGTTAAGTCAGGATAAATATGAGAAAGGTGTCACTGCAATGTGAGCCATGCACACAAAGATATCATTGTAAGCATTTCTTCATCAAATTATGCTGCAGTGTCTCTCCATCACAAGTAACACTAACACTATTGTAACTTTTTTTAAATCTATCTTTAATATGAAATAGTAAAAAAGAAAACAAGCTAATCTGACAACAGAATGATATAACAAAACAGAAAACTCCATGAACTTGGATTCACAATGCTGATACACTTTTTGATTCAACTTTAGCATTCGGCATTGATAATATTTATCCTCTCCGCCCTGCAATTTCTTTAAATATATGAGGTTGTGAGGAAATCTCTGATTCACAGTCCTCTTCAGGTGACCCCACACATTTTCTGTCTGTTTGTAATTTTATCCACTGTGACAAATCCACAGTTCCATTTGAGGTGAAGTACACCCACAACATGATGGTGTTTTTCTGCTAAATATACCTTTTGAAATTGAGTCCCAACAATTTAAATTTGGCTTCCCCAGACCATAACACATTATCTTATAAGGTTTTTGAAGATCTTAGCCAAGCCTTTATAATTTCATAGAATAAAAAAAAAAACGTTTGTCTTGAAGAACAATTACTTTGCCTCAATAAATGAGAACACAGGAGATTCTTATCAAATTTAGAACATAGCCATTCCATGCAAGAAATCCCTGGTGCTCCATCACTGTTATTAGCCTCTTGGCAACTTCCCTGACCAGTTTCCTCCTTGTCTTTTCATCAGTTTGGAGAAATGTCTCTTTTTTGTAATGTGTCACTGTGGCTGCACATTGGTGCAGTTTTTGGCACTTTTTCCTTTCAACAAGAAGGTTGTGGGTACAAATTCCTTTCTGCATTGAGTTTGCATGTTCTCCTGGTGAATACATGGGTTTTCTCTGGGTACTACAGTTTCCAGAAACATGGTTAATTTTCTGTGTTTGTCAAAGTTCCCCCCACTGATGGACTGACGACCTTTGAAACCCACCACTCGTCCAATGGCCGTTGATCAGTACCAGCCCCTCTGCGCTTCTGAATTGATAAGTGGGTATAGACAATGAAGTGATAGATGTCTTCACTGTGACATGGTACAAATAATGCTGTGGACTTGATTTGTGCCTGTTTCTTGATTGATTCCTTTGTACAATCAGGTCCTTTTGATCCTTTGAAACCTCCCCGCAAACCAGCTGTGGAGGTGAAGGGGAGCTTTATTTCTAGTTAATTAGACGCTCTACAGTTGATGTTAGTTGTGTACCAAAGAACAACAAATGCTCATAAGACACTTTAACAAAGAATTCTCTTAGGATGTGGCACACTTGTTTAATTAAATTATTGCTTCTTTTTTTCATTTTTCTCCAACAGATTTGCATGGGCTTTGCTATAATCGTATAAGGTATATATCGCAGTAAAAGTGAAAAGAAACCATGCCATTTTAACAGGGGTGTGAACACTTTTGAGATTCACTGTACCAACCAATCATGGCTTGTGTAGCAAAAGATTAACACATTTTTTTTTTCATTCTGATCAGTATTTATAAAAGTAGTATGGCATAATATGTTCTGCATTCTATTTTATTGTTTATTTTAACAAACTTCTTTTTTTCTTATTGTATATTCATATGTTAATTTTCCATATCTACACTGTCCTGTAATCCTGAGATAAAGAATGAGGTCCAGTCCAACATCCACAGGGTGAGGGGTGAAAAACAGGTCAACAGTCCATCACAGAGACAAATGAGGCAATCATGCCCACTGGCACTCACACCTTTAATCAATTTGGAAGCCCCATTTAACCTAACCTGCTTGTTTTTGGATCGAGGGGAAAAACTCGTGGGAGGACATGCAAATTTCACACAATTAGGTCCCTTCTAAGACTTAAAATGGAAACTTTCATACTGTGAGGCCATATTCATAGCACCATTCATAAACTGCTTTACTGGGAAATGAAAAACCACATACATACAGTGGCTTGCAAAAGTATTTGGCCCCCTTGAACTTTTCCACATTTTGTCACATTACAGCCACAAACATGAATCAATTTTATTGGAATTCCAGGTGAAAGACCAATACAAAGTGGTGTACACGTGAGAAGTGGAACGGAAATCCTACATTATTCCAAACATTTTTTACAAATAAATAACTGAAAAGTGGGGTGTGCGTAATTATTCAGCCCTCTTTGGTCTGAGTGCAGTCGGTTGCCCATAGACATTGTCTGATGAGTGCTAATGACTAAATAGAGTGCACCTGTGTGTAATCTAATGTCAGTACAAATACAACTGCCCTGTGACGGCCACAGAGGTTGTCTAAGAGAATGTTGGGAGCAACAACACCATGAAGTCCAAAGAACACACCAGACAGGTCAGGGATGAAGTTATTGAGAAATTTAAAGCAGGCTTAGGCTACAAAAAGATTTCCCACGCCTTGAACATCCCACGGAGCACTGTTCAAGCGATCATTCAGAAATGGAAGGAGTATGGCACAACTGTAAACCTACCAAGACAAGGCCGTCCACCTAAACTCACAGGCCGAACAAGGAGAGTGCTGATCAGAAATGCAGCCAAGAGGCCCATGGTGACTCTGGACGAGCTGCAGAGATCTACAGCTCAGGTGGGGGAATCTGTCAATAGGACAACTATTAGTGGTGCACTGCACAAAGTTGGCCTTTATGGAAGAGTGGCAAGAAGAAAGCCATTGTTAAAGGAAAACCATAAGAAGTCCCGTTTGCAGTTTGCCACAAGCCATGTGGGGGACACAGCAAACATGTGGAAGAAGGTGCTCTGGTCAGATGAGACCAAAATGGAACTTTTGGCCAAAATTCAAAACGCTATGTGTGGCGGAAAACTAACACTGCACATCACTCTGAACACACCATCCCCACTGTCAAATATGGTGGTGGCAGCATCATGCTCTGGGGGTGCTTCTCTTCAGCAGGGACAGGGAAGCTGGTCAGAGTTGATGGGGAGATGGATGGAGCCAAATACAGGGCAATCTTGGAAGAACACCTCTTGGAGTCTGCAAAAGACTTGAGACTGGGGCGGAGGTTCACCTTCCAGCAGGACAACGACCCTAAACATAAAGGCAGGGCAACAATGGAATGGTTTAAAACAAAACATATCCATGTGTTAGAATGGCCCAGTCAAAGTCCAGATCTAAATCCAATCGAGAATCTGTGGCAAGATCTGAAAACTGCTGTTCACAAACGCTGTCCATCTAATCTGACTGAGCTGGAGCTGTTTTGCAAAGAAGAATGGGCAAGAATTTCAGTCTGTAGATGTGCAAAGCTGGTAGAGACATACCCTAAAAGACTGGCAGCTGGAATTGCAGCAAAAGGTAGTTCTACAAAGTATTGACTCAGGGGGCTGAATAATTACGCACACCCCCCTTTTCAGTTATTTATTTGTAAAAAATGTTTGGAATCATGCATGATTTTCGTTCCACTTATCACGCGAACACCACTTTGTATTGGTCTTTCACGTGGAATTCCAATAAAATTGATTCATGTTTGTGGCTGTAATGTGACAAAATGTGGAAAAGTTCAAGGGGGCCGAATACTTTTGCAAGCCACTGTATACATATATATATATATATATATATATATATATATATATATATATATATATATATATATATATATATATATATATATATATATATATATATATATATATATATATATATATATATATATATAATGTTATATATATATAATTAAAAACAACAAGCACACAAAAGTTGCAAAAATACACCAAAAGCAAGAAATGTTCTGATACAAATCTATAGCAAATTATTAGCCAAAACATGATTTAAAAAAGCCTATAGGGTCATCTTGGACCTTTACAGAAGAGTTTTAGTAAATAGTTACTGCAGCATCTCAGAGCTGATTTAAAGGAGCCAACGGTTTCAGCACATCTCATGTTGTCTGGCGGTGCACAGAGCTAAAAGGAGCATATAAACTAAATGCTGCCTGAACTTGTTTAGTTCTGGTCTCAGGAACACTGAGTGAACAGATCTCTAACAACCTGAGGGGTCTTCATGGTTCATTCCTGACAAGTAACTCTCAGATCTATTTAGGCCTTAGGCCATTCAGTGCTTTATAGACCATTAAGGTTTTAAAATATATCCTTTTACAAACAGGGAGCCAGTGCACTGATATAAGGACTGATGTGATGTGATGTTATTCCATATTCTGGCATTGGTCAAGACTCTACATTTTTGATGAGTAGCAGATGTTTGATTGGTTTATTTTTTTTTCCATGTTTTCCTTTTTTACAGAGACAAAAAACACGTAAAGACATCTTTTCAAAAAAATCTAACCTACTGACCAAAAAGTCTGATTGAGAAATAGACTATACATGGTTGTTAAAATTTAGGTCTCAATCTATGATAACACCTGGAGGCATGCATTTAAAAAAAAAAAAAAAAGACCTAACCAAAAACAATGTTGCAGGAAAATCCGATCTATCCACTTACTGATATAATGGACACACTGACTCAATCATATATATATTTAATAAAAGTGGTACAAGAATGTAGCCTTGAGGAATCTAATGTAAACTTTGTTTGCTCAGATAATAACTGCCAAATAATTCAAGATAGCCCATGTTCACCATTTAAGATCTGAAACAATCGAGCACAGTACAAGACAATCCCACCCACTTTTACAGTATATAAATCAGCATGCTATGATCAGCTTTGTCAAGCACAGTACTGAGATCTAGTTGTATCAACACAGCCCATCTAAATTTGCTTACTACAATTTAAATAATTTAATGTACTGGGATGAAACATGTAACGAGAAACAGGAAAATACTTACAAATCTGAAAAGAAACATCATTGGTCTAAAGTGATTTAAAATTAAGTTTCCTGAACAGTTTAAGCGAGGTGGGTGCATAAAGCTGCATGGCTGTTGGTTACTCTTCACCTTATTGCCAAGAAAGCAATTATTAGGTTAGACAACTGTCAAGATGAGACCAGTATATTTACACTTTTATTGGAAAATTGCAACCACAACATGCTATACACCTCTAGACAAGATGTCTGGGTGATTACTTCTAATTTAACCATATATACAGAAATGTTCATACAGTCCTCACTAGCAGTGTCCCATGAATAAAGCAATAAACAGATGGAATTGTATTCCCACTCGCCATCAATAACCACTATTGCTCCTGGGGTAAGAAAAAAGAAATCCAAGAAGCATATAACACTCTCAGCACACTGTCCAATTTTAGATTTTACAAAGCTTGAGAGAGCAGCTGTTATTTCCCAGAGGAACACTGACAAGAAAAAAAAACATGTACGTGTCTGACACATTGAATTATAAAATTCTATTTACAAAAATTTTGAATACCTTTTTTTCACTGCAGTGCAGCAGTTAGTTGACAAAGTTATCAAACTGTGTCTTGATGCAGTGTTTAACAGATAATAATTTATATAGAAAATTCTGTCACAATGTAATGCATTGTGCAGAGTGTGTCTGGAATAATTTTTTAGATCAGCGAGTTGGTTGAAATCCTATCACTGATGGATTAATGCATATTAATGACTCCCCTTCGCTATGCCTTTTGTCTCACCATTTGTTTTGATTTCTTTTGTGCACTTTGGAGGCTTGTTCTGAAATAACTTGAAGCCTTTTCAAATTGTTTTGTGTCACAACGGGTAGTTGGGATTCCGATGTGCGGCTTGTAACCTTGTTAAATCTGGTTGTGCACATCACGAAGCATTACGAATTATACAAAGAAAGGAAAAGAATGCAATAAAAGACCCACAGATATATGCAAAAAGGGAATGTAATCCTCTGCATCACAGATCTGTGTCAGCACCCAAGCTTTCCTGCTGAACACACATGGTCAATAAATTATCGGTGTTAAGAAGGTGCATGAGTAGAATTCTACTCTCAAAGATCTAATGAAATGACGAGAAACTGACCTTCAGGACACATGGGATTGATTCTTTACCCCCATCCTCTTGGTAATTGGCTTTGTATAGTTCTGCTTCGAATTATAAGTGAGTTGTAAAGAGAATGTTTGTCACACAAGAGCACTCAGTCCTTCAAGGTTTACAGTTCAGAAAGGCATCAATAGCTCCACTGGGAGCAGAGATGTGCAGGGTTCCAAGCTAAAAAGGCTAAAATGCAGTTTCAGCACATCTAAGTAAAACGTTCCCTTTAGAACCATTCTGATTAAAAGCATAATTGATTACAACATGAAAATATACTGCATTCATTTCTTTTTTGTCGATGAAGATTAGTGATCCAACTGATTGTTTAGGTTATGAATTTTGCTAATGTGGTTTTCCTGCAGAGAGAAAAACCAACGATGTATAAAAGGCTGGACTAGATTTTCAGCCCAACATCTTTTCTCAGGTGGTTCACTCAAGTCAGCGATTTGATTTGAAGTGGGAGTGGCATGGAGGACCACTGTGAAAAATTGAACCAAATTTGCCAAGCAGAATGTTAAACCATGTGTAAAATCCTTGCGATCGGCTTAGAGAACGATCCCTGGCTGAAGCTGCCGTTTCCCCTTCTCACCTCTGTGTTTGAAAACGGCCACACTCATTTCTCTGCTCCTCTTTGAAAGAAAGGAGGACATCCAGGAGCCCATTTACCTCCCCTGTGTATGTGCAGTCATTCCTGACATGCATCCAGACTCTGGGTCACCACCTCTTGAAAGCAACTGCCTTTTCACACAACACGAGTGGGTCTTTCTATCATCACTACATGCTGTCCCTTTCATTGCTTTAAAAACACACGATATTCAGCAAGGCATAAGGTGTTTAGTTATTTTGAGTTACTTGTGTTGAATTCTGGCTTGTTTGCTGTTTTGATTCTGAAAGCGTTAATTTACAGCGCCTTGTAAAAACAATACACACCACTTGGATGTTTTTTTAAATATATTTTGCATGTTCCAACCACAAACTTAATTGGATTTTATTTGGATTTCATGTGATAGATAAGCACAAAGGTGAATATGTATTAAGCCCCCTTTAATTTGACACCCTTAAACAAGTCCAGTTGCATTCATCATGAAAATGGAAATTGTATAGCATGACTGTAGACCTAGCATGACATGGTTGTCTTACTGAACTGTCTGGTCAAGGGGAGCAGCCAAGAGACCCGCTAGAGGAGCTGCAGTGATCTGCAGCTCAGGTAGGAAAATGTGTTGACAGCACACCTAATAGAAGTGCATTCCACAAATCTGTCCTTTATTGAAAAGTGGCAAAAAGAAAGCCACTGCTGAAAGAAAGCAATGTGAAGACCTTTTTGCAGCTTGCCACAAAGGCCATAGTGAGCAGTGAACACAGCAAAGAAGTGGAAAAAAGTGCTTGTTCAAAGACTAAAACCACATTTTTGTGATATCATGTGGAAAACCAAAACTGCACATCACCCTGAAGACACCATTCCTAAGCTGGAACATGGTGGTGGCTGCATCATTCTGTGGGAATGGGCTTTTGATTTTCACAGCAGGGACAGGGAAGCTGTCTAGAACGGATGGAAGAAACATGTTAGGGACTGCAAAAGGGTTGTGACATTCGAAACAGTGACCCTAAGCACACAGCCAGAGCTACAATGGAATGGTTTAGATCAAGCTGGTAAACACAAAACAAGCTGCAGCTTTGATTGCAGCAAAGATTTGTTCAGGAAATACTCCCCACACTTTGGAAAACGTTCATAATTTTGTTTGCATAATTTTACAGTCCCTTCCTTAAACACAAATTAACCCAAAACTCAAGATTGGAATTATGATTATGATAGAATTATAGCCTTAATATCCTTACAGAAAGATTCAATTCTTTGGACTCACGTGATCTTATTGCTGTAGATTTAAGGATTTTGTGGTAAGGGCATTCAGCTACATTGTCATTTTTCTGCAGCAGCTTTTATGAACCCATGTCCTGATCACGCAGGAAACTAAAGAAAGCACGAATCTAAAGATTTCCGTCCCTGCTCGAAACTGACGTTACAAAGTAACAACGTACTCTGTGTAATTGTTTACCAGAGGTCAGAAGTATTTCTAGGTGTTTTTCATTGGTGAAGCGTCTTCATTAGTCAAAAAGCGTGGGCGGGACTCTAGCTCTCTGCAGCGAGTCAAAGTGAAAGCAATAAAGGGAAGCAGGAGCTGCACTTTGCCGACGAGCATCCCTGCCGTCCTGCTTCACCATAGTCATCACTGCCCCCCTCTGATTACCGAAAACACACAGGGACACTTGCAAAAACGGCAGAGTTCGTCAATGTAACTCGGGTCAGTCAGAAACTGCGCCGTTCAGCTGGATAAGTCCAATCTTGGCAGAAGAGAGAAGGAAAAAAAAAGAGGAGAGAGTGGACTGTTGGCGTAAAACTGTGCTGGAAAAGAGAAGAATATGATGCTCAACCAGCACTTGATCTTCATCCTCTACAGCCTCTGTGCGAGCGTCTTTAAAGGTGAGCCCCCCTTTGGATGGATGTTGCTGTTTTGCAGACGGGCGTGGTGTGCAGGGAGGTGGATGCTGCGTGGAGTGTAAAATATCATTTGTGTTTTTATGACACGTGAGTGCAAGTTGTCTTATTCAACGCGAACGCAAGAAAATAGAGAGTTGGCTCGCCTTTAAAACGGCGCAGTTTCGGCTGCAGCAGCGCACGGCTGCTGCCGCTGTCTCCCGTCAGAGCCAAGTGTGCTGGAATGCCTGGAAGTTGAATTGTGCGGCGCAGCGAGGAGCAGAATGCGGCTGCACAAGTTTCTGTGTCGGGGGGGCAACTTGGATGTCGCCTCGGTGACCGATAAAAGCTGCAGATTAAGTTCACTGAAGCCTTCTGTGTCTGTGTTCATTCAGCTGGGCATATGTCTCCTGAAAGTGATACAGGATGCAGGAGAGGCTGTGCTGGTGTCTTGTTTGCTGTGTCCGGTGTCACTGAGTGGGTATTTACAACCGCGGGCTGCGCTCAGTTTCGTTCTAAGCGATTCAGCAAATCGATTTTAAACAGTTATTTTTTGCAAAGATAAAAAAAAAAAACTCCTCTATGTAGAAATGGGTGCATTTCGTGATGTTTTATATTGTGCTAACTCTTTAAAGTGTCGCCAGCACTGTGTAGCCTATGCATGTGCATCTCCCGACAGTGATGGTACACATTATAGGCACAGCATCGGGAACTGTGTGGCTGCCGGAGACGCAGGTGAGGTTGCGTGACTTGGAGCTTCTCTGCAGCTCGGTTTCGATGGCGCCTCATGACAATAGCCGTTCTCTCCCCGAAGACCGTCCCGCTCCTGGACATGCGTGCGCAGCCACCGCCCTATAGGGGACCGACCAGCGTTCTTAATCCACCCCCCCCCTCCTCAAGAGCTGCTGGTGGTGCCATCAAAGTGTTCCATATGACAAATGACCAAATTAATCTGCCTTCCTCTTTTAATAAAAAAAAAAAAAAAAAAAAATCCCAAATGACATTAATGACATTGTCAGTGTAGATTTAGTGTAAGCTATTGTATAATGAAAGTGATTAGAGCAATTTTACACAAAGCACGAATGATTTAAACTAATACCACTCAGGATCCTAGTTCCCACTATTTGATCTTGAGAAACAAAAAAAAGTTAATATCAGCAGGACCCCTGTTTACTCAGAAGTCCTGCATATTTCATTTCTAAAATTACTTTGAATTGTGGAATTTACATAATTTCTCTTTAAAAGTTTTTGATTTGAAAAAGAACCCTGCAAGATGGCCAGGGGCACCAGAAAGTTTTCAAAAGGGTAGTCTGATTGGGCTGCTGATAATCTTGGGGTGGCACCACAAAACCAAAATGCATAATAGAGTCTGAGGAGGTTTTTTTATACTGTCAAACAGGAATGGACATTCAAAAGTGGTGCTACGTAGGAGAAAATAAAAACCAGAGCTAAACATCGCAGTTTATCTTATTTTCCTGGAAGTGGATTTGCAGTTAGTCAGAGACTAGACCGACCAGATTGCTGTTGGAAATCACAAAATATTTATATAATTTGCCTTAATGAATGCTCTGTTTTTGGATAGTTGCTGTCAGCAAGTCTTGCCTCATCTAACAGAGCTGTCCAACTTGAAATGCCATCATCTGTTATGCACAGCTGTGACCTGAAAAGACATCCAACCAGATCCACAGCCAGAGTTTGCCTAGAGACATGCTTCTTTTGGAGAGGATTATGGTTTGAGTTAAATAACCTTGGATGATTTATTAACCTCAAATTGTTCTAATAACCTCTAACTGAAAAATCTATCTATCTACTATCTATCTATCTATCTATCTATCTATCTATCTATCTATCTATCTATCTATCTATCTATCTATCTATCTATCTATCTATCTATCTATCTATCTATCTATCTATCTATCTAGTCTGGGGTAAAATAATACGTTCTTGATTTGCAAACTGTACGGATAAATCAAATGTACCACAGTCCTTTTGGGAATACATTATGAAACGAAAGACTAAAATGCATTTTGAAAATTAGAATAATCTTTTTTGTTCTTCTCTACAAAAGTATTCACTTCAATAACGCTCTTGAGTAGAACAAACAAATTATGGAGCAAAGGGACTGTACATACAATGTATGTGTCATTTAAAATGTCACTGACGTAATAGGAAATTAGCCCCTTCTATGTCCTGGAGCTTGCTGCAAAAATAGACTGATAATAGATGAATAAAGGCTTTACATATCAGTTCAATGCAAACTCATGGTAGGTTGGGAGTTTAGGTCATTCAAGGTTTGCAGCAAGATGCTGCAAATCTTCTACAAGTCTGTTGTGGAGAGTGTAATCTCTTCAGCCATCATTTGTTGGGGTAGCAGCATCAGAGCCAGGGACTTAAAAAGGCTCAACAGCCTGATAAAGAAGGCTGGTTCTGTTCTGGGGACAAGTGGAACATATGGAGATAATGAGGCAAAGAAGGATTCTTCATAAAATCAAAAAAATTATGGACAACCCTGAGCATCCTCCTCATGAGACTATCCTTCAACAACAGAGTGTCTCCAGGCAGAGGCTTCTTCAGTTTCGCTGCAACACAGATAGGTACAGAAAATCCTTTCTGCTCACAGCCATCATGATCTACAACAACTCCTAAAAGAATTAATTGTATGAGTTACAACAACAATTAATTTCCCTCTGGGATCAATAAAGTGTTTTTGAATTTGAGTTGCAATTAATACATATGATGAAAAAGTCATATAAAATGATGTAAAGGTCCACTGAATTTAACTTCTGTCAACAGGATAATTGTGATTCCTTGATTAACAATACAGGTACTTTAGCATAGCTTTAAAGGCTTAAGCCTAGTTTATACTTCTCCGTCTGTGGAGGTGCGGAGACACGCAGCGCCATTATCCGTCGATGCAAGGGCTCTCTGTCACTCACGCAAGGACACACGGAGTAGCCCAAATTTTTAACTATCCGTCAAATGCAACAGAGAGCGCACGTCTGTGATTGGTCATCATCAGCCCCAGATCATTTCACCAGAACGGTGCTCTACAGTCAATGCAATTAGTAGTCAATGCAGCTTTTGGGCACCAGATGCTTTATATTGCAATGATCTTTTGGCAATTTTTGAACACCAAGAGGTGTAGAGAACCACAAAACAGACCACTGTGTTTGTTTGTTTGTTTACATTCGTTTTTAGAGTATTCTATGAGCTGCACTTCTAGTAAAAAGCTTTCCACCGCAATCAAAACTCACTCTCTGTCGGTCAGTGCTCCTTGAGTGAATGTGCGTTTACAAGCTGAAGTAAATAAAGTGTCGTCGACCAGAAACCTCACTGCAATGGTTGGCAGACCTGCCAGAAACACTCTGCACCCCCTGCTGTCCTGGCGGAGAATTGCTTTGCAACACTGACACACCAATGGAGAAGTATAAAATGAAAACGTCTCCGCCAATGCGTATGCGTGCAAATTTGCTGACGGAGAAGTATAAACTAGGCTTTAAAAGTACTGGTTTGCTAAACAGGCAGAAGTCGTTAAAAACTATTGGGCACAGCAGCTTCAGCAGGTAAAGAGAGAGGAGATCATTTTAGTTTTTATTTTGTCAGATACAGTTAAAGATCTGTCTTGTCGTCTTCAAAGCTAAATGGATTAAAAAAAAAAACTATTCTCTTCATGCCTCACATCTGAGAAAATGATGGCTGTTAACTACACAGACTAATTTCATTTAAAAAAGGCCCGACTGTTTTCATCAGCCTTACAATTTAACTGGTGCTTTAGATGAATAGAATTTACCAAGTCCACTTGAGGATTTGTTACCCTCATCTCTAATCTTCCATCCCAAATACTGCCAGTACAAATAGAGGCAGTACCAACATTTCACCAATTTGAAAAATTAGTTCATAAGTTTGGAACCATTCCTTGCTCTGTCCCATGTTTTCTTTTTTGAGTGCATCAGGTTGTGTTAGAGTGAGGCAAAAAGGCCACTTTGATAAGGACGTGTTGGTAAAAGTTTTACTAAGACAACACTCTTTTGTGTAAACAATATTCCTGAGGGAGGAAGTCTTAACATTATATTAACTTGTTGGACTTACAGGAAATAACTGGATGGGTTAGGAAAGGTGTTTTGTTTTATCTTCTTGAGCTGTAGCTTTTAGTGCTTGGCGGATTTGGCAATCCTGACAGCTTTTAAAAAATCTTATAGTTGAGGTAAGGATTTACATTCTCTAGGGCAGTGGTGTCCAAACCTTTTGCTATGAGAGTTAAGAGCACTCTGCAAAACATACAAACAAAAACTTTTTTTCACAATTTTTTGGGCAAAATAAAAACAGAAATAAAATCCTGTGACATTCTTTGTTTTTATCACGGTAATATACTAGACATGCAAGATTTTTTTCAAAAAAAGGTCCATCGGCATAAACTGCCTTTGCTAGCGAGCCAATATCTTGGTCCCCAGACTGCAATTTTGACACTCCTGCTCTAGGGAACACGCACAGAGACTACGTTTTAGTCGTACTAGCCATGCTAATATTAGATCATTAATATAAGAGGCTAAAGACAGTCATAAAATGTGAACTTTGAAATTCTTTAGTCTTTTTTTAAAAGTAGTAAAACCCTTTATAAGTAAGCTAAACTGAATTAAATTGTTTTACAGCAACTGCTCTCTCACACTCTTCCTGGTTATCTTTTCAGGGTTATTTGGGGCTGATGCTTATCTCCAGTGGTCTGTGATGGAATGGCACACCCAGGTTGCCAGTCCATCACACAGTAAAACAGACAAAAAGAATGAACTGCCATGCATGTGTAAACTGAAATTTAAGGGTAATTTAGAGTAACATATTTTCCTCATGTTTTTGGGCACTGATGGAAGGCTGAGTACCCGGAGAGAACCCACGCATGCACAAGGAGAACCTCCAAACTCTATGCAGAAAGACCCCAGGCTGGGGTTCAAACACCGGACCTTCTTGCTGCAGGGTAGTAGTGCTAACAATTACGTTACTGTGTAGCGGTCTAAGTATAATTTAAATAAATATTGGATGCAGTATTATTATTGCTGTGATTTTACCTTCCCATGTTGAAGGTCCTAAATAGAAATTTGAAAAAACTGTATCAGCAGGTCAAATTCTTTGCAAAACCAGAAGAACGGAAATCAGCTCTACAATTCTAATCAGTGCCTCTCTGTTAGTCAGTCATATTAAAGCATCCCCTTGTAACCCAGTCAAAGCAATCCAGTATAAAAATGGACAAGCTGCTTTATTACACACATTTTAATTTGTATCTCTTTCTGGCCTTACATTGATAGCCCAGTTGTCCAGTTCCACGCCATTAAAAAAACTCTACACTAGACAGGCTTCCATTGTTTTTATATACAGTGATTGTCTTTGACTGTTATTTCAGATGCATGGTATTATAGTTGTGATCAAATTTTTATGCTTCTATGGCTATAAAAACAATTTTTAAACAACCTCCATGAAGCACCAGAAATTGAAAGGACCTGCATATCCTTTTGTCTTTATCTGACTTTTAAGATCAAATGCTTCCACACAAGTTGTGCCCGTTTTGAGGTTAAAAATAGTCAACAGAAAGCTAGCCTACTTGGCACCAGATTTTGGTACATGAGAGGAGAGAGAAAGAACAGGGTCCAGAAAATGTATCTTGTCCAGGGGCTGTTCTGAGATAGCGTCCACTTCAAGGGCTACTTAAAATATTTATGATATGAGGGTAAAGTTTAGATGCATGAGGTGCCAAGGCTGGTGCTCTAAAAGTATAAATCATATATGTTACTTTGTAAAGATGTGAGAAGTAAAAAAACAGG
Source organism: Valencia hispanica (assembly GCA_963556495.2). Taxonomy (NCBI): domain Eukaryota; kingdom Metazoa; phylum Chordata; class Actinopteri; order Cyprinodontiformes; family Valenciidae; genus Valencia; species Valencia hispanica. The sequence continues at coordinate 14,587,057 of OY747700.1, forward strand.
CATTCATTAATAAAGTATTGCAGAGACAAAGGCTGTACAATTACCCAAACATGTCATTAAATTTTTTTTATCTCCTTCAATTGAGGACTCTTCTGCAAACATTTGGGCAATTAAATGATTTGACTTCGGAAAGAACTATTCAGATTTTTATTCAAGTAAAGCAATGTACAATCCTGCAGGAGTAAAAGCTTAAAATATTAGCAATAAAATGTATTACTCCTAAGGCCCAGTCTTTATCAAGCATTGCCTTTTGAGCGCATAAGGAAACAGTTTTTGTTCAGGTTGTCTCTTATGGATTGTCCAAACAGTCTATACATAATTTGTGACATGTACGTTTTCAAATAAAGAAGTGAAAGGGAAAAGATGAGGGAAAAAAAAATCATAGTGTCTATTTGGTGAAGAATATATATATATATATATATACATATATATAAATATATATATACATATATATATATATATATATATATATATATATATATATATATATATATATATATATATATATAGCTTAGTTCATGAACACATTATTGACATAATAAATATGATTATCATTCATACAGATAATCTATGAGTAATAGAGAAAATATCACAAATGTTTTTTGCAATTGATTTCTTTTTTTACTTCTTTATTTTTTTTTATATAGGACATGTACACTATAAAAGAAATGACTATGAAGAGAGAAGTTTGGAGGGAAGAAATATCTCTTAGATCATTATACTTCATGGTCTATGGCATCCCCTGGTTTCTCTGAAGTCATGAGCAATTTTCTGAGAAACCATCCTCTCTAACAGGCAAACAAACAAATGGGACTGAAAACATAACCTCTTCAGCGCAGGTATAAGGGAGCGGAATCTACTGAGCGTTTACGGCCTAATCGACAGTTAAATTGCAGTGCACCACATCACATATTGCAGCGATTCTGTAGACAAGACTTCAGCCTCAGCAGCTCTGTTCATGCACCATAATGCTGTGAGTCATTTCACACAGACTCATCCTATTTTTTTTTTCTTTGTCAAAGAAATACGCTTACTATTTTTGCTCATGTGAAATGCTGAAATCTTATTTTTAACTTTAGCCCATGAGCTGGCATGCTGTCCAATTGTTTAAAATGACTGTTTGACTGAATATATAACATTTTTCAACGTGAGGCTGCTCTATGAAAGGTGCTGTTGCACACATATGTGCACAAGTGGAAACTTGTGTCAGTCTGTGAAGTGTCGGAGTATCATCACACCATCAGAGCATATTTCACCAAAGACATCTAATGAAGACAGCAGACAGACTTGTCAAAGAGAGTTATCAGGTAAGATGGCAGGCAGGCTAGTAATGCTAATTAGCCATGTGGTGCAGCCCTACCCAGACTCATCACAACCCCCTTGACTGGTTGTAACATGGATGTACGTCTTATGATCTGCACATTTCTTTGTTTGATGAGTCAATGTGATTTCCCTTCTTCTCAAGTGTTTCATCACTTTCCGTCTTACCAAGCCCAAAAAGCTCCCACACCACCAGGGGAACTTGCCTTTTGTTTGAGCACTGCGCCTTTCATCATGGTTTATCTCATCAGACATGTTGGCGAGAAGAGGCTGGCAGGTGACATTTAGGTGTTCGCTTGACCGTAATGTGTGGGGGCAATAATGAAGCTAACGGAAGACAAATAAAAGGTGAAAGTATTTACTCTCATTTCAAATACACAGATGCATAAAAACGCTTGTGAAGAGATAAGGTGGCACACATTGAATTCTCCTTCATGACACAAATGAAGAATTTCTTTGCTGATAAGAGATGGGATTGAGGCTAGTCATGAAAATGCAAACGTGGTAGTTGAAGGTTTTTTACATATTAGTGTGAGAAAGAGTCCCACATTTTTGAGGTTATGAAGACTGTCAATTTTAAATAGTTCCTCCTAATGCATAACATAATCAGTTTGTGGGCTATCTTCTCCAATTTTCTAAAACTGTTTAGCATGTGTCATTTGATTTTATCCCACACTGGATTTACAAAGCAGATTGCAAGAAATACACACAGATGTAAACAAGCCCAATTTCAGCGGATAGGAGATATTTTTCGGTACTTCAGATGCATCTGTTCTCTTTTCAGCGCCAAACACATCCTATGCATTGGTGTGATCAAAGAGCTGTGCTTCTATATCATTAAGTGATATTGCAGGTTCTTAACAGTGGAAGGATGCATCTGTACAAATCTACTGTGCCAATTTGTAACTATGCCAGAATAAACAAAAAGCAGTGGTGGCAAAGCTGCTGTCAACTTTCAGCAGAGTATTGTTTCGCCCAACCTGCATATGGCAAACAGCTGTTGTCTTTGAGAACAAGGTGCAGTTTGCTCTACCAGTAATTTACACAGTTATACATTAATTAACATTAGTTAACATTATTAGTGCTGTCAAGAGATTGAAAAAACTTTGAGATTAATTAATTATAATCTGTAATTAATGAATCTAATGAATTTCTTTTAATTGCGCCGACTAATTTAGGAGAAATTTCTTAATATTGAGATATTTTCATTTAAATTTATTACATTATTGTGGCAGAACCAATAACAAAGAAGTGGCTTTATGAAGTTATTCATTGCTTTTAACAGACTTGAACAGATGTAGTCCCACCCATTTTCATTTCTCTGTTTTTGGGACTAGTCCCAGTGCTGACTGCAACTTCGGCTTCGAGCATGAGCGATTCATTAGCGTTCTGAACTCAGTGGGGTGAATATCTGCTCTGAGTGAGTCCAGCTGGACCTGGACGGGCGGGCGGAACTGCTGTGCACGGACTTGCTGCCCGGTGTGAGCACTTTGAGACAGAGATCAGTCCACGGCACCACCGGTGCTCATCCAAAAAGTCTCTGATAACCCCAAAAAGAGTCGCTAGATTTGTCGCTAGTTGCTTTGTTGAAGAAGAATCGCCAGAGGGGTCTAAAAACTCACTACATAGTTGGCAACACTGTCTCCAACCGACCGCTCCTCTTCACTCCCCTTGCCCCTCTCCACTAAAACGGAAGCGTCGCTCATGATAAGCAGGCCTAAAGACAGCCAATCGATGTCCACTTCAGGGTGTGGTTTACTCCCAACTCAAGCACAAGAAGCACAAAGGATAAAAACAGATTTTATTTAAAGGCAACTCGCATGCAGAAATAGTAAAATTCAAGATTAGAAATTAGATTAAAGCGATTAAAAAAACATAGTGCGTTAAATATGGCTGTAATTAATTAATTGCATTTAACGTGATCACTTGACACCCCTAATTAAAATAAGTGTTTTTTCCTCTAAATGCATGCCGGTTATCTCATGTATGTTTGGGTAGCCTGCTTTAGAGGAGAGAGATGCCGTTGGTGAAACTATAGTACAAGCAGTTCTACTTTCAGGGATACATTCAGAAAAAGAGTGATGCACAAACTGTCTATCTATCTATCTATCTATCTATCTATCTATCTATCTATCTATCTATCTATCTATCTATCTATCTATCTATCTATCTATCTATCTGTCTGTCTGTCTGTCTGTCTGTCTGTCTGTCTGTCTGTCTGTCTGTCTCTATCTATCTATCTGTCTGTCTGTCTGTCTGTCTGTCTGTCTGTCTGTCTGTCTGTCTGTCTGTCTGTCTGTCTGTCTGTCTGTCGTCTTAAAAGACTGAAAATGTTTCAGAGTGATAAATATATTAAATATTAAAAAAAACTCTTTTTTTTTTAAAAGTATTAATTTTGTACGTATTGATTTAAGCTGGCAGAAAGTTTTTTTGGGCGATACGAATGATATATGCAGCTTGCACAGTCACACTTTAATCAGCCTAACAACACTACAAACTGTTCAATCTGCAAAAAGAAGTCAAGAGGATCAGAATTAAATCAAGCGTTGCCTCTTAGTGTTCTTGTTTAAGCAACAGTTGAGTGGTTTAGAAGCTTATTGTTGAATATACTGAGAAGCTGTCACTCTCACCATTAGGCTGCTTGATTCAAACACGATTTTAGCGCTTCTGAAATCACCATAAATATGAAATGCGCCAACTGTCTTGCTTGTTCACTTAAACTGTCAGATTGGGTGTACTTTCAGACTAAAACTGGTGCAGTAGACCTCCTTTTGCTCTCCTCTTTCTTTCTTTTTTTTTCCTTTTTGGAAAGTGAGTTCTGTTGCAGCTCGGATCTGATTCCAGCCAATGTGAACCACAAAATGCCAGACTGTAAGACACAGGGAGTCTGTGAGATGTGTGGCTGAGCACATCTCCTGTGGGTTAGAAAAATCAGTCAGCAGGAATAAGCTGGCTGAGCTGATGACAAGGTATGGTGGAGAAGGGAGGTTTACGTTCAAGGATACCCTTTCCCCACTGCTGAGGGTTAGCTTATCCCTGCAGAATGTCTCCCAACTGCCAAGTGCTGGCTCTGGTGCTATATGCAGCATGCCACTACAAATGATAATCCAGTAAAAAGAACCAATATGCTGCAAAAGAGTCCATGCCGCCCTGTTGGCGTTCTGTTGACAGATATACATCTGTGGGGATAAACCCCAAACTAGAGGCAAATGTGCTCAGACAAGTGGAGAAGGGGCTTTGAGATTAGCTGCTCACCACCTCAGCACGATACTGCGTGATGTCAGTTTCCCTTTGCCCTGCTCTTTGTCGGCCCACATTTACACACTATGCACCTTCTTAGTGGCTGTACGCTCAGCAATGAATCTAAAGGACTGTAAAGGAATTGCACTATTAAAGATCTCTTTTGCCTGTTCCTTATTTTAAATTCTTAATTTCAAATTTTCAATACGTGAATTGAATAAATTTCATACTTTGCAGACTTTTTAGGAGCAGGTCAGCCATTTGGGTGCCCTTAGCAACTTCTTCTCTTTTCCGCCTCTGACTTTTGACGCCTTTTCGAGGTCATGTTCAAACACAGGTGTCTGCCAAACTTAAAAATGAGGAATAATTGAACAGATTGCTGGGGGTGTGGGGGCATGGGGGAGAGTGGAGAGAGGGAGGAATTGGATCTTTTGGTGTATCAAATTTGTTACCTTTGCAATGCTTGTATTTATTAACATGCTTTATGCATTTTTATTTAAATGTGTTATGATTATTATAATATAATTATGATATTCAATCAATTCTCCTTGGGTTTATTAAGTATTTTAAACAGTTGAAGATTAACTATATTTTGTTTACCATTATAAAAGCAGACATTATTTAAACATGGTTAAAATGTGATTTAAGTGATTTGAGGAGAACCTTTGAAAAATGGAAATATGAGTTGAGAATATAAGAATTTTTGATGCTGGTCCTGGTGTGAAGCCTGGTGGTAGACGTGTGTTCAGCGAGAGGTTGTGCATTCCCGACATTACAGTATTGTGTCTGAAATGAAGCCTATACTTCATTTCATTGCTGTTTGCAGAGTTGACCTTTACCATTCTCTCTTGGCCTTCATATCTGTTGAAGTGGGCTATTGCCCGACTACGGATGAGTCTGTGAATCTCATTTACTCTGTGCGATGATCTCCCTTTTCTCCTTTTGCTGCAGTCACTGAACAAAGTTAATATTTTTCCACTGAAATTGCATCAGTACACTAGTCTTTGACCCAACAGACAGGTAATCTGGTAAGTTATTTTTATAACAGTGGGCATTGCACTGCATAAAAGTTACACAACTAAAGATTTTGTTGTCTTTTTCAAAACCTTTTTCATTATGCAGAGTGAAAAAGTATTTCTAAGAAAAGTATGTTAGTGAATAAAAACCTAAGCACATTTAGAACATCAATGTAAATGCTAGACTTGTTTTTTAATTGTATTGTATTTGTTGTGAATGGATAAAAGATGCAGATGAAAGGCTGAATGGGGCCGTTTCGTCTTTAGTCTGGAGGATTTCCAACAAGAAATCCAAAAAGAGATTTGTCAAACTGTTTAACAATTTCCCTTAGTCTAAGGGAGACAAAAGCATTTCTGAATTTGTTTCTGAGTGCTCCTTTCTGTCTGCGTGTGAGGTGTCGGTTTTCTCATTTTATGCCCATGCATCATTTGCAATTTTTTTTTAATCTAAGAAAATGGATATGGTGTAAGAAAGTATTTAAAGTGTGATTGACAGGAGTCCCAATCAATAAGAGTTTTGAGTTTTGTATTGATAAAGGCTGGAAAATAATGCATAATTTTATTGATGTTCTGGCTTAATCTCAGATTGTGATACAGACACAAAAGACGAAAGTTTATATTTTTTCACATAAACACAAAATTATTACTTTTTTGTGCCATGCCAAAAAAATGCTGTTGTTATGCAGTACTTGTTTTCTGTTTCGAGCCAAATGTATTGGATTTGTCAGAAAACAAATGTTCTTGCATTTACATTTACTGTATAAGTTTAAATAAAAGGTGTCATATTTTTGTAATCTCAACCATGTACTTTGTAGTGAACAATTCTACTAAAGTTATCCCAGAAAACAGCAGGTAAGTTTGGCTTTTTTAAAATGTCTGTGTTTTTGATGGGAATTTATTTTGGTTGTTTTTTTTGACAAATGGATCCTATCTCAGTAGGTTTGATACCCAAAACCCACCAAAAGTGGGTCTTTGTTAGTCTGATAAATTAGATGCAATAGTGATTATTATTATTATTATGATTATTATTATTTAAAAATATGCTTGCCTCCCTCCCCATAAACAAACAAACATAAAACACTTAAAAAACACGTACAGAGGGGAAATACAGAATGCCAAATCCAGAAAAAGAAATCCCACACAAAAAACAGACATCTTTCTGCTATGACGTGACCCAGCTGCATCCAGCAGACCTTTAATAAGGACAATATGATGAAGTTATAATCCACTGTTCCTTTTTTCTCTCTCTATGTTAAATAAAGGCAAAAATTAGGTCTTTTGAAGTAGGAAATGTAATTGTTTTTCCATTTTGTTCTCAGTGAAAGTAGCATTTTCCTACCAGAGAACACAGGGTTCCTCACTCCAATGTTTTGTAATTTCTGGCCTTGTCTTGTTCAACGTTTCGTACACGAGGATGCACATCCAAACATGCTTATACGTCTCTTATGGCAAGAAGCAAGTAGTAGATTATTCACTGAATAATACATCTTTTTCAGTTATAAAGACTCCCACAAAAACAGAATGTAATGTACAACTGAATCATAAAGGAACACTTGCACCAATCAGACTTTTGTGTCTAATTTCTGGTTGTTGCAAAGCTCTAACATTCTAATACTGTTTTAGCTATGACAAAGAGCATTCAAAATAATTTTCTAGTCTGTCTGCCCTTAATGGTCATTAATAATTTAGATTAGAAAAAATGATTATGGAGACAGAATTTTACATTTTATTTAGCATCATGTATATGATATTAGTGCAGCAGGCATTAATAAATGTATACAAAGTCTCTGTCAAGGTGAAAATCAGACAATTCTTGTCAAAATTTAATTTCTTTGTTCATCAACCATAGCGGCAATATTTGTTAAGCTGCTGTTCAAGAATGAAAGAGTGTTGTTTTTAATATTGTTTATTACTTTTCATATTATTTGTGAAAAATCACATAATTGTAATAAAGTCACACTTTATTTCTTACCACCTCAGTACGATAAAATAACAAACATTTGTGAATATATACCCTCTGTAAATATAACATTTGTACAAACCTGACTGAGTGATGTCAACAATATTCCATCCCAAAGTTTTAAAACATGTAAATCTGTGTCCTTTATCAGCTTTTTTAAATACAGTATTAACACTAAAAGTCCATCAGTTTCACATATCCAGCCGTATTTTGCATCACTGAGTTTCTGTGCTCATAAAGGCCCTTCAGTCAAGCAGTCAGGCTGGATGAGCTCCAGATAAAAAGACTCTACTGCACTATCTTTGGAAAATTGATAGCTCGCTGGAATAAGTAACACATTTTCAGGGACTTGTAAGCAGCAAATCATAGGCAATGTAGTTCTTCATTGCAGGGTCAGCATTTGAGTATTGGTATTAGGATTTGATACGCTTGGCAGTTCTTGACACAGGCTAGTAATAAGGAGGTTTGGCAAAAACATCAAATACTTCATAGGCATACTAGCAGAGTATAAGAGATGCAAATATCAATGCTAGGTATGGGCCGGTATAAGGTCTTCACAGTATGATGGTCTTCAGTAAAAGCACCATGGTTGCTCAGTATAAAAACTAAGATCTAAAACAAAATGTAAGGAATTTACTAAATGTTTCCAACCAGCTCATCACTTGCCAATTGTAGTTTTAACAAAATGTCATATTGATAAGTGATTCATCATGTTTCCACAACTTGTCTGTCAATCAACTAATATTTCCAAACAGACAAATTAGCCTTTGCTGTAACTATAAATGAAGTAGTACCCTGCATTCAGCCAACTGATCAACAGTATTTAGCAACAGGTGGGGGAGGGGCAGCAATGCCTTACTTCAGTGCCAAATAGTTGAACAAAGTACTGGTCACTTCAGGATTTGGTCTGCATCTAATTAAAGGACTTTTAACAATAGGAATGGTATTAAAAATAGTAGAAATGTACACTTTGAGAACCTAATACTTCTCCAGGCATCATACCCAGAGCTCAATGCATGGAGAAATATCAACTAAATATTGAATAGTGAATTCATACCAAAAACTTCTGAGTTTAGACAAGGAGGGGTATTGAAAAAAATAGCATTTTTTCCCCCCTATTTCATTGTGATATATATATAATATATAACATAAGGTAGCTCACCTTTCTACAAATGAAGCCTATGCAGCTCATGGTATAAGCTGTCATGGTATAAGCTGTCAGGGTATAAGCTTATGCAGCTTATACCAACACAGTTGTTAGGACACAGGAGCCAGAGCAGCCATACACCAGTTCCTCTGTCCTAACAACTGTGTTGGTAATCATTATCATAACCTGTCAACTGTCCCTTTAAATCCTCATGATATTCTACATTGCAGCTATTTCTTTTTTTACCTCTGGGCTTCTGTCCCCAGGGAAAATTTGTTTTTAAGGGAAAACCTTTTAACGTGTCAGAAAAATACTCTAAAAATCTAAACATATACACTGTCCAGAGCTGCAGAGTGATGGCATCTGGGTATTACGGCTGTAAAGTCCTATGCCGTGTTAATTTTAGAAATTTGATTGGACAAGAGACATTCCATGAGAGCTGATAGGTGCTGATGTTAGAGTAGGCTACAACAGCGCTGCCTCTCGTGTGATATTGCTTTAACAGTCTACAGGGAGATCGAAGAACGTCCACGTTATTCAACGTGCTGTGGCTTCAGTGCTTAATTTGTAAATCATCAGGTGCCGGAACGCAAAGTACATGACAGCGCAGGCATGACTAGAGACCCGCACAGGTCCCAGAACGCAGTAAATGGTAGCAGGAATAAAACGTGTAAAAACATGATGTGGGCCTTACAGGCCTGAATGTTTTAAATATTGTAATGTTCTCCGATAGATGCAGACAATGGTTGTAATCGAAAGTTTTAATGCTGACTGCTGTTGGCCGCAATCATGCCGTACAAAACAGTAATCAAAAGAACTCTCACATAAACCGGTTGTCTGTCTAGCTCCATTTACAGACACACACCAGTTCCCCGGCAGTCAACTGCGCACTCCCGCAGAACAGTGCTGGATTTGGTCGGGTTTTTTGTTTATTTTATTTTATTGCCTAATGCGCAATTGCACCGTGCCCACAGTCTTTGTTTTGAGCCCAATGCACAGCTTTATTCCGTTTGTACTTGTCTTGATCTGGCATGTTTAATAAAGATCATTGTCCCTGAATTGCCTTCCCGTTTAGTGCAATTGCAGTAATCATGGCATATTATATTGCGCAGATGCACGTAATGCAAAATGCTGTCAGAGCACCCCCCCCCCCCCCGCAAATTAGTCGATTTTTGGTCGGAATTTCAGGGTTTCAGTCGACCAATAATTTCTTTGGTTGATTACAGCCCTACTGGGTATTGAAGTTGTAAGGAATTTTGCTAGGTGATTAGCAATGTTGAAGGCTTTAGGAGTCATGATGAATCCAATCCTGTATATTTTTAAGTAGTGTTTGGGTCTTAAAAAGGGGGTACAATCTATCTATCTATCTATCTATCTATCTATCTATCTATCTATCTATCTATCTATCTATCTATCTATCTATCTATCTATCTATCTATCTATCTATCTATCTATCTATCTATCTATCTATCTATCTATCTATCTATCTATCTATCTATCTATCTATCTATCTATCTAATCTTGCCCTATCCTAAATATAGTCATTAATAATTGTATGTCTGTGTGTGTAACAGATACACATACACATAAATTCTGCTACTTCTTCACTGAACCAGGGGGACAATTATTTTGCTCCAAAACCTGTTTAAGTGAGATGCCATCCCAAAAAAAAACGAACTTAAGGAGAACGACTCAAAAAGCACAAGCTAAAGCTCTTGCATGTTTATACCCTTTTATTGACTTCCTCTTTAAAGGCTTCCCACAAGTCTCAGCTAAAGCTGGAGTTCAGATACTGAATGCAGGCATATTTGCAAGTGAAGGTGGGGATAAAAGCGCTGAAACTCATGTCCTCATAAAGAGAGATCAGCAGTGTGTACGGGGGCTGCATACCGATGCAAGAGATGCCAATGCTCAGAGCCAGAGTGCACGCTATGCTGGAAAAAAAAGCCTTAAGCTGAGAGCAGAGGGATAAAGACAGAGAAGGTGAGAAGCAGGGAGGCACACAAACTGTGTAAATCTGAGGATGTGTCATTATGTAAGGTATCTGCCACTTCCCTTACCTGCTGTGACTTGGAAATGCAAAAAGGGTTACTGCAATTATATGTGAAAGGTTAACTATTACATGTGGCATTATGGATCTACCTTCTGAACACTTATTTCTGATATTAGTAGTCTGATGTGATTATTCCTTCACAGGTGTATGCATACAGATGTTTAGAGGTATGTAAGCTCTAGAGAAATAAACCATGTTTTAGTGAGTTATCAACTGGTTGTCAAAAAAACATGGAGAGCTGCAACTATTTGTAGCATTTTCCTGCTGCAGAATTGTGACATTCAGAGGGCATGTACACAGCAAGTATCTTTGTATTATTTTCACTCTCAGGGCCAGTTTATACTGGATGCACTCAGAGACTATTGCCTCAATAGATTTCTTTTTTTTTTTTTCATTTTACAGTTAACATCTGCAGATGTGAAAGATTTGTTTCACACATGTATTTAGTGACAGGTCAGTGAGTTAACTGTGTGATTACGTTTTTGTGGATTTGGGCTCATTTTAAAAGATTTTTAAAGGAATTTGAGTTTCTATTAAAGCTAGTTATCTTGCAAACTAAATTAGCCATGTAAACAGGATTGTAAATTAAGATGCACTGATTAGAAATTTGTGAAGGATTTCTAATCTCCAATTTTGGTAACGCTTTGACTGTGCTGATACCAATTTTAGGCGCTTTTGATTTCTCACTAAGAAATATTATATATGAGACATATAGAGATAAGAGCGGTATTCAGATCTGTTTTTTCTAGCCTTAATAGCTACACTGGTTTCACTCCTTGCAAGTATATACATATATACACGTACATGTTGCCAGAAGTATTCACTTATCTGTTTTCACACACAAATTAATTTGTGTGATATCTCTTTCTGAATCTACAGCCCCACCTGTAGATCTGATCTTGGCCCATCCTTTTCAGCTATAACAGCTCTCCTGGGAAAGCTTTCCACAAGCTTCGAGCATTCTTCCAAAACCACATTAGTGAGGTCAGACACTAATGTTGGAAAACAAAGCCTAGGTCGTTGTCTCTTTACAAAAGGTGTTTTGTTGGATAGAGGTCAGGACTCTGTGCCAGCCAGTCATGCTCTTCCACACCGAAGTCACTCATCCATGTTATTATATACCTCACTTTGTTCACCACTGTGGCATCATGTTAGGAGAATGAGATTTTTCAAAATGTATTGATGTGCTGAAGCATTAAGATTTTGCTTCACTGGAAGGTGTTGAGCCCAGGTCGTGAAAAAAGCCAAGCACTCTTCTGCCCCAAATAAAATGCAATTAGGCTTGTGTCTACATTAAAGATGTAAGGTGAGTGAATGATTTTGGCAAATATATACCACATAGTGAATACCTCAACACTTATGTATCATGTAATGTAACCCTGGTTGGCAATGACAGAGGTCAAACATTTTTAGTAGGTCTTCACCAGGTTTGCACACACTGTAGCTGATATTTTTGGATTTTTCTTTTTTTGCATTCTGCCTCTCACCGTAGAATTATACTTATGATTAAAATTACAGACCTTTCTCATCTTTTTAGGCGGGACAACTAGAACAATTGGTGGCTGCCAAATACTTTTTTGTCCCACTGTACAGAACCTGATAATTGTTGGCATGTGAAATGGAGGTAAGAGGCAGTGCAACACCAATGATGTTTATGTTCTAAAACACTTACTACAAACACAACATATGAAGTGTTTTAAGGAATGTGTTTCACACAGGAAGATTCCACCTTATTCCACCCTTCTCAGGTGAATAGTTTATAGGTATATAGTTGTTCAATGCAAAAGTGAAAAAAATGTTTGCATGAAGCATGTATGACATTTTGAAACTGGAGTTGTTTTACAATGGTAGAAGTCTGCTTTGGAATAGGCAACTCTTGGACTAGCCTTTAGCTTCAGCCTCTGGGATTTACAATAAATTAAAACACCAAGATATTTTTTCCTACTGTCAGTAGGATATTTAACTGCTTGTAAGCTTTTAACAGATCCTTACTTGAAAAATCTTGAACTGCTCCTTTAAAGTGAATATATCTGTAGGGGATAGGTATGGCACTGTAGTTAGAGGGTAAACATTAAGTTAACTTTGCAACTGATGCCAATGAATAAAAGTGAAAATAAAATAAAAAATGAGTTCAGAACTTCAAAGGAGCCTTCGGTGTTTGGTGTTCTTAAAATAAGAAAAAAAAGTTTTACTTATTGCACAAGGTAAAAAACACCTTGCGGGAGGACTAGATAAGCAGGTCCATGAAAAGCATTGATCTACATTTGTAGGAAAAACATGTAAGAAAAAAGAGGCAGAGGGATTCTACAGTGTGCATTCTGAAACTTAAGTCTGTTACATATTCTGTCAGCTTTCACAAGCCTACAATTTCTGCAGATATTGAAAAGGAAACTTACATAAAATGACATTTTAATAAAAGACTTTCATCCAAATCAGTCTACAACTTTCTGAGTTATGTTGCTAACTAACAGACTGACCAACAAACAAGACCTGGCAAAAACAAACCCTCCTTGGCGGAGGTAAAAATTTTGGATTATGAATTTGTATGAAAATGGCTTGTCAGACATTAATTCAACCAGCAGCAGCATATTAGAAAGAACCCAAGGAATCGAAAGGCAGAAAATACTCTTAGTCACTAAATAGCTTCTTATTGGTGATGCACCAACCAACAGAGATTGAAATTGGCAAATTTTCTGATATGGTTTTCGGAAGGTCAACTCTTGGAAACTCAGATAAAAAAAAAAAATGCTTAAATTATTCAAACCCAAGAATTTCCACAATTTTCAGTTGTAAACGTCTGTACGTCAACCAATAGGCTACACTTTGATCCACTTTTTTAAAGTTTAATTAAAAACCAGATGAAGGTTGAGGATATATGCTCTGATGCGTGGCCAGGAATCATCTTATAATTACTTATTTCCCTGTTGGATTTGAAATTATCTTTATCAAAGAGCCTGAATAATATTTTTTCTCTTTCATGTGTTAAAGTTCTTAGAATAAAAAAATCTGAATAGGTTAAGCTCAAAATCTGCAGGTCAAACTACAAATAAAAGTGTTATTGGCCAGAAAAGGTGTGGTTGCTGTGTTACCACTTCCCTTTGCTTTTAATAATCTACAGAATGAGAAACTGTTTTATCTGCAATGAGTTGATATAACTCTGTTGTAGTTCGTTTTACTTTCTATTACTAATAAGTTTAGTCGTGTTTGCATATATGTATTTGCATGAAATATATTAATTCCAGGTTATCTAAACCTGGAAACAGTAATCTTTAATGTATAGATTGGTTCTGCTACAGTAAAAGAGGGAACTCTGGTGTTGACAACAGTCCTGCCTTTCCCATTGTCAGCTATGTCTGCTATCTTTCACCATTTACAAAATGAAAGATGCAGGTTTTAAGGATTGCAGTGTTGAAATAGCAGGATATGAAGTCGAGATGGAGCCTACAATAAGCTCCTATAATGGCCAGTATGGATAGACCCTGGACTCTATGGACTCTGGGATGATTATACATTTAGTATCCTCTAGAGCGAGGACATCCAGTGTGCTCCAAGTGACCTTAACCACTAGAGCTGTAGCATCCCCCAGATAATGACTATTCTGAACTCCAGGAGCAGGCATCATCACCCCATAAATACAGAGACCATACGGACTCACAGTGGAAAGCTGCAGACTGTAACTTTTCAAATGGACACATACTTGTTGAAGGGAATGTGCTGCAAAAAAACTAAAAAACTGGTTGGCATTCATTGGTTTATGGGAACCTTGTTGTTGTGGAGGCTATACTTTAGCTATATCAGTATATATGACAGATAAATGGAATTTTCCATTCTTAATACCTGCAGTGAGGTACACAAAGTATAAAAAATGATTTTAAATTGGAAAAAATATTTTTGGAAACTTTGGGATCAATTTAGGGATGAACATTGAATTTGTGTTTTCCAACAAGCTAATCTTCACAAAAGAGTAGCTTACCCAATACACATTGTATTAGTTTATCCAGAAAACATATATTTTATAAAAGCCAATATATCTTAACAAAGGCCTGCTTATAGGCCAGAGAGCCTGTAAAAGTTTTTTATTTTTTTATTTTATTTTTACAATATATATAGTTGGGTTTATGTAAATTGCCCTTTTCAGCTTGGAAAAAAAACCATTTAGATGCTCTTTCTTCTCAGGAGTAACACAGTGCAAAAAGGTTTCCTGTTTTTGATAGTTTCACTCCTGCCTGAATTGTCACTGTGGGGCCCCACTTTTCACGCAATGCAGAAGTGGGCCCTCTGGACACAATTGCTTTCCATGGTGCTGACAAACTAACCACTTCTGTTGTGTAGAGCCCCGAGCTTCTATGTAGTCTGTGTATAATCTGAACACATATTCAGAACTGCTGATTTTCTTTCCATATGGGCTGAATTCTAAAGTGTCATTTTACGAAAATATAGCATGCCCTGCAAAGCTGTTCATATCAATACTTCTAACTTTTGGCATGGTATAACTACAAACATTAATGTATTTAATTGAGCTTTATGTGTTAGCTAAACAGCATAACAAAATATGCTTAAAAAGAATCTAAAAATAAATACAGTATAAACATTTAATTGTAGAAATATATTTTTTAATTGAATTGAGTTGAAATGAACTCCCTCAGAAATTTTTTTTATAAGACACAAGTGAACAAACAGCATCAGTAAGATCAAGGAGCACCCCAGACAGGTTAAGGAGAAAAATGTGGGGTTTGTTAAAGTACATTTAACGGTCAAGGGGCGAGAGGCAGGGTACACCCTGGACAGGTCGCCAGTCCATCGCAGTGAATAAACCATATAAATGGGAAAAGTGCTACAGCTCACAGCAAAACATGCTTCACATGTTTTACATTCGTGTATTGTATGTAACTAAGTTAGAAAACAAATGAAAGCAAATACAACGCATCACAAGAAATGGACAGTGTTAGACTGGACAATACAAGTAGGGTTGCTTTGAAAAAAAACAACCAAGGCACCACAGCTTATCGGTATCATGATCGCCATAATGATGTTCACACAAATGTTTCAGATATAAACTCAGCAAAAAAAGAAACGTCCTCTGACTTTCAACTGTTTTTACTTTCAGTAAACTTAATGTGTGTAAATATTTGTATGAACACTAAAAGAGTCAACACCATAAGACATAAACTAAAAATGTTTCACAGACATGTGACTAACAGAAATAGAATAATGTGTCCTTGAATGAAGGGAGGCTCAAAATCAAAAGTACCAGTCAGTATCTGGTGTGGTCACCAGCTGCTTGAAGTACTGCAGTGCATCTCCTCCTCATGGACTGGACCAGATTTGTCAGTTCTTGCTGTGAGATGTTACCCCTCTCTTCCACCAAGGCACTTGCAAGTTCCTGGACATTTCTGGGGGGAATGGCCCTAGCCCTCACCCTGCGATCCAACAGGTCCCAGAATTGCTCAATGGGATTGAGATCCGGGCTCTTTGCTGACCATGGCAGAACACAGACATTGCTGTCATGCAGAAACTCACGCACAGAATGAGCAGTATGGCTGGTGGCATTGTCCTGCTGGAGGATCATGTCCGGATGAGCATGCATAAAGGGTACCACATGAGGGAGGAGGATGTCTTCCCTGTACCGCAAGGCATTGGAATTGCCTGCAATGACAACAAGCTCAGTCCGATGGTGATGTGATATATCGCCCCAGACCATGACGGACCCCCCACCTCCAAATTGATCCCACTCCAGGGTACAGGCCTCGGTGTAACGCTCATTCCTTCGACAATAAACACGAATCCGTCCATCACCCCTGGTGAGACAAAACTGTGACTCATCAGTAAAGAGCACTTTTTGCCACTCCTGTCTGGTCCAGCGAAGGTGGGTTTGTGCCCATAGGCGGCGTTGTTGCTGGTGATGTCTGGTAAGGACCTGCCTTACAACAGGCCTACAAGCCCTCAGTCCAGCCTCTCTCAGCCTATTGTGGACAGTCTGAGCACTGAGCGAGGGATTGTGTGTTCCTGGGGCGACTCGGGCAGTTGTTGTGGCCATCCTGTAGCTGTCACACAGGTGTGATATTTGGATGTACAGATCCTGTGCAGGTGTTGTTACACGCGGTCTTCCGCTGCGAGGATGATCAGCTGTCCTTCCTGTCTCCATGTAGGGGTGTCTTAGGCGTCTCACAGTGCGGACATGGCAATTTATTCCCCTAGCCACATCAGCAGTCCTCATGCCTCCCTGCAGCATGCCTAATGCACGTTCACGCAGATGAGCAGGGACCCTGGGCATCTTTCTTTGGGTGTTTTTCACAGTCGGTAGACAAGTCTCTTTAGTGTCCTGCGTTTTTAGAACTGTGACCTTAAATGCCTACTTTCTGTAAGCTGTTAAGGTCTTAACGACCATTCCACAGGTGCATGTTAATTAATTGATTATGGTTAATTGAACATGCATGGAAAACATTGTTTAAACCCTTTATAATGAAGATCTGTACAGTTATTTGGATTTTTACATCATTATTGTTGAATTATTATTGTTTTTTTGCTGAGTTTATAATAAAAAGTTATGAGAAACTTTTCCAAATAGTCATATTTACCTGATTTGAAAGTGGGGGGAAAGTGGGGTGGCCTTTTTTGAGCTAGATCTGTAGTGGGCAGCAACATGTGGGGGAGGGGAAGCCCTGTGCTAATCTATGCTTCTGGCATCTTATTAAAAGAAAGCACTTTAATCCATACAAGCAATATGACTAATGATCATTTAGGTTCAACAAATAAATCAACACAGTGCAATCATTTTGATAACTACATCTGATTCTTTTCTCAAAAAAAAAAAAAAAACTGTTCTAAAAAAACACACCAATAATATTTCAAGGTGTTCTAAATATTTCACTGGGCAGATTCTGAATTACTCATACTTTTTTGTGGCAGCAGAAGAGCAGCAACCGGAAATGTGGGGTTTAAGATATTTTTGGCTGTGCACAGGCTTTACCAAATTTATCCCAGACTTATGAGTTTCAGCTGAGATTTTTACATTTAGAAGTAGCACTGAAAATGCAGTTTATTTGCTGAAATATCGATTTTAATGAAATACTAAAGGCTGGATCAACTGACTATACATCCCTGGAAATCCTGAAAGATGATATCACTTTACAATATTCCTAAACTATCACTAAAATCCTGTTTGCATTTCGTTGGTTCATTGGGTTTTTCTCCTCATGTAGTTTTTTGTACCCAAGCATTTAAACAGACCGAAAAAGCAAGATTGTTTGAAAGTGTAAATAGACAATGTAAATGAGAAGTACTGATCATAGTCAAATGTGCTATATACAGTCATATTCAATAAATAGGAATATTATTGAAAAAAATCATTTATTTCAGTAACTTAATTATTAAGTCAAACACATATAGATTAATTACACAGTCTGATGTTTTCAAGTTTTTTTTATCTGTTAATTATGATTTCCAGCCTACAGCTAATGAAAAAAGATAAGCATATTACATCAGAGCAATAAAAAAACCTTTTATAATACAGAAATGTGATCTTAATGAAAATTAGGTTCAACACCTGGTTAAACGTTGTTATTTTCGAAAAGTACTTTTAGTCTGACAAACAAGCCTCATTGAAACGCATATCCTAATTATTATCTACAGTGGCTTGCAAAAGTATTCGGCCCCCTTGAACTTTTCCACATTTTGTCACATTACAGCCACAAACATGAATCAATTTTATTGGAATTCCACGTGAAAGACCAATACAAAGTGGTGTACACGTGAGAAGTGGAACGAAAATCATACATGATTCCAAACATTTTTTACAAATAAATAACTGAAAAGTGGGGTGTGCGTAATTATTCAGCCCCCTTTGGTCTGAGTGCAGTCAGTTGCCCATAGACATTGCCTGATGAGTGCTAATGACTAAATAGAGTGCACCTGTGTGTAATCTAATGTCAGTACAAATACAGCTGCCCTGTGACGGCCTCAGAGGTTGTCTAGGAGAATGTTGGGAGCAACAACACCATGAAGTCCAAAGAACACACCAGACAGGTCAGGGATAAAGTTATTGAGAAATTTAAAGCAGGCTTAGGCTACAAAAAGATTTCCCAAGCCTTGAACATCCCACGGAGCACTGTTCAAGCGATCATTTGGAAATGGAAGGAGTATGGCACAACTGTAAACCTACCAAGACAAGGCCGTCCACCTAAACTCACAGGCCGAACAAGGAGAGCGCTGATCAGAAATGAGGAGGCCCATGGTGACTCTGGACGAGCTGCAGAGATCTACAGCTCAGGTGGGGGAAGGGAAGCTGGTCAGAGTTGATCGGAAGATGGATGGAGCCAAATACAGGGCAATCTTGAAAGATAACCTCTTGGAGTCTGCAAAAGACTTGAGACTGGGGCGGAGGTTCACCTTCCAGCAGGACAACGACCCTAAACATAAAGCCAGGGCAACAATGGAATGGTTTAAAACAAAACATATCCATGTGTTAGAATGGCCCAGTCAAAGTCCAGATCTAAATCCAATCGAGAATCTGTGGCAAGATCTGAAAACTGTCCATCTAATCTGACTGAGCTGGAGCTGTTTTGCAAAGAAGAATGGGCAAGAATTTCAGTCTCTAGATGTGCAAAGCTGGTAGAGACATACCCTAAAAGACTGGCAGCTGTAATTGCAGCAAAAGGTGGTTTTGCAAAGTATTTACTCAGGGGGCTGAATAATTACGCACACCCCACTTTTCAGTTATTGATTTGCAAAAAATGTTTGGAATCATGTATGATTTTCGTTCCACTTCTCACGTGTACACCACTTTGTATTGGTCTTTCACGTGGAATTCCAATAAAATTGATTCATGTTTGTGGCTGTAATGTTACAAAATGTGGAAAAGTTCAAGGGGGCCGAATACTTTTGCAAGCCCCTGTATATATCTGCATATAAGTACACAGTGCAGTTTTTTCCATATCATATGTTCAAAGAGAATAGTATGCCAGTTATTTTCCTGTTTGGTGTTTTGTTTCAAATTATCAATCATTTAACCTTTCAAGTTGTTATTGTTATTCTTGGAATGGTGTAAGTACTGAATTGCCTTTTCATAACTGTAAACATTAGTTATTTTTCATTTAAAACAGGCTCTATCAGGACATAAATGTTGTTTTTTTAGCATTCCAATCTTCAAACTGTATTTCATTTAACTCAGTTAAGTTTTTATTCTGAATTGCAGCACTGTGAGCAATGTGGCTCTATGTAAGTGGAACATTAAGGTTATTGATCCTTCGAGTTGCTTGATATGCTGTATGAAGGTGTGACATTAAAGGGGAAATCATTTCATTCACATCATAAAATCTAACACATTTTTTGTGTAGTCTCAAGAAGGAGCTTTACTGTGTGTTCCTCATTGTTTGGCCTTTGGAAATTGTTAAAGGGGTTTAAAGTTCCATTCTTTAACAGGGGAGTAAGTGGGTGTATTATTACTGTGAATTAATGGAAACCATGGAAACGGCACTTGAAATATGCTTTCTTTAAAGTCACATTTCTGAGAAAAGTTTTTTAGTAATTGGCTCGATTCCTCAGATTGCACCACATCTAAACAGCGAACAGCTGCAAGCACATTTGAACAAATCTTTGCTTGGATTATACCACAAATTTAATTTATAGATTTTTTTTTATTATTTGATTTTTTTATGTGTTAGTTCATTTCGATCCTTTGTTCTTAAAAATGTGAAAAAAATCTATATAGAGAATCATTCACACACCTCTGAGTCCTTTTGGTTAATGTGTATTGATTGAAGTTGTTAAACTTGTTTGCAAATCTGCAGAAGGAAATAATGTTGAGTGTTTTCATAATTGCTGTTCCTCTTAAGATGGACAAAAATACTGCAAAACTTTAGAAGTCAATGCAAACCCACAAACTCACTCCTACACATAAACAGAAAGATTTAACATGTTCCAGGAGACAGTGAGACGCCTTTTAATCACTGACTATACCTGAAAAAATAGCAAATACTTGGGGTGTAACAGTATGCCAAAAGTCTCGGTTGGTATGTACCGTGGTTCAATTTCACAGTTCTGTTAATTTTTGGAACAGTCAAGGAACAAAGTAAAAAAAATAATTTTTTGTGTAATGACATTTAAAGAGCAGGTTGCAGGTCAGAGCCCCCCTTAAACCACTGTTTAGAGAAATATATTGGGATGTTTCTAAATAAAAATGTACTCATGAATAAACTATTTTGCCTTTTGGAGTCTTTTCTGAGAAAATGTAATCTCCGCCAGACCAGACGTGACGACCTGTCAGCTCGATCAAAGGAAAACTATGGATTTTAATGCTGACTCTGACACAGAAGAAACTTTAAATGTTTACAGCTGCACGGAGCATAACTATGGTTACTAACCGTATTTACTATGGTTAGTAACTAACAACCATGTTTTTCATAGCCAAAGGTAAATTGAAGTCCAGTCTTGTCAGCTGCACAAAACGCGCCCAGGCGTGGAAGATGACACGAGCTAAGAGCAACCGTTGTTCTGTCACACCAGGAAGCCGAGGTGTTCCCAAACGGGGGGCTTTCACGATGGAAGCGGATATTCCAGCTCCTGCTCTCAATTAAAAGAGTCGCTGACCATAACATCTGCAAGGAGAAGACTGTGCTGCGCTGTTTGTCTACAGAGGTGCATCTGTTGCTGGCTAAAGTGCAACGCAGTTATGCGTCCGTGTAGAAACTCGGTATACATGTGTACCGGCAAGAGGGGTGTTTACTGAGAAATTCAAATACAAAGAGGCAGAGGTGGAAGTAATGGATTACAAATACTCACGTTACTGTAATTAAGTAGATTTTGGGTACTTGTACTTTTAAGAGTATTTTTTCATGTGTGTAATTTTACTCATACTCGAGTAAAATTTACACCATGCAATCTACTTCACTACTTTTAAAATCATAAATCGCCACTGAGTACGGCAATAATTTGCACCTCCAGGTGACCATACTTTCATCCACATCTTTGTAGCCAATAGGGCCGTCTGATCATGACTAATTGGCGCCAATTAATGTAAGACACAACAAAATGTCAACTCCGCTGCAGCAGCAGTAACAGGTTTCTGGAGGTGACATACGTAGACAGCGCAGCAAAGAAGCGGGAAAGAGAAGCGGAGAAGTGGAGCAGAGAAACGGAGCAAAGTAGCCAAAGGGAGACAGAAGACAACACTGTAAACAATGAAAATGATGGCGAAAAGACGGAGGACGAGTCCGAGTGCCCATGGCCGTACCTGGAGGATGTTTTTCATGTACAGAGAGACAAAAGGAGACAGCGTTCAGATGCACTGCAAACTTTGTTTGACCTCTACGATCAAATCAGCTTATAAAACTTCAGAGTCTAATCTGAAGAAACACAGTGCGGTTTTAAAACTGTACTTGTATGATATTGCTTTCTTATTTTTCAAGTTTATTAGTTTAAGATAAGTCTGCAAAGATATTGTCGCTGCCGTAGGTTAGGCTGGGCGTTAGCTAACATGCGCTCGTGGGAGAAATCATTATTTAATTATAATTTTTAGAAATGATTTCTATGCTAGTATGACACTTACCTGCCTGTTGTTTGCAGTGTTTTGGGAAAAGTTGAAACTGTTCTATGCAGGTTCAAAAACGTTTTTGTCATTCTTTTAACAAACAAAATTTCTGCTTTATTTCTACATTTCTTTACAAAACAATTTCCTTTGTGCAATTTTTCTATACATTGTTCATCTGAGAAATGTGGTTTGAACGTAGATATTTTATACAGGTGAATTGAATCAAATGTCTGCTATTGACGACGCAATAAAACATCCAGTAATTAATACTCTGAGCAGTTTTGAGAAGGGTACTTTGCACTTTTACTTAAGTATTTTTTAACACCAGTATTTTTACTTGTTATTGAGTACAATTTAAGCAATTTAACAGTACTTGTACTTGAGTTCAAATCTTAAGTACTCTTTCCACCTCTGCAAAGAGGTGTACCACCACACGCCTAGCAAATATGGTTATCTGAAAGCGTAATTAGTGACACCAAACTGTAACGATAAAGCTTTTATAATTGTAGCGTTTCTGATATACTGATTTTCAAATGAACTTGATGAACATTTAAAGTCTGTGTAATTCATGCAAATTCTTTTCTCGCTATTACAGTTAGCTCTCCAAATTCATACACCATGCTGAGTTAAGTGTAGCAGCAGTGGGTCGGCAGTGCACATCATGATACCACACTAGATTAATCACACAAGTTCAGAGGGGAGAGGAACATCTTTTCATTTACTATCAAGTCAATTTATATTATTTTTAAATTAATTATAATTTCTCAGTCCTATCTGTGTAGATGTGATTTCACTAGATTATTTCTTTAATTTACATTCTAATTCAGAAATGATTCCAATTGCTTATTACTGTGAAACATTTTGGCATGATGGCGCATCGCCTGTTATTATGTATGAACAGCTCTTGATCAACACATGACTGAGTGAACTAATCGTTATAAACTGATTAAGCACTTTGTGTGATAAATGCCTTGTGTGTATCCCATTCTTATATTAGTTTCCGTTTGCTTGAACAAGGGGTTTGTGATGAAACAGTCTTAGCATCCTCTTGAATGCTCAGTCATTGGAAAATAATTTGTGAAGTGTTTTTTATTTCATATGAAAATGTTTCATTTTATGTTCTTAAACTGTGCATGAAGCACAAAAACTCTCAACAAACTTTTGTAATGAAGCACAATTATTCTTGCTATTTTAATCCTTTGCATTTTCTTTTTTACATACATCTTCTAATATTAAACTAACAGTATTTGCTATATAAAAACCTTTGTTGGAGCTAATAATTCAGACTGTTTTAATTCTTTTGAATATACAGTGTTGCTCTATGCATTACAATACTTTGTCATGTATATTTTAAAGATCACTTTCCATTTAGAGATTGCGTCAAGTATAATATAATTATAATATAAAATATAATATAATATAATATGATATAATATATAATAATATAATATAATATATAATCAATATATAATATATAATAATATAATCAAATATAATATAATATAATTCATTTGCAGTGGTCAATGGCAACTTTTGTTTCTACGGTGGGACATGTGCACAGATAATTACAGCTAAACCTCGGCTTGTAGTAGTCATTTTAGGAGGATTTCAGCTCAGTTTAGTTTACATGGCCTCTCATTTCTCTTAGCATTGTTTCTACATTATAAGGACAGAAATCTAACTTGACTTGGTTTTTCCAGAAATATATTTTCCAGTACTTACTTATTTGTATCATCCTTCTTGTTCTGAGAAATTTTGTTTCCAATTGTCTCTTTTCCGGAGATTTCATTCAGACAGATTATCAGGTATTCTTTTTTTAGGTACAACACTATCTTCAACAACTTCAAGCTATCCAGGCCCATCATGACGGTGGTTAATCGTCCACTCTTGTGACCTTTATAAAGGTATAGTTGAGAAGTTCCACTCCTCTTGACGCTCTTCCATCATATCATTATTGTTCAATGCTCCATCGATGATGTTTTCTTAAACAAAGAAGGCTGTATTTTATTTGAAGTCATCATGGTTGAAACTATATGTAAATGTATGTAAATTACAGCCCCAGCAAATATCTTCACATTCCTAAAGGCCAGAACTATTTGCATGGAAGACATACCGTCTGCTGAAGGTTGAAGGTAAATATGCTGAAAGAGAAGAAATTAACTAAAAAGCAACCTGTGGTGCTGCTGGCTTTACAAATCTATAGCTCAGGCATGTAAAACAAGGTAGAATCCATCCTTTCTTCCCATGAAATCTGCATGATGTTTTTGCAAAAAGTTTTTTTTTCCATTTGAATAAACCTTTTAAAAAATATAATAGAAATGACTGTAAAAGATCCAAAATGTTGCACATATAGTAGGTCAATACACAGAAAGTTTTGTAAATTATTAAAATGTGAATACTAACCATAGAAATGTTATTTAATTCATTTTAAATTTTTAAATATTTAATTAATTTTTAAACTTTAGAATGGAGATGATTTATACCTGGTAGAAGAATAGAAGGGAAGTATAAATTAAGTATAAATTGTTAGGAGTACAGAAAGACACGTTTTCAGAGCAGATTGCTCATTGTTGCAGGTAAATTTAGTTCCTTTTCATCCTGCAATCCATCAGCGGAAGCTTCTTGTAAGCTGTATGAATGTTTTTTATTTTATTTTTTTGCAGAACACTTGCATGAAGCACTCTCCAGTGTGCTATCTTAAGTTTTCTCCTGGAAAAGCAGTCTTCGTGGACACATAACGAAATGCTTCCCAACCTCATAAAGAGCAGAAAGGTTTTCATCAACCCCCTCTGTTGGTATCATAGTAGTAATCCAGTAATGTATATTGTGAAATCTACATTATGACAAACTAAAGAAAAATATTCCTTATAGTACAGAAAAATATAGCTAATTTTCATTCTTGTGTCATACCTAGGGTGGCCATATTTTTATTTCCAAAAAAGAGGACACTCGGCCCAGTCCTGAAACACTTTCAGGTTAGTAGTTAAATAACAAACTTCAGATAAGGTTAATCACAATACGAAAATCACTTAAAAATCTCTGTTAATAAATAAAAAATAGAAATAATTACGTTTTCGAATTAGAAAATTTAACAGTAACAATAATAGTTCAATTTGCAAGACATACTGGACAAAAAAAGAAGGAAAACCTGAAATTATATTCTGAGAAATCAATTATTATTTTCTTTTCAACGTAATAATAAAAGTAAAAAGCAGAAGTCTCGAAAAAACAATACAAAAAGGTAAATACTTCAGTCTAGTTTTATTCTTCACTCTTTCCAGTAAAATTATAGATGAACTCTCACTTTACACAGTATTATTATAGTTTCTGTGTTCATGTGAATCTTTCTGTGTTCCACTGAATCTTTGCCACTTTTGTCACACACAGAAACACAGATGCCAGCTTTGTTCGTCTGTAAAGCTAAACATGTGCTTTGACATCTTGTAAAAAGCCGCAGCGCAGTGAACACGGCACTAATCTGGAACAGACTTCCAGACATTTGCAAAACTGCTGAAACACTGAGTTCTTTTAAATCACGGATAAAAACGAATGTGTTTAGAGCTGCCTTTGAGTAATGTTTTCATGTATCATACATTTTATGTATGGTTCTTGCTTTGTTGCTGTTTTTACTTTATATGCTTTGTCTATGTTTTATTGCTATTTTTATTTGATCCCCTAATCATGTAAAGGACCTTGAATTACCTTGGTCTTGAAAGTGTGCTATGCAAAAAAAATTGCCTTGCCTTACAGTCGATTCTTGAAATATTAAATATATTAAAAGAACACGATGTGTTGTGATTTAAATTTCGAAAAAAAACAACAACCCAAAACATAAAATTTCATTTTTAAGTGAGAGAAATCCAAAATGCAAATTGTATAAACTTTTTTTATTTAATCATTTTCATACAAAATTTAATAGTTGTTTACTCCATTGCTATATGTTACAGACAACAATAAAGTAAACCCTTTTCAGGAAATAAATGTTAAAGTGATCATTAAACATGTTTTTAAGTGGGATTGTATGAAGTGCTCATGAGAAATCAATAAAATGTTACATTTTTATAGTAATTGATGCTCAGTTATTCGTTATTAAAATGCTTTCTTTTCTAATCTTGAGCTTAAAAATAAATCCAGGTTTTAGGTAACAATTTAAATCTGTATTTAAGGGCAGAGAAAAGTTTGAAGCATGATCCATTTTCTTTGCATGCTCATTACTGCCACAGCTCTGCACTATACGTTATTTGCCTCTCCTTATCAAAGAGTGAATTATCAAGCATGACAAAAACAGGCATAATTAGACCATCAATCAAGTAAATTAGTTATGGATTATCTTTCTGCAATTTACTCCTTTTTTTGTTGCGTAGGTTCACTGACAAAACCAAAGATTTAAAAACTGAGACATCCCCACTTTGTGTTTCCTTCTTGCTTTATTATACTTTTACATAGATCCATTGAATTCCAGCTTCAGCAATCTGATTTGCCTGATTTGTTTTGAAAAACATACAAAAAAAGCAAGTAACACTGACCTGCAAAGTATCATATTGGAAACATATAATATGTAACACCATTGCTGATTAAGGGCTGGTTCATACAGCAAGATAATAATCCTTATTTCTGAACCGATTCTCTCCTTTCGACAGCCTTCCTCCATGTTAATCTTGAAGGCTATGAAGATATACAATTTTATTATATATTCCTGCCATGTGTGGTGTGTTCAGAGTGCTCTGGTCAACTCTGAAGGACGTTGGTACCACTCTGATTACAAATCGGGGATGTTCAACATGTTGGATTATTTTTGCCCGATATCACAGCATGTGTGGTGTGATTTGAGGACAAACAAGTATGCTACCTGTTGAATAATAGGTGCAGCCAATCAGAAGGCGAGGTGATGGGCAGCAGCCTGCCTTCCTCCTCATCCGCCATTTTTATTTACTCCGAAGTCATGTTTGATTCAATTCAATTCAAAAATACTTTATTGATCCCAGAGGGAAATTAAGTGTTGGTATAGCTCATATAATGAATTCTTTAAGGAGTTGTTGTAGATGATGATGGCTGTGGGCAGGAAGGATTTCCTGTAGCGGTCTGTATTGCAGCGAAACTGAAGAAGCCTCCGACTGAAGACGCTCTGCTGTTGTATGACTGTCTCATGAAGAGGATGCTCAGGGTTGTTCATAATTTTTTTGATTTTATGAAGAATCCTTCTTTTCATTATCATCTCCAGATTTCCCACAGTTGTCCCAAGAACAGAACCAGCCTTCTTTATCAGGTTGTTTAGCCTATTTAAATCCCTGGCTCTGATGCTGCTACCCCAACAGATGATGGGGAAGAGATTACACTCTCCACAACAGACTTGTAGAAGATCTCCAGACATCTTGCTGCAAACCTTGAAGGACCTAAGCTTCCTCAAGAAGTACAGTTTGCTCTGTCCCTTCTTGTAGACGGTTTCACTGTTGCGCCTCCAGTCCAGTCTGTTGTCAAGGTGAACTCTGAGGTATTTATACTCCTCAACCACCTCCACTTCTTCTCCCATGATGGAAACAGTTTTTGACTTATCCCTGTTTCTTCTGAAATCTACAATCATCTCCTTTATTTTGTTCACATTCAAGGTTAGACGATTGTTTCCACACCATGTCACAAAGCGGTCCGTCAGCTCTCTGTATTCAGCTTCTTGTCCATCTCTGATACACCCGACAATTGCAGAGTCATCTGAGTATTTCTGCAGATGACAGGTCTCTGATTTGTACTGGAAGTCTGAGGTGTACAGAGTGAAAAGGAATGGTGAGAGTACGGTCCCCTGTGGTGCTCCTGTGCTGCTGACCACCTGGTTTGACACACAATTCTTCAGTCTCACAAATTGTGGTCTGTTGGTCAGGTAGTTATTGATCCAGGTGATTGTTGAGGGCTCCACCTGTGTCTTCAGGAGTTTCTGACAAAGCAAATCAGGCTGAATTGTGTTAAATGCACTGGAGAAATCAAAGAACATGATCCTCACAGTGCTGCCTGCTTTGTCCAGATGACAGTGGGTTGGTTGAAGTAGGTGGATGATGGCATCTTCAACTCCAACTCCACAGCGATAAGCAAACTGCAGAGGGTCCTGATACGTTCTTGTTTGCTTACTCAGGGGTGCCAACAGGAGTCTCTTCAGGACCATCATGATGTGGGATGTCAGGGCAACGGGTCTATAGTCATTGATGACTGATGGGTGAGTTATTTTGGGTACTGGAACAAGGCAGGATGTCTTCCACAACACTGGAACCTTCTCCTGGGTTAGGCTAAGGTTGAAGAGGTGCTGCAGAATCCCACAGAGCTGCTTAGCACAGGCCTTCAGGACTCTGGGGCTGACACCATCTGGACCTGCAGCCTTGTTCTGGTTCAGTTTTTCCATCTGCCTCTTCACCTGACTTTTGGAGACAGACAAGTGAGAGGGGGAGGCAAAGGAGGTAGCAGCATTTCCTGACTTGGTTGAAGTCAAACTTGTGGAATTAGAAGAGTCCATGGCTGAGGTGAAGGATAAAACATCCGAGGTGTAACAGGAAAGCTGTTGATCAGAGGAGGGTGGGATGTCTGTTTGGCTGGGAACAGGAGAGGGGGATGCTTAGCTAGTTCCTGAACTGAACCTGTTGAAGAATGTGTTCAGTTCATTGGCTCTGTCCAGACTTCCATCTATCCAATCCTTCCTGTCCTTAAAACCTGTGATCTTTCTCATTCCTGACCAAACATCTCTGGTATTGTTCCTCTGTAGTTTGTTCTCCAGCTTCTTCCTGTATGCCCCCTTGCTGTCTCTGATCCTGACCTTAAGTTGCTTCTGTATACTCCTCAGTGATTCCCTGTCTCCCTCCCTGAAGGCTCTTTTTTTCTTGTTTAGCAGTTCCTTCAGGTCACTGGTGATCCAGGGTTTGTTGTTAGGGAAGCATCTCACTGTTCTGGTGGGGATGATGTTGTCCACACAGAAGTTTATATAGTCAGTCACACACTCAGTCATGGGATTGATGTCCTCTCCATGTGCTTGCCAAAGAGTCATCCAGTCTGTGGTTGGAAAACAACCCTGCAGGGCTTCTTCAGCTTCCTGTGACCATTTTCTCACAGTTAGTTTTGTCACAGGTTGCCTCTGAACAAGTGGTTTATATTCTGAACAGAGAAAAACAAGATTATGATCTGATTGTCCCAGAGGAGGTCTTGGTTTGGACATGTATGAATCCTTTAAATTTGCATAAAACAAATCCAAGGTCCTGTTTTCTCTTGTAGAGCAGCTGACAAACTGTTGAAATGTTGGAAGTATAGTAGAGAGCGAGGCATGATTAAAATCACCAGATATTGCTACAAATGCATTGGGGTGCTGTGTCTGTA
Source organism: Valencia hispanica (assembly GCA_963556495.2). NCBI lineage: Eukaryota > Metazoa > Chordata > Actinopteri > Cyprinodontiformes > Valenciidae > Valencia > Valencia hispanica. Next base: position 14,616,667 of record OY747700.1, read on the forward strand.
GCTTAGCAACAACGGAACTGATGACATCACATGCAGTGTCAGCAACGGCTGAAGGTGGAATGTAAACAACTGGCAAAATAACACCGGTGAACTCTCTTTGTAAATAATATGGACGAAAACCTACTGCCAAGAGTTCGACATCTGGGCTGCAGAGACGACACTTCACAGTAACATGTCCTGGATGACACCATCTGTTGTTGACAAGCACTGCTACTCCACCACCTTTTCTTTTTTCTCTCGTCTTCAGATCTCTGTCTGCTCGTACAGTCAGGAAGCCTGGCAGACAGACGTTGGAGTCGGGGATATGATCCAGCAGCCATGTCTCAGTAAAACACATAACACTGCATTCACAGTACTCTGGCTGAGTCCTTGTAAGGGCTTGGAGTTCATCCATCTTGTTAGCCAGTGATCTTACGTTGCCCATTATGATCGATGGAAGAGATGGCTTGAACTTCCTCTTTCTCTGTCTCCTTTTCGCTCCTACTCTGCATCCACGTCTCCTCCTTATCAACTCATCAGGGATTTGTGGCTTCAGTTGAGGTATTATTTCAGCTTTTGCGATGTTAATCAGCTGCTCCTGGCTGTATTTAAAAAGGCTAAACAACTTGATAAAGAAGGCTGGTTCTGTTCTTGGGACAACTGCGGAAAATCTGGAGATGATAATGCAAAGAAGGATTCTTCATAAAATCAAAAAAATTATGGACAACCCTGAGCATCCTCTTCATGAGACAGTCATACAACAGCAGAGCGTCTTCAGTCGGAGGCTTCTTCAGTTTCGCTGCAATACAGACCGCTACAGGAAATCCTTCCTGCCCACAGCCATCATCATCTACAACAACTCCTTAAAGAATTAATTATATGAGCTATATCAACACTTAATTTCCCTCTGGGATCAATAAAGTATTTTTGAATTGAATTTGAATTTGAATTGTAAACCACATTGTTGCCATGGTTACGCATCATAACAAGTTGTCAAAAAGGGAAAAATTTGCAGCAAAAATCCTTCCAGCTTCACAGCACCAAAAACTAGAAAGTATACAGGTCAAAAAAATTTATATAATATAAAATGTATATAAAATTTTATTATATATTCCTGCCATGTGTGGTGTGTTCAGAGTGCTCTGGTCAACTCTGAAAGACGTTGGTACCACTCCGATTACAAATCGGGGATGTTCAACATGTTGGATTCTTTAACCCGATATCACAGCATGTGTGGTGTGTTTTGAGGACAAACAAGTATGCCACTTGTTGAATAATAGGTGCAGCCAATCAGAAGGCGAGGTGATGGGCAGCAGCCTGCCTTCCTCCTCATCCGCCATTTTTATTTACTCCGAAGTCATGTTTGATCTTGTGAAGTTTTGCGAGATTTTACTGTCTGACCTGGAAATGTTCGTGAGTGAAATCTGTTCATGTGTGGTATATCGTCATTGCTGTTTGGCTGCACACCAAACACAGTGGGCCCAAAACTGTTGTGTGTGTGTATATATATATATATATATATATATATATATATATATATATATATATATATATATATATATATATATATATATATATCACAAAAAAAATAAAAAATACAAATGGACAAATAAAAATATAAAAAATATATCACAAAAAAACAAACGTTACATTTTCAACTGTTTTCCTTTTGTTGTAACAGAACTGACAACACTCCTTGTGTGTTTTAAGCATCTTAGTCACAAGTGACATCAAAGTTTTTGTATTTCAGTCAATATCATGGCAAACAATGGACATTGTGATTTTAAAAGGATCGTAATATTTAAAGGCAATCCTTTGCAGTTTTTGTTACTTTGACATGTCCACAATGCTTGAACCAAATACTTTCTTGTCAGTCTTGAGATACTTAAAAATTAAATTGACATACTGTATCAGTGGAGACCCCAACAAAAGAGCTACCAATGTCTGTAGGTGATTTGCACTGAGTCACTTTTGGGCCTACCTGAGTGAGCTCTCAGACAGGTTTCCAGACTCTCTTTGTTAAAGCAAGCAGAAAGCCTGCAGTTCTGACATCTTGAGACGCGGAGCTGTGTAAGAGCAGAGGCAACTGTGTGTATCTCTATCCTCTGTACACACCTAAAAGGAGCTGTTGTTTGAAAAATCATTGCAGAGTGAAAAGAAAGATAAGCGAATAATCAAAAAGCCAGTATGTTGTAGTTTCCTTAGTTTTCTTTGCGGTATGATATTAAACAATACAATGTAATATTATACAATGCAGTGCAATACAATATAATATAAATATGACAGAATGCCATGCGTTGCGCTTTGATTGATTACAATGCAATACGAAGTAATACAATACAGTATTATTTAATGCAATACATCACAATATGATTGATGTGTTGCTAAACAATATGAAATAATTACGGTGGCCCTGAAGTGCAAACCACATCAACAATTCAAAAAGCACTACAACAAATTCAAAACTACAACAACAAATCGAAAAACACTACAACAAATTCAAAAACACTACAACAAATTCAAAATTACAACAACAAATCAAAAAACACTATAACAAATTCAAAAATACTACAACAAATTCAAAAGCACTACAACAAATTCAAAAATACAACAACAAATTCTAAAGCACTACAACAAATTCAAAAGCACTACAACAAATTCAAAAACACTACAACAAATTCAAAAGCACTACAACAAATTCAAAAGCACTACAAAAAATTCAAAAGCACTACAAAAAATTCAAAAGCACTACAACAAATTCAAAAACACTACAACAAATTTAAAACTACAACAACAAATCGAAAAACACTACAAAAAATTCAAAAGCACTACAAAAAATTCAAAAGCACTACAAAAAATTCAAAAGCACTACAACAAATTCAAAAGCACTACAAAAAAATTCAAAAGCACTACAAAAAAAAATTAAAAAAAATTCAAAAGCACTACAAAAAATTCAAAAACACTACAACAAATTTAAAACTACAACAACAAATCGAAAAACACTACAACAAATTCAAAAGCACTACAAAAAATTCAAAAGCACTACAAAAAATTCAAAAGCACTACAACAAATTCATAAACACTACAACAAATTTAAAACTACAACAACAAATCGAAAAACACTACAACAAATTCAAAAGCACTACAACAAATTCCAAAAACACTACAACAAATTCAAAAGCACTACAACAAATTTAAAAGCACTACAACAAATTAAAAAACCTTACAACAAATTCAAAACTTCAACAACAAATCGGAAAACACTACAACAAATCGAGAAACACTACAACAAATTGAAAACTGCAACAACAAATTAAAAACCACTACAACAAATCGAAAAACACTCCAACAAATTCAAAAACACTACAACATTAACAAACCGGAAGAGGTAGAGACCACTGTGTCCAACATGAGGCATCACTGATTGGATGATGGAGCTGCTCACCTTTTCAAACGGAAGTTAGCTGTGTCCAAATTCAGGGGCTGCATCCTTTGAAGGACCCATCCTCCTCGGTCTACAGAGGACGGGTCCTTCATAGACCGGGTAGACCGGATGTTACGTAACAGTTGTGAATTTGGATGGTCTAGCCTTCAAATTAATTCCCGCCCCTACCTCAGTGAATGTCCTGTCGCCTAGCAACGGTGACAACGCTACACACAAGCTGGTAAAAATGGAGCAAGAAATCTTCCCGAGTTTTTTTCCTAATGACTTTTTTACCGTTTGCGGCATGTTTTATATCTCTGGCTGAGAGGTAATCATATCCAGGTAAAGTTCTTTTATTTACTTCTACAGAATTACAAGTTAATTTCAGCTAGCTTCATGGATATGTACTGAATGACTGGTGGTCAAATGTACACACTTATATACTATATTATAACATATTTCTAGTATTCAGTTGATTTTAAAAATTCTGTGTGCAGAAATTGGATATGTATGTATATATGTATATATATATATATATATATATATATATATATATATATATATATAAATTCTTTATTTTTTCTTTCAAGGTTCAAGGTGTCTTTATTATCACCAAAGGGGCAATTCTCTAAGCAGTCGACAGTGAACATAGAACATATAACAAGAGCAAAAACAAGCAAAAGACAACAATAACAGTCATTAAGAATGTAAGTTTACAGGGAGGCATAAGTAGGTTAATTGCACATGGAATGTGTGACTTTTTATATCTGTTGGTTCTGTAATGTTGCGTAGGTGGCCCCTGGGAATGAGCTAGAGGAAGATGTAGCAGAGGATGAGGCTGGTTTGGAGAAATCAGCGTTGCTCTCTGGTGGGACAAACTGTCTTCTGAACGCGTCTTAGTGATGTGGCAGCCGTTGATTGAGTCCGCCCTAGACGACGCAGTGGACAGTACGAAGAAGCTACCCTAAGCTCTCGCTGCAGACCAACCTGCATGATGTCACGATGTCACCACCACCAGGGCAGATGTTGTGGAGAAGAGCTTATGACCTGCAATGGTGTCGAAAACATAAAAATGTTATAAGTTATTATTGCACTGGTTGTTTAAAAAAATCTATTCAGTTTTTTATTCAGAAAGTAGCAAGACATCACCAGCTTAAAACCCCCCCCGATATATTCAGATTAAAAAATACTTCATTGATCCCCTATATATGCATTCATTTTAGTAGATCCTCTCCTGTCTTTCCCCCTGTTTTTATTGAAAATGAAGCTGTACAACAGGTGCAGCAGTACAAATACTTGGGCACTGTCATGGACTGCAAACTGAGCTTCGAACTTCAGGTTGATGCTGTCTGTAAGAAAGCCCACTAGCTCATGCACTTTTATCGAAAACTTCGCTGTTTTAAGGTAGACACATCTTTTATGAGAATCTTTTACTACTGTTTTACTTTCTCTTTTATTTGTTGGCATGTGTCACTTCCGGTGAAACAGAAGAACCGGCTAAGGAATATTGTTAAGGTCTGTAGTAAAATAGCTGGTACTACTTTTCATGACCTTGATGAGCTATATAGAGCCAGATCAGTTAAGAAGGCAAAAAGCACCTCAAAGACCCCGCTCACCCACTCTGGGAGGAATTTATGTTACTGCCATCAGGACGCAGTTACAATGTGCCGAAATACAGAACCAACAGATATAAAAAGTCACTCATTCCATGTGCAATTAACCTACTTATGCCTCCCTGTAAACTTACATTCTTAATGACTGTTATTGTTGTCTTTTGCTTGTTTTTGCTCTTGTTATATGTTCTATGTTCACTGTCGACTGCTTAGAGAATTGCCCCTTTGGGGATAATAAAGACACCTTGAGCCTTGAAAGAAAAAATGAAGAATTTATATATATATATACATATCCAATTTCACACAGAATTTTTAAAATCAACTGAATACCTGTAGAAGTAAATAAAAGAACTTTACCTGAATATGATTACCTCTCAGCCAGAGATATAAAACATGCTGCAAACGGTAAAACTGCTGTATTATGTAGAATTTTAAAAAGTCATTAGAAAAAAAACTCGGGAAGATTTCTCGCTCCATTTTTACCAGCTTGTGTGTAGCGTTGTCACCGTTGCTAGGCGACAGGACATTCACTGAGGTAGGGCCGGGAATTAATTTGAAGGCTAGACCGTCCAAATTCACAGCTGTTAACATCCGGTCTACCCGGTCTATGAAGGACCCGTCCTCTGTAGACCGAGGAGGATGGGTCCTTCAAAGGATGCAGCCCCTGAATTTGGACACAGCTAACTTCCGTTTGAAAAGGTGAGCGGCTCCATCATCCAATCAGTGATGCCTCATGTTGGACACAGTGGTCTCTACCTCTTCGGGTTTGTTAATGTTGTAGTGTTTTTGAATTTGTTGTAGTGTCTTTCAATTTGTTGTTGCAGTTTTGAATTTGTTGTAGTGTTTTTCGATTTGTCGTAGTATTTTTCGAATTGTTGTAGTGGTTTTGAATTTGTTGTAGTGTTTTCCGATTTGTTGTTATATTTTTCGATTTGTTGTTGAAGTTTTGAATTTGTTGTAGTGTTTTTGAATTTGTTGTAGTGTTTTTGAATTTGTTGTAGTGCTTTTGAATTTGTTGTAGTGTTTTACAATATGATGCAGTGTAATTTGGTAAACTATGCAATGCAATACAACAGTACAAACAATACAATGTGTTACACTTTGATATAGAATGATAAAAAAGAGGTACAATACGATACAGTACAATATAAAAGAATAATGTACAATATAATACAAAGCAGTACCAAACGATGCCATATGATACACAGTCAACTATGATACACTGTGTTACTCTGTCATGATAAGGTACAATCAGTGCAATGCAGTGGGAAACACTGCAATATGATACCATATGAAAATATGTTTATTTGTTCTTATGAAAATAAGAAAGACCTGCGCTTTACACTGATGGCAGACCCAGGTGGGACATTCACTGTTACTCACTGACACTTTTCCTGGACAGAATTTTAATGTTTATTCCATCTTTGGAAATATAAAGCACATGTTATGGGGAATTTCTGCTAGTCACAGAAATGCCTCGAATCAGTGTAGTAATTAAATGGACCCAAAATTTGTGATATGACTATGTTCAAGATTAATAATACATGATTGGACAAATAAAGACAATAGGATATTTCCAGGATCAACTATCATGATGTTTTAATAGGTTGAGGTTTCTTCCAAGCTGAAAGACCACGCTGATCTTTCTGTGCAGCCCGGAGGGAGCTAAGGTCAAAGATATCATATACAAAGCACCACACTTGAAAAGAGCTCTGTATTCTTGTTTTCTAAGGTGTCAAAACCCGCTGTTGTGTCTGTGATGTCTCAGAGAAACACACAAAGTATCCTTTGTTGTCAGAGCTCTAAAGCACCAGCCTTGACAATATTGACCAATGAAAGGAAATAAATCTTTTAGAATACATTTCTTTATTTCCTCATTAGAATTTAAAGCTTAACTGGCAGAAAGTCCCAAAAGATACATGAGTGATACTTCAGACCAGTTTAAAGCATACTGTTTTTAAATTTTGATAATCCCACTGTGGTGAACAAAGTACAACCTAACATTTACTTGTCTGTTCCGAGATCTTAATTTGAGAAAAATAGCAGTGCAAAATCAGATTGTTTGCTTTAACAACAGTGACATTTAAAATGGCCACAGTGCAAATTCTTTCACATAAAACCTGCTAATGACAAAGTCTGATGACACTCAAGGAAAAATAAAAATTTATGTCAGACTTTCCTGTCAGTGCGAATTTCATTGTGTGACCTATATTTTGTGTTTTCCCCTGCATTCATTGTATCATGTAGTAATTGTGGAGTAAAGTCTCTGCAGTATTTGCTGCCCTGTGTTCCAGTTGTATGTGTGTGTTTGTGAAGGAGCATGCAGGGAAGGCTCATGCTGAGGATATCTGTCACTCCACTACTCCAAAGAGCTTATCACAGAGGGAACACTTTATGCCTCAGCAGTTATATGAATTTGGATTCTTTCTGTGCAGCATGTCTGTGTAATACAGATTTTTAAAGGATGATACTGGTGGTCTTAAGGTTCAACCTTACAGTGCCCAGCAAAAGTATTCCTACCCACTAAACATTTGAACTTTTAGTCATGCTACAAACACAAGCTTGAAAGTATTTTATTATGACTTTATGTGAAAGACTAACTCAAACGACTGCATAATGGTGTACTGAAAGGAAAAAGATGCAGTGTGATGCAAAAATATTGTCCCCCTTTACAGTTTTTTTTTTATTTCAGACAGAAATAGGCTGAATACAAAAATATCATTCATTTTGTCATCTTTCCAGCATGTTTAGTCAATTTAGCCACATTGCTTGAGTTTTTAACATCCGCATCCTTGGATTTATGTCCAGACTTTAAGGAGGTACAACCCGTTGCTTTTTTCATACCAATTCATTAGTGGATTTGCTGGCATGCTTTTGATTGTTGTCCTTCTGCATAACACAAGTACATTCAAGCCTAAGTTCACAAATTAGGGCAAGTCATCCAAGTCTCCAAGAAGCAAGGCGTCTTCATACTACTACCATATTTGATTGTATGTATACAGTTCCTTTTCTTTTTGGAATTGCTCAATAGTTTTATGCCAGATGTAACAGGATGCAAACATTTTAGGAAGTTCAAATTTGGTTTGGTCAGTCAACAGAATATTTTTTTCCAAAGTCCACCTTAAAACTCTCCCATGTATGCAATTTTTGCTTACTCTCTCTCTCTTAATGTTGTATCATGACGACTGACCTTAACTAGGACAACTGAGGGTACAGTGCTTTAGCCACAAAAGTAGCCAGTAGATTTTTGGGTACTTTTGAGACCTCCTGGATGAGTAGTTGAGGTGCACCTGGAGTAACTTTGGTAGGAGGCCATTTCTGAGAAGGTTCCATGTTTTTGCCATTAAAGGGTAATGCTTTACGGTTTTTTTGCTAGAGTACCACATTTTAAACCCTTTTCATACACAGATGTTTGTCTTCGTTTCTCATCTACTGTATTCTTGAATGTCTTTAGACTGGAGGATGAGATGTTGCTTTTTTGAGATTTTTGAACTTACAAAACATTGTCAGACATGTTTTATTTAGGTGATTCCTTTATCTTACAGGTTAGGCGGTAATCAGCCCTGGGTCTGTGAAACTGACCCAATAACAGGTGATTAATGAAAGTTAATTCATGATTTAACAACAGTGGATATCATTTTTTCACATGGGTCAGATCGGTGAAGTTAGATTTGAAATTATATATGTATTTGGAAACTACTGCTTGCATTTGATCAAGCTATCTTTGAGTGGTAATTTGGTTGATAATATGAAACAATTAGGTGTAACAAAAAACAAAAGAATTCTGTAAAGGGGGAAATACTTTGTCAGCACATTGTACGCATTACTTTGTATTAGTTTATCAAATACAAGTTGTGTAAGTTATTATATTGTTGTATGATGACAAAATGGAGACAGTTCAAGCAGTATGAACACTTTTGCAAAATACTCTAGTCCATTAAGATATGAAATATCAGATGGAAACTGGTTAAATATAAAAATATGAATGTTTTTTATATTAATCTTCCACTGTTTGCAGTGAAAGGAAATGGATAACAAAATTATCTCAAACTGCACTATTGTGTGTATTAAACAAGTTAAAACTTTTGAAACAACTTATTACTCTAATTACTGAACTAAATAATTCTTCATTTTTCTACTCTCGGTGAAACTGTGCCACAGCTATGGATGAAAGGTTTTCTATGTGTTGGTTCAGTGTTCTCACAGTAGGCATTAATGTCAAACACACGATGAAGCAGATGGCAAAATAGTGCCTCGAGTAAAAGTCCTTTAAAGGCATCTGTTAATTGTTTTTGAAGATGAACAAAAGTTAATGCATTATGAAGACAGTTATCAGACATAAGTCTTCCCGTTTGATTTTAGTATCAGATTAGGTGCTATACTTTCTGATCAATATTAAAATTACATGTTGTCCTGTAAAGCAGATATAGACTGTTGCTTTTGTGTTTGGATCCTTTTTTTCTGCAGAACAAGACATTTCCAGGAAATAGTAGCTCCTACAGCTGCTCAGTTTTTTTTTTGTTCCCTTATAAATTTATTCAGAAGCCATAAACCATTGAAGAGTAGATTATGTTCTAACCAGAAATAACTAGATTGTTTCTTTTGAGATATTGAAGACTTTTAATTTCAATAATCTCCAACTGGGTTTAATAAATTACCTTGACCATAGCTTAGCAACTATAAAAAGCAACATGAAAAAATATTAACTGGAATTAGGATCTGTATGAACATTTAAAAAAGAAATTCAAGACATTATTATGGTTTCATTAAGGTTTATTGCAAAAATTCTGTTTCTTGGCTGTATTATCTTAGATTTAGCCACCAAAAAGGTTGACATTAGATATACAGTGCCTTGCAATTATATTAAAAACCGTTAAACTATTTCACAATTTGTCACTTTACAACAGAAAACCTCAATGTATTATAATGGGATATTAAGTATTGCCCCCCCCCCCCCCCCCCAAGAGTCAATACTTTATAGAACCATGTTTTGTTTTATGCACTTCTGCGTGTTCATCTGTCACTTGAAATCCCACAAATATACACCGAAGTTTGTTATTTTAAGGTGAGAACATGAAAAAAGTCAAAGGAAATATTTTAGGCATTGTAAAATTTCACATAATCCTATTGCAGAAGGTGAAACGTCTGGTTTATAAAACTTTTCATGTTTCTTATGTTTCAGGTTCTTCATTGACATGTCTCTCAGTTTTCATTCATTTTTTAAAATTCTTTTACAATTCGCTTTTTTCTGCCTTTAGGTACATTCCAGATAAAATACTAAACTAATCATGTACGCATTAAGCAGTCAACAGTTTGCCAATAAACATCAAATGCACATATCAGACATGGTGAATGATTCTGACTCTCAAGTTCAGTTTCAAGAAATGTCAGATTTTATATATGTCAGTGCAGAGGCAACACTTATGCATGATAGATGTTAGGCAAATAAAATAAAATAAATGTCAAATTTCATCTTGACATTCTTATCCACCCCCCCCACGCTGTTTAAATTCATTACCTGCCTCACATTGATTTGCCCTCTGTGTGCCCCGGCGATCCCCATCCTAATTCGCTGAGAAAGATATTCAGTCATTGCCCTTTTTAACAGCCCAAAGTTTCCCGACAAACTTCACGGTAATAACCAATCAGCCTCAGAGTCTGCTGTTGTGTTGTTGCCTGGAATTTATTTGTCCTCCTATAAATTATTCAGTATTTTGCATCGACTAACTGCCATACCTTTAAGGTTGTGGATCCAAGACCTTGGCACACCTTGCATGTTAATATGGCCAAACACACAAGGTGAGAGACAAATCAAAAATGACCAGGGTTTTACTTGAATTTTTCTTACAGGAACAACTTCTCCCATGCCTCATCATTGTTTACCATTTTTATTGAATAGTAGAGCTTTATGTATATATATATATATATATATATATATATATATATATATATATATATATATATATATATATATATATATATATATATATATATATATATTAGCCTGTACTGTAAACCGCCTGCTAAGCCTGTTGCTATCTAAATGATGCAGCAACAGCTTGTTGGGCTGAGCATCAGATTATTGCACAGTGGAGCCCTCCTTTGTTGTCTGGCCAACATAGTGTGAGGTACTGTGGTCTGTCACCATCAGAATGTCAATGCAGATCCCCAGTCCATCTGTCTATAGACATCTACTGTGAGGGCACATCCCATCCCCTCCGACACCCAGCGCAATTACAAGTGCCTGGCAGCGTTACACAGCTTGTAGCTAAGCTAATACAAGCTCTCAGTGAACATTGCTGCTCACATTCCATCTCAATATTAGTCAGGAAATTAAGCTGAACCCATGCATGACACCGTATTGTTGTTGAGGGCACTCCAGATAACCATCACCACTCTAATCATCACTACAATTTTCTTTTTTCTTTAAAAAGGGTCAAGACCACTTTAGTTGGTAAAGCAACTCAAGGGAGAGGTGTCAGAAATAGACTTGAAAATACAATTTATGCTCAATAAAGTCAATGAAAAGCAATGGAAGCTGTGTCTGTGTTATAATTGAAATATAGCTTGACTTTGGAAAAAAAGTATTAACTAAAATATACATCTTTTATCGTATGCTTTTCCACTTGGAGGTTTAAAAAATGTAAAGTTTGAGGGATGTGCCATTTACTGACTTTCTGTCAGCTGACAAAATAAGGCCTTCAAACATTCAGATATTGAAATGGGTATTTCCTGCCGTGGCTGTGGCTAAGGTGAGGTTGTATTTTTCTGGTAAAGTGATGCAAAGACCTGCTGATCAATGGCTAATAAGTGCCTTAGGGAAAAACATATATTTTTTACAGCTTTTAGTAGAAAAATACTGATAAGATCCTCAGTCTTCAGTTTGTCAGTTATAATTCTAAATGCGATAAAGGAAAGAGAGGTGATGAGGTATCAAATGTGCAAGGAAATAACATTTTGTTGCCTTTCCATGGAGTTGCACCTTACACCTGATACACAGCTCTTGATATAACTCTGTGTTCAAGGAAATTACTTTCTAAAGAATCAAATTTGGCATAGTGATAGGTAAGTTAATTGGGCTGTTTTTGTCATCTGTTATTATTTTAGGTACTGTACCTAAATAATCGGTTAATTCAGATAATAAAACGTTACAATATTTCTTGCAGAAGTGAAGTTTGTCTGGTTGCATTCAGCACAACGTTTGAATAATGTTTTAGCAGCATTTTGTGTACCCTGAAGTGAACAAAAGGTGATAGATAAAGTATGAGTATTTGAAAAAAACAGTCCAGTTCATGTCTAATTCTAAAAAAATATACGGTACCTAATCAAATATATCAAATCCATTACAAAACCTTACAGTCACATAGGTTAAAATACAATTAAATACAATCCAATTTTGCCGTTATTATAATACAGTACAGTCAGATAGGGCTGGACGATATAGAAAAAGAGCATATCGATAAAAAGAAAAGTCATATTGATCGATATCGATAATTACGAATAACTATAAAAAAAAGTTTTATTTTAAGTGCAGCCCTGGCAATTTTATGCTAGTCTTTAATGAACTAATCTTAATAAAGTACACACAAAAGTGAAATGTAAGTCACCCCGTTATTCAAACACCTTTTTTACATAACTGAAAGTTTGTAAGACACAAAAACAAATCAAGTTGGGAGACCAGAGTGACATTAGTAAATAGTGACAAACATAAAGAAGAGACTAATGTTATTAACCATTATGTTATCAATTAAAAATATTTTATTATGTTATTAATTCAAATTATAGGCTTATCTTGATGCTTTTTTATTCCTTTACAATTTTTTTACAACACTTTATTATATTAATGGCTCAGACATTTGGTTTAGTTTGTGTGCAAACACTGGGCCAGTAAAACTGATTCTAATTCAGTACAGCTATTGAAACTAAAGCTAACAAGCTACTCACCGATGGCTGACCATAACACTGGAGCCAAGCCCAGTAATTGAGTACTGTCGCCAGCAGGTCTTCCCTCCTTTTTTTGTATTTTTGAAAGCATTTTCGCTTCTGAGAACATGGTGGAGTACAGGGTGGACATTTTTAAAGCCACAGGTTTGTTAGCTGGGCGGTGTGTTATGCCTGTCACTGTGCAAACGTGAGAGCAGTACTGTTTTGCAGTGGGGTGGTGGTCCTGCTTAGGTGCCACGACAACGATGCTTATTGTTGTATTTCCTGCATTTTATTCTGTTCAGTTTTGTTACATATAGTTTCAATGTGCTTCCTGTATTGGTTCAAAATGTACTGTAATGACTGTAAGTAATGACTGTAGTATTAAGCTACCCGATAGGCTGTGATGAAAAAGGAAGGGAAAGTTGATTTTGTTGAACTTTTATTTACCTTTTTTTTATCGTACTACATGTCTATCGATCAATATATATTGTTATTGAATTATTGTCCAACCCTACAGTCAGGTTTAGTTAACAATATAATGCTGATTGGTAGAAAGTTATCAAGCTAAGAAAGCCCAGTTTGTTGCATTCAGTCATTTACTTTGCACTAAGTCCTCATCCTGAGATATTGGAAGGGAATGACTCTTATGATAAATATAATATAATATAATATAATATAATATCATATCATATCATATCATATCATATCATATCATATCATATCATATCATATCATATCATATCATATCATATCATATCATATTGAAATGACAAAAGTAAAATTTGTAATGGTTTTTGGCCACCACCAAAGTTCGAGACTGGTACAAGCCCCAATACACTGACTGGTTAAACATGGACTAATATATTCTACACAGATTACAGGTAAAACAGAGTTTATTGTGTGGAATTGTCTCAATCTAAAGAAGGCTATACTATGTACCATCATGTGAACCCAATGTGTCAAAACACCAATTTTGCCATTTTAGAGAACTTTTAGAAAACATATCAAGACATGGCAGTCCACCTATATAAGGAGAGCATTAATCAAACAACTAAGAGGCCCGTGGTAGCCCTGGAGAAGCTACATAGCTGAAACTCAGTTTCTAGCAAGACAATGACCCTCTTCATATTAAACCAGAGTTTATGGTATGCAATCTTTTTTTGGTAAAGATTTGGAATCCATACAACCTTTTCCTTCTGGTTCACAATTATGCACTACTTTCTGTTGATTTATCACACAAAATCCTAATACACTAAATGGAGTTTGTGATTTTACATGACAAAATGTAAATACATTAAAGAGGTGTGAATTGTTTTGCACTGTAATTTACAAGATGTACCAGAAAAGGTAGATAAAAATCCTAATCAGTTCCCACTACAAAAATAGCTCTTACATTTTAAAATATTTTTGAACCTGATACTCTAAGGAAGGAATGATGTAAATCTTAAAAAAACTTTAACTTGTATATGTTAAATTTATTTGGCAGAAAGAGGACACACAGCATAAAATAAAATTAGCTTTCCATATGATGCAAGAGAGGGGAAACTACCTAAACAAACTAACCTTGACAATTTCAGTGCTATTTAGTAAAATTATATATCAACTTTTGGACATTTAGAAAAAAAAAATAATAATCACATGTCTAAACCTAACGCATGCAAAGTTGATTGCAAAAATAATATTCTATCAGTTTTAATCGCTACTAAAAACAGATTTTAAAGCTGCAGCTGTAACATTTTAGATTTGTCTTTTCAGTGACCATCACTGTTGACTCTTAAATCTTTGCTGTCAGTTCTTGTATCCCCGATGAGCTTTGTTATCTAACCAGCCTCTGTTTGTGTGTTCTTACATTAGCATCTATTTTCTTTAAACCTGCTCTCACAGGTTAGTGCTGATGTTGTAGCTGCAAGCAAGTCATCTTTTTTTCATAGAAATTTATTCCTGCAGGGGTGTGCTGGTCCCACACGCTCAAACCTCACTCTCTTCATACTGCAGATTCAAAGTACAACAACTCATGTGAACTTCCCATAGCGCTGATCACTGAGCAGTTGCTCTGGAGTGGATGAAGGTTACGTGGTTTGCTCAGAGGCAGCCTTAAGGTAATCATGAAGCAGATTTTCCCAGATGGTAAAGAAAATTCCCAGACTGGATTTAAATGGCTTACCTTCTATTCACAAGTCTTTGTTAGCTTACTGATTTATGTGTACAGACAACTTCAAGAAAAGCTGGGAAGCTTTAGCCATTTTGTTTCAACCATCCCTAAACAAGCACCAGCAAAAAGACTGTCTCTTCAGTTTTCAAATGTATTGTTTCTTGGAGAATTTATAAAAGTGTATAATTTTGTGGCAAAAACAGAGGCAAAGAAAGACAGCATAGAAATATTTTATAGGACATGCAAACCCTCTCTGATCTATGCAGCTCCTCCAGCGATACCATGGGCTTCTCGGCTGCTTTTCTAATGCTCTGCCTGCGCTGCTTGTTTGTTTAGGTGGATGATCATATCCCGGCAGCTTTGCAGTTGTGCCATAATCCTTCCATTTGTGGGTGCTGCATTAAACAGTGCTCTATAACATGTTTTCTATCAGACTTCTCAAAAGAACAGCCTATGTATACTGAAAATAAATGACACAGTTGGATTCTTTTTACCGATTACGTCACTTCTGAAGACAACTGGTTGCACTGCATTTTTTATGGGTATCAGCGTAATGGTGGCTGAAATAAAAAGGCTGTCACAGTTTTCAGATTTTTATTTGTAAGAAATTTTGAAAGCCATGTATCGATTTCCTTGCACTTCACAATAATGCCGTAATTTGTGTTGGTCAGTCACATAAAACCCTAAGAAACGTTACAGAGATTATAAAGAAGTAGATGTGAATAAGTTCAGGGGGTTTAAATGCATGTTCAAGGCATTTCTCCAAATAGAATGTGCTAGCAGTTAGGATGTGCAGTTGCATGATTTGCATTGTCAACTTGGTAAATGTATTAAATAAGATAATCAACATTTCTAAATAATCACTCAATGACACAAGAATGGGGCAAAGAAATACACTTAAGGAGCTGTCAGAAAGGATGAGAGAATTATCAGCCCAGTCTAATCTCCCTCCTTCAGTCATTACGCATCAGTATGTTGAGTGTCTGCGTCCTCTTGCACAGCTCATGTTGAAATCACTTAAATTCAATCACTCTTTGCCAGTTTGGATGTAAGAAGCCTTATAACAGACAATTATGCTGTAAAATGTGACATTTTCAACAACGAGGAAAATTGCAGCTATGTCCGACCAGCGGGCCTGAATAGTTGAATGTGAAAATGTATAAACAATCTGGAGAACTTGAGAAACTAAATACAATACTTCTTTTGCAAGTACAGCACTTATCTCAACATACTTAACCTTAAAAGCTTAATGGATTCAGACCTGCTAAATCACTGCTATTTATTTTGCTTTCAGTAGGTTCATTCTGTTCTTTGTGCTGTACTAGATGTGAGCTCAGGAATTTGTGCAATAAAACAACAAAGTTTGTTTGAAGAAGCACTCAAAATCTTCAAAGGAAGGGCAGGTTTTGAACAAATGAGACAGGGAATTATCTATAGGCGGTTTCTAGCTGAATAGTTTTTTTTTTCTCCAACCACCAGCTACCTTTGTTTTCAACAATATAAGTAATTAACAGTATAGGATGCCATGACTTGATGACGGTATCAACTTTTAATTTGATGAGCTGTAAAGTCAAGGCAAACATGTTTATATGAATGAAATAATTAATATAAAAGGCATTTAAAAGTGCTTTACCCAAAATAAATAAAGTTCAAGAAAAACATTTGGTCTTTATGGGAAAGCTTCAGTAAACAGTCCTGATTGAAATGAATAAACGCTTTCTGCAAATTTGAGGTTTTTGGGGAGTTAGTTACAGAACTAAATGGCACCTCCACTTGTTCAGTTCTGCTCCTGGGAACACTGATTGAACATGTCTCTGAGGACCTGAGTGGTCTAGATGGTTCATACTGGACAAGTGATTCTGAGATGTATTTTGGCCCAAGGCCAATCAGTGCCTATTAAAAAAAGATTTTATATAAACAGGGAGCCAATGCAGTGATGTCAGAACTGCTTAAATATGATCTTTTTCTGGTGGATTGTGGCACCAGCTTTGTAGAGTAACTGTAGCTAATTTTTAAATAGACCAGCAAAGTCAAAGTTACAATAATCTAAGCAAATGAAAATGAAAGCGTGCACCAGTTTACGCCAAAGTTCATATAACAACATCCAGGATTTTGGGATGCTCTGTAGTTTTAGTCTCATTGAGTCCATCTACGTGCTCATCTTTAACCTTGCATTTAGGGACAAAAGAATTACCTCTTTAAACTAAATCTTTTTAAAAGGCATAGTTAAAAAATCAAAATCAAAATTAGAACACTGAACAACAAAAGCACAAAGGAATCCAAAACAAGGAGGGTATTAGAACAAGGAACATATTGTGATGGGTGATTTCTGGAGTGGGAACAGGTGAGACTGATAAGCTGAATGTGGAACAGCTTTGAGGGAGCATTTACTGAGGGAGAACATTAGGATTAGATAAACAATTACCAGACTGCACAAGTTTAAAGTAACACAAGATACAGACTAAACATGGCAAAGCAACTCAGGAACAGGTGTTAAAGGGATACTGAAAGTAGCTAACTTTAGACCTTTTTCTTTCAGTAATACCTTCCGCACCTAAGAGTGGGGTGGGCTAATAAAGGTGTATATTAGTTATTTGCATATTAATTTTTCTGTACTCCATATTTATTTGGTTTCTGGATTCTAATCTAGTAAGGGTCTATTCCCCTTTTGGCAACAAATACAGGTTTACAGTATTGATTAGGAAGTCATTGACTCAGGCTGAAATTTAGGTGTAGCTATGGACTCAGACCTGAACCTCCAGGGTCACATAAAGGCAAATATAAGGTCAGCCTTCTATCACCTGAAGAACATTTCCAGGATTAAAGGACTGATGTTGCAACAGGACCTCGAAAAACCCATCCATGCATTTATCTTTAGTCGGATTGATTATTGCAACAGCTTCTTCACAGGTCTGCCTAAAAAGTCAATCAGACAGCTGCAGCTGATCCAGAACGCAGCTGCTCGTGTCTTCACTACAACCAGAAAAATAGAGCACATCACCCCAGTTCTAAAGTCCTTACACTGGCTCCCTGTAGCTCAGAGAATAGACTTCAAAATAATTTTACTATTTTTTAAATCGTTGAATGTCTTAGCACCAAAACATGTTGAAGACCTACTCTTACTATACCAACCCCCCAGACCACTCAGGTGCTCGAATTCCAGTCTACCCAGCATTCCTAGAATCAGAACCAAACTTGGAGAAACAGCTTTCAGTTTCTATGGTCCTCTAATCTGGAACAAACTTCCAGAAAAGTGCAAAGCTGCTGAAACACTGAGTTCTTTTTAATCACGGCTAAAAACGTATCTTTTAGAGCTGCCTTTGAGTAAAGTTTTCATGTATCATATGTTTTGTGTGTGCTTCTTGCTTTATTGCTGTTTTTACTTCATATGCTTTTTCTGTGTTTAACTACTTTTTTATTTTATCCCCTAATCATGTAAAGCACCTTGAATTATCTTGTTGTTGAACGTGTGCTATGCAAATAAAATTGCCTTGCCTTGCCTTTTTATGACAACAGCATGGATGAAACTCTTGTGTTTGTTGTAGAGACTTTGAAGATGCCACCCCAGATCCAAGTTTCTACAGTCAAGCTTCCTCACTCAACTTTTTTTTATGCACCCATTCAGCTGTCAGATAATTGCTTAGTAAACAGCACGCTAATGAACAAGCTATTTTTTTCTTCAATTTGTCATGCTTCTTTCCGGTCAAAGTCAACTGAACTGTCAGGAACCTATGAGCTCATTTCCATATTGTTTGCAGTTGTATAATGACTCAAAATTAGCTTCTAATTAAATCCAAGGAATTCACACTTGAGTGCAGACAAGCATGTTTGTCTTTGTGTTTCAATGTACACACTTTTGTGTATTTGTGTGTACAGTGTGGCTCCATCTACCGAACTTCATTTTGTTGTTCTGCAAAGTAGAGGAAGAGAATAATAGGTAATAAACTGTAGCAAAAATGAGTCATCCAGGATACAGTTTGCTTTAAGTAAAAGTTAATGGCGTTTTGCTGAAACTGTAAAAATACAGAAATATATTTTTTACACATTTTTATCAATATGTTTGTTTTGTGTCTTTCAAACTGTGATGTGATTTTTATGGATTTTTACAAAGTGTATGGTCAAAACTGCTCATTGGTTTGTTTTCAGAAACTCTAGTTTGACACAAAAATATTGTAGGGCGCTTTTAGTTGCATTGATTCTGGAAGCCATGTTTCTACACCCCTGGCATTTAAAATGTGCTATGCTTCCACTTTGTCTTATCCTGCCTGCTCCTGCATGGTGCCTGGTCTGAAAAATCACTTATCAATAACTTCTCTCTGGTGGCACATGTAATCAATCAAGCAGCAACCTACAAAAGCAAAAGATTTAAGTGTATTTCGTTTTCCATACAATATGTTCGCTTTTGTTGTTATTTAACTGAGTTTTGTTTCTTCCTTTTTCTTCTTGATTTAAATAGCTATGCTGAGGTGTAGTAACTACACTGTAAGATCATCAAGGTAATTTGCTAATTTACAGCACAGTCCCGTAAGCTATATACATGCAATGGTACTCTATGAAGGCAGATGGTTTTGCGTCTATCTGGTCGTTAAAGCACACATTCTCCTTGCTGATCAGTTATTTAAATTTGCATTTAAATGTGTTTGACCTTGAGACGTTGCACACGCTGCCTACTCTTTGTTGCTTCACACCTTTAATTGGCTAATTATTTTGGGTTTTGTGCTCTGCCTGGTTCATTATAATTTGTGTGTGTGTGAGTGTGTTTTCTTTATAGTGTGTTGTTGGCAAGAGGTGATTAGGCAGGAGATTTGTAAGTGTTGGTTTTTCTCTTCAAATTTTTTATTAGCGTTATCCTAAATTTTCCTGAAATTTATGCTCAAACCAAACAATCTTGGCCTTGTTTACCGCCTTAGTTAGAGGATAAACAAAATCAGAATAGCCACCTTGCTGTCAGATTTGTTGCCAAGTCAGTTATTCTCTCAATTAGTTTCCCCTAGGAGTCCCAGTGGAGGAGTTGATGCAGTAGATCGACTGATCACGGCACAAAAAGCATGCAAGTGGAAGTAAATATGTGAGGTGAGCCTGGAAATGCTGGTTTACATGAAAAGAGTGACACATATGTTTAAGCATTGGGATGACCTTTTAAAGGTTTTAATTCAATTCAATTCAATTCAGTTTATTTATATAGCGCCAATTCACAAGAGATGTCATCTCAAGGCACTTAACAAGAAGTCATTTCAATACATTTATACGATCAAACTTGACTATCTAGAGGAAGTAAAAGTCGTAACAAGGTTTCCGTAGGTGAACCTGCGGAAGGATCATTAACTAATTGAGTTTTAGAGCCCTTACTAAGGTTGCTCACCCTATTTTCTGTTTGATCAGAAGTCATGAATGGAAAAAAGTAGGGTTGCATCCATTTCTCCAGACAAGACAATGCAATCCCATTCTGTTTTTTCCCCCCCACAAACAGGTTAATATGTTTGCATTGGGTTAAATCTCAAGCTGTTTAGCCAATTTAGGTTTGATCAGTTAAACTATTAGAAATGTTGATATAGAAGTTTCCAAAAGCAGTCCACACTTTAATAGGGTTATGAGAAACACTGTATGGTTTCAAGCTTTTTACGAGCTCACTTTAATGTTCAGTCCTCCAAATAGTAACACTTTACCAGATTAGGTCACATGCTGACAGCAAACAGTTATCACTTTGTGAGACAGAGTTTAGAATACTGAGCATCTTGGTCAATTGTTCTGACCCCCATGCAGACAGATAGGGATCACTTCAAAAAGAACAAGATCCCAGACATAAGGGGCTGAAATTAGTGTTTCCCATAGAGTGGGTGGACTAAGCATTGGAAATATGGTGAGAAGGTCCAGAGATTGAACCTGGCCAATTTTCCTATGATCAGTTCTGAAAGGGGATTGGCATATAGCACCTGTTTCGAATGTTATCATCCCATTAAATGGCCGTTATTAGCGATCATCACTCCCATACAATAGCTTCAGAATGTGCCTTCTCTACATCCTAGTATGTTATTAGCGATAGTATATCAAACTATTTGTTTTCTAATTCGTTAAATGCATTAAAATGTACTTTGATGCGCTTTTTGTAAATACAAGATCAGATAAAGTTAAAAAACTTATACACTCATATTCAATGGGTTGGAATATTATTGAAAACGTAATTTATTTCAGCAACTCAGTTCATTAAGTGAAGCTCATTATATAGATTAATAACATGCTTAGAGCCAATTTAAAACACAAAATTTAAGATCAGAAGACTACATCAGACCAATTAAAAACATTTTTAATACAGAAATGTGGGCTTAATGAAAAGTATGTTTAATAGGTGCTTAAAGGCTGTTACTTTCAAAAGGTACTTTTTACCTGTTTTTACCCATTTCTTGTTCCGTGACAGTAGACTAAAGCATATAAAGCACATAATCTGTAAAGGCTATCGCTGAAATGAAAGAGCATTAATTGGGGAGTAATAATTAATTCAAATTTACTAATTGATTGTTGAATCAGTTTATGGCTTCAGATTTGATTTTAATTTAACATCTTGGCAGGCTTTTCAGTCAACCTTTCAAGTCCCCTGCTTCTCCCCGTCATGAATACACACATGCACCCTCATAGGCTGAAAGCTGTCGCATCGGTACAACAGTTTGTCATTTCGCTCAGCCTCTCCTGGGCACAAACCATGACCCCAGTGAGAACTACCTACATCTCCGTAAGCTTCCCGCACCAATGGGCATACCCTTGTTTGATGAGGACACGCATAAACAATCAAGTTTGTTTTAGGTAACATAAATATTCAAAACAGATGGAAGCACGCCTTCCGAGGATCACTGGTGAAAGCCTTTGTAACGACGAAGAACTGCTGGAGAAATTTGTCAGCAGACTAATATTTCATATTTTTTTAATGTCCATCAAACCTCTTTAAGATAAGCTAAAAATATAAACAACAGATTTCAGGTTAAAGGAACTCTTAAACAGATTTTTATCGATTTCAAGTTGGGACACGGTCGGGCCTCTCTGAAACTGTAATATTAAAAGATTACTTTAAACCTAAATCTCTCAGAGTATGAATCATTTTGGCTCAAGTATAGATTCACTGGATACAGAATGATATATGTCAAGTGTGTATTTCTATTAAATTTCATAATTATGGCTTACATCTAATGAGAAAAAGGATTTCATGTGTCCCTCAACCACAGTTCAAGAACGATACAGATTTGACCCACCAGCCCAGGCAGCTAAAGGAGATGGCCAGTTTTTGTAGTTTTATATGGTGAGATTACTGACTAATTTATATCTTAAAAGGGAAACTGCATTAATTTACTAAGCCAAACCTGGAAAAACCTTATTATGTTTCAGATAGAGAATGATTTACAGATTCCTTGAAGAAAAGCTGACCCTTTTGTTTAATTAAAATATTAATTCATTGCTAAGCAGGTTTAAAAATCCCAATAGAAACGTTTTTGCAATTTTAATTAAAAGAAAAACATCTGGTCTGTGAGTGTTTTCAGCCTAGCAATTATGATCCGGATGGCAGAAGGTTTGGGAACTCCTGGCCTACACAGTGATGGGGAAGACTGATGATTTAACAATTGTCCTGCAGACAGTCACTGACACCCTCCACAAGAAAAGAAAGCCACAAAGGTTATTGATAAAGAAGCTGGTTGTTTACAGAGTATTGTATCCAAGCATATAGTTTGAAAGTTGAGTGGAAGGAAAAAGTGTGATAGAACATTTTTCTTTATTGTATACTAATTTACTACTACAATTGACAAAATCCAGCTATGGTGCTAACATACTGCAGTTATTTTAGTGATATCAGCAACATTTCGCACCTTTATTTAGAGATTTCAGGGAGAATGCTAGAGGACCCATTGCTGCTACAGCAAATTGGATGCAAGTCTTTGTGGCAGCCACACTAAAACATCCTTTTGAAAATTTTACATCAAACAGATTATTTGCTCCTAAATATATATTTTTTTGTTAGAGTTATCTATAAGGCTTAAATATAATTTTGTTTGATGAAATCCATCTGAAGAATACTCATCTATTGTGTCATTCTTTTTTAACTTCCAAAAGAAGAACAAAAAATCTTCTGAATGAGCTGCGGAGTGGAAAATGTTGTTTGTCTGTCAGTTTTTTCAGTTTATTAGCCTGATTAAAAGGCCTATTCTCCCCAAAGATTTATTGCAGCTTGTTGGCAATACCGACAAAATTTTTATCATCAAGCTGTTGGACCCTTTTGATAGACTTGTCTGTTTTCAAACCAAGCATCTGCATCTTGTTTACTCTCCATGTTTTTCACTGTACTGTAGCAACTGCGAATAAGACCATCTGGTTGTGTGTCGGAACGTGGAAACATTAACTGGTTTAGATTTCAGACTAACAGGAAAATAAAAAAAAAGTAACCACGTCTTTAAGAGCCTAAGACACCTTACTTACTATTTTTGTGTCTCATTAGACCAAAATCCTAACTGATGTTGCTACATCCTGAAATTCAATATTTGAAGCATTTGGACCTCTAAACTTTTACTGCTGACTTCACAGTTGAGTTACCAGCAGTTAATTTGCTGCAGTATATGATACCATTTAGTGGTTTAAAGAGAAATCTCCTTTGATGTGTAGCAGAGGAATCATACCAAGTAAAACACAAGTGGTCGGACATCAGATATAATTGGATTCGATTCCCTACTAAAAAAAATTGTTTTTCAACAATCGATTCCCTTATTCGTGTTTGCTCTGTTTTGATTTTTTGTGTTTAATCACTTGTCTGCTGATATTAATCATCAGTCACTGGGATGTAGAGCTGTTCAGTTAAATTATATCAGATGTCACAAATTTTCCTTAAAAACATATTTCAGATTAAGAAACTATCAAATTTAGAATCTGAAAATGGGGGGGAAAAGAATGACAGAGGACAGACAACAGGATATTTTTGTGTGATACAGTCAGACACCTTTTTCAGGATGATTACATAATCTCCATATAAATGGTACATTTTTCTTTCAGCAGAATTCAAAACTAGGATGAAAAGTTGGCAGCTATTTTGAATTTGGATCATATTAGAAAACATGATTTTCCCCATCTACGATGGACTAGCGACCTGTCCAGGGTGTACCCCGCCTCTCGCCCCGTGACTGCTGGAGATAGGCACCAGCCCCCCTTAACCCTGCATTAGGTTGGACAGGGACAGATAATGGATGGATGGATGGATGTATTTTTCCTATTAAATAAACTGAACTTTTGTGTAAACTCAATAAAACTTATTTTAAATTGAAATTAAATGAGTTCTTCACAGATAAAAAACTATGTAATAGTTTATTTTTCTATTAGTTTAGCTCTTTTGTAGTAAATCATTATTCAAGATGATGATTTAGGCTTCAAAAATTGAACTTTAATGTGCACATGGCTCTGGGAACATCACACATGGCACATGGCAAAAAATAATTGTTTTGCTTGAATCCATTTGTAGTTTTTTGGAGTTTGTTCTCTTTATATGTATGTTTCTAATTAAATTGGAGGTGTTTACTTCTATTCTATACAGCTGCAGAAACATTTCAGACATATGTGGGAGGACTGTATATATTTCAAGAAAATATGGCTACAATAAAACATATGGAATGGGTTTGTAAAGAGGACCAGTGCAAACTAGAAACAACAGGTTTCATTATCAAAGATCTTTAGTGAAAATTTCTAGTGAAGCGGTTATAAACCATATGGTCATCATACAGGTCGATATGTTCCATTAAGATAAAATTCTCAGCAATGGTTTCTGCAGAACTGTTGCACCTGCTTCGTTCGACAAAAGTAATTACCAGGCAGACAAACTTACAAACTTAAATTCCTCTCAGTGTTGGACCTCGCTCGCAAGCCTTTGCATTTATCCATACTATTTTTAGCCAGCTAAACACTGTGGTTGAATGACAAAATTAGACAAATCAAAGTTTTAAAAAGCACATCTTAAATAGATCTAGAGGTGAAGAAATGAAGGGGATTTTGTGGAATGTCAAATCCTGTGATTCCTTTGAAGTTATAATCTGCTCCTGCGCAGATAGTGCATGTGTACTGGGATCAAAAGTGTGGAACTTACAGTTTTCAACTGTGTCAGTAGGGGGTATGTTATTTTTGTGTGACTACACCTCCTTGGTCACTTTTATTCGTTTTTAAGGGGCAACTGAATGTCTTTGAAGGAAATTTCCATTTTCTGAGAGCCCCCAAGTTGTAAGATAATTGCTCAATAAATCAGGAAGTAAATGAGGTTGGAAATCAGGTGTGTTTTGTGTTCAATTCTTGTGCCTCTTGTGATGCTATTAACTATGATGAACTAACTGATGCTATTGGCATTTTTTTTATAGTGTGTACAAACTTGGAACCGTTTTTATTTACATTGTACATTTATTTCTGAAAAGAATACACCACTGTACAGTATCTTTAACCTTCAAAATACCTCATTTTGTTGGTGTATTGCAACAGTGGTAAGCACACATGCCATTTTCCTGAACAAGGTTCACCATATTCTCTGGGAGCTTTATATGACCAAGATCAACATGAAAAATAATATGTTCAGCTCCTGAAACAAAAACGGCAGCAGGTATTGATACATGAGGATGGGAGCCATAGGCATTCAGTGTCTCTCTGTAACTGGCCTGTAACCCTTTTTAATGGTTAGCAGGTTTATAGACTACTATGGAAATTTAACATATCCTTTTTAATGCAAGCAAAATGCAGCTTATGTGATTACATAAGGGTTATATGTCTTAATAATAGTCTCTGTGTTGTGGTTGAAATTGAGGTTATTAAATGCTGTATAGTATTTTTATACTTGAACAATCTGGATTAGTATATTTGTTTAGCTTTTTCAAGTCTTTGCTTGTGTTCACACAATTTCCCATAAACAGTGCTTTTATTTATTAATGCACATCACAGCACTAACAATTCTGCCTCTTTAGTATCCTGGAATTAGTCAGGTTGGAGTCACTGACTTGGAGTGGAAACTCATACCTTAATCACTTTACCGTAGACAGAGAGTCAAAAATTAAGCGGCTGGATCCGCTAACTGCAGGTCTATTATGTTTAGAACAATTTAGATTCACTGACACCATTGGAATGTTTTCGCCCAAGGAAAACAGAACAGGTAGAATAAATAAAAGAAGCATTAATAATAAAGAAATTATAGTTGACATAAACCTCAAGAGATAAAATAAATATATGCTCAGAAACTTTCCGCTGGCTGTTTAGATTGTCGTTGATGTCACTTCTGGTATTTCTAATACTCTACAGTCTACTCATATAAAGACAACAGACCAGCCATTTGTAATGTTTTTTTTCCGTCTTTCTATGTTGGCAAAATGTTAATACATTTTTTAAAGTAAAAAATGAGATAATTTAGGCTTGTGTCCTAAAGTATTTCTGTATTTAGATAATATGTGCAATACATGGGAAACAAACCAGTTCTTTAAAACCAATCAGTGAGTTTGAGATACTACACAATATTTACATAATCAGACTAATGCAGCGCTTGTTAAAAAGCAGGTGTAGCATACTCAGAAATGTCAAACTGTGCGTATCATCTTCATTACTGTCACCAACTTCTATAGCTAAAATGTAAGTACATTAATATTTTGTTAAAATGTACAAATGTTTTGCAAAATGTTCCTGTATCGACTAGTTTTACATCCAGTATTCTGGCGCAGCCTTGAAAAGTGTGGAATTTCTATATTTTCTATTTCCAAGATAAATATATAGTATGATCTCTTCCAGTAATTCAAAATTATAGAAAACTAATTTTTGGTATAATATAATACTAAAGTATATATAATATTTCGTATTATTTCTACTGAACAGATACAAAAGACCAAATTATTTTAGTTGCCTGTCAGAAGAGATAATAAAAAAATCTATTTCACTTCTTAATTAAAAAAAACTGTTATATTTGCCCAAAGAAAGCAAGCCAAGCTCTTCATTTATTTAATTTCAGAGGATATTTTTTACACAATGCATGTATGTCATTGGATCTGTACAGCTTTGATGGATGAGATTCACCAGTTAGAGTCTTATAGATTTTGTAGGGTTCAGCAGTGTTATTTTAACAATCTCTTCCGGCTTTCCCTTTTTTTGAGTAGACGGATGAAGGTAGGTATGGGCACAGTGAGGGCAATGGAGTGTGCCTTGCCTCAACCCTGTCACTTTGATAGAGTGAATACATTGTGAGAGATAATGGAAACTTTCTATTCAGCGAGGGCTGGAATAAAGAAAGCCTTCCTACTCATTCATCAACATTGATTACTGTACAGCCCATGGCCTGGAAAGAGCATGGGAGCACCACTTCTCACAAAGACTCTGCTGAATTGCAGGTACAGGAATAAAAAAAAACAACAAAACTGCAATACTTGCCTTTTAAGAAACATCACCCCAATTTGTTTTAAGGTGAAGCTGAACAGCGTCTGATACATTGAGCTCTAGGGTTATGAGGAAAACTGTTTCAAGTACTGTGTACTACGTTGTATAAACAACATGCCATGCCCCCTCTGATATTGATAGTCTAACAGGGTGCAGTGACTAATCTTTTGTTAAATCTATATTTGCTGCGCAAGAGGCGGAAGTTAATGGTGCATTAAGTGAAATCTAACACAAGACAGGTACAGCTTTTGAAAAGCTTGGAGGGGCTCTATATAGAAAAGCTTGAAACAAAACACGTTATGAATTCAGTGTGAGGATTAAACTGCTTCTTTTTCAATTCAGGGTTTTTGTTTTAAGTTTGTTCTTACAGCTGAATGTCTAGTGAATTTTTATTTTATTTTAAATCGCTTTTAAATTTCATGGGCCTTTTGTGGATTTTTACATTTCCGATTTGAAAGACTAAACCAGATGGATGCTAAATTGTAAAACCAGTTAAGCTATTTTTATAATATATATTCCCTTTGAGTGAATGATGACATGGCATTTTTTTATTGTTATATTATTATTTTACTGTATAATCTTTTAAAGTTACAACCCGGACTTGTTTCTGCATTACATAATTAACAAATCAGTATTTCCATGGTAACAGAACAATGGGCGTCAAGGTTTTTTCCTGATGTTGGGATGTGTTCCTTTAAATCAGGGATTATACTTGTCTGAGCCTTACTGATGTAAGCACTGGTACATGATGCGTCACATTATGAAAGAGAAACTGATAAATCCAGTAGTAGATTTACTAGAATCAATACCCTGCTCTTGATTTCAATTTGATTCAGTTTATTTTTGTAAGGCCGATTCACATTAGATGTCATCTCAAGGCACTTTACAAGAAAAGTAATTTCACTACAATCATACAAACATTCCAATCAGTTTAAAGTTTTAGTTTTTTATTTAAGGAATCCCAGCATCGAATCATTGACTGGAGGTTGTGCCCCGCTTATGCAGACTGCAACCACAGGAATCCCATGTTAACATAAATAGTAAAAGAAACCTTGCAAGTATCTGTTTGTTGTGTTTTTTCAAATTTACATAAAAAAGAAAACATATTGACTTTGAAATATTAGACCTGATATTTGCGACATTTTCCTTTTGAAAAAAAATTATGGCTATCACAAGCAGGAAGATTACTTAAAAAAATATATTTGGCAGAGAATGATGCACCAAGCTGTTAAAAAGCAACATCAGTTGGTATCTAATGAAGCAAGACATATTCTGCCTAAGACCCGCATTCAACTTCTTTCTGTAGAAGAGAAGCTTCTGTTGATGTAGAGTGAAACTGGTTTCCATGTAGTAAACATTTGATATTTTCAAATTACATTACTATACATAAGTCAATTTCCCGCGTGTCAATCTCAGTTTAGGGATTTTTAAAGTTACATAGTTACATGGACTGAGTTTTGAACCATGTACTAGCATTTCCCTGTTTCTTGTCCTATAAAGAGTGTATTGCTTAAAACATTGCCTTCATTGTGGAATAAATGAGTCAGGAGCAGAATCCTGCAGTTTGTGAACTTTTTTTACCTTCCAATCCTATTTTTAATGGATGACCCAGGTATTGTCTTTAAGTTCCACTGGAGGCATTTTGAAATGTTCAGAATCAGAATAGTGGATTGCACTCATATCTCAATCTGTGTTGTTGCCCTATCCGTGTTGTCTACAATTTGGAACTACTTCAAGACAGAAAATGAAAATAGTTCAGTTACAACTTGCAAACTGAAAAGGCAGCAATGAAAGGGCTACATTCAATTTCTCCAGTTTAATTTTACTTTTAAAATTAAGCACTTAGCTGAAAAGGAGTTCCCCCTTGTAACTCTGAAAGCAAGCACAGTGAAGCAACCCACTTTTAGACTAACTTGTACAGAAAGGACATAGGTTTCCCCTAGACAGCAACAAAGAAAGAAAATGACACAAAGGTTGACTGAATTTGTCGCTCTGGATGACCAACCCATCATTGTGGCGGAGAATATGGGTTTCTTTTTTGGCTGGCTAAAATACAGTATGACCTTCCTTCTCGACAGCTGACACAACACAAACTGAGCTGGAAAAAACCTTCATCGTCACCTGCGGGTTATTTTACCTGATGTGACTGCTACTGGCTTGACTACACTGTTCAGAGATTTGCCCGATGTCCCTGCTAAAAAAAAGGGATATGACAAAATATGAACCAACGTCATTTTTTTGATATTCAAAGAAATACAAAAAACAATAGATTGCATGAATCCAACCATGCGCTGCTTCATGCAAACTACAGTTGATTCTGCACGAGAGTCTTAAAGTGCAGCATCACAGAAACAGTGCCTTCTAAGAGGAAGAATGCTGATTCGCTCAGGCACTTTTAAGTTTCTGTAGAACTACTAAGGTGTCAATCATGTGGATGAGATTGATTTTGTTAGTTTTACTTGTGTATACAGCACATCTCAGTACTGTGTATCTGTACTGTAAAAACAATTACCTAATCCTAGAGTATCAGAGCAAAAGAACATTGACTGGGATATTCTTAGTTATTAATTTTATTTTGATGCAGTTATTAAAGTTAAACCCCAGTGAAGTTAACGTCCTTGGTTTTGTGCTAAATAGTATAACATGTCAAGACCTTAAAGAAAACAGAAGACAAATTTGATTCCTCAGCCATCAAACAGCTGGGATTTTTATTTGATAGTTAACCTGTTTTTATTTGATGTGTGTGGATTTTTTCCAGCTCGGTTCTAAACTTGATGACATTTAAACACATTTTTCACTGCATGATTCTCCCATAATTTTTGCAAAGATGCTTCTCCGTAGCTCAATCTCAAACATCAACCCTTAAACTTTGTGGTCTGTGCAGGTAAATATCAAGTATTCAAGCTTCAAGTGACAATTGGGAGTCATCCAAGCACATTTTTCTTCTCCTGCTGCAAAAAGCCTGTGCAGCACTAATAATTGTCGTTATATTATTGTTTGCTTGAACACACTCTAGTGGTGCTTGCTTGTCAATATTTTCCCAACCAACCTGGAACAGATGTTGTAAAAGGCTCACATTATGCTTGAGAGCTTGTGTTTTGCACCTCATTTTAGAATCTGTTCTGTTGGTGTTAGTTGGATGCATAATCATATTAGACTTTAAGGTGGGTTATTGCCTCAAAATACTTTAAGTTGAATGAATCTGGTTTCTCTTTTCATTTCTATGAGTCTAAAAGTGAGAGGCCTTTAATGCCGGCAGACCTGCAATTGATCATCTTTCTGGTAGCCCCAAGTGGAACTTCTGGAAAATGTTTTTTTTTCTTTTTTTACATGGCACCAATAACTAGATTAAATATGATATTCTTTGTTTTCAAGTAATAGTTAGCCCATAACAAGCCTGACTAACCTAAAGCTGCCTACAATAAGCCATCACCACCCAAAACCAAACTTGTGGGTATAGGGCTTGCCACTAATGGTTTGGCAGTAGTACTTTATACTATTTATATTGGCTCATACTTTGAGTAAAACAGAAGCCTAAAAAAAATATTTGTTCTTCAAGTTATGTGTTTTATGTTTTTAAGTGGTCTATGTATCTTTCTTCATTTTCCATATTTATGAAAGAGGCTGTTTTTCAAATCTCTTTTTTTGCAGCTCTAGAAACACTTTATTTTGTAGCTGCTGGGGAAAAAGTGACTCTTTGGATTGAAAAGGTTGCAGACACCTGCCTTAAAGTGCTCTCTAGTTTGAATTACAGCTGGTGCATTTCATTGAAGCGTGAATACCTCTTGTGTCTGTGTGCTTTATTATTTTGCTGTGGCTTTTTCACCCATAGTCACAAAACATACATGTAAGGTAAGTGGTTTGTGTCAGCATGCAAGCTTTTTTTCCTTTAAGAAGCCCATTTCTCAAACTATGGGAACAGAAATGTTCTTTCAAAAGGTACAAATAGTAAAGTGCAGAATGGTACCAATCAAGGTACAGAGCTTCTACTCTGTGTGGTACTGTTAGTGGGGCAGAGCATGCTGTATGTTTACCTTTTTAGGACCATTTCTAGAGACTCGCAGGCTTGGAATACATAAAACATGTAAAGAGGAACTGAGTCATCAATTTAGAAACAAACAAAGGCTGTGGCCAGCATTATGAAAAGCACCAAGGTCAAACAAATGTGTTTACACTTTTCTTACTGCCTGTAGCATCCAGTACCTAGTTTAAAGTACTGTATCATCTGTATTAAAGCTGTCCCTCTAACAGATATGAAGTTGAAACAGCAGCAAAACAACATAAAATCACTGCTGAGTGTAATAAAGTATACACCAAAGGAAGAGTGTTGTTATAATGACTTTACATCAACAAATGCAATTACAATACATGCAGCACATCTGAAGAAAACTGAATGAGATTTGGCAGAACAATTCTCTCATGTTGTATGCCAGCTCCTCTATATTTCAAGTACTCAGAATCTGAAAGGTGGATGTTTTATTGGTGCTTAGGATTAATGCTGTCCCAAGACATTACAATCAAGCTTAAATGCTAGGTGTCCATATGAGGCCAGTCCTCATTGTGCACCCAGCTCATCTAGACAGTAAAAAACTTTTTAAAGTGTTCTTTAAGTAAAAAAAATCTTTTAGTACATTTGTGACTAAAGAAACTACAACAAATCAAGTGGTTGCTCGTTTTTAATGAAAAAAGCCACACCTAATGTGAAAAAGATACCAGAACTATAAACAACCCAACTGTGAGATCTCCTTAGCAGGTAAACAAGGGTGTGAATGTGAAAATGAAGAGTGAACTCTGTTACTACAGCTGCTCCCTGCATCCTATAAATGCGTTTGCCTGACTGGTCTGATTGCCTTGCCTAACACAAGTATTACAAGGTGGCAACTCCTCCAAGTAAAATTAAAGCAACCAGATGTATCTCACCAATGATGTTGGAAAACACATACATTCAAAGAGGATGTCAACTCGGTTGTTGTGCACTGCCTCTCAAACCCTCAAATTTTAACCCCTAAATAAAAATTAGCAGTTAAATGGATAATTTTGGCTGTATTATCTGCTTTATGCACAACCACTCACAACAGTGTTTTATTGTAACTTGTGTTACAGTTGTTACGACCCTTAGAGTATAATCTAGGTGATACAGGGTGTAACACAAAATGTGTAAAATAAGTCTACTGAACAAAACTTGCCTCAACATAAAAGTGATTTAATTTCTTACGTTTGAGAGTCAAAAATTTTACAAGAATCACAAAAAGGAAGTAAACTTCAGGGTTCTGCAAGGCCAAAACAGCAAACAAAAAAACCCCTTCTAACTAGAAAAGAAGAGCTCTTACCTTTAAAAAAAGTACACCACCTAAGCTCCCTGGCTGGCCACAAAACAAGAAATAACTATTTAGAGAAAATTGCAGAAAACCTCTACAAAATTTCTAATCTAACAAAGAAATGTTACTCAGAGATCTCAAACCACACAAAATGTGATTCTACCACCAAGTCAAAAAAGCCTTGGTCAAAGGAAGAGGCTTGGCATTGGGTTTCTGGAGGCGTTTATACAGTCCACTGAAGAGAGAAAAGTGGCTCCAGGTGTGCGTCAGGGTGTGGTGGCTGACCTGCAAACAAACAAAAAGAAGGCTGTCTTCTGGTAAGGGGACATAACAACAGTAAAGATTAATACCCAGCTTTTATTTGGCCATAATCACCCAAAAGGTCCAGTCAAAACCGTTAGAAATAAATTTGGTGCCAAAACAATAAATCTAATTAGTCTACTCACCCCAGCTCACAATTTAATATTTAGTAAAACCACCCTAAACTGCAATTACAATCCCTTTCTAACATGTCTTCACCAACTTTCCAGATTTAGAGATAAAACCTTTTGTTGATTCTTCTTTGAAAAAGAGCTCAAGCTCCATAAGATTTGACAAGGATTGCCTGTGAAAATAATTATTCAAGTCTCGCCAAAAATGCTCAATTAGATTTTGGTTAAAGGAAATCTAACATACATAAAAAACATCTATACCATTCCACCATATGTTTAGGGTTCTTCTGCTGGAAAGTGAACCTTAGCCACAGTTACAACTCTTTCTTGTTGAACTGCACCATCCATTTTTCCATCAACCCTGACTTCCACACCATAATGCTGCCCCCACAGCGGTGTATGGTGGAGAGGATGTGTTCACAATATTAGTTTTCTGCACGCATAGTGTTTTGTATGTAGGCCAAATTGTTCAATTTTAACCTCTTATGACCAGAACACCTCTTTTGACTTTCCTTCAACAATCTTGCCGATTTGTAGACTGCACAATCTCCTGTCAATAAATTCTCCCACCTGTCTTGTGGACCTGAAGAAATATTTAAGCCTATTCAGTACAGTAATTTGATCCTTGTGGTAATGTAAAGTGGTTTATAAATAAATCTGGTTTGTAAAGGATTGGATCTCTGTAGCTCCTTTGGAGTTACCATAGGCCTCTTGGCTTCTTCTCTTATTAATGGTGCCCTTGCCTGGCCTACCCCTTTAGGTTCCCTGATGATAGATTGAACAATGCTCTGAGAGATGTTCTAAGCCTGGAATATTGTTTTATAACCTAACTCTGCTTAAAGTTGAACTCACAGTAATGAAGAGACAGAGACTGAACACATATACATCAGGTCATCTAAACTTTTACATTTTAGTTTGATTTATATTTGTTTTCTTTGTAAGGATGGCCTAGACTCAGAACCTGGTAGATTTTATAATGTAATGAAAAGGGTTTATTTTAACTAAAGCCTTGGATCTTTTTTTATTTTTTGCCAAGATGTTTTAATGCTTAGCAGTTAGTGAAAATGAAAGAAAGCTCATACCAAGGGAAAATATATTGTCTCTAAGTTGAAGGTCCTACCAACTAGTGTTTTTATTAATGCAAACTTTCATGTTTTTGTAAAAATTAAAATTGACAGATCATGTTTTCTGTTTCAATAAAATGGTTCTTTTGATTTCCGAAAACCATCCTTTTCCCTTAAAGCTGGATAGATGTGCCGTTTTGAGAAATACACAAGAGACCAGATGCATAAAAATCTATAAAGTTTAACAGTCAAATCTGTGTGTATATACAAAAGGAAAAAAATGTCCGTCGGCATTCTTTTCAACAAATTTCTGAAGGGTGGCAGAGGTGATGATCTCTATAATAAATGAAAAAATTTAAATTGCACACGTGCACAAGACAGATTTCAGCTCTCTGCTTTAACAGTGAATGTGTGCCATAATTGGCATAATCAATTAATTTCTTATACAAGGTCTTGGATCAAGGCCAAACAAACAAATAAAAAGCATTATAGCCTTGCTTTCCTTTTGTTTGGAAGTACTGGGTTGCAAAGGGGAGGAAAACTGAAGGTAAACGTCCTAAAACTTTCCAGAAACTTTTCAAGGAAAGCTAAGCTTGGGAATTCCAGAATTATCCCAAGTAGAAACACCTTCCTTTGGAATTTATGGATATTAACCTAAGATTTGGGATAATTGAAACAAACTTTTATCCTAACAAGAAGACATTTACACTACGATATTATATTTGCAAATTAAACATTAATGCCATACATAAAATATATTTATCGTACAATATTCGACTTTACTTTATGTAGTTTATGAACTCTAAAATGTGGCCTCAGTAGTCCAGGGTTCAAGAAATCATCGTGTGTTTATTGGAGGAACACACAATGCATCTAGGGGGTGTGGCCTCAGCAGAAAAGGCACGATAATCAATAATCGCAGCATGAATCATACAAACAACTCCAGACAGTAGAGCCTCTTAAAACCTTGAAGGCAGTAGGGTTTTCTGTCAGAATTGAGACTTTTGTTAGGATCCCGGGATCCGTGAGACGGTAGTGGGGTCCTTATCTGGTCTAAATGCTTAGTTACTCACTAATAGAAATGTTGGACCTAAAGTATGTCTAAACCTAAACTTGTTTTGGAATAACATTAGTTTCAAACTGAACCAAGATATTTTTTTTACAAATAAGTAACATTAGATTTGCTATTTGTATTCAAACAGAATAGTTTAAATTTCAGAAACATATTTTACTATTCTTTCACACATCGTACAATAAATACCTATTTTAAAAGGCAGTGAAGAGCTGTATGCTCTGTAGGAGTTTATAGAAGGGTGTAGTGCAGTCAAATTTCATCATCCTACTGCGGACTGATTTAATATGTTGGATACTGCGGAGAAAGACAAGTATGTCCTTCACATGGAGGATTTGATATGATCAGCTCGTTTCGCCACGACCAGCCACAGCCTGCTCAGCATTAACCTAAGGAGTGTACAGGTAGACATTGATGGACCTGGAGTGCTTGCTGGCATTTTTAATAAAGTTTTGACTTTATGTTAATGACTTGAATTTAATTTGAATGTTTGTTCACGCATATAAAAGTAGAAAACTCTCTGAAATCACAGCCTACTTTTTACTTTTACCAGATCTATTTGAAATGCCAGTGAACTATTGTAACTGTTTTTATTGTGACTGGTGCCAAAAATGTCTGATTTTTACTTTAAAATTTTTTTGTTTTGAACTCCACAAAAAAACTGATTTGAAAGAAAGCATCACATGGACAATGTGGAGTTTAACCGCAAAACACACAATACAGCATTTGATTTCTAGATATTTGGTTGGCTTGGAAACAAGGATCTGTAATTGATAGAGCAGGTCAGCTCATCCTGGTTGCAAGCTGGTTTTGTCTCCATAGATAGCAACATAAAACAAGTGCACCACCGAGTTTCTAATAGCATTCATCACAAGTTAAATAGGGTTGCCTTGCCTATATGGGTATTGTTACTGAAGGGAAGAAAAAGTAGGATTACCAAACCTGCAACTGAAAGTCTTTTCACTAATACTTCCCACCCCCAGTGAATTCCTTAACTTATTAAGTATAGTACTATTGGACACATTCGGTTTATCAAAAATCCCTTGAAATGAGAAATTAGCAACAGTGTAGATGGTTATTTCCTAATAGGATTTAAAAAAATGCTCCCACTACATGCACCCTTGCCAAATAATCATCCTTATGTTTTTCCTCAATTGTATCAGTTGTCAGCTCCTAATTAATGTGGGAATTACATTGCAAGATGATGCCGGCTAAATAGATGACTTCCAGATTAATCTCAACTCTGCTCATCACAGTATACATAATGTATACATGTTTCCTCAGGTATAACAGAAACTAAACTGCAGTGCTGACTTCTTTCTAATTAAGTTTGTTCACTGTATTGGAATTAGGGCTCTCCTGTGGTGATTACCTACTAGAAATGAAAGTTGCGATACTTTCTGCAGTGCCATATTATGTTGATTAGAAACAAAAACACAATAAAGGCAGGTTCAAAGAATGATTTACTGAGCTTGGACTGCTTGAGCTCTCCCATTATGTGCCAAGTGGGACACAGATTAAATCTGCTGTTGATTTGTAGGTTTATCAACAGTCACATTGCCCTTGGCGAAGCCTCCTGTTGCTTGAATAAAGCACTGCTTGTGGCCATGTTTGTCTTTCCTGAAAAGATATTAGCCTCCACAACTGAGATATGAGAATTGGCATCCAGGCCTTGATGTTATTTTTAAAAGGCTATTTTGTACTGGTCCAGCTCAGAAATTAAGATAATTTCTAACTTTAGTTATGGAGGAGTTCGCATCATCAGCACTTAGCTCTCAACAACTGTTACAAAATAAAATAATATTGTAAAAATATGAATCAATGATAAAAAAAAGATATTCAATTTTAGCCTAATGTAATTTGATCATTATAAATATAAACACTGGCAGATCTAGTGGATAATTGTTATTTGCAGCTTTTGCACAATCATAATTTATATAACATGTTTTCAGTGGCTTGCAAAGTATTCATATTCCTTAATCTTTTCAGATTTAGTTAGGTTGTAGCTTCGCTTTATTTGTTTTTGACTAAAGCATAACTTTGGACTTTCTGTTGTGACAGAGAACAGATTTTATCTGATTTGATAGTGAGAGACATATCATAAATTATTATAATCACAGAGACTGATGGTCATATCTTTCAGCCTTAAACAATCCTTAGTTTGATCTCTTTAAACATTGGGGCCAGAAGAATTTTAACAAATTAAGGAGGATTCATGAGTTCGGTCAGACAAGTAATCTGCTCATTGTTTTAAAATTCTCATTTATATTCTTAATGGTATAACGGTGCTAGAATCTCTTCGGACACAGACACTTTGAGACATTTTTTAAAAGTGCAGTTTGGTTGGGTTTAGAAATGTCATTTTCCGTTCTCAATTTTCATTGTTTGGTAACAATGGGAGTTGAAATTGTCTGAATTGACAATTGGTGAAAGGCTGAGGATATCCTGAGGAGTTCATATTTTGGATATGTCAACTTGAATTGGCTGAAATTTGAATAGAATCTCTCTCTCTAAATTCTTACTTTTTTATGTTGAGGTTTTATTTTCAGGTTGAAAAGATTTTTTAGCCTGTGATGTCATTATGTGGTAGATTTTTTATAATCTACAAGTTGGACAACTCTTGTTGCTTTGACGTACGCTTAAGGAACTTTTCAGGGAATTGGAAGGGTGTCCCAGTTTCTGTTTTGTTTTTCTGTTTGTCTCTAGCTTGTTGCACACCTTTCGTGCCAAAGGATAGCACTGGATCTCAAATTCATGCGCGAGCTCAAAAAAGGTTTTTCATCAGTTATAACAATACTGACACTTAACGAAACTCTAAGCTATATGAAATCCCTTTATTTTCCAAACTCTTCTTTTTCATTTTTACTTTTTCTTAATTAGATTTTTTACATATCAACTTTTTTTCTTTTTTTTTCTTTTACTAAAATGTCTAATCAGTTAACGGATTAATACAATTCTGACATTTTTATTGGGAAAATAGCCCAAATATGAACAATTGTTGACACATATTAGTGAAAAATGGGCCTCATCCAATATACTTTGGTTAATTGGATTTACCCTAATCAACCTTATTAACCGGGTAGTGCTTTGTTGTAAAAGTTGTAATTTTTTATGAAAATCATATCTGAGTTTTTTTTTTTTTTTTTTTTTTTTGCTGACACTTATAGTCTTATAAAACAGAATTCCTTAGGTAAAAACCACAATTTTCTGCGTTTGCTGGTGGATTACACTTGATTGTGGAACTCTCATAGAGGGAGAGAGTTTGTTTTCACTAGCCACCTTGACAAACTCTATAGGGCAGCTTGGCTTTAAACATCTTAAGATTTAATAACCAGTGTTTAGCTACTCTTTCCGTATCTCTTCTGGGACAGCTGGAGATATCTGAGCAGTTAAAAAGTAGGTTACATGACATAGACAGGCTAAGTACTAAAGTAGCCAACGTCTCTTTTACACAGTAAACGTCATTGTAAACAATAAAAACTGTTAGATTGTTAAGGAAAATAGAACTCCCAAGCCCATATCACTGTGTGATGTTTTTATTTGTTGGATTTCCAGCGGAATAACCAATATAAAACTATTTGAAATCCAAAATTCTAACCTAACCCTGGAGAACACATCGGACAGTGGCAGGAAACTTTTAGCACATGCTCCAAACCTTTGTTCTTGGTGTATTTCAGTAACGTTGTAATGTTTTAGGTCATATTTTTTGTACTAATAAAACCATTTTTTAGAAGTGATGTGTTTTTAAAAGACTTTTTGGAAAGGGCAACCACAAAGATCATTCTAGAAAAAAATCTATTTCAAATTATCTGAAAACCTTGAAGTTGATGCATACCTAAGTATCAATATCAATTTGCATGAGTAAAAACAAAAAGTGGATAAAGCACCAAACTGGCTATAGCTTAAGGACCCATATTCTCCTACATCCGGCCCTGCCTTTATAAAAAAAAAACACATGTGCAAGAGAGCTTTTTAATCTGGCTTACATTAGAAGTAAATTGGTCCTTTATAGCTTGGACAGACACACACAAGAAACAATTATAAAACGGCTGTTGGATGAGCACTCTATGTATCCCACTTGGATTGTGCTGTCAATGTTTAGGTTTTAATAGCTTTTTAATTTCATAGGGTTGGTATTTTAAACTAAAGATATTTAAGCACATGTGACTTGCAATGTTTGCAGTAATGCAATTCAATAAGCAATAAGAAAGAAACATTATGACCACAGTAAAGCTTTTTATGACCTGTAATGTCTGTTTCCTAAAGGATGCACTGAATTAAATGTATTTATTGAATGAAATATTACATCTAAAATTCACATTAAGTTTATCAGCTGTGAGGTTATGTATTTTTAAAAATATTTTAACCTTCCGTCTTCAATTATGTCCACGTGTCAGAGGCTGTGGGCAAATTTTAGTTTGGTGATGTTAAAAAAATTAGATCAGGACAATAATAGGATTCAATAAATGTCTCTGTCCTCTCTGGCAGATATTTTAATGGGAGTTGAGACCCTACAAGGCTGTCAGGCAGATGGGTCAGAGCAACTTAATCTCCAAACAATGTCTTCAGTGAAGCAAATGGCCTAATTAGCTTTATAATACAGGACATTTCACTGTTAGTTGTAATTACACTTGAAATAGAAAAAAGTGTTTGAGACTGTATCAACTTGTCAAACCCAGTATTCAGAAGCATAATAAAATAGCTTTAAAATTAAGAATATTCTGATTAATATTTAGTATTATTTTTGACACATTTAGAGATACCAGGACACAGGACAATTAGTGATAAAAAGGCTCTAAAATAAACATCTTTTAATTGAGGTTGACAGAAAAACAAATTAGGAGGTGATAGCCTCCTCAGTTGACCTTCACTTTTATTTGGTAAAATTATATTACAAAAAGGGTATTTAT
Source organism: Valencia hispanica (assembly GCA_963556495.2). Taxonomy (NCBI): domain Eukaryota; kingdom Metazoa; phylum Chordata; class Actinopteri; order Cyprinodontiformes; family Valenciidae; genus Valencia; species Valencia hispanica. Next base: position 14,656,970 of record OY747700.1, read on the forward strand.
TCCATGAAGCATGTCAAACTACAGTGAGTGCTATCATAAAATTGGCTCATCTGGCGATTTACATGGATCATTTGTTTTGAGATGTAACTGCTTGGCCCTTTTTTTAATTGAAATTGAGTCTGTTATGACAGTCTGTTCTGTTAATACCTGAAGTACAGTATACTTGACAAATGGTGGGCAGCAGGATACAGCATACCACCCCCATGTGATGACCTTAGCAATCAGCAGCTCTAAAGTGGGTTTGCAGTTGTGCTTTTAGAACAGCTATGATTGTCTTGGACAAAGAAGAGAATACATGATTTTTGTTGTAAACGGTTACACAGAATTTTTTTTTTTGTCTTTTATATTAATTCTGACTTTGACAGAATAAATTGGAAGTTTTTTCCTAATCAAAGAGAAACATAGCAAATTCACAGTAACGTGAGAAGCAGACTGGAAATCTTTAAAGAGATGGCTATTTTCATGCCCAAAATACATAATTACAAACCAACAGTAAGGTATTTTCCTTATTTGCATTTTAGATGGCTAGGTTTGAAGTAAAAATGTCCTAATCAGATTTATTTTAGTCCCAATACAGATCTATATCAATTAAGATTAGGCCTTTTCCACCACTGAGTTAGTATAATTCTTCATTAAAAAGAATGTCCTGCATTGCAGTAAAATAACACACCATATTTTTCTAGTGCTGAATGATCTAAGAGTATTATGACTCTTTTAGTGCCTAAATTCCTCACAAATGACTTGCAGGACACTGCAGTCTCATAGTAGTGAACCTGTCTGCAAGTCAGCCGTAAATGCTGCTCCAACGGTTCTTGCTTGGTGAAGGAAGCTGCTGTCGTGTTTTGACAATACACGATCTTAAATGTTCATAGCTTCTTAAATTTATTTGAAAGATACATCTGAATCACTACGTAACAGCTCAATGTTTTTATGAGGAGCAGCTTGCTGAAGTGTTAGGCAAACATTTGCATATTTTCTTTTTTTTAAATATGAATATTTGATAATTTGACATGTTTGAGTCTGGTTCCCGGTAAATGATGTGTGGATAAAGCTTTCAAAGATGGAATGTCATAAAATATAATCGAGAGTGTTTCAGGTTCACTCTGGGCACCTCTCGTTGGATAGCTGGGTATATCTGTGCATTGACAGACCCGAAGCATCATCCAATGCATTCTCTCAAAGACTGATGTTATCAAAGTCAATGTAAAGGGTAAAAAAATCCACTTAGATTGTGAGGTCAAGATAACTTCCATTCCATTGTAAGACCATGAAAATAAGATTATTAAGACTGCAAAATTGAACATGACTTAATGTATGTGCAACTGGCATAGTAAGTAAACAAAATGTATTTATGTAAGACCTTTCACGGATAAAAATGTCAAAATGCTTTGTACATACAGAACATAAAATAAAAACTATAAAAATGACGAATTAAAAGGAACATGGATAATAAAAAACGACAAAAATAAAATTATTCTTTTATCTATTCCAATTAGTATTATTCGAATAGAATAGAATAGAATTATACAATTAAGAATAGAATTATTCTTATCCATCATGATATACAACAACTCCATGAAGAATTACATAGCATGAGCTACAACAACACTTAATTTCCCTCTGGGATTGATAAAGTATTTTTGAATTGAATTGAATTTAAGTCATCTAGTTACAGAAAATAGATAGGCCTAACATCTAAATATTTGTTTTGGGTCATGACAGACAATGCACCTAAATTTTGACTATGCTCATCTTTTTCATTGTTTTAATAAATTATGTACAGTATATCCAGGGCTATGTATTGTTTTCCAATAAACAGTACATTTTTTATGTTGTGCTGAGTAACTTTGTCTCAAATACAAACACGTGGCACAGTGGGAATTCTCCTAATAGCTATGCAGAGCACCTCAGACAGTCACCTTTTAGTTATTAATTATTTGTATTTACCTAGAGATATAAGTGCATCTAAGAGAAATATCTGCTGAAAGATGTTTAGCTGCCAGAAAGCGTTATTGTTCAGAGTAGGTGTCACTCTCATCTCTGGTGCTCATTATTAGTCCTTAGCTTTTATGATGTACTTTTACTTTAACTAAAAAACACCTAACAATAAGTACACTTCCTTAAAAAAGTTTTCACGAAACAATGGCTTGTGTACTTTGTCAGATTACAACCACAAACTTTAATTGAGATTTCATTTGAAAGACCACTAAAACGTAGTGGATGATTGTTGAGTTGAAAGAAAATTTGTAAAAAACAAACATTTCGACATAAAACTGATTATTTCCCCCAATATTATTTGTGGCTGTCATACTGGATAAATAGCTTCTCTAAACATCCTTTTTTAACCCTTCCTGCAGATTCTAGGTTGGATTTAGGCTTTGCCTTGGGTATTTAACAATGTGAATATGCTTTTGATATAAGCAAGTGTTTTTCAACTCTGTTCCTTAAGGCACATTACCCTACATGTACCCCTGCTTTAGCACAACTGATTTCAATTGATGGCTGAATAACAGACTTTTGCTGAACTTTAATCATCTGAAGCAGGCGTGTTAAAGAAGAGACACATCTAAAACATACAGGGAAGTGTGCCTTGAGGATCAGGGTTGGGAAACACTGATCCAAGCCATTCCACTGTAATCCTGAGAGTACAGTGGCTTCCAAAAGTATTCGGCCCCCTTGAACTTTTCCACATTTTGTCACATTACAGCCACAAACATGAATCAATTTGATTGGAATTCCACGTGAAAGACCAATACAAAGTGGTGTACACGTGAAAAGTGGAACAAAAATCATACATGATTCCAAACATTTTTTACAAATAAATAACTGAAAAGTGGGGTGTGCGTAATTATTCAGCCCCCTTTGGTCTGAGTGCAGTCAGTTGCCCATAGACATTGCCTGATGAGTGCTAATGACTAAATAGAGTGCAAATGTGTGTAATCTAATGTCAGTACAAATACAGCTGCCCTGTGACGGCTTCAGAGGTTGTGTAAGAATGTTGGGAGCAACAACAACATGAAGTCCAAAGAACACACCAGACAGGTCAGGGAAAAAGTGATTGAGAAATTTAAAGCAGGCTTAGACTACAAAAGATTTCCCAAGCCTTGAACATCCCACGGAGCACTGTTCAAGCAATCATTCAGAAATGGAAGGAGTATGGCACAACTGTAAACCTACCAAGACAAGGCCGTCCACCTAAACTCACAGGCCGAACAAGGAGAGCGCTGATCAGAAATGCAGCCAAGAGGCCCATGGTGACTCTGGACGAGCTGCAGAGATCTACAGCTCAGGTGGGGGAATCTGTCCATAGGACAACTATTAGTCGTGCACTGCACAAAGTTGACCTTTATGGAAGAGTGGCAAGAAGAAAGCCATTGTTAAAAGAAAACCATAAGAAGTCCCGTTTGCAGTTTGCCACAAGCCATGTGTGGGGACACAGCAAACATGTGGAAGAAGGTGCTCTGGTCAGATGAGACCAAAATGCAAAACGCTATGTGTGGCGGAAAACTAACACTGCACATCACTCTGAACACACCATCCCCACTGTCAAATATGGTGGTGGCAGCATCATGCTCTGAGGGTGCTTCTCTTCAGCAGGGACAGGGAAGCTGGTCAGAGTTGATGGGAAGATGGATGGAGCCAAATACAGGGCAATCTTGGAAGAACACCTCTTGGAGTCTGCAAAAGACTTGAGACTGGGGCGGAGGTTCACCTTCCAGCAGGACAACGACCCTAAACATAAAGCCAGGGCCACAATGGAATGGTTTAAAACAAAACATATCCATGTGTTAGAATGGCCCAGTCAAAGTCCAGATCTAAATTCATTCGAGAATCTGTGGCAAGATCTGAAAACTGCTGTTCACAAACACTGTCCATCTAATCTGACTGAGCTGGAGCTGTTTTGTAAAGAAGGAGAACATACCCTAAAAGACTGGCAACTGTAATTACAGCAAAAGGTGGTTCTACAAAGTATTGACTCAGGGGGCTGAATAATTATGCACACCCCACTTTTCATTTTATTTGTAAAAAATGTTTGGAATCATGTATGATTTTCGTTCCAATTCTAACGTGTACACCACTTTGTATTGGTCTTTCACATTGAATTCCAATAAAATTGATTCATGTTTGTAGCTGTAATGTGACAAAATGTGGAAAAGTTCAAGGGGGCCGAATACTTTTGCAAGCCACTGTATGTGCCTTGGTATTGTCTGCTCTAAGGTGAACCTCGTCCCCAATTTTTGGTAGCTTTTTTTTTTCCAGATTTGACATGTATCCATATCTATCCATCTCTACATCAACTCTAACTAGCTTCCTTGACGTTCCTTGTCATGTATAATGTTAGCTTTTCACCACTCATGGGCTTTTGAATTTAGGCCACAAAGTTAAATTTGGTCAAACCTGACCAGGGCATATTTTTTTCTGTTACATACCTCAAAGAGGGTGTAGCCAGACATTCAAAGAACTCAGACAAGGCATTGGCTGTTGTATAACAAAATATTTTATTTACAATTTCTTAAAGGTCATCTGTGTGGGGGGAGAAAAGGGACATTGAGGTTGTGCCAAATAAAGAAAAAAATAACAAAAAAGAACCTAACTCAACCACTATTCTAAAAGCCAAAAAGTAACACAGTAAACCTAACTAACTTATCTACCAAAAGGCCATCAAAACATGAACAAGGGGTGGCACCAACCTGTGTGTCTAGACATAAATCAAACCTTTGTGATGTACTGTTTGGGGTACCCCAATCGTACCTCGTCCACAACCTCCCCACCACATACCTGCCATCAGCTAAGCCTACAAGCTCAAGTACAAATAGAAGATAGGGAGATCACACACCAGGTGTGTGCCTTTTAAAGACTGACCCTTGAGGTGATTGACCAACTAAAAGCCCAGCAGACCAATGGAGAGGAGGTATGGAAGGTCCATGCAGGTTTGCCTCAGGCAGGCTGCACCTGAGGAGCAAAGCACGGATAGATAAAAAAAATAAAACAGTGCTTATCTTGTAACACTTCCATCTCCCTGATGTGTCTTGTAAAGTGGACTTTTCTTGGCTTTCAACAATGACTTTTGTATTGCCACTTTTCCAGAAAGGCCAGATTTGTGGAGGCCATGACTAGTAGTTGTCATGTCGAAAGATTCTCGTTTACTAACTGGGTGACTACAGAAGGCAACTGGTTGTAAGTGATTTTGTTTAGGATTTTGTAAAAGGGGTTATTATAAAGGCATGCCACACTTTCGCATTTTTATATGTAAAAATACTCCAACTCATGATCATGCACTATTTTGTGCTGTCTAACACACAAAAGACCAAAAATACACAGAAAAATTGAAAAAGCACTGACACTGTCTCTAGATGTACAAGAATGGGTTATTTTTATACTCATGCTGGTGGTCAGATGTCTTTTTCAGATAGGTGAAAAAACTGTTGGTTTGTTGTGCCTTTGTTGAACCTAAGTGTCTTGTTTGCGAGAAAAAGAAATAAAATGAAGCCAAAGCTAAAAATATTTGAGTCAGGACCAGATGTAGTCATATGCCTAATTAACATTTGTGTTTAAGGAAGGGATAGGGCAGCACTGATGTTGCTTCTCTGATTCTGCAACACGAGCATCTTGAAAAGCAGTACTTCAGCACTTTTGTTTGGTCAGTTTGTATGAGTAAAGATAAGCTACTGTGCATGACATGGACATTTACTCTGCCGCAATCTCTTCAGAAAGATTTATTAAAAAATCCTAATATCCTTTGCCAAATGTGTTAAGGCTGTGGATGACTTTTCTTAAAGCTGAAGAGCAGCTTTGTAATGACTGAAGGTTATTTTATAATTATTGGCAAAACAAAATCTAAATAAAGACAGCTATTGTGAAGGAGCACATTTTAATAGTGGATTGTATTTTCATTTTTCTTTTAAATTACATGTTGGTTACAGACAAAGTGACATCGTGTCACCTAGTCTCTTATATACTGAAAGCACATGCAAGTCACATTCATTGACCTAAGGCATAAATGTAGGTGAATGATTGTCTGTTGTAGTCCTATGATTAACTGTTGAGTCTTGTGTTGTGTTTCTCCGCCTTTTTCTCGATGTGTGCAGGGATTGTCTGTGTGACCCTGAATAACAATAAGGGGGCGAATGAATTATTTATTTTATATTGTTCATTTCCCACTCTGATTGAACCAGCGACGTGCTATAGACTAGATCACATTAGGATGTGGTTTATCATTCTTGCAGTGAAAGATGGGGCTGCCTTCACAATCTCATTAGCCAAAGTTGTTTTCTGAGTAGTCTTGAGTTGGGTTTAAACCTTTTAGAGTGACTATTTTCATGCTTAACATGTTAGGCTGTGCGACTCATCTACAACTAGTTTGAAGTCGAAGATCACTGCTGTGTTTCCCCCAAAAAAACTTAGGCTTAAACTTTACAGTGCCTACAGGAGGATTTTTACACCTGATACTTTTTTACATTTTGTCATGTTACAAAACAAATTTTCTTAGTATTTTTTCAGGATTACACTCTGTTAGTGTGTGCCAGGGAAGCTTCGCCCACAATGTAACTTACCACCATCAGTGTCTGAATGTGAGCGTGAGTGAATGAATGACTGAATGTAGTGTAAAGCATTATGGAGTCCTCTGACTTAAAAAAGGGCAATGCAAATGTATGCCAAATGCAGGCTGATAGAGTAACAAAAGGTAGTGTGTAATTTGTAAAGTGGACTGAAAATGATCTATGCTTTTAAACATTTTATATAAATCAAAATGTGAACTGGGCTGCATGCATTTGCATATATACCCCCCTCAATAAATACTTTGTAGATCCACCTTTAGTTGCAATTACAGATGCAAATCATTTGAGGTATGTTTTTAATAACTTTGCTGTGACATAAATTTTAGTCCATTCTTTTTTCTTTTTTACAAAATAACTAAGTTGGATTGGAAGGAGAGGATCTACTACCTTAAATGTTCAACTTAAATTGGATTTATTTCTGGACTTCAGTGTGCCATTTTAACAAATTAATATGTTTTTAGTCAAATCATTCCATTGAAAATGTGGTTGTATATTTATCTTCATTATTCAAATTCAATTCAAATTCAAAAATACTTTATTGATCCCAGAGGGAAATTAAGTGTTGCTGTACCTCATACAATTATTTAAGGAGTTGTTGTAGATCATGATAGCTGTAGGCAGGAAGGATTTCCTGTAGTGGTCTGTGTTGCAGCGAAACTGAAGAAACCTCCGACTGACGACACTCTGTTGCTGTAGGACAGTTTTATGAAGAGGATGCTTAGGGTTATCCACAATTTTTTTTAATTTTATGAAGAATCTTTCTTTGCATCATCATCTCCAGATGTTCCACAGTTGTCCCCAGAAAAGAACCAGCCTTCTTTATTAGGTAGCCTAGCCTTTTAAATCCCTGACTCTGATGCTGCTACCCCAACAGATGATGGCTGAAGAGATTACACTCTCCACAACAGACTAGTAAAAGATTTGCAGCATCTTGCTGCAAACCTTGAAGGACCTAAGCTTCCTCAAGAAGTACAGTCTGCTCTGTCCCTTCTTGTAGACGGCTTCACTGTTGCGCCTCCTGTCCAGTCTGTTGTCCAGGTGAACACCAGAGGGAAATTGAGTGCTGTTGTAACTCAAACCATTCATGTTTCTTCAAGGAGTTGTTGTAAACGTTGATGCCTAAATGATGGGGTGCATTGCTAGTTTTTGTAACACATAAGGTTGTGCATGCAGGCCTAAAGTTTCACTTTTGCTTCATTTGACCAGAGCACCTTCTTTCACGTGTTACTGTGTCCCTTACATGGCTTGTGGCAAACTGTGAACACAAGTTTTTATGGTTTTCTTTCAGCCATTTTTCCTCAAATGTCAAATTTGTTGAGCACATCATTAATAGTTTTCCTATTGACAAATTCTCCCACCTGAGCGGTTGATTTCCACAGTTCCAACAGAGTTACCATGGTTTCTGACAGGGGTGGGCTGGGCTGGTGTTGTAATTCAGCTTGGTTCAGAGAGGCCTTTTATCTGATCGCACAAAGGATGCGAGTGGAACCATAACTTTAACAAATGTACTTTTATTGGTGGTATAACAGGTTTTTATGTTGTCATGACTAGAGGTGGGTGGTAACTAATTACTTTTACTCAATTAGTCTACATTTATTTGAGCAAATTTACTGCGTAATTATTATGAATAATCATTACTCTTACTTGAGAAGAAATTTCTGGATATTCAACCTACTGTGTATAATTTGAATCAAAATGAACTTGTTCTAACCAAAAATGCACCAGACAAGGAGACATACCTACAATTTAGAGCTCTGGTTTGTACACAAGCTTTGTTGTTCTAATGTTATTTTCTAGCAGCTAAGCTTTGGAGATTAGCTATATTGCCAATGGAAGCACTTTACCTTGTTCTAACATAGATACATTTACTTGTTACATTAGTTTAATAAGTTTTATGATGAACATTTTGATTTGAAAAAGTTTCCTCTGCTTTCAATTTGCTATTTTAATTATATTTATATGTATCAATCCTTTCATTGTACTCTTTAAAATACCAGAATTTAAACATAAATTTGTATTTTTGTCTCTCTAATGAAATCATTTAAGGGGGGGTTGGTATGTTTTTCCTCAGGCAGACAGAACAATTCTATGGTACAGTACAGCCATAATATTACCGTAAATCGATCCGTAAGTTCAGTAAATAATATAAACTACCTTTTTGAAATTTGCACTCACAACATGTCAGATCAAAATGCCTTAAAATTAGCCGCATTTCTCTTTAAGAGCCTTGTACACTCCCCCTTCTGCACTCTCCACATGGGCACGAATCATTACTGTAATGCAGTAATACCTCCAGTATTTTGCTGCACTTTTTTGTGATTGTTGCGGCCTAAAATGCCTGATGTTGCGACAGCTTTTGTGAAAAGTTGCAACTAAAGTTGCAATGTTTTTATGTGTGATTTTCTTTTATGTTTTGCCAATCACTTGAAAATTAGTTGGAAACTAGCCTTAATTCTAGAATTGCGCTGCTCTGAGTGGCTGCATGTTGGAGTGGCTCTGTTGGCTACAATGGCTTGCAAAAGTATTCGGCCCCCTTGAACTTTTCCACATTTTGTCACATTACAGCCACAAACATGAATCAATTTTATTGGAATTCCACGTGAAAGCCCAATACATAGTGGTGTACACGTTAGAATTGGAACGAAAATCATACATGATTCCAAACATTTTTTACAAATAAATAACTGAAAAGTGGGTGTGCGTAATTATTAAGCCCCCTTTGGTCTGAGTGCAGTCAGTTGCCCATAGACATTGTCTGATGAGTGCTAATGACTAAATAGAGTGCACCGGTGTGTAATCTAATGTCAGTACAAATACAGCTGCCCTGTGACGGCCTCAGAGGTTGTCTAAGAGAATGTTGGGAGCAACAACACCATGAAGTCCAAAGAACACACCAGACAGGTCAGGGATAAAGTGATTGAGAAATTTAAAGCAGGCTTAGGCTACAAAAAGATTTCCCAAGCCTTGAACATCCCACGGAGCACTGTTCAAGCGATCATTCAGAAATGGAAGGAGTATGGCACAACTGTAAACCTACCAAGACAAGGCCGTCCACCTAAACTCACAGGCCGAACAAGGAGACCGCTGATCAGAAATGCAGCCAAGAGGCCCATGGTGACTCTGGACGAGTTGCAGAGATCTACAGCTCAGGTGGGGGAATATGTCCATAGGACAAGTATTAGTCGTGCAAACTAACACTGCACATCACTCTGAACACACCATCCCCACTGTCAAATATGGTGGTGGCAGCATCATGCTCTGAGGGTGCTTTTCTTCAGCAGGGAAAGAGAAGCTGGTCAGAGTTGATGGGAAGATGGATGGAGCCAAATACAGGGCAATCTTGGAAGAAAATCTCTTGGAGTCTGCAAAAGACTTGAGACTGGGGCGGAGGTTCACCTTCCAGCAGGACAACGACCCTAAACATAAAGCCAGGGCAACAATGGAATGGTTTAAAACAAAACATATCCATGTGTTAGAATGGCCCAGTCAAAGTCCAGATCTAAATCCATTCGAGAATCTGTGGCAAGATCTGAAAACTGCTGTTCACAAACGCTGTCCATCTAATCTGACTGAGCTGGAGCTGTTTTCTAAAGAAGAGAATTTCAGTCTCTAGATGTTCAAAGCTGGTAGAGACATACCCTAAAAGACTGGCAGCTGTAATTGCAGCAAAAGGTGGTTCTACATAGTATTGACTCAGGGGGCTGAATAATTACGCACACCCCACTTTTCAGTTATTTATTTGTAAAAATGTTTGGAATCATGTATGATTTTCGTTCCACTTCTCACGTGTACACCACTTTGTATTGGTCTTTCACGTGGAATTCCAATAAAATTGATTCATGTTTGTGGCTGTAATGTGATAAATGTGGAAAAGTTCAAGGGGGCCGAATACTTTTGTAAGCCACTGTACATATTAAGTTTTGGTTTTTTGTACATTGGTTCCTCTATTTTCTTAAAGAAGATTGCTTTTTTTTTACCTGTATACTTTCTAGTCTTTGGTGCTGTGAAGCTAGAAGGATTTTTGCTGTAAATTTTTCCTTTTTGACAATTTGTTATGATGCGTAACCAGGGCAACAATGTGGTTTACAGCCGGGGGCAGCTGATTAACATCGCAAAAGCTGAAATAATACCTCAACTGAAGCCACAAATTCCTGATGAGTTGATAAGGAGGAGACGTGGATGCTGAGCAGGAGCAAAAAGGAGACAGAGAATGAGGAAGTTCAAGCCATCTCTTCCATCGATCATAATGGGCAACGTAAGATCAGTGGCTAACAAGATGGATGAACTCCAAGCCCTTACAAGGACTCAGCCAGAGTACTGTGAATGCAGTGTTATGTGTTTTACTGAGACATGGCTGCTGGATCATATCCCCAACTCCAACGTCTCTCTGCCAGGCTTCCTGAGTGTCTGAGCAGACAGAAATCTGAAGATGAGCAGAAAAAGAAAAGGTGGTGGAGTAGCAGTGCTTGTCAACAAGAGATGGTGTTATCCAGGACATGTTACTGTGAAGTGTCATCTCTACAGCCCAGATGTCGAACTCTGGGCAGTGAGTTTTCGTCCATATTATTTACCAAGAGAGTTCACCAGTGTAATTTTGGCAGTTGTTTACATTCCACCTTCAGCCGTTGCCGACAATGCATGTGATGTCATCAGTTCCGTTGTTGCTAAGCTACAGACACAGCACCCCAATGCATTTGTGGCAATATCTGGTGATTTTAATCATGCCTCGCTCTCTACTACACTTCCAACATTTCAACAGTTTGTCAGCTGCTCTACAAGAGAAAACAGGACCTTGGATTTGTTTTATGCAAATGTAAAGGAGGCATACATGTCCAAACCAAGACCTCCTCTGGGACAATCAGATCATAATCTTGTTTTTCTCTGTTCAGAATATAAACCACTTGTTCAGAGGCAACCTGTTACAACGAAAACTGTGAGAAAATGGTCACATGAAGCTGAAGAAGCCCTGCAGGGTTGTTTTGCAACCACAGACTGGATGACTCTTTGCCAAGCACATGGAGAGGACATCAATGCCATGACTGAGTGTGTGACTGACTATATAAACTTCTGTGTGGACAACATCATCCCCACCAGAACAGTGAGATGCTTCCCTAATAACAAACCCTGGATCACCAGTGACCTGAAGGAACTGCTAAACAAGAAAAAAAGAGCCTTCAGGGAGGGAGACAGGGAATTACTGAGGAGTATACAGAAACAACTTAAGGTCAAGATCAGAGACAGCAAGGAGGCATACAGGAAGAAGCTGGAGAACAAACTACAGATGAACAATATCGAGATGTCTGGTCAGGAATGAGAAAGATCACAAGATTAAAGGACAGGAAGGTTTGGATAGATGGAAGTCTGGACAGAGCCAATGAACTGAACACATTCTTCAACAGGTTCAGTTCAGGAACTAGCTCAGCATCCCCCTCTCCTGTTCCCAGCCAAACAGACATCCCACTCTCTTCTGATCAACAATTTTCCTGTTACACCTCGGATGTTTTATCCTTCACCTCAGCCATGGACTCTTCTAATTCCACAAGTTTGACTTAAACCAAGTCAGGACATGCTGCTACCCCCTTTGCCTCCCTCTCCCACTTGTCTGTCTCCAAAAGTCAGGTGAAGAGGCAGCGGAAGAAACTGAACCGGAACAAGGCTGCAGGTCCAGATGGTGTCATGAAGGTCCTGGAGAGACTCCTGTTGGCCCCCCTGAGTAAGCAAACAAGAACGTATCAGGACCCACTGCAGTTTGCTTATCGCTGTGGAGTTGGAGTTGAAGATGCCATCACCCACCTACTTCAACCAACCCACTGTCATCTGGACAACGCAGGCAGCACTGTGAGGATCATGTTCTTTGATTTCTCCAGTGCATTTACCACAATTCAGCCTGATTTGCTTTGTCAGAAACTCCTGAAGACACAGGTGGAGCAATCAACAATCACCTGGATCAATGACTACCTGACCAACAGACCACAATTTGTGAGACTGAAGAATTGTGTGTCAAACCAGGTGGTCAGCAGCACAGGAGCACCACAGGGGACTGTACTCTCACCATTCCTTTTCACTCTGTACACCTGAGACTTCCAGTACAAATCAGAGACCTGTCATCTGCAGAAATACTCAGATGACTCTGCAATTGTTGGGTGTATCAGAGATGGACAAGAAGCAAACAAAACAAAGGAGATGATTGTAGATTTCAGAAGAAACAGGGATAAGTCAAACACTGTTTCCATCATGGGAGAAGAAGTGGAGGTGGTTAGGGAGTATAAATACCTCAGAGTTCACCTTAACAACAGACTGGACTGGAGGCGCAACAGTGAAGCCGTCTACAAGAAGGGACAGGGCAGACTGTACTTCTTGAGGAAGCTTAGGTCCTTCAAGGTTTGCAGCAAGATGTTGGAGATCTTCTACAAGTCTGTTGTGGAGAGTGTAATCTCTTCAGCCGTCCTCTGTTGGGGTAGCAGCATCAGAGCCAGGGATTTAAATAGGCTAAACAACCTGATAAAGAAGGCTGGTTCTGTTATTGGGACAACTGGGGAACATCTGGAGATGATAATGCAAAGAAGGATTCTTCATAATATCAAAAAAATTATGGACAACCCTAAGCATCCTCTTCATGACACTGTCATACAACAGAGCGTCTTTAGTCGGAGGCTTCTTCAGTTTCGCTGCAATACAGACCGCTACAGGAAATCCTTCCTGCGCACAGCCATCATCATCTACAACAACTCCTTAAAGAATTAATTATATAAGCTATACCAACACTTAATTTCCCTCTGGGATCAATAAAGTATGTTTGAATTGAATTGAATTGAGGTCGGTCGAAACAGTTTTTAATCCTAAATAACTCAGCCATTCTAAAAAGTAATTGAAAGTACAGCTTCTGTCAGTCACATAAAAACTGCTCTCCTGAAAACTTGCTGCTCGCTGCTGCTGTCTGCGTCACTATTTAAAGCTGATCATTTTCTCATCTGGCGTACACGAATTAAGTAGGAGACCCACTTTGGATTCAAAACGGCAAATTTCGCCAACAGGTGATGGATTTTGATGACTGGAATGAGGAAACTGTACCCCATACCACCTACATTGGCAAAATGAAAATGTAACATGTTTTATTCTCGATCCCTCTCACATAAACAGGGAGTGTACATGATATGCGACACCATCAGATGTAAGATAATGAAAGTGAGAGTCACAACTGGTGAAAGGTGCGGTAAAGTTGTGTTAATTGTATAAAATTGCAAGATGTGCAGAATTCCCAGATTGGCTGAATTTGTGTAAATAGTTACGATCTCAACATCACGAATTCCTAGAGGGACTGAATAATAAACACGAGCAACAGTGCACAGACTTAACTCTGAATTAGTCTAAGCTATGTTGTTCTAACAAGCTGAATCAGCATTTTAACTTACCTGTATTTGCTCTGAAGTAATACTCTTGAGAGTGGGGATTGCATCGTTTTTCTACGTCAACTTGCTACTCACAAAGATCTTCTATAAAGGAAATAAGCCTCACTCATGTGAACACAGACACACAACACGATCATCATAGTGGCTCAACCGCAGCTGCTTTTGAAGTACAAAAAAAGAGAAGAAAAAAACTTTTACAGACCGGCCATTCGGGAAAACTCCCGAACCTCCCTAAGGCCAGCGCACCCCTGTTTTCTGATATATACTTTCTTTGCTCGTCAGTTCAGGTGAAGGGGCCATGTCATTGTGGGCTTGTAGCTGTGCCATATTGTTTCAATTTCTGGATAATGGATTAAATGGTGCTTCATGAGATGTTCAAAGCTCGGGATATTGATCTATAAACTAAGTCTGCTTTAAAATTACATATAAAGCAAAATAGTGTAAATATAAATACATATTGCACTTTTCAAATTTACTGAGCCATGTATCCTTTTCTTTGCACTTCACAATTATATGCTACTTTGTGATGGTTTATCATGTAAAATCCTATTGAAAAACTGTACATTGAAGTTTGTACTTTTAACATTACAAAATGTGAAAGACCTCAAGGGGCATCATTACGCAATATTTCATTTTGAAAGTCAATTTAATTACCTTTGTCCCCTTTTTAAAATTGTGTATACATTTTTCTAAGACTATTTAATGATTAAATATGTATTACAGTGTGTTTAAATAATAAACATGGAAGAAATACAGTTCAGTTGATATTTGCCTTTTGCACTTATGTCTGTTTGTTCATAATGCTATCTCACAGTTTAGGCCAGTGTTTCTCAAACTTTTTTTATAATTCATACACAAGCTATACATTCCGACGTCAAACTCCCAGCCCGATGTTCCAGGTCCCGGTTCTGTTTACAATGATGATCACAATTGCTAACTTATTTGAGTGTGTTTAATTTTGTGAGATTGGGGAGTTGGTGGATTTAATTTACAGTGCAGTGAAACATTCACAACGATAGAATTTAGGGGTAAAAATCTATTTAAATCCCGTTGCTGTCACGCCCCACCTGCAATACCTCTGCACCCCACTAGTGAAAAGCAATTTATTTCATTTTTCAGGGCAGTTATAAAATTTCTGACCATGATGTCTGTATAGCAATTTCACAGTTCTTTGTCAATGTTCCTTTTTTTCCATTTGATGCTTGCATCTTTAGTTTATTATTTATTAATGTAAATCCATGAAACAAAATCCATTTGTTTTGACAGATGCTTGTTCTAGTGCTGTGGCCAGAGCTCAGCTTGATTTTTTTTCCAGACTGTCATGCAAAGATTTTTAGTTTTTCTGCTTTATTGTCGAATACATTTGTTTATTTGGCACAATAATAAATAATCTTTCTCCTCAAGGGGTTCCAATTGTTAAACTTGTTTGATTTGGACATACGCATTGGCCTGGTACAGCGTTTTGGTCTAGCTGCTATTTTGGCTGTAATGTTAAGCTGTAGCTCTATTGTTATCAAAAATGTCTTAAAAGTCTAATGCAGAAACTAGAAAACAGACTAAAACAACAGATTTATAAAAAAAAATGGATGGTTTAATGTTGCCTCAGGCTCA
Organism: Valencia hispanica; assembly: GCA_963556495.2. Lineage (NCBI taxonomy): Eukaryota > Metazoa > Chordata > Actinopteri > Cyprinodontiformes > Valenciidae > Valencia > Valencia hispanica. Next base: position 14,672,550 of record OY747700.1, read on the forward strand.
GTACTTGACTTTGCGTTTTAGATTACATGTTTTTACTAGAAGTATTACTTGTGAGAGACACACATCCCAATCAGAAATCCTAAGAGATTTGACAAGTTGTACCCTTCATGCAATAGTTGTTAATTATGTGTTTAATCATTTCGTGTGTCTTTAATTTCAATCTTAATAACTCACCCTTTCCCTCCAGCGTTTAATAAATGCAGCGGATTAGCAGTCATGTCTAAATGTATATCTCTAAAGGTAACATCAGTGTCATTTCTTGGAGGGAGGGGGTCAGAGAGTTTAAAATGGATGCCAGGCAGATATTTCTCATCAGCTTAAAATAAATCCAGAAATCCTTTGTACAAGGTGAAAGAGTAAAAAGTAGGAGCTTATTTATTTACAGTTGCTGTAACAGCCCCGAGTGATCCAATTTAATCCTTTCAAGTAGCTAATAAGCTTTTATCACAGAGGAGGTGTGTTCTTTTCTTTATGAGCAAAGGAGTCATTATCAAACCGCTTATTCATAATGCCAATTGGGCTGTTTTTGTTCAACTGTTAAGCATCAATTCAAAAGGTCTTGACTGCTGGAAAAGGCTCTTTATGGGCCATTGAGGCATGAATAATGTTGGGTTGGGCAATCAATTTTTCTTAAAATAAAGCACAATTTTTTTAATTAGTTCATGCCTAATTCTGCATTTACAGAAAAAAAATTCTCATACCTTTCAAACTTTCTCATACTTTGACCCGTTACAACTAGTAACCTATATAATAGATTATTATGTCCCCAAGATTAAAAGTTGATCTCCGGATGAACGAAAAGGCAGACAGGATGCAGCCAAAATGATGAAGTTTATTGTTAAAGTAAATAATAATGGTGCTTGAGCCTCCTGAAAAAAAGAACAGGTCAACTTAAAAATGTAATTCCCCAACTTAGAGAAAATTGAGAAACAAACAAACAGCAACCCCTGTCTAAATAAAGAAAAAAAAGGAGCAGACCAGACACCCTCCTTCACAAAGGGCTAAACAGAAAAATCACTCATCTACACCAAGGAGTAACCAGCAACAACTTATGGTGTGCCACCTGGGACATTATTCAGAATTGCCCTACATATCCACATATTAAATAAATAAAACCTTGCGCAAAGACTACTGAAAAGATTAACCTTTTTAGTCCTAGACTGGCTCACTCAAACTTAGACCTAAATCCAATTGAGAATCTGTATGAACTTGAACAATTTTATTAAGACATATTGATTCTGGGGAGCTGGAAACAAATGCGGACAACACTTTTCTGATTTTTCTTTGTTTTGCAAAACCTTTTGAAGACCATGTATTATTTTCTTCCTCTTTACAATTAAACTCTACGTTTTGATTGATAACATCCATCCATTTATTCATTATCTATATCAATCCATCCTCTGCAGGGTTGTGGGAGGCTTGTGCCCATCTCCACCAGCATTCATCGGGAGTGAGACGGGGTACACCTTCGACAGGTGGACAATCATTGGGAAACACAGAAACACACAGGACAAACAACTTTGCACGCAAACAGTCATATCTAAGGGCAATTTAAGGAGACCAATTGACCTAACAGTCATACAATCCTAGTAAAACACATTGAAACTCTTGGTTGAAACATTACAAAATGTGGAAACTTTAAACGAGTATGAATACTTTTACAGGGGCACCCCCCGCTGTAATGTGGAGTGAAAATTAAATTTTCCAGTCTTTAAGAGAACCTAAAGAAATCCCGCTGCCGTCCTGTTTAGATCCAGCAGCGCCTCATCGTTTCAGGCTTTGATAGTGTTGAATGGTAGCAAAGCTTTTTTATCCGTACAGGTGTTTGCAGCAGCAATCAGTAGTTAACAGTTCACACAGCCCTGCTCAGGCAGCTGGCATTACCTCTGAGGACTGCTTCAATCACACAAGGTTTTCATGTGTCAAAGAATTTGAATAGTGACCTTTGTGACTCACCATCACGCAGGAGATGTGTTCTGCAGGTTGCAACGCTAATCTTGGCTGGAGTCTAAACAGGGAATTTATTAGCACTGCTGCGTACATGCATAACAAATTCCCATCTCAGCCACATTTTCAAAGCTTTTGAGTATTCTAGAGGTGTCGGCAAGGATATTTGGAGGTGAGTTTAATTAGAGCACAACTCCCCTCTGCAGTGCTGGCAAAAGAATGCATAATAGCTTGAAGACACAAGAAAGCTGCTTTATAAGCTTGTCATGGTTCTGATTTCTTTACTCCAAGTCTTCATTCTAGTTTGTCTGCAGCAAATCAGTGCTTTCATTTACAAGTGAAACAATTGTCTTACAGAAAGTAATTTTGTCTCCGCATCATGAAGCCTGGTGTTGAAACTAAACAAATTTATTCGGGGTGGAGAAGTATTCTGGCAGAAATTTAATACTCATTTTACCATAAAATTTTGATGTAGTGCTGTGTATAAGCAAACCATGGGAGCTCAAGGTGTTTGTTACAAAAAGTTATCTTTCTCTGACTCTCCTGTGATTGCATGTGATGTGATTCTCAAACATTTGGCAAAGTATTCATTTTTTATCATTTATTGTTTTTTGGAGAACAGCACGGGGAACCTTAATGATTGATCCCGGCACACCTTAGACAATTGTTGTCTCCTAAAACAACGCACGAAGGAATATAAGCAGGTATAACAATAAACGTATTTACCGTTACACAAAAAAGAGAATTATAGGTGAAGTAATGATCTGTTTTGTTTCAATGTGATCAGGTAGATTAGATTGTTTTTGTGAGGAGGATTAAATCAAGTCTTTGATTCACCAATTCTTACCCCCATTGTGTACCCACTCATGGCCTTTTCTTTTCTTTCTACTTCCATTTTGTACCAGCAAACAAACCCTTTCATACCCATACTCTTTAAACCATTGCATATCAGTTTGTATATATCAGTATATTTCTTTGTGGTCATGTATTTTCATGAATCATGGAGATTACAAGTGATAGAAGAGCTCAGATCTTAGATATTTAATTTACACTATATTTTTTGGAAGACTTACACCCTGATTGGATTTATGTTGGCACTGATCTCCGTTTGGGGTAGTTGACTGTGTATTATGACCCTTGGTAAAACCACGTTTTGATAAAGCAGGCTATCAGTAGATCACAGAAAAATACTTTAGATATTAGTTTTCAAAGTGGGTATGAAATGTCCCCCTGGTGGGTATGAACTAATGAATTGTAGTTACAAAATGTCCTGTGGGAGACACCTCTAAATCGACCAAGGTCCAAATTTGCCACCCCGGAAATTAGCCTTTTTTTTTTAGAGCTGCACAATATTGGAGAAACCTGAAATTTGGATATTATTGACTATTGTGATGGCAATCTTGACAAATATTAATATGGCACACCATTAACCCAATTTTATTCTTGTTTTTTATTTGTTTTTTACTGTCACCATGTTCCCATCACTCTCCTTAAGGTTTGGATTCTTTGACAATAAGATCTATATCAGGTGTGGACAAAAAAGTAAAAGTATGTGTTGTAATCTCCCACGTATTGTAACTGCAACATTGAAATTGGAAGGACAGTTTTGATTCAATATATTGTGCAGCTTTAGTCCTTTGTTTATCAGTACAAGATGCAGATATAACTTTTTTTTTTTCTTGCCAAAGTTTTACAACAGATCTCTAATGTTATTTCTCTCTTTTGGCTCTTTTTCAAGAAAATTATGATTATGATGAATCAAGGTACTTTTAATGAGGAATATGTTCCAGTCAAGGACATTAGTTTAGTTATGTTGCCCTAACTGTTTTAGAATATTAAAAGATCCCAATAGGCAATAGAGATAAATATATAAAAAACTACATGTAAAATTATTAAAGTAGTTCAGTTACTAACTCAACTTTTTATTTTGTTGCTGTGAACATTTTAAATTATGGAAATATTTGACCTTCCTTTGGTTCAATAAATTAGGCACTCATATTTGTGCTGTAAATGGACTGAACTTATATAGTGCTTTTCTAGTCTTGCTGAATACCAAAAGAGCTTTACCCTGGAGTCACATTCACGCATTTGTGCTTACATTCACAAGCAGATCGGTAGGAAACCTGGGGTAAAGTGCCTCACCCAGGGGCACATCAACATGTGATAGAAGCTGGAGTTTAACCTACAATCCACTAATACAAGTCAACTACTCTACCCCCCGAGCCAGAGTCCTCCCATTTGGTTACCTGGAACTAGTCGAATGGTTGTGACTGTTGCTGTATTTCGGCCAGTTGAGTTGTAACTTCTGGTTGTTGAGCACAACCGGTTGCTTCATCTGGCTGTTCTTCACCATAGTCTTTAAGTTTATTTCTTCCTAAGCGTACACTCATGTTGCTTAGCTCTGTATGCTTGAACCCACAGAGTAGTCTTTTTTTTTTTTTTTTTTTTTTACTGTGCTGTCCTCACAACACGTGTGAAGCGAGACAGCCAGTGAACAAAATAATAGGAATAGAGGAGATCTCCAGGCAAGGCTTGATTTTCTTTTCTTACATTAATTCTTTGTAACTGAAACATACAAGATAAAAACTAAATACTAGTGAATACACATCTCTTATTAACACGGCACAACATAGCCTAACTTAACGTGTGAATCACTTGAGCTTGTCATAGGATTTTATCCAACTAAATAATTCTGTAGCATATTTAAGTTCTTTCTGAACACAATACTGACAAAAACGAAACTTTCCCAAGGCACAAACGTATAGACCGCACCCAGCGTAAAATGGACCGTATTTTATTTTCAGCCAGAAACACTTATTCAACTCCTTACCGGAAAAAATACAGTATATCAAATATATAGTTGTTGTTTTTTTAAGGTTTTGTGGCCACAGTGGCCTTTAATAGCAGTGGATATTGCAGAAACTGTAGAGAACAGACATTCAGCAAATATCTGCTGGGTGGAATTGAACCCCAGGCCAGCTGCTTCAAGGACTGATGCCTTCAAACATGGGGTGCCTGTCTTGGACTTAACCACTACGCCATGCGACACCCCATCAAACACAGATTCTAAGAAAAAGCCCTCACTTGTTTGGATCACATCATGTCTGGCACAACAAAGATTGTTTGTTGAAGGATGTTTCACTTTGATCAGATTTAAATCTAAAACGTTTTTAACCCCCTTTTAACATGAATCTATTTACTGACACATTGTTCTGTTGACGATTTATCAACCATAAACCTTTTTCTTACCTTGTTTATGCAACCAAATTATGAACTTAAAAGTACTGTTTTTAACATAAAGGCAAGACAGACGCACTCCGTCACCGATTTGCACCAAAGTTTCCTACCCTGCTGTTGAAACTATAATTGAATCCTTCTTGGTTGGCATTCTGATTCATAGTCTTAATTTTTCTATGTAAAAACCTTAGTCCTTTCTATTTTGTCCATCTGGTCCTTTTGATTGTGTTTTTTTATTGCTTATTCTTTGATGATTTTTGTCACGTTCTGTTTATGGATTGTGTAGTTTATGTTTGTATGAAGAGTTTATGCTTCTCTCTACATCCCAGCATTTTCCTTCAGTGTTTCAGGTCAATTAGCTTCACCTGTTCTTAGTTCAGTCATCATGCCTCCTAGTATATAGCTCTAAAGAGTCAGTTAATCACAGTCAGGTTTTCCAATTTGCTTGTTTCCCCTGCTCTTTGTTTGGTTTCTTGGTTTAATAAAAGGTCAGGCTATGTTCCTGAACATGTCACTTTGATAAACTGAAGATAATCATGAAACTACTCTAAGTATATAATATGTACTGCTTATGTATGTGACTAAAGAAACATGAGATAAAATGGCCCTTAATTAAACCGAACTGCACTCCCCTCATCTGGAAAAGATGTTGTAAAATATGTTAAATCCTGGCTTCATTTAGTTAACAGTGAACTGTTGAAATTTACTTCACTTAAGATCCTCCTTATCATGGAGTGGAAATAATTTTAAGTCTATGTCCAGCCTTGTTTTTCAGTTCTAGCTGTTCTGGAATTAGCACAGATTTGGGCAAATTTAGGTGAATGACTGTTGTGGCCTGATTTACATAACAAACAAACGCGTGTCCTACTTGAAAGCCATGTTCTCTTCATTTCCCAATTTTGAAGAGGGACAACAAGACATATGTCTCAGCACAATCAGATTTCAGGATTACAGGTCATACTGTCATGAATTAATAGCCTACTTAAAGATAATCCTAAAACTGGTCAATTTAAACTATAGTGTACATCAATAAATACTTTAGCTATATTTCTTTTATAGGGTATTTTCTTATGTGTGGCACTAAATGTGGCAATATGACATGCAACAACTGCCTCCTACAGTACAAAATGTACAAGGGGGGAAAATAATCAGCACACTTGGTAAATTGATGACCTAAAGCACTTTGGTTGCTCAAAATAGTCGAGGAGTTTTATCTGCACGCATGGATCTTTGTTTTTGAATTTGTCATGTGTTTTATTCGTTGGTTCTATGAATGATTAAGAACAGAAGTGTTACTAGCCCTGGGAAGGGTGTAACTCCCCTGGGAATGATGTAACCTGACAATCACATACTAAACGAGGCAACAGGTGTGGTGAACCAAAAGAGGGGGGGGGAGAGAAGGGAAATTAAGGTTGTGCTAAATAAAAGAAAAACCTCAACCATTTCGTAACTCAAATACTATTCTAGAAGCCAAAAAAAAGAAAAGCCTAACTAACTTATCTGAACAGACTGTCAAAACATGAACATGGGGTGGCACCAACCAACTTACCAAGTTTATTTTGACACAAAACAAACCTATGTGATGGATTGTATAAGGTACCCCAATCTTACCTTGTCCACATCAAACCCCACCACATTCCTGCCACATGCTGAAGGAACAAAGAGGCAGGAAGCAAGTCTGAGAGTCTCTGAATTAACTCAGCTCTGGAAAGTTCTGAGAGTCTGAACGATTATTTCTAAAAACTCCGGCCAAAGTGGAGATTTGTATTTTCTCCGTTTTAAGCGTTTGCGTGTGGACAGAAATAACCGGAGTTTTCAGCTCCACAACGTCACTTTCCGTGACAAAAATCCTCCGACATCACTTGTTGCGACTTGTGTTTACACTCAGAAACAGCATCTATGCCCTCAGAGATGTGTTGGCATCATCGATTGTCCAAGCGCTTTTTGTTTGCTTATTTTTACAAGGTCAATTAGTGCTCTATATAGAAGTTAGAACATAAAAGTTACTCTGAGTGGATTGGATTTGGGGGAACTACTGCCCCCTACAGGTTTGGCATGTCTATGAATGTGCTTAACAACACACTTATGCGGTTAGGTGTGGATAGTTTTTTTTTTAAACGAGGTGGGGAGGATATTCGTTTTTAAAAAGCCCCGGCTACGTGTGCACATGGCCTAAGGCAGCCTGCACCTGATAAGCAAAACAGTTAAATACAAAAAAACATGCTGGCATGTAACAAGAAGAATGACCTCATTCGTCCGCCGACATGGCGTTCTGGTATAAATCACACCTGTGATGGCTGATCATGGAAGCTGTCAGCCAGGGAACTTTTCAGGCAGTCCAGGTTCATCACCAACTGCTTCCAGAAAAGATTGATGCCAGTGTTGCACTGAGGGATTGCTCTCCGGTGCAGTCATTTGGCACACAGACGGAGGCTCACCCATGGCAGTGTAATGGTGACATGACTCATCACCAGGAAATTATACAGGGAGGAGATAAATGGAAAACATAAGGCTCATCTTCAATCTATCCCGTTTACTGGAGTTTGTGAATGAGCATCAAAAGGGGAAAAATTGGAGCCCCTGCTTTTTAAGTACAGCCTTTGTTAAATGGCAGATTTTCTTCTTTTTTTGCCTGTTACAGAATGCACAGCATTCCAGTAGGTTGATGAACTAACAGGAATATAAATTCCAAATTCCTTATTTTATTTTTAATTTTTGCATCCAACATTGAACTGTGGTAAGTTGAAGGACAAACATTATTTTAGCAGAAATGTGACAATTAAAATGAAATAAGATGCAGTTTTAAGCATGTTTGTCACACTGTGGAAGTGAATCGAGGGCTTCAACGTGAAAAAGAAATTTAAAATGCTGCAGTAATTTCAGTTTATGTTATTCATTATATAGTCTTTTTTCACGGAAGATGAGAGTTTTCACTTTGTACAAGTTACAAGATGGCTTACACTTTTTTATCCTTCATTTTTGTCCTACATCGTGTATCATTTTCATCCTCTTATTGTTTCACAGACTTCATAAAGAATATGTTGCACCTTTTGAATGACTTTTTTTCTGTTTTATGCAAAGACAAGCTGTCCCTCAATAATCTTTTTCATGTGAGTGAACGATTAGCTCTTTAAACAAATCCCTCTACCTGTTCCTATCAAGGAGGACTGAAGGTCATCCATCTGTCTGGCTCTATTTTTCCTGCACTATGTTGTTGAGTTGCTTTTCCAATATGTGAGGCGAGTCATTCCGTTCAATACGCCGCCTGCCTCGGCACTATTGCTCGGCACTATTGCTCGGCACAGTGATAAATCACAACACAGAGAAACAGAACTTTATTTGCATTCAGCTTCCATCCACTTTTGAAGCTGGAGATTTGGAATTGAATTTTTTTCTCCTTCGCAGCTCTCTTTTTTTCCAGTAAGAGGCTATGATCTGAAAGCTTTCAGCACTATATCTAGTTTTTTGTTGTTATTTTTTTACAATGAAACCCAAGTTATACTGTCTTTTCTAAAATACAGCAAATATTTGCATACGTCCCGGACACAGCTGTTTTTGTGGAGAAATCCATGCAGGGAAATTCAGTTTTAGTGCCGTAGGAACAATGCTATTAAATGTACAGTTATTAATATAAGTGATTGTAATTTTAATCAGAAGGTAGAGAGGCTGAGATAGGTGCAGAGGATGCATTCAAACCTTAGATTTTGAAAGATACACTGCAGGTTCTGTGGCAGAGTGTTGACTGGCTTCCGCCAGGCTTTACAGTCTGCAAAGGGGAATCTATCATGTCAGAGAGGCCATAGCCTCCAGCACACTCCAGATTGCTCCCTCTGCATACATACGCTCACACATCAGCACATTCACACAATCGTGCCTGCTCAAGGACTGGCCCCTTCCACTTGACCGCTCTTGGTGGCAGAGAGAGGGTATACACTCCCTGTGACAGTGGCACTCTGTCGTCCTCCTGGAGATGAAGCTCAGTCCCTCTGTCGTGTCTCGGTCCTGAGAGCTGGCCCCCGCACCAAGCCTCGTGCGCTATGACCTTTGTGTCCTACAAGCAAAGGTGGATAGCAGACAGAGCCTGGAACGACACTTTCCATCAGGTTTAATGCCAGACGATGTTTCATCTGTTTGTCCGCACTGAACGAATTAGAGGTAATTTTGTATTCATCTGTGAGTCAAATGAGTCAACAGTGTCTGCAGTGTAGAGCCAGGCTAATCTGCTTTGCTCGCTGCTGTTTGAAAATTACTGACAGAGTGCTGATAAAGCCAAAACAAATTCAAAGCTCAGGCCACTGTTTCATTGGAAGATCCCAAAAGATAGCTCCCCTCAGATTTCCTTTTAGTTGGATGGAGGCATAGGGAACCATGGTAATCTCTTTTCTTTTGCCCCAAGTCATTTTTACTTTAATTTTTAACAACAAAACCAGATTAATCTTAATAATTAGTAAACCAACACATGTTAAACAGCATGCATATAAACCCATGCCGTGATTGCTGATTTTTCTGTGTGCATAAAAGTGTAGGAAATTAAAAAGGCTCTAATTGCAGTTATTGGAAAGTAGTCGCTTCGGAGTGTAGTTATCCCTTTCCCAGTTTGTACCCCCATTGGCTACATAAATGTAGCCATTTTGTCCCTTCCTGCTTGCATCTTGTACCCATACAAAAACAAAGAAGCATTAACTCAGTATTTATCAGTTTATTTCTCTTTACAGCTAAATATTTTCATAAATTATGTAAATGAATAGCCAAAAAGCTCAGTCTCATGCATACACACTACAATGGACCTTTGCCTATTCCTGGTTCAATATTTGTGGATTCACCTTGTGTTTTTTTCTGTGAAACTATTTAGTTTGGTGCTCATCGGTCAGGATGTGCGGTGTGATGCATGGACCCAAATGCAGATGCAATGATGTTTATTTGAGAGAGCTGGTGGTGGAGGAGGCGATGATGATGATGGTGACGGCAGGAACGGAGAGACAGGACATCGGACGATCAGGAAGGAGGACAGCAAGGTAGACAAATGAGACATCAATAATGATCCGGCGCTGAGTAAGGGGAAGTGACGGGTTATAAACACATGAGGAAAGGAGGATCAGGTGTGGATGATTGGAGAGACAGGTGAGGAGAATGATGAGGAGAGGGAGCAAACATGAAGCATGACATCATCTCTGGGTTGTTGAATCTGATGAAATACAACCCAGTAGACTACGAGTAAATTACAGGAAATTTTTGGTTGTCAAAGTAGGTAAATGACCGAAACTGCAAAGATACAAAATGGTGAAATGGCAAGTTGACCAGTGGCCAAAATAGCAACTTAGACGTTGTTAACATAAGCCTAAGCAAGCCATTTCATACCTATATGCACTTAAATCATTATGCATGAATTCTGTTTGTTGTATAATTTTGTAAAAATAATAATGATGATATAAAAATGCTCAATTCTCACTATATATTATTGTTGAAGACGTGATATTGTAACTAGGATTGTCAAATGATTAAACATTTTAATTTAATCAATCACAGGGTAGCTGTGAATTAGTTAAGATTAATCACGATTAATTAACATTCCTAAATACGACTGAAAAACTAAAATTTTCGGTGTAAATAACAGACAAAACCAGATGCCATTACTCTTTTTTTAAAGGTAATACAGGAGAGATCACATTTACACATGGCCTTTTTAACCTATTCATCTTTTAGCCAGTTGCTAAAGCAATTTAACTGGTTAACCTTGTCTGAATGTAAAGCTGACTGTTTCTTATTTACATTGTACAACCCTGAGCATCCTGTTAATGGGACTATCCTACAACAACAGAGTGTTTTCAGTTAGAGGCTCCAACAGTTTTGCGGCAACACAGACTGCCACAGGAGATCCTTCCTGCACACAGCTATCAGGATCTACAACAACTCCTTGAAGAATTAAATAGTATGAGCTACAACAACACTTGTTTTCCCTCTGGGATTAATAAAGCATTTTTGAATTGAATTGTATTCTTCTGTAGAATAGAGGGATTGTTTTCACTGTTGTTATTTGTGGTTTCTTGCAGCTGCGGTGTTGGTTAGCTATGTTAGCTTGTTTGTTAGCCAAGGCTTACCTGATGTGAAGTGATAGCTGCATTGTTGCATCTTTAATCATCTGCACGTTCCAATCACTTCTTCTGATCGTTTACAACACCCGATCACGTCTCTTTCTGCAGACTAAACATGCAGTAGAGCAAGGAGTGATGTAGATCGATAATCTTTCTATCTGGCCTGCGACTGAGAAGAGACATTTACATGCTGTTTACGTGAGGAGCAGAGAACGTATTGGGGGCTGATAAACAGTTCGGATCATCCTGTGCATGCATTAATAGTGTGAAAAAAATTCCACAAATTAATCGACCTGCTTTAACACATTAATTTTGACATCCCTAATTCTAACCTATGTCCATTAATTGTGGTTTTGATCCCTGTTTGGGGCAGATGACTTTTAAGAAATCTGTCAAATTATGACCTACGATCAAACAAAAATAACTCAGAGCAACATTGTACAGGTTTATATTTATTAGACTTACAAAGTTATTTTCTCACAGTATATAGTACAAGCAGATTGTAGAAAATTACTGTTAATCGTTTAGCATGTTGTTGCAAATATATTCTGTTTGTAAATAAATAAGGTGGGTGGGAAACGACCAAAACTTTAAGGAAACACAATGACAAAGGGATGAATTGACCAGCCCCCAGGTGTATTCAACTATAAGACACTGTATAGTTTGTGGTTGTTAGCATGGAGATTCCAATATAAAATTCTGCATATATATGGAACACACACTCTTGTACAATATTATGCAAAAGGAACAAGAAAAACATTAGGTTCTCTACATTTGTCCTTGTTTTGGCAGGATAATGAATACCAATGGGACAATAACAAAAGGCCCCTAAATGGAAATTTCTACAATTTCCTTTATCAGAAAATGGCTTTGAACTCAAGTGATTGCAAAAGGCAGGGGGACTAAGCAGACCAAATGGTGTAAAGCTCATTTGTTTTTTATTTGGAACAGCTGTTAATTTAATTTCCAGCAATACAGTGGTACATTTGATGTTTTATTGTGTTCCACCTTTATCTGATGTTTTATTACCATGTTATTTATTTTTAAATCAAGCTTATCTACCTTTAAGAAATTATTCTTAAAACCACTGTCAGTGTTACTGATTTTAAGCCACAAATGTTGGGGTCCCTAGAAATGTTTCTTACATGGCCCCAACTGTAAAGAATTGTAATGTAATGTATTTTGTGAAGTTTCCTGGTCTTTCACCTAATAAGAAAGCTATGTGTGTTAACATCTCATTCTTAGCAATTGATGGATTTTGACTGTGGGTCTGAAGGGTGAGGTTGATTCATTGCAGACATAACATCGAAACAAACAATCCAATTGCATAGCATCAACAACATGCTATTTAGAAAAAGAGCCACAAAAAGGGCTGCAGCAAAGGCAAATATGTTAGTGTGTAAGCTACCATCTGACACTGAGATAGAACCATAACCTGTGTCAGATGGAGTGAGAGGCAGAAGACAGAGATAAGTCTTCCGCCGGGTCAAGCATCTCAAGCATTTGTCTTCAAGAGTGAATTTTTACCAGCACAGAGAGTATGTGTTTATCGCTAAAGTAATACTTTTGAATGTCAGTGCTGAGCAACTTACTTTATTAAAATATATGTGGCGTATGTGAGGTAAATGTGTTGGTACAAAGTTGCTGCATTAGTGCCCGATTTACCAACAGACCAATAAAATGACAACGAAATATTAAGTCACTAAATGACGAATATACAATTTTTTTCGTCACTTTCATTTGTCCTATTTAAATGGTGGATATCCTCCATAATAAGAGGAAATGCTGAGAATCTGATACAAAGATTATTGATTTAACAATAAATTTAAACAGAAGAGACTGAAAAAATTTACTGTGTAATTAACTCTTTAAAAGGTTTTTAAAATGGCATTCTGCAGTTTCACTCCAGCCGCAGTGGCTACACGATTTTAGTTGAAGTCACATCACACTCTGACATTTGTTGTTTTATGCACTGCTGACCTTAGCGTCATTAAATACATTAGCATGCCATGATTAGATCCTGAGTGAATGCATTATGTGAGGAATTGATTTGTTCTTTTTATTAATCATTCTAGCCCTTCTTTAGCTTAGTCAATACAGTGGGAGGTAATGAGTGGCTGGTAGAAATGCATTGGAGGTCCTTCGACACCTCACTGGGTCTCAGATAGCTTCAGGCACTGACATCCATTCTTGCTTAACCTAATGAAGCATCGTACGCTCCTGTGGCAGACTACTTAATCTCCCAACCATGGCTGCACTGTTTGAGAAAAAACCCTATGTTGAAAAGTTGGAGGTCAGAGCACAACTTCCCATCAGGATACACCAGTTCACACAAGGTGCCATCTGTTGACACGTTACAGACCATTCGGTCTTATGTTAAAACCAAAGGTCATTAATCAAGGGCTCTAAGCCTTTTATTGTTTTATATTTAGTAAATATTAAACCTGTTAGCGCTATGTTGCACAGATTTTTAAATTGAACCATTAAAAGGATAACAAAATAGCACATTATTTTCCAAGAATGTACAAGTATTTCAAATAATTATACTGTATGTGTCTTTATTTTATTTCAAGTTTTCACAAATCAAAAATGTCTCTATTCTGCAGGAAGAGACACTTTATACATATTTTATTAGGTTGTCAGAGGCAACTGGGCACCCTCTTGTGCTGAAAAGCATGCATACCACACAGACTGCTAGCAGCTAGCTAGTTTAATTTTTACAAGACACAAGTACATATGAATCTTCTATGGATGAAATATGCAGTTGATCCACGTGTCAAATTCAAAAATGTAGGTTGTTTTCAGTCTTGCCCTGAAGGATTGACTCACAGAAGTAAACAATAACCTACAAAAAAACAGATATTTTGTCACACATAAACTATTTTGTTCAGCTTATGGAAATAGGGGAGCAAAATGGTGTAGGGTTACCACTTGCACTTTACAGCAAGCAGGTGCCATCTTCAATTTTTTCTTTATTTACAGGATCCTCTGTCTTTTTGCCTGTTTGTTTTTCCTGGTATGTATCTTTTCCTTATTTGTTGTTTTTGTTTTCATATGCTTCATCTCCTTCCTTTCTGTACCACTTGACAGTTTAAGGAAGTCCATACACAAAGAAAACCAACTAATTTCTATGCAGTAATTCACACATTAAAGATTGATGTTGAGAAAATCTTTACTTATTCTTGTAAGCTACTTTTATATAAAAAAGAACAAGAACAAAACAAAACTGAGATTTTTTTTTCATATAGCTCAGAGATTTGGTTAATGGTTACATTGTAAGTAAAAATATCATTTGATCTTAACTATAGTTGCATTTTGGATCTAATTTGGCTAAAGTCTGGATGAATAGGAATCTGACAATCAACATGACAAGTTCTGCATTTCTGAGACAACTAACAGTGTCACAGTTAAACATGAACAGGCTTTTCTTTAATTTTAAAGTCACTGAGTGCTTCAACAGATTTCATCACACTGTCATGTTTATGTTGGAATGTTGAGGGGTGAAACATTGTTATAGAAATGCATTACCACCCTTCATCAAACTGAGACTAGTCACAGGCAGGATTATGTAAATGAACCCTGATATGAGAATCAGTATGCCCAGGACAGAGCCAACAGTGCCAAGATGAGCTGGCTGCAAAGCTTTTACTGCGAGCCAAGAGTCCCTGGCTCCAGCAGTGGAGAACATGTGTTGGTCTTGATGTTACAGTTACTTTGCATTTTTGCTCCTGACAGTTTTCATCACCCTTTTGGAAATCATAGAGGTAATTGGGAATATGTCAACAGTTTAACTCTTCTTGGACAAAGCTTTTGTCCCCACCTTTACTGATAAACAAATTCAGTGTAATAGACAATTCTTTAAACCATCACAATGCAAATCAATGAAGTAAAGCCCATCTGTGAACTTCTCTTTCCCTTTAGCAAATCAAATTGGCTGGTTAAATTAGCATGAACAAATAGAAGTTTAAAAAGTCTGGGTAACATGCAGTTGTTAGCAGCATACTTTCTGAGAAACTATGTTTCTGTTGCTGGAACTGTTGCAATTAGTCAGCATTGCATTTTGTTAGCTAAAGCAACTGGAATCTTTGAAATAAAAGCACACCAATAAAACAAAGGAATAGATGAATAAGTGGAGACTTTCGGACATGAGAACATTAGAGAGTCAAAACAGTCTAATTCAGCATTTTACAATAGCTTTAAGTATTCTCTGCAGAGTGAGACTAATCCTGTCAGCTCAGGGTGAGAGGAGTACCTGCACATTAAGGCCAAGTGCCTGCTCATTTCCCCACACAATAAAAGACAGACATCTTCCCTAGTGAACACCATCAGGCACATTTTTAATATTCTCGCCATGAGGAGGTGCCTTCATAAGGAGCATCAGCATCTCTGAGCGTGTGGCTGTCCTGGGGAGTGAAGCTCCACAGAGCTGAATATAATGGCCATATTGCCCGCAGCTCTTCAAGAGAAGGCATGAGTGTTGCCGGAGGCCACTGTCAGGAGAGGAGGGCAGTGTGCAAAATTTGTCACGGCTCTTGTTTTAGAACCGCTTTAAGATCCATATCCTACTTTCCCAACTAAACTATTGAACTTGAGAATATCATACTTATAATAATGGCTGCTATAAAAAAAGCTCTGATGTGTTCTTTGTGAAATGCTCATTTAATGAGAACAGCTGGAGGCATGCTCCACTTTATAAATTATACCTCATGATTGTTTCAAAGATTTTACCTAGCTTTATTCCCGACTTCCTCATCCATATATTTTATAATAAATTTGCAGCTTTCTTATGAACATTTAGGGTGTGGCAGTGAAGACTTATTTAGTAGGAACATTGTATGAAATGGGTGTGGCATTCGTCTATCATTTAGCTGAACAATATCCCTAAGGACAGATACATACCAGAAAATACATTAGGCTATGAGCCTTTTGTACAGGATGAATAATGCCCTTGGCATTTAGCACTTTGTCTCAAAGCCACAGATCACAACCTGCAGACCCCATGGCCCTGCAGACCACCACTGGGCAGTGGACATTACTAAATGACCAATGGTTCCTATGTGATATTGCTTTCTCCCTTGAGATAGGCTGCTGTAACATAAATGCTATATTTCTTTTGTTCTTGCTCTGTTCATGTGCTACTGCACAGAATTCAATGTGTAGTTTATTCTTAGTATTTTTGCATCCCTCATTAAATTGTTAGTTTCTTTGAAATCAACTTGCATGTTTGAAGAACTTTAATAAGACCCAAATCTGTGAAAAGCTATATTTTAAAGCACGTTTTTGAAATGTGATCTGAAATTTTATTTCCCAGTACTTAAATTTCCCTGAACCTTTTATTTTACTCTGCCTTTTAGCGGTGTACATTTCCTCTGTGTGGTCTGAAATTGGACTGGTTAAGTAAATTATTTTACTTACAGAGCTTTAGCTCTAAAGAATAAAAACAGCAACAACCCCCAAGAATTTTTGTGTATCATTAACAGATTTTAAGTTGAATAGAGTTTTCTTTGATTCTCTTTCAGAGAGTTTCTGCTCTGGAAAAATAATAAATTAGCACTGTGTAGCACTGGGAGGTTATACAAACTGGAGCTCTCTTCTCCTTGGAGCAAGTAAACATGAATGTTTGTGTCAACTAAATTTGTTTAAAGATTGTTACGGTTACCCTTTTTCCTTTAAGTTGCTAGAAGTTATAAAATGTAATAGCTGTGACAGAGGTATCGGTTAGTTCTGTTGAAAATGTCTGTTTTGGCATTTTCTATAGACTTTTTCTTCTTTCCCGTGCACGCACTTGGCAGTTGTGATGGGAGGAGTAGTTCATTTAACATATTATACATTTCCACAAAATTTGGAGCAACTTTAGTTAGATTTTAAGCCATAACTACTGTGAAACAATCTAATATTAATGCTTAATTTGTTTACTTATACTGAGTTTTCAATTCATCTAAGATCTAATTTTTTAAAAGCAGTCTCTGATCAACTTCTTCCCAAACCTTAAGCGTCATTAGATATATTTTGTTGTAAAACAGCCCAGTTTTAGTCACTGAAGGGGAAACACGGTAAGACTGTCAAGGTGAAATAAAAGGTTCTATGAAAATTTGTTTTGAGGAAATGTGCAGATCACATATTCAAACTGTGCTTATATTTTATATATGCAAGTGAAAGGGAAAATTTGTATTTGATGAGAATTATAAGAGGGTTCTAAGTAATTTATTTGGAAATTAGTTGCTGAAAACGATAAAGTTATAAAACATAACAGCTAAGAGCATTCCTACTTAAACATGCTTTTAAGATATTTTTAAATGCTGTTTGCTATTTTACCTATTCATACGGATTTTTTAGTCTTTTTAAAGCAATTGTAATTTTGATGCTCCCTGTTTGTTAAGCACATTATGATTTTCATATATGAAATATCAGCTATATAAATTAACCTTTCTCACAAACCAATGAAAGGGCTCTTTTTCCCCCTCTATCGTGGCATTTACAGCTTCCTGGTTGTCTCCATGATCAGTTATTAAAGGCAGTTGGTTTACAAAATAAGTTATAAGCCTTAAATCATCCAGAAAAGAAATGGGATATGTTAACAATTTTACTCAAAGTCACTTTGTTGAGCAGCTATAAGTGTTTTGGGTTCTTTCCGGAGACCCACCTGGCCACTATGAGAGCTGAAACATAATCAGATTTTAAAGGGTATCAGCTACAACCCTGCATTCTTCAAGCCAGTTGGCTGCTGGTAGATTTGTTAGTATTCCCTCTCATCAGGGATAAGCTGGTACCCATTTCTGTCAGAGCTGTATAAAGATGATAATTCTTTAGAGTGTCATCTTATCCCTGACTGCTTCAATGGACCAGTTAATTTAAGAATGTGGCTTCCTATCCTCATACAATACATTTGAGGATGTGTGTCTGCGACCATATGGATGTTTTGATGGACTCTGAGCATATGATTATAGGAATATGTTAAAGTGGGGTCACACACTGTAGACTTCAAGATACCTATTGATCTGTTCATAAAGGACACATTGATTCATAGTAGTTTAAAAATGATCATCTTTAAGTGACTCACAGTGAGTTTTATTTTTTATTTTTTTTAAATATCCAATCTTTAAATTCATAATATTTATTTAGTGGGGAAAATTTCGTACCTAGGATTTTTCTTATTAGTAATCTGTTTTTCGTGGGGGGGGGGGTGCAGTGAGCCCTTCGTTGGTCTGCCTGGGGCTCCTGTGCTCTGGGGGTCCTTTGGATGTCTATGGCTCTGATCTCCTTTCTGTCTGCGTCAATTCCTGGGAGGCGGATCGATGGCTCCTCACACCAGCTATTGAACACTCGTATGGAGATACCTTAAAAGCACCAGCATGCTAATACACGCAGGCACACAGGTGTGGCGATTCCGGCTCACTGTAGGTTATCACTACTAAATCTTGTAATAATCGGTACCATGAGCTTTTCAGTGACGCTGTTATTGTATTTATAAATCTATTTGTGGGTTGTGTAGTTCTCTGTTTGCATTGTTTGATTTGTTTGGTTGTTGTTATTTTCTTCCCTCTCCCTACCGTCCTGTGGGTGGGGAGGCAGACTGGGATGTTTTCTTGTGTGTTCTTTATTCCCCTTCCTCTCTTGTATCTTTAACTTACCTTCTCCTTCTTAACTTTTTTCCTACCTTTCTTCATCTTCTTTTTTTCTTTCCTTTATTTTCTGTCTCCGTGTCCATAATATCAGAAATAAAACACAGCAGTTTCTAATAAAGATTTCTTATACATATATAATCAAGCGGAGTACTGTAGCAAAAGGCGTAATGCTCCACTTGTGAAAGTAAATCTGTGTGAGTGCCACACTGCCAGACAGGAGACGTAAAAAAAAAAAATCCTTAAACCCTGGTTATTTTTGTCCACTAGCAAACACTTAAAATGGAGAAAACGCAAATCTTCACTTTGGTCTGAGTTTTTAGAAAGAATTGTTTTTGGTGGCCTAAATCTGCGTTTTTGTGTGGATGACAGGCCAAATCGTAGAAAAAAACATTTGTTGTGTGAGATACCCGGCTACAAGTGGACAAGGCATTATCCGCTCTGCAAGTAGCAAGTTAAGTAAGGTTGATGTGGGCTAATCGTAATAACTTAGCTACTTGCCTAAACTTCCCAACATCCATGGACAGAGAAATAATATTTAATAGTAAAACAATTGGACTTATGACAAACAAGGGTGAATAAGAACCAATGTTTATCTTACCAGCACACACTTTCAGGACGATGATCCTGGGAGGAAGAATCTCCACATTTTAGCGTTAGAAGCCCTGTAAACGTTTCCTTTGCATCATGAATTGGTAAAAAATTATTATTGAAGGGGAAATTATCATTCTGGTGGCCTCTGCCAGGACACTGAAAATGATTTGTCATTTGATCTTTCATCAGAACAGGAACACAGAAATGGTTCATCAGACATGAAATTAACCATTTTCCTGTGACAATTTTAGTGTTCAGATCCAAATTCTACAAACAACCTGTGGGATAAACTGAAGAGAGCATTGCATAAGAGGGGAACTAGGATTCAGAACAATCAAGAAAGACAACACAAAGAAGAACACTCAAAGATTTCTTTATGCTCTATCCTTCGTTAATGTTATTGGTAAACATTTTTTATTGTTGTTGTCCAAAATGTGAAGTATATCTAATATGTAAATTATTTTGTAGAAAAAAGCAAAAACTGTTATTAGCAACTTTTAGCACTTATTCTCAATGGGAGGTTTAAGCACTGCATTATTTTTTTTCCCTGAATTGTTTGATCTGTACCATATTATATTTACATCTGCCACAATAATAATTGTAAGACATTTACCTCAAAGTATGAAAAATAATTTGCTGTTGACATGTTATTAAAGAGGCCATGCGAAGACCAAGGCATAGAGAATTACAATTGGGACCACTTATCGTTTTGGGCAAAAGGAATGCTTGTTAGATCACAAAGTTAGTTTCACCATATAAGTTTTATGAGTGGTGTGTTTGCCTGGCGAGACGGAGGAGTGGTTGCAGTGAATCACTACTGTGAGTTCTGAAAAGTCAAAGCTTGATAGTTCCAGTGAAAGACAACATTCATGCTGAGCCGATGTTACAGGCTACTGGAACTCTAACATTTTATTGTGTGTCTCACTTCTTCCTGCGCTTCCTCCCCAAAATTGTCTGCTTCCCTCCTGTCATGAATCGTTGGTTCTTTGCAGAGTTGGTAAAACCTGTTCACTCCGGCAGTTTCTCGTGTGCCACTAGACCTAAATGAAGAGGATACTTTCAAGAAAAGATGCTGATTGCAAAAGAATAAAAAAATCCTAATGAGAAATGTAGTTTTATCATTTTGTCTTCTAACATTGAAACCATTATGCTAGAGACAAATAAATCAGGAGCTTATTTGGCACATGCCCTTATACCATCACTTGGATATTAAAAAATGTATGTTTCTATCCAGCACTCTTACCCGATTCCTGTGTTGTGTATCTACCTTTCATTTCAACTGTATACAAAGAAATTACGCCATAGGACAATAATTCTTCAGCAACTTTTTACTATACATTTAACACAGTAGCACCCACAATCTGATCATCACAAAGCCAGTCTGCAATGTGTTTTTTTTGGACATGGGAAAAAATGTCACTGTATGAGTGCAATAGTTCTCATATAACATGTATGACACATTTCTGCACCACTGGTTCATCATTTACACAAATGCTACAGTTACATAGTATATACCTAATTAATTATCTAAGAGCATGGGGGTAACAAATCAGCTGGTGACCAGCTTTTCAGCTTCATCTTTTTTTAATCATTGAACACACCAAGTGGAAGCTGTTACTGTTGAAGCATTAAAGCTACTTTTTGTATTAGTTAAAGTATTTCAAAGTGATGTCTGATGAAGAACAGGGATGTAAAATGCTATTTAAAGTTAAGTTGTATTTTTTACACCATGCTGAGAAAAGCATTTTGTTCATTCTGGCTGCAAGAGTGTGAGAGAGAGCAAAACCTTCAGCAGATAACAGAAATACTTGGAAATGTTGAAAGCCTTTTGGAAATCTCAGAGTCTATATTCTCTAGAATGGAGATACACAATCCTAGCCACAGTAAGAGCTAATGTATAAAGCTCTAGTCATTTTTAAATATCAACTCCATAATCATTTTGTCTTTCTTTTGATATGTTAGGAAAATGCTGTTTTACAGTGACTGATCTCTTATGCTGCAGGATTTCCGTTCTGCTCCTCATATGATTAATGGTGGTTTCCAGCAGGAAGGCTGGACAAATATTACAAATGCTGTTGCTCATGGTTCATGAGAAATTGAAATCAGCCAAAATGGTTATTGGTAGATCAACACTTTACAGAAACCAGATATCAGTCATAAAATATTGATCCTTGCATTTCTAGTTAGAACCTATCACAAGAGACGATTTTAGACATCTTTGCTTTCACATTTTTGACTTTACTTTGCAGTACTCGATTTACTGTAAACATGTGACAGTCTGACTGAAACCAAGATTTTATTACACTTATTTCACTCAATGAAAAATGACTGGCAGTAAACGTAGCAATTTCTGTTGTCGCTCAGCATGCTGTCTCCAGAGTGTCATAGGTTTGAGTCTTGGGAATACAGGTACAGTGGATGTGGGGACTCTTTGGATTGGGACAATGGGTAAGTGCACAGCACTCATTAGATTCTTATTAGCTCTCTTTTTCCTTGGAATATTGCCCTAGATGATAATTGCATATTATTTTTTATCTGTTTAAGCTGCTGTTGTCAAAAATAAAAGCACTGTGGGGTAACGGCCAAGAAAAGTGTGGTGACTGCAATTTTTGTTCCTCCAAAAGAGGAATAATGAAGTTCATGCTCTGTGTTACCCTGTGGGAGATGTAATTTTGTCTCTATACTCTGACAGTATATGATGTGCATTTCTTTCCACATAGTAAGAAGAACTACTTTTACCTAATCTAATTGGCCATTTTTCACACAACATTGGTGGCAGGTGTAGATGTACCTAAAGAGCTAGTAGCTACAGAAAAGTTAAATGTTATTCCCCAAAGGCATTAAAAAGAGATGTTCAGGCCTTACAGCAGAGCATGAAATACTTTATGCTTGCTGTCGTTGGTTTGTGTTATATTTCCAAACTGTCAGATAAACCACACACAACCATGAATTAACTGAGACACCAGGAGACCGTGCTTTGCACTTTCTCTTGGGCTCTGCAAGCTGATTGTAACATTCTAGTTTTTCGCCTCTCGTGGATAGATGAGCCGATGCTCTGTCAACCATGTCAACAAATCATTATAAATCTGTGGAGCACTTTTGATCATTCTGCTGATGTTCTAACCTTCACTTTTATTGCAGTTCATCTGTAAAATGGTGCTGGGGCTGCAATCTGCTGTCCAATATCAGCTGTCCTGTAAAACCAGAGTAATCTGTCTCTGCAGCTCTGTTAAACTGCCTTCATCCCACAACAGAAATGTCAGTTATGGGGCCAGAGATGTTATTATTGCTTGGTAGCATGTAAACTAAAGTCACGCTTGATTTCCTCTGGCATATCATCTGTGACCAATGTACCTTTAATACACAGTTATTGCATTCAGAATACTAAGATTCACTCATCTTGACTTCACTATGTCATTGCCATATGTGTCTGACATATGGATGTGAAATGTTGTGTATCATACAGTGGTATATCCTAAAAGGCATCTTAAAAGGCACATAAGCTTTTCTGACTATTGCTAGAGATGTTCCTTCACGAGCCGATCTTCTAGAAAAGGTATTTTTGTGCACTACAACTGAAAACTGACTGTTTGCTGGAAATATGAAGACATAAGACAATTTTCATTTACACTGCCTTGTTAAAGTAAGCTTCAGTGTATTTTATTGGGAATTTATGACAGACCAACAAAAAATAGTGATTAAATTTGAAGTGAAGGCAATATGGGATGTGGTTTTCAAATATTTTTTTCAAACAAACTAAAAAGTGCGATGTGCATTTGTGTTCCACCCCTATGAGCTAATACCTTGATCCAAATCTTTTAGATTATGTCTTTAGTAGGATTGCTACCGACTTAAAAATCATGTAGAAGATACAGTAGAAAGTACATTGGTCATGCGATAGAGAAATAGCATCATCTATAACACACTATGCCCACTGTGTAATGTGGTGGCAGCACCATGGTGTGGGAAGGGTTTCCTCCAGCAGATATAAAGAAACAGGTCAGAGTTGATGGGAAGATAGATTGAGCTAAATACAGGGCAATCCTGAATGAAAACCTGTCAGAGGTTGCAAATTATTTCAGACTGGATGAGAAGTTTACCTTTTTGCAGGTCATTGAATCTGACTATTCAGCGAGAGCTACAATAGAATAGTTCAGATAAAAGCATAATCATATGTCAGAATGGCTCAGTCAAAGGTCAGACATAAAACGAACTGAGAACCTGTGACCAAGACTCAAATATTGATGTTCATAGATGCTCTCGATCCAGTCTCACTCATCTGGAGCCAATTTGGCAAAAAACAATGTTCAGAAAGTTTTACTGTTGTTCAAGGCTGGTAGATAAAAAAGCCTAAGAGATTGTACACATCCTTTTTCAAACTTTTATTAGAACTTTCTTTGAAAAACATGTCTTTTTTTTCTAATTTGTAATTATGCACTGTTTTGTGTTGGTCTATTACATAAGATCCTAATAAAATAATAATAATAATTGTAGTTTGAAGTTATATTGTGACAAATTGTGGGTACGTGAATACTTTTTTAAGGCACTGTACTGCTGACAACTTTACAGTTAATTTACAATTAGAAATTATTTTTTTA
Source organism: Valencia hispanica (assembly GCA_963556495.2). Classification (NCBI taxonomy): domain Eukaryota; kingdom Metazoa; phylum Chordata; class Actinopteri; order Cyprinodontiformes; family Valenciidae; genus Valencia; species Valencia hispanica. The sequence goes on from OY747700.1 coordinate 14,696,640, forward strand.
GGAAATCACACATTTTCATTATAATGTTTCAAACTGTATAGTCTCAAGAAGAGTTTAAAAACAGTATACTACATATTAGATATTTTTAATTGTTAAAAATTGGCCTAGATACTGATGGACCTCAACATTTCTAAGTCTTCAAGGTTAATCTCTCCAGAGACCCAACTGCAGGTAATCAATCCCTGCAGTGTTTTCTCTGTCCATCTTGTTAGAAGTGAGATAGAGGGCTTTGCTGGGGACATCTCTTAGCGAACACCTCAGCCAGCTCTGCCCTCTCTTCAGTGGCTTAAATGATACTTCACCAATGGTGTGTGAACAGCCTGTATCCCACGCAATTTATCCATCACTGTAAACACATAGACAGCCTAACATATTAGCCCAAGGAGTTTGTATTTCAATTGCAAAAGTTCTGTTTTTAAAATTAATATTTATTCACTGTGGTTTCTTTGTGGCATGCAGTAGAGGAACCTAAATTCAAAAGCCCTTTGTAGTCAAGGGCATTCAGAGCACAGCTTCCTTGAAATGATGGTTGAGCTGACAATGCTGATAAAATTGAGGTTCTTGTTTTCTGTCAACAAGGTGACATGCAAATCTGATGATTGTTAGTCTATGAAAGCCACGATCAGCAAGACTGTGATAGATATCGGTTATGACAGTGCAGAATTACACACAACACATGCAGCAGAAACATAAGTGAAAGAGACACTTGTTTGGACAGTTACTGAAATCAGTTGATGCTGAGGTGTAACTACAAGGAATTTGAGAAGTTATTTTAGGCAGCAACCGTTCAATAGTTAGGTATTTCTTACTTCCTCCAGAGTGAAGAGTAAAGCGCTGAATACATAATAGAACTAAACCAAAGTAGTCCAATATAAGCAACAACCCCTACAAGACCTATTAGTATGGGCAGCTTGAGCTGAACATGAAACTAATTCCAATTTTCCTCAGTATAGCTGCACAAGGAATAAGAACTTGCGGCAACATGAAATGAAAATAGCAGAAAGTTACTCTTGAGTGTACAATGGATAAAATTATTTTGCACAAAAAGGAACAGTTTCCATATGATTGCAATAATGAACATTCTAAGTCTTATCTGGAAGCAGTGTCATCACCCTTAGACTCTGGCAATTGGTGGATTAGAGAGCTATAATTATCGAACATGGTGTGTGAAAATGGTATTTACTGGCTTTATCTCAGTTCATGATGTCAGCCTGACTCAATTAGCTCCTTTAGTCAGGAGCGAATGAGGTTACGGGCCTTATCAGGTTGGAATGTGCCTGTGAGCTGTTTGCTGTTTGCCTGTTTACCTTTGTCAGTCATGAAGACCTTCTTATTGATGGCCCAGGTCTGGAAGGCTAAACCGATATTACAGTTTTTAATGGCAGCTGAGCAGATACTGTTCCCCCCCTTACAACTCAGTCAACCTTGTTCTTCCTGCCTCCAAGCAAACGTGCCTTTAATCAACTTCTGGACGATGTGCTGAAGAGTATCTTAAAAGCTGTGTTAATTAATGAAAAGAAAAGATGCACAACTGTGTTCAAAGGCATTGGCTGCTTTTCACTCAGCTATCCTAACAACAGCCAACATGTGAAGAACACATTCACAGATTCAAATAGTACATTGGTGAATTGGTGAGCTATTTTGATGAAAATATCTGATGTGAATTGATAAAAGCACTAGCTGAATAAAGAGGAGCGGATGCCAGTTAGTGAGAAGGCTTTAAGTACATATAATACTGATTCAGTAGAAACTGACAAAATATATTAAAAAAAAAACATTTTATATGTCTTTACTACAGTAATGCCAAAATGTTATTATACCGAAATAAAGCATCAAAGATGGCTTTACCTAAGGGACATATACTACTGCAATTACAAGTGTTTCACATAAAAATAAAGAATTGAATGGTAAGCCATTTTCAGAACTACCTTTTACACAAGAGGTCACGTTAATTATGGGAGAAAGACAGAAATTGATAAGTTTTAATAACATCTTTTGATCAGAAATAAATAAGAGAACTTTCCTTTGGGCACAGTGGTCATCTTCAACTATATAGATTTCATTAGGCCTGTCAAAATAATAAATTTTGCTGGACGATAAATTGCAGCAGAAATTATTGCAAAAAAACAATAACATTGTCGCTTTGACATCATTTTCAGCTAATGTAAAAGTGAATGCATGTACACCCTCTGAATGATCAATAAATTATAATTTCTAAAGAACATTGACCACTGCCACTGGAATACATTTTTACAAAAACATTCAGTTTGAATAAAAAAAGACATCCCATTTTACTCTGCCACTATGGATATATAGACCATATTTATCTTTTTTCATCCAGTCTCTGGTAGAAAGACAGAGGCATGCAAGGAAAACAAACAAGCATGCAAATGGAAATGATTGTGGCTGGAAAAATTACTGAGCTCATTTAAATTAATCGTGCGATTAATTGATTTATTGTTTATTGTGACATGCATAGATATCATCTTTGATAAGTGTTGCATGCATTTGTAATCAGGTTATTATCCTGCAGAAAAGGGAACTCTTACCGCAGTCTCAGGTCTTTTGCATCCTCAAGCGGTTACTTTCCCCTTGGCATTTTCTGTGTTTAGCTCCACCCAAACTTTTTATTAGCCCCTGTCAGCTCAATTGCTCCTGCTGAATAAAAACATCCCCACAGTGTGATGGTGCCACCACCTCTCACAGTGAGATTGGTGTGCTCCAGGTGATGTGCATCATTTGCTTTTCACCACACATTACATATTACATTACATGTGGTGCGGTCAAAAAGTTAAATCATGTTCTAATTTAGTTAGAAAACTTTCTTCCATGTTCATTGGGTTCCCCTACATGTTTTGTGGCAAACTGCAAATGGGCTTCTGGATTTTCCCTACAATAGTTTTGTTCTTGCCACTTCCCTTTGCCTCTTCTTATTGTCAATTGATTCACCCAGCTTAGAGTTCAGAGTTACCAAGAAACTCTTGGCTAATTTTCATTTTTCAGTTTGGGTTCTGAAGGCAATGGTTGCACAGCATTCTATTCAGCGGCATCAGAGTAAAGGAAGATGGTGATTTCACACCTTTTGAAACCATGTATCTTTTAAATTCACAATTATGCACTGCTTTAATAAAATGCATTAAAGCTTGAGGTTTTATTGTGACAAAACAGCAAGGTGTATGGAAGACCCTCAGGCCTCTTAAAAATAGGAAAGTATAAAGATGGTGCAGTGTCAAGGAGAATGTATGCTTATTTTGTCTTCGAGACAGGATGCCCCAAGAAGCCCAGGTGTGAAAACATTGGACCTGCTGGTGTATAACAGGTGTGTGAGAGAGACGGCTTGGAGGCTCAATAATGAGAGGTGTTGGAGCAAGACCCCCATCTGCTGCAATGCACAGAAATCTGATCCAATAAAGTTTGACACAATTAAGTTTTATCTCAGATGAGAAAATGTAGCCTTCAAACGTGAGTTTTTCACTCTGACAAATTTGATGTACATATATTTTAAACGTGTGCATGCTTTTACTTACCATTTATTTTCAAATCGAACCTAAAGTTCCTCCGCATCTGGCAACTGTGCTTGCTAACTAAGGTGTGTACGTATGGAAGTTATTTATGTCTGTCTAAGTTCTAAAATTTTGTGTAAACATTTAAAAGTCTAGTATATTAGACTATTTCAAATTAAATGGTAAATGGCTTGCATATGTATAATGCTTTTTCAGTCAGAGGACCACAAAGTGCTTTACGTTTAGTCATTCACCGATTCATGCAGACATTAACACACTGGTGGAGCATGAGGACAGAAGAGAGGCTGCCGGACACACAGGCGCCACAGGGCCCTCTGACCATCACCAGCAAATTAAGCATTACTGTTATGTAGATAATGGTGTGGGAGTTGTCATAATGCAGTAAATCATACAAGCTCTGTTTCCGACTTGTACAACACTTAAAATGGGCTTGTCTGTTAGTTTTTTTTCAAAATCATTTTATAATTAACTTTGTTTTTGTGCAGTGTTCCCTTTTTTGTGTCCTTGGTCCTCCCCTATTCCATCTTCCTCAAAATCTTTTGGAATAAATTAATCAATAAGATTACAAATTTTGCTGAAAGGCTTGGGCTAGGGCTGGGCGATATGACCTCAAATCTATATTGCGATATAATCTAAAGCGTGTGCGATAACGAGATCTTCTTTTCTTTACAGTATATTTCTCAAAATGACTGTTTATGAACATTCTCACCTTCCAGATACATTGCAGCAGAACAACTTCAAAAAAGTACAGGATGCCATTTAAAGACCATTCATTGCGCAAAATGTATTAAAGAATTCAAATCTTTTTCCCCCCAAAAAATGCAAAACGAAAATTATCATTTGAATAACATAATGATGAAGATATTTTAAATAAATTAAAAGATAAATGTTATGACAAACAAAGTTCAAAAATGTCTGCTTTTCTGATTATTTGTTGTTGTTTATAGATTTAATATCACAAAAAAATAAGCATGCACATATTGGAATTAAAAATGCTTCAACTTCAACAGGTTTCTTTTCTGTTAAATGGAAAAGAGCAAATCGCGTTAGGCCAGTATAGTCAAAATCTCTACCTTTGGCTAAATTTATATCCTTTCTACCTTATACCTTTTATATTGCCCACTGCTTGGGCTCTCTCTTTCTTGTTGCTTTGTTCATTTCTTTTTTGTTGGGGGGAAAAAGGCAGTCTTCTAAAAAATTAAGAATGAATGATGGCTCTGGGAACCGGGGTTCTCCGAAGGTCCCCCAACGCCATTGATGTTTTGTGAGGAGATTTTCTACTGTCATCCAAGTGACTCCCGTGTTGCAGGATCGTGGTGTGTCTGTTATCAAAGACAAGTGATTCCCTGTGTAGCCAACTTCCAAACCTGTCAGGGAACTGCATTCAGTGTGGCAACTGGCTCGTTTCCAGCCGACAGCTCGTCTTAGCCACAGCAGGGCGTGTCTCTGGTCAGGTGGCTGTTTTTTTGCTCATTCGATTTTCCTTGAGTGGCTTTTCTCTTTCTCTAGACTTTGCAGGCCAGTGAGGTGCTCACTCGTCTCGAAACATTTCTCTGTTAATGACATAGTGGTTTCATTGCACCCAAACTATAATACATATTCAGTGTCCATCATTGTCACAGTAATAATAATTTGTTCAGTGGTGAGCAGAAAATGTTAATTTAACATTTAGTATTTCTGGTTAACAAACCAGCATGAAACCCAAGGATTTAAAGGCTCTACATGGTCCACCGATAAGTCACCACAGTGGCCAATGACTACTTGTTAAACAAATTGTAAATAGAAAACGTAAACTTTTGTCAGCATTTGGGTTTAGTTTTGTAATTCACATGCAAGTGTACATAATACCCTGCTGCAAACAGACATATGCTAGCACTTGCGTTTTGCCAAACAATTGTGGTGGAAGGCCCTTCTACATAATCTATAAAACATAGTAGTACATGTAAGCAGCTGAAAGTTTACCTTTTCTATATTTAGTCACAATGTTTTACTCAGGACTGTTTAACTATACTATAGCAATTTAGCTGTAAAAATGGTATTCTAAAAGCACTGTCACACCTCTTGCACTCTCTAAGATTTGTTTTCTAACATGTTGTTTGGACATACAAAGTTACTTCAAGATAATACTACACTATGTTGTTTACATAGAAAATTAAAACACTGATAAGCAATCTGACATTTGTTTGGCCCATACATTGATAAAAAGGAGTTGCTTGTGTAGCTAAGTATAAAGGATAAACATGTAGGAGGAATGTTTGAAAGGGGATGGTATTTTATTTAATTTATTAATGCAATTTGTGGATGTCAACATAACTTCTGTTCTAACAGAGGACACATAAAGACATCAAGATAAATCAATGCATTTTCTTTCTTTAGGACCCTTATGCTCATAGCCACCTTGTTGGTCTGGCTGCAAACTCAGCTCGATCTATATATGGTTTCAGTACAGTCGTGGCCAAAAGGTTGAGAATTACATAAATATTGGAAATTGGAAAAGTTGCTGCTTAAGTTTTTATAATAGCAATTTGCATATACTCCAGAATGTTATGAACAGTGATCAGATGAATTGCATAGTCCTTCTTTGCCATGAAAATTCCACTGCATTTCATTGCTGTCATTGAAGGACCTGCTGAGATCATTTCAGTAATCGTCTTGTTAACTCAGGTGAGAATGTTGAAGAGCACATGACTGGAGAGCATTATGTCAGGCTGATTGGGTTAGAATGGCAGACTTGACATGTTAAAAGGAGGGTGATGCTTGAAATCACTGTTCTTCCATTGTTAACCATGGTGACCTGCAGGGACAGATTGATCTTCTGCAGCAAGTATGGTGAATGGACTGCTGAGGACTGGGGCAAAGTCATATTCTCCGATGAAGCCTCTTTCCGATTGTTTGGGGCATCTGGAAAAAGGCTTGTCCGGAGAAGAAAAGGTGAGCGCTACCATCAGTCCTGTGTCATGCCAACAGTAAAGCATCCTGAGACCATTAATGTGTGGAGTTGCTTCTCATCCAAGGGAGTGGGCTCACTTACAATTTTGCCCAAAAACACAGCCATGAATAAAGAATGTCACCAAAACACCCTCCAACAGCAACTTCTTCCAACAATCCAACAACAGTTTGGTGAAGAACAATGCATTTTCCAGCATGATGGAGCACCGTGCCCTAAGGCAAAAGTAATAACTAAGTGGCTTTGGACCAAAACGTTGACATTTTGGGTCCATGGCCTGGAAAGTCCCCAGATCTTAATCCCATTGAGAACTTGTGGTCAGTCCTCAAGAGGCGGGTGGACAAACAAAAACCCACTAATTCTGACAAACTCCAAGAAGTGATTATGAAAGAATGGGTTTCTATCAGTCAGGATTTGGCCCAGAAGTTGATTGAGAGCATGCCCAGTTGAATTGCAGAGGTCCTGAAAAAGAAGGGCCAACACTGCAAATACTGACTCTTTGCATAAATGTCATGTAATTGTCAATAAAAGCCTTTGAAACGTATAAAGTGCTTGTAATTATATTTCAGAACATCACAGAAACAACTGAAACAAAGATCTAAAAGTAGTTTTGCAGCAAACTTTGTGAAAACTAATATTTGTGTCATTCTCAAAACTTTTGGCCACAACTGTAGAATGAACTGCGTTCACTACTCATAACTCAGTTTTGAGTTGTTCCTTTTCTGAATGTCATGAGTGTATCATTAACCTTGGGCAAAAAGTGCTATTAACTGAGAGACTGGATTTGGTGGATGAGGAGAAATACCCCCTCTTAAAATGTGTACTTTAACAAATGTTACCATCTTCTCAGGATTTTGGGAAACGTACAAATGTTCAGGCCATCTTTTTCTATATTGCCTTATGCTTCCAAACATTCAGTATATTCATTTACATATTCTTATTTGAAAAGGTCTTTCCTGTCCAGAGAAATATCTGTTTTCTGTTAAAAAGAACTGGCATCTGTGCTCTGATGTTACCTAATTTTAGATCAGCATCCAAATATGGTAAGAGGAATGATTTTGGAGGGGTGTCACTCCAAAGGCTAATTTTATGTAAAAAACTAAAATTAAAAAAGATAATCTTAAAAACAATTGAGACTGGTTGTGATTTATTCATACTTTTATAATAAATCACAGTTTTAAGACAGTTAGGTTTTACCCCTCTAAAATGTGTTCTCAATTTTTTAATAGAGAAGAAAACAAAGCAGGGATGGGAATGTTGAGAATATTCAGTTTTAAGTGATAGACAGAAGAATAGTCCCATTAAAAGTTATTCCACTATGATTTCATACAAGATGAGCAGATTGCTGGATGACCAAGTTGTTTATGTTTATTCAGTGCTTGGGGAAACTTCTGACCAGCTGGCACTAAGTGACTTTGGCATGGGCCAAACAAATAAAAGTTCAGTTTAATCATGCTGATTCACTTTGATAATAAATGATTATGAATTTTCAATGGAGTGCTTAGAAAACATTCAGACAAAGGAACTATTATGATTAAAGTTACTAATATTAACAAAATTGAGTGAGATCCTTTACAAGGTCATCTGGGAATCCTGCAAGTCAATGAGTCCATGCAATCTGTTGGACTTCCTTGGATAAATACCTTTAACCAGTTTAAAATAAACTGAACTGGACTGATAACTAGGATCACTTTGGAATGTATGTACTTGACTTGTAATCCGTCCTAAAGACGCGTAATAAATTTGTGCTTTATAAACTGAACTGACACTAGGAACGGATATTAATATGCCAGTACACCCACAAAACTGTAATGGGAAGTTATAGTGTTTGTCATTCTCTCATACCTGTTTTCTGTCGTTTAAGAAACACTAACAATTGTTTAAGCATGACTGATAATGGAGGAAAAAGATTGCAGTAAACTCCACCATTCAGCCCATGCTGCATAAAGATGTCTAAAAAGTAAATACGCAAACTGAAGAAATCTGCACATAACCTTTGAGCAAAATTCTTTGAGAAGAATAATCATTTGTAGGAACTCAGGTGAGGCTTACTTGGTGGATGGAAGATAAGCCGCCAGGGAGGAGAAGCTAGGAGTCTGGGATGCCTGCGGGAACTTCCTGCTGTGAATCTGTAGAGGATGAGTTTGTGGAATCCAGTAGTGAGGATGGTACACAGAGGGCGGGCAGGTAGAGCTCCAGAAAGTAACATGAACCACAGAGGAGCCAGGAGCTTGAAGACTGTCATGAGGAATAAAGACCAGTGCTTCTAGTGAAGCTGGAGAGCAGAGCACAAGGAGGATTGCAACAAGGAACACATGGTAAAACACAAAAAGATGAGCTGGTAGCCTAACCGAAGGCACACAGGAATGCTGGAGAAAACACAGAGGACTTGAGGTAATACCACAGTAGTTAAAACTCAGGCACCAAAGATTCTTCTTCTTATTATTATTGTTTAAATGGCGGGTGGCATCCAACTTAAGGTGCATTACCGCCACCTACTGTGTAGGAGTCTGAGTCAGAGTAGGAATATCCTATAAAAAAAAACAAAAAACCATATTCTACTAATTAAACTACTCTTCCTAAGGAATTCCAAGACTAACTTGTGTATACAATTATCCCCACCTAACAAAATCCTTAAATTAAATTCCTCATATCCCTTTAGTATTAATTTTTCTTTTAAACTTTTTCTATTCCTTATATATTTACCTCAAAACATAACACATGTTCCACCGTTTCCCTATCTTTCCCGCATTCACAAAAACTTGTCGGATGTTTCCCTATTAAATGAAGAGTGCTATTTAACGCTGTGTGTCCCATCCTTAACCTCGTTATTATTTTTTGATCTCTATTATTAATTTCCATATTTCTCATCTAACCTACCTTTCCCTGTAAGTGAAATAAATGCCTTCCTTTTTCTCCCTTTACCCACATTTCCTGCCATTCATTCAATATCTGCTTTTTGATAATTGCTTTTACTTCTTTAACACTATATGGAATTTCTATCCATTTATTTAATTTAGTTGCTTGTTTAGCATAAAAATCAGCAATTTCATTATCCTCAACCCCTCTGTGAGCTGGAACCCACATAAATCTTATTTATATCTTTAATTTACTCAATCTAAACAAACATTCATATATTTCTTATAAAATATCCGGTCTAGTATAATTTGACGCTGATTTAATGGACAATAATCCTGAAAGAGAGTCTGTACATATTATACATTTTTTTCAGCCTATTTTGTTCTATCCAAAGTAAGCTAAAACAGATTGCTAACATTTCCACAGTAAAAACTGACAAATTATTTGGAGTTTTGATTTTTATATATTTCTCTAAATCTGGGATACAAAAAGAGAAACCTGTGGTCTCTTTTCCTGAGTCTTTTGATCCATCTTTAAATATTGGAATAAATGATTTATGTATATTATTAAATTTTTCAAATGTAATATTATCCCAATTTCCTTTATCCTTTTTCTGTTCCATTTTAATCTTAATATAAAAATCAATATTACAATGAGGGAAAATCCACTTTGGAGTAACTGAATACATAAATTTCTTTATAAAATTGAAATTATTTAATTTAATTTTTTGTGCTAATATATTTGCTTTCCCAACCATACTCTCAAATTTATCATTTCCATTATTCCTACATAAATAAATTTATTTTCTAACCAAATGATCTTTTTCTGTACATCCCTGTAAACTAGCCCAATAGTTTAACAATATTTGTTTGAACCTCAAATCTATCGGCATTTCTCCCATTTCTACTTGAATAGATGCTATTGGTGTTGACTTAATTGCTTCACTACATATTCTTAACGCCTGGTTTTGTATAATCTCAATCTTTTTTAATAAAGTTTTACTTGCAGAACTATATACAATACTACCGTAATCAATTACTGACCTAGTCATTGTTATATACATTTGTTTTAATGCCTGGACACTAGCACCCCAATCAGTTCCTTTTAAACATCTCATTAAATTTATTACTTTTTTACACCTTTCTTCAACTTTACTTATATTCTCCTTTCAAATTAGTTTGGTATCAAAAACCACTCCCAGATATCTAAAACTTTTAACTTGTTCAAGCTTTTCTCCATATAATTTAAGATTGATCAGCACGTTTCTCTTTCTTGTAAACACCATACTTTTTGTTTTATCTACTGAAAACTTAAAACCCCAATCATAAGACCAGCTTTCTACCTTTAATATTGCTTCTTGTAATTTCTTTTGTAAGTGTTGAATATTTCTTCCCCTTTTCCAAATTGCTCCATCATCAGCAAATAGTGCTTTCCCAAACTCATAGCCTACATCACCGAAAGCATCATTTATCATTATAGAAAAAAGTACAGGACTAATTATACTTCCTTGAGGAGTTCCATTTTCAACTAGATATTTATTTGATATTTTATCCCCTATCTTTACTTGAATATATCTATTAAATAAAAAATGTTTTATCCACTCATATATTCTTCCTTTAAGACCTAATCTATTTAATTTAATTAATAACCCCTCTTTCCAAACCATATCATATGCTTTTTCTATATCAAATAATACTATTGCTAAACTTTCTTTATTAGATTGTGCTTTCCTAATTTCATTTTCAAGATAAAATATTGGATCCATTGTTCCCCTACCTTTCCTAAAACCACTCTGATATTTTGTTATTAAATTTCTACTTTCCAGAAAATGATTTAATCTCTCTGTAATCATTCTTTCCATTATTTTTCCAATATGCGATGTAAGAGCTATTGGTCTATAATTTTCTGGTTTACTTGAATATTTTCCTGGTTTTATTATAGGTATTATTACTGCTTCTCTCCAATTATTTGGTATTTTTCCTTCTTCCCAAATCTTATACAATTCTAATAATTTAATCTTCATTTTATTTCCTAAATGTTTAAGCATCTCACAACTAATCTTATCTCTACCAGGAGACATTATTTTACTTTTCCCCAATGCTAGCTCTAACTCAACTAAAGTGAAAGGAACATCCATTAATGACAAAAACTTTCCTTGGTCACTTATTACCTCATTTTTCTTTCTAGATTCTTCTCTTCTAACCCTTCTATCCTCTGATAAATTATCATTACTATTAATTCTAACAAATGTTTTGGCTAACATCTCTGCTTTATCCTCATTTTTAACAGCTAACTCATCCTCAATTTTAAGCACTGGATAACTCCATTCTCTGTATATTCCGTTCGTCTTCTTTATCATTCCCCAAACATCACTTACTGGTGTGGTTCTCCCAATTTTATCACAAAGACGTCTCCAATTTTCCCTTTTAGCTCATTTTATAACTTCCCTTGCTTCTGCCTGCAGTCTTTTGTAATTTATTAGATTATCAAAATTATGAGTCTTTTTCAATTCTTTCATACTTTTATTTCTCTCCTTAATTGCTTTCTCACATTGATCATTCCACCAAGGCACATTTTTCCTTTTCATATTCCCTTTACTTTTTGGAATTGTTATTCCAGCTGCTTCATTAATTATATTTCTAAAAGTAATTTCCACTATTTCTACATATTCTTTCATATTTATCCTATCTTGTTTCTTTTCACATATATATTTGAATTTATCCCAATTTGCTTTTTTTAATAGCCACCTTCCTTCTTTTTTTCCCGATGTTTAATTCCTTCAATCCAAAAACCTTAATAAAAATTGGATAATGATCACTCCCCAAAGAACTATCCTGTATATTCCACTCACATTTTCGCGCCAACTCATTAGAAACTAAAGTAATATCTATTGCAGAAGTGTTACCTGTATTAATATTAATTCTTGTTCCTCTTCCATCATTTAAACACACTAAATTTAAATCATCTATTAACTCCTCAATTACTGCACCATTTCCATCTGTTTTTGTTCCTCACCGTAATGTATTATGGGCATTAAAATCTCCACATATCAAAACATTTTTAAGTTCACAGCCTATTATTAATTTGAGAGGCATTGTTACCTGGACCTGGGAGCATGAAGTGTGTATGGGGTGTATGAGTGAGGATACAGCGTCATTTCTTGGGTGTCTTGGTGAGTTAGTGAGAATGTATGTGTTTAAGAGGGAGGGAACATATGACTGTCTGTATGTCTTTGTCTGCCTGTCAGGTTGGGTCTTGGGCTTCCCTCTCGCCTGGCGCACCTCAGGCCTTACATTTAATGGGGGGCCTATTTCCCCTCTGTCACTCCCCGCCGGTGACGGATGCCCCTGCCTACTGGTGCGTTGGTGGTCAATCCGGTTCGGACCTGGTGCGTGCCTGGCCAGGCCTGGGGGGGCCTGTGTGTCGGTCGGCCGATGCGCTGGGCCGATATCTTCCTTTGGTTGGTTGGGGCACCTCTTTTAGGGGTGCAAGGTTTGGGATTGTTGGGTGGTGCCTGCTCGGTGGCTCGGCGGGACACGGATCCAGCGTCTCTGCTCATTCAATCACCTGTTCTGTGCGCACCGTGCGTGGTCGGTTCATTGGCGGGTTGGACCGGCCCTGGCCTTTGTTGGATGCCTGGTCTCGGCATTCTGCGTTGCGTGGGATCAGGACTCGGGAGCTGGTACAACTTGGTGTCCAGGTGCTGGCTGAGCTATGCCTGGGGATGCTATCCATCCACTGTGGCTACCGGTGGGGCGCCCCAACGTGGGGCAGGGGCTGGGTGCTGGGATGTTGGCGGTGGGGATTGGCCCAGGGTGGTGGTGGCACGTTGCGGCAGCCGGGTCTCTGGTGTTTACAGATATATTCTTGGGCTGAGGTTATCATTACTAGAGCTTGATTAATCGGTACCATGAGTTTTTCTGTGACATTGTTGTTGTATTTTATATCCATTCTTGTGTGATGTGGTTGTGTAGTTCTTAGTTCACGATGTTAGGTTTGTTTTGTCAATGTTCCTTTTTCGTGTTTTGTTTTGTTTTTTCCCCTCTCTCTGCCGTCCTGTGGGTATGGAGACAGACTTCAATGTTTTCCTGTTTTTTCTTTGTTCCCTTTCCTCTCTTGTATTTTCAACTCACCCTCTCATGACATTTTGTTTCCTACCTCTCTTCTTCATCTTCTTTCTTTCTTCCCCTTAATTTTCCATCTCCGTGTCCATAACATCAGGAAATAAAACCCCCAGCAATTCATACTAAAGATTTTTCACAAATATATCAAGTGGAGTACTATAGCAAAAGCTGTACTGCTCCGCTTGTAAAAGTAAATCTGTTGGGCTTCTACTTGGTACTCAGACACCAATTCCGAGCTCCACACTGCCAAACAGGACACGTTAAAGAAATAGAAAAATAAAATAAAATAAAAATGAAAGTAGCACACCCTCCTCCAATGCCATCTTCTCTATCCCCTCTAATCACAGTATATGGAAATAATTTAAAATCTAATTTTTTATCTAACCATGTTTCTTGGATACATACTATATCTGGTTTCCCTATTTGTTGCTCTATATATCTTTTAAGTTCCTGACCATTTGCTATTAGACTTCTTGCATTCCATTGTAAGATTAATACCATTTACTAACCTATGCCTCCACCTTCTTGACTTGATCATGCACTGAGATTTTGCCTAACTTCCTCCCACGACAACTCATTTAAATCTAAATGATTTGCAGCTGCTTTCACAATAATTTGAATCCTTTCTGTCTTTGATTTTGTTTCCATTGTTGCATTAATTACTCCTGCAATGAATGTAACAAGCTTTTTCAAATCTATCCAGACTTTTCCTTCCATTTCTTTTCCCATTTCTTTGAATGATTCCTCCACTGAAGTTCCAGCTCTTTTTACTGTATTTTTCCCAACCATTTTAGCTGCCTCTGTATAAGATATCTTGTTTTTTACTTTTGTTTGATGAATGTGAACTTCTCTTTTCATTACCTGACAACCAAAATAAGCAGCACTATGCTCTCCTCCACAGTTACAACATGTTGGCTTTGTTTTGTTTCCACACTCTTCGAATCCATGATTCTCTCCACATCTAGGACACCTCTTTTTCCCTTTACAGATATTTGCCGTATATCCAAATCTCTGGCAGTTAAAGCATCTAATAGGTTTTGATATGTACTGCCTCACAGCATAAGAAATGCAACCTAAGAAGACTCGATATGGCAAAATTTCTCCTTCGAAAACTAACAAGACTGCCTCCTTTTCTCTCTTTATCCCATGCCGGAACTCAGTTAATCTTTTAGCATCTTTTACTTTTGCTCCTCTTATATTATTTTTGATTTCTTCCATGGATACCTCCACAGGTATTCCCCAAATCACTCCTTTTGGCCCTTGATCCCCCATTCCCACCTTACTCATACTAATCACTTTGTGTTTCCCCACCTCTCTTGTTTTCCGAGCCTTTTCTCTCTGTTCTTCAGTCTTACAAACAATTAGTAAATTTCCATCTCTCAAAACCTTTGCCAATTTTATATCCCCTACCTGATTCTTCAAAATAGATGTTAGCTTAACCTGACATGATTTTAAATTCACATTCCTCTTCTTCTGCACTTTCATTTGGCACGACCCTTCTCTGTTTCCTGGTTTTTTCTCCATCTGAATTATTACCTCTCTTTCCCTTCATCGTATCCTGTCCAAGACTCATTTCCATACTATCTTCACTTTCATATTCCTCTATATCTCACCACTCCTTCTCATTCACTACACAGCCGTGCCTACTCGCCGATGTCTGTCCTTCTCGTCTTGATTTAGGCATTTCCTCCAACTCCTGTCCTCTTCTTCTGAGCATCAAAATATTCACAAGTCCTTTATTTTTTCCATTCGATAACACCTTGTTTTTTTCCGACAAATGTCCTTTTACCATTAATTTTTCCTGCTGTCCGACGCTGATTTGTACACTGGTCGGCTCCGTGGATCCAGCCTCAAACTGTCGAGCCAGGCACCAAAGATCTGTCAGCCAGCTCCTTAAATCCTCCAGTGGTGATGAGCTCAATGAGGTGCACCTGTGAATGTTCAGCAGGCAGGCTCCGCCCTCGACCATGACGGACAGGTCGTCACCACAGCCGGGACCTCCGGTGGCATTCTCCAGAGCAGCGGGAAACAGACAGACAAGGAGAACACAGACAACCACCCCAGACTCCTAAGAATGACACATTTAATAGGAGGCATTTGGCTATGATGTTGCATTGAAGTTTGCTGCTGAAGAATTTCAGTCTTAATGCCCCTTTCTACAACTTCTTAAGAATGGTATCTTGTAATTCTGAGCAAGTTTTCAGTTCAGGCTCTTCTGATGTTGGCACAGGTCTTTGCAAGCCCAAATGATCTGTGAAGCATGAATTGCGCAAGGAGATAGATGACTTTAAGGATGATACTTGTGTAAAATCAAACAGATTCATCAGAGTGGATTATTTTCTAGCCTGTAGCTATCTCCAGAGATTGACCATCTTTGGAACTGTATTTCTGTGGCATGGAAAGTAACTGTTTTGAATGATAAGTAACTGATTTACCAGAAATGGGATAAAGCACATTTTAGACATGTATGAGACAGCCCTGCTTTACCACATTATGCTTTTGTGAGTTACATTCACCTGAACTAGCTTGTTTTGTTTTGTTTTTAAGTTTTTTAAAAGTTTTGAAACATCTTATGCTATTCACTCATTCTATCAGTATTTCTTCCTCTAGGAAAAAGAAAGATGAACATGTCACATTTGTCAAGGTAAAGAAGCTTGCCTCAACAGTTTATTCAGTAAGACATACTTTATTCAACATGCATTTGCTTTTAAAAATCACAAAGTGAAATCAGTTGAGGAGCTAAGCATATATTTCACCATTAAAAGGCACATTTCAGCTTTTGCTAATTTTTTCACCACAATAAAAAGTTGCCAAATTATTATTTTTTACCAAAATACTTTAAATTGTATAATTTAACTTAATTTTTAAAAGTATGTTCTATTATTTTGTACTTGTTGGTCAGTTTAATGTAATTTCTTCATGTCCCTTCCTCTTGAAAATCATTGCATCATTTATTTTAAGGTCTGCTGTCATAAAAAGTTTGTTCAAATTTCCGTAACATTTCTACTTTGTTCTTATTAAAGGAAACTAATTAGCTTTTTTGTATCAAGGTTATGCGTTTGTAGGTGTTTTCTAAGTAATAAATACTCTCACAGGATTTGTTCATTATTGAGGGAACAAACAAATTTATTATATTTCCTTCATGTTTTACATAAAGATATGTAAACAGCATCTCCAACATGCTTGGCATAAACTCAGGTAGAGCTGTGGTTTACACTCCTGCTGTTATCTTTGGCGGTGGCACAAAGACTTGGGAGAACTCAGGAATTCTGGATTGCCTTAAGCGGACACTCTAATCCGCATGCGTGAGACCTCAGCAAGGCATCTGGCCAGTCACATAATGTCAAGCAATTTTCTGTAAGTGAATGAAGCCTGATTTGGTGCAGAGTGGCGGAGTAGATGGGCTCTCTAGATTTACTTCGAAACATCTGAGTTTACATCAAATACAGCTTAGCTGGACTTAAGCATAACCTCATGGCAGGCACAGCAGGGTATGTGCACTGCACTACATCTAACAGGTAATGCTTGGGGACCGAGACTGCACTCTGGCTTGTGTTTTGCTTAACGCAACTGAAAAAAGTGCTCGAGTTACTATACTGTATGTCAAACCTGTAAAGTTTTTTTTTTTTAAAGGTTTTGTGGCCACAGTGGCCTTTATTGACAGTGGACAGGTTACAGAAAGGGGAGAGAAGTGGGGGTAGAGACACTTGGCAAATGTCCTCGGGCTGGGGTTGAACCCAGGATGGCCGCATCGAGGGCTAAGGCATCTGAACATGACGCCCCGAAACCTGTAAAGTTAAAGCCAATTTTTTAGTCTAATAAAATCTTCCTCCTTCACTGCTCGTCTGTTCTGGGAGCAATGGTAGTACAACTACTAGGACAGAATGTGTATCCGATTTAAAAGGTTACACATCTAGATCGCATTGAAAACCTTCCACACGAAAAACAGTTTTTTTTTTTTTTGAGTCATCACATTTTATACATTTCTTGGGTGTCTGGTCGCTGTGTTTCTTTGAAGGCTTGTCATTTTGTTCTGTTCTCATTTTGACTTTTTTAGGTGTTAAAAAAACCATTCTGACTTGGAAGGTTTTGCATTAACCATGTGTCAGTTCAATTCGTATGAACATTTGGGATGTGTTCTACTTGTTTAGACAATTAATTTCAAACAAATACATTTCAAAATACATATCAGATTTTAATTAATATAACTTATTTTTATTATTTGATTCCAGCCTGCCTGCCCTGTCTGGTCATTAACCATTAATAGAAGGGGCAGAGGTGATGTCCCATCACGTGAGTGGGAGATCAATTGCGCTAAAACATGGTTTAACTCATTTATAAAATGGACAAAATACTTGAAATTGAGATTTTCAAACAGTCTTTAGTATCTTATATCAGTGATTAGTACTGTTTACATAGTTAGCATTTCCATCTGTAAACATCAGTCTATGTGTGTATTCTCTAGAGAATATAAACCCTTACCTTTTACTCAGAAATATTCAAAAAGCTGCCAATATTTCCAAATCTATCCTAACCTATAATACAGAGGTTGAAGGCAAAAGAAATACTTAGCAACTTTGCTATACTATGTCAAGCCTTCCTGGTGTTAACTGGAATCTGATCAATTTGTTCCTTCAACAATGTGACGAAATGTCCCCAAGGAAGGTATGAATTGACACCCTGTGACAGAAGGCCCCAAAACTGCTAAAGTACAAAGTGGTAAAGAAGCAACATGACTAGCACCAGCTGAAGTCCAATTCAATGTTACACCAACTTGAAGCCCTCACAGGCACTGAATATAGAAATCTTTAAGCCTTCTTTCAATAGTAATTGCTTCCTCTTTAAAGACTGTTGTTAGCTTTTGAGTTTCCAACTGGCTGTTTCAACAGTTAATGCTAGTCAAGCTGAAAATCAGCCAGTTCAGCTCACCTGCAGATTTCTTGGTGCATCTCTTGTTTAGCCATGTTCTTGTTTGTTAACCTTTCAAAATGTATTTGCCTTGATTTAGCCCAAACTGAGCTACTCTTGGTTAGGTTCAATAAAGAAAAAGTGTTGGTTGTAGTTTGATTAATAATAATTAAAACATATTTCTTCACTCTGTTATGCAAATAAATCTAATGTAGACTTTGGCCCTTCCAGCTGTAACAAAGCAGACTAGTTTAACAGGTACATTACAAAAGGAGCATGACCTGTTAATAATTAAAAAATCAGTGTTCACAGTTTCAGTGGTTGTTTTAATTATTACTGTTACTATGTAATACAGTGCTTATAGGCTGGACTTCCATATTGTCAACAAAACCAGCTCAGCCAGTTTTACAAAGGAATCAATATCTGTTTTACATATAAAAGATAAATATCATTGGACTTTAAAATGTAACGTAGTCAAAAAGTAGGAACAGGTTATGCAGATTATTTTCATTTTCAGAGCCACCAGCATGCATAACTACCCAGGTTCACCATTGACATTATCTTTTGATTTTCCCTTAAGGGGATATGGATGTCAGCTGACACAAAGATGAAGCGCTTTCCCATCAAAGGTTTACTTATGGGCAGATTGTCCTTGGAGAGTTTGCTGTGGGACACTGTCAAAAGAAGAGCAGTGACCTAAGTCATGGCAAGCTGAGGGACTGAGGCCAGCTCTCACTATCAGTGGTTGGTTAAACTCATCACCACAGGGAAAAACAGCACGCAACAGAAATGTGTCTGACAGATGATGATGATGATGGGATGTTGTCACTCTTTTTCCCCCCAGTTCAAATACAAGGAATATGTAGGCTGAGTGCTCATAATTTACACATCTGATGGTTGAGCTGGCCAATATCCAATCTTTCTCACATGCTATGGTTCTCCTTTTCCAATTTTCTTTCTTATCTTTAGTCAGTGATGTGCTATCATCCATTTTGTTGTTGTGGTCCTCAACTTATTACATTAATCTGTCTTGTGCTTGTTCTACTTTTGTTTAGAAAAGGTTTAGCCCATTTTTTATCATAAAAATAATAATATAAATAGCAATAAATTGTAGTTTTGTTTTGTTTTCACTTCTGGGATCAGTCATATTTCTTCATTGTTTGCCAGTAAGTGAATATTTTTTGTTTAATGTTACTTATAAATGGAGATCAGGCATTTATCCTCCTTCAAAATGCATTAGTCCGTCTGTTGCTTTTAAGTATTACACGTTATTCAGTGTCAAGTGACAATTGCTCTTCATGTGCTGCTTGGAAACTATTTATTGAATACTTGGATGGCTTCAGATTCATTAAGAAATAGCATTTTTCTTTTCTTAATCAAATTAGCACAGAACTACTTCGTCCAAAGCAATATATCAAAACCATTAGTCAAGCCTATTCATAGTTATTAAAGGTAATGTTGTTATTGCTTTGTGCGAGTCAATTTGTCAGAGTCAAATTAAACCCTAAAAAAGCATTAACATATTAGAGGTGCCAAACTTTTTGTTTACACTGTGCCATCTCTTTGCCTACTTAATTACAAATATGACTTTGAATGTTTATATTTGTGTGATATACATAAAAGTGGAATACACTATCAAAAAAAAAGCATTGTAGCAGATTTAGTGCACACAGCTGTGTATTTCAAACATTTATTTCTGTTCATTTTGAACATTTTTTTATTTTCTCTGAACACTAGAATAGCACATAAGAGCAATTAAACAATTAACTTTGGATACAGAAATCTCAGTTTACTGAAAAACATGTACATGTATTGAAGTTACAATACTTGATTGTGGCTCCGTTTCCATGAATTACATTGTCCTTTTATTTAGTTTGTCTGGTTGATGAGATACAGGTTGTTAACCTAAACAATAAATAAAGTTGCATGAGTTAAATTTCAACCCTTCCTTTATCAGACAAATGTAATAATCCTATAAAAATTATTAAATAGTAAAAGTTAAAAATTTTGATTTGACCACTTTTTCATCCATCTTAATGTAACAAATATTTATGAATACAATCATACAGCAGAGAAATACATGTAAAATGTAACAAATACGTGTGGATTCCTCCTAATAATGTACAAAAATCAAGTAACATACATACCGAAAGAATCTATGTGGTTCCCACGTAGTTTTCCTGCTTGTGGAGGGTGTCAGTGACTGTCTGCTGGACAGCCAACATTTTTCCCCATGATTGTTTATGTCATGGCATGGCCATAACATTTCTTTGTATTAATTATTTTTGGTTTGATATAATATTAACATTTTATTAGGAAGCTGAATTTTGTGTTGAAATATTTCCCTCTTGATCTTCACTTTTTCACTTTGCCTGACTTTTATTGCTGTTAAGCTAAAGAAAAGTTAATTAACTTTGGCAAATAACCTATACAGTGTTAATAATAGGGATTAAAACTGTTGATGTATTCATCATAAATGTGGGCTACGTTAAACCAAAAGATCTTATTTATATTAAATGAATTACACATAATCTTACAGAAATGTTTTGGTTTATTTTATTGGCTTTTAGTAAAAGTCCTCTAAGGAATGTCAAAGTCTTTTCACTTCTCAGTAAGAATTTATTGATATACCTCCTGTGTGCTTGCAAACATTTCCAGTTCACAGCAATGAGAATCTTATCACAGTGCCTGAGTTTGTCAACACTATTGAATTGCAGGAGAGTTGGAGATTAATAATTTCCTCCCGGAACAAAAATAGGTAGAACCAAAGACTTGTGGGAAAGATGAATGAGTGTCAAAAACAATGAATTTTCCATTAGATAGAGCCATGGCATGCATTAACTTGATGTTCCTAGTTTCCCTATCTGATAAGAGTTTGTTCACAAATTACAAAGAGATGACCTATTTTACAGATAAGCATTTTGTCCTTTTTCCACACTTCAAGTTGCCAATGACCTATTTTAAAGTCAAAAATAGTACTTTTTCTCCACAAGGCTTCAGTCTAACCCCCAGGTATAAGTACTATAATGAGCAAAATTACCACTATTTTTACTTTGGTTTGCATTTGCTTTCAATTTTAAACACAGAGAACATAAAAATCTTTTTTATTTAATCCATAATGAAAAATCAAACAAGTAGGCGCAGTGGATAAACACACATGCATTACTTTGATGAGCATGCTGAATACAAATGCAACTTATGACTTTAGAAATTTGATAAGAATAATAGTACGGTTATATTAAAAAATGTAATCTAATGAATTGAGTGTCATGTCACTCTAAAAACTGCTGACTAAAACACCCCACCCAATTTAAGTTAGTTTGCTAACCCAGTCCTTTGATAGATAAGGACTAATTCAGGCCTTTGTTGATTTAAATACAACACTGTTGGGTTTGACGCGTCATACTGAGTTAGGTTTTTAATCTAGTAAATAGGTTAAAGCAGTTTTAAAGAAGCTTGTGTGTAACTATCTGTTGTTGAGGCTCAGATCATTGCCTGAACTCAATTGTTCCAAATTAACATTTTATGGTAAACTCTACCTATGCTTCTTATCAGCTGCTTGAAACAGGAGTTATTGCTAAAAAGTGACCTGCCATAGTGACGGCTGAATGTATTTTATGTCACAGTGAATTAGTATTATTTAGAAGAACAATTGTCACAAAATAAAAGAATCTGTGGAAGCTCTTTTGTTTCACTGTATACTTGTATACTATACTCTGAAAGTGTTAATCGTACCTGTAATTCCCTAAAAACAGCTCTCTCCGGGTTTTTTCCAGCATAGCCACCTTTCCTCAGACTTTAACTCATACATACTTAGGAGTAGGGCTTGATTAGAATTTTGTATTGAAATAATGTTATTTCAAACTCTTCTGTGAGCTTCAGCTTCATGGACACTATCATGTAAGTAAGGGTACTTATTTAAACCTGGGTAAAATATTCTAAAGTGAGGCAAGAACAACTTTGCATAAATGTGCATGAAAAAAAGTATTACATTTTAATTCTTACGTTTGAAATGGGTTATTAGTTTTTTTTTCCTTTTCTTTGAGCGTATCATTCATTTTGATCATTTCATAATGCAAAGAATGATTCACAAGCTCATGTGAGGGCAACTACTTGTGTGAATATGATATTCAAATAAAGTTACAGTTGTACAATAGCAGTATTATGCAAGATCACACTTAACTAAAACTAGTTCTAAGTTCAGTTCATGGAAGTTGAAATTGAAATACTGTAACTAATGTTCATAGTTCACCAGCTAAAGATTCTGAACTAAATCCATTGATCCAACTTAAGCTAGCTCAAATAAATAACTTTTTTATGAAATGAAGTGTTTCACTATATATAGATCATGATGTTAAATTCCTGACAAAGGTGCTCTCATTTATCTGGATTAGGTATTAGAAAGCAAAATCTGTCTAAAATTTGCCCATATATAAAGTTAATTCAGTTTTTTGTAGGTGTTTTTGGTCATCATTTACCATTGTACTGCTACGTTCAGAGTCTCACTGTTTGGCAGTGATTGTGTAATCTAAGAACTTTCTTGTGAGTCAGTAAGCAAGTAACAGTCTTACCAAGGCAAATAAATGCTTTTAAAAATCCATAACTTGTTCATTTACATTTAAACACAGGTTTATGAGTTTAAAAAAATTAAAACACATATAACTGAGCTACAGCTATGTTAGACAGTAAAAGTTGAACTATTGGTAATGTACCTTATTGGTTATTTACTACTTAATTTCTTGAAAGGTAAACCCTCAATCATTTATTCAATGCACAGTAAAGTCTCTCTGCACAGGTGTAGAATGCACTTTGAAACTAAGAGTTAAAAGCCATCTTTGTAGCACATTCAAGTACAGTTTTATTCCCCCCTACATATCCAATGTGAGGGAGCACAGCAGGAGGGGCTGCTAGCTCTTTCTGTTAGTTTGGTGAATAATAGCTCTTAGTTTCAAACATGCATTCAATAGTTGAAATGCTTAACTTAATGCTCCATCCAACACCTTCGGTCACTCTAAGAGGATTATTTTTAGATTTGTGAAAAGAAACACTTTAAAATTGCATATCCATTTAGGTGGACATGTTCATTTTCATCATATTTAAGGTGGTAAGAGATATCCTCTATCTTGGGAAGTGAATTATCTGATGCTGATATAAAGGGAACCTAGATAAGAGGAAAGTATATAACCAAAACACATACAGAGTTGCATGACTTAAATGACTTCCCAGTGCCTGTCCCCAGCAATCATCAAGCGAGAGGCAGTTCAGCACAAAAACAATACATATAAAAAACTAAAGTGTAATATTTTCAGTTGAATAGCAAAATAGTGGATGTCTCCAAAGGATCTTTTTGAGTTCAAATCAGTTGTTCAGCTTGCTCTCACAATCAGAAAGTGGTGTAGTTCAGTGGAAGTTCTTATATGAATGGCACTCAGTGTGACCTCCCCATTCCACTGCTACATAAAACCAAATATAATCACACTCCCCCTGCAAAAGCCCACTCTGCAAAAAAAAAAAAAAAAAAAAAACATTGTGAGAAACACAATATCGATCTGATAATAACTAATCCAGATGAAAGGATCTCTAAGATCTCCTTTTGTAACAAAGATTGTTTTAAAAACAAACTTTGTTTTAAAGCTTCTGTATTAATTGTAAAATAATTCTGATTTAATAAAGGTTTTAAAAGTGTCAAACTGAGTTATAAAGAATTTTAAATACATTTAAAATTACTCACTTGAAGTCTGACCAGTCTACATATGTAAAGGTTTAAGATTGTTAAATCCAATCCAAACAACTTTAAAAACACCAAAAACAGCCATTTGAATTAGAAGCAAATCAGCCACCAACTTCAGCATAATCACTTTACAGCAATATCTTCCAAAATTGTGCTTACAACAGGGGGCTGCCCATTCCTACATAATGACCAAGAAAGCACTTTCAGGGCACAACTGGTAATCCTTACCTTTAGGGTGCTTGTTGTTGCTCCCTAAAGGCCATGGACAAAATGCCATACTGCCCCTATCAAAACTGGCTGGTGCAATGCATTGTTCTTTTTATTTTTTATTAGTTTATTTATTTACTCAGTAAATGACATTTTCACCCAGACTGTGTAGTTTTATTTTTACATAGCAACAAGGCCTTCAATCAGCAAATCTAGACTTAATCTATACTGAGGTGACTGGTAATAATTGTATCTTCTTCTTATACAGTACTTGCATGTTATTTGATTGTATGTTAGTAGTAGTATAGACGTAGTAGGAGTATGTTAAAGTGCTTGTCTCAAGTAAGCATTTGAGCAAACTGTTTACCAATCTGTTATGTTGTGGCATGTTTTTCAGTGTAGGCTAGAGCTTAATTTGCACAGCAAGTAAAGTCCAAATCAATTAAATAGAAGCTGTTCAAGGCCCAGTTACACAAAAATGAAAATATATCAAACTCCTTTTGATGTATGAAACTTATAATAACTAATATGTATTCAGTAGTGAGCATTTAAACACTCTGTTACTTAATAATATCTTAGTAAACCTTCTGCTTTACAATAAAAATAGAATGGAATCTGAAGTAAAATGAGTTTGTGTAAATAATACTTTTTAAACTTCGAAAAACGAAGACCAAAATAAAATTATATCAAACTCCCTTTGATGTATGAAGATTATAATAACTAATATTTATTCACTAGTGAGCGTTTAAACACTCTGTTACTTAATAGTATCTTAGTAAACCTTATGCTTTACAATAAAAATAGAATGGAATCTGAAGTAAATTGAGTTTGTGTTAAAAATACTTTTTAAACTTCGAAAAACGAAGACCATTAAATCTAACTTTAACTGTCTATCTTACTCTTTGTGGCAGCTTAGATTTTTTTTCAGGCCATACGACCACAGAGAATACTAGTTATACACAAAACTCTGCAGACATGTTCCACCATTATTCAGAGAACCTTTCAGCTTCTCTTTGCTGCAGGGGGGAGTGTTGCTCTGACTTCCACCTTATGATACCTAAAAGGTGTCAAAGCTTTGACTTTCTTTTTAGAAACTCCTGTCTGATTTCGGTGGTCTGCTTTGAATTGTTATCATGCTGGAACTTTCTTCTTCTTTTGGGCTTCGGGAGAATAGAAGTCATCTTGTCAGCTCATATTTCAGTGCATTCACAGGAGCTCTTGGTGATGTCTTTAAATTTCATGTCCCAAAAGCTTTTGCACTTTGCAACCCTCATATTATTAAATTATGGTAAGAGTTCCTCACATCCTAGAACAGGAATTCCAGGTCAAGTTCATGCCAAATAATCTGAGCTGAGCATATTTATCTTGTTCTCATTATAGCAAAGGACGTGCTCCCAATATTCATTAGGCTACCTTCATGTTCTCTAGCAAAAACTAATTTTGCAGTTTGGACTGTAGAAAAAGCCATTTTTTTTCCTCTTGTACCCCATCCAGTGAGGTCAATAATACAGCACCCCGTGCATTGTATAAGCTGTCACAAAAACAGATTTTTTTTCATTTATAAGCCCTTTGACAAATTGACTGCAATGTTATATGGATAGTGTTCTTGCCTTGCAGCCCACAACCTAATTCACCATGCGAACCTAGATTAAATTGATGTATCTTTAGAAATTATAACTTTTTGTTCTTTCAGCTTTCTCTTTTCTCACACATACAATAAAAAGGTACAACTGGCTGTTTAAAAAATATATATTTTTGCAATATAAATGTGATATTTATGTCTCCCCTGTCTTTTCATAAACAGTATTAATTTCATTGTGTCATACAGTATTAATTAATCCCTCTATTCTGCTTCCATTTATACTATTTAATTGTGTTGTTGTTTTTTTTTACTATGGAAAGAAGAAGAACAGCAATACGCACACAATGCTATCAATAGAAAGTCTTGATCCCACCTATCTAACTTATTGTTTCCTTGTTTTATCCCCTCATGCTATCAGTGGCTGGGACAAAAAGCAAAGCGAAAGGTGAGTTATTGTTTCCATTTTCTTGGTACATGATTTATGTCGCACACAGTTTCCAATAAAAAAGGTCTGGATCAACCTTTTATCTCCCCCAAGAGCCTAGCAAGCATTAACATACGTTGCTTTGAATGAATCTTTCTCTCCATGTTTTTTTTTCTAACATTGATTTCTTCTGAAGAGGTACGTATACTAAGCTTACTCCCTCTTTCTGAGATACGGGCTGCTTCACATATGTATAGATTCACACTGGGGAGCTGCCCACATCTACCAGTCATTCCTGCCTGTATAGAGCTACTGTGCAGCTCCAGTGAAGCAGCTGGGGCTTGTTCCTGATTCAAGGACAGCTCAGAGGCAGAGGAGTGAACGGAAAGTTTCTCTGTCTTGCTCTCCCTTCTTAGTAGTTCCAAGTTATATTGAAGAATTTCTGGTCACAAGATTTTCAGCTTTTCAGACTTTTGTATTTTACCTCCTTCAATTGACTGGCAATTATTATTGTTGATTAGACACAAAAAAAAATTGTGTTGTTTCTATAATGGCGAATTACATTGAGGCAGAAGTTGTTTAGCCAAACTGTCGGTCAAATGTTTTGACCAAGGTTTCTTGGGTGGTAGATGAGACTAGAAGTATCTTCAGTATTTCTTAAAGATTGCCGTTGGAATTATTCACCAAAATGATCAGACTTAACTAAACTTCTTCAACTGGAGGAGAAAGGAAATGGTAAAAGTATGAAAAAATACTGTGTGATATAGATCATATTAGGCAAGACAAATTTATCTGTATTGCACATTTTAGCAACAAGGCAATTCAAGTTGCTTTACATAAAATGAAAACATAAAAAACAAGCAAGAAACATTACATCTTCTCAAATGACATAATAAAAATCATTTTCATAAAATATTGGACTAAAAATAAAATTTTATCTATGTTCTAGTTATTAATCAAAGGCAACTCTAAACCAATGGGATTTTAGCCTTAATTTGAAGGAACTCAGTGTTTCAGCATTTTTGCCATTTTCTCGAAGTTTGTTCATGATAAGTGGAGCATAGAAACGGAATACTGCTCTTCCATGTTTTGATCTGACTGTGGGGATGCAGAGTAGACTTGAACCAGAAGACCAGAGCGGTCTAGAAGGTTGATATAATGACAACAGATCTTTAATGTATTTTGGAGCTAAGCCATTTAGTGATTTATAAACTAACAAAAGTAGGACTACGTCCCGTAATCAGTGGGTTGCTAGTTCAAATCCCCACTCTGTCCATCTCAGTCATTGTGTACTTGGGCAAGACACTTCACCCTGTAGCACCTGTGTCCGGCAGCATCTTCTCTGTCAGTGTCCTCCAGGGCAGCTGTGGCTACAATGTAGTAGCTTGCCACCATCAGCGTGTGAATGTGTCTGTGAATGGGTGAATGACTGAATGTAGTGTAAAGCGCTTTGTGGTCCTCTGACTGAAGAAGTGCTATACAAATGCGGCCCATTTACCATTCTTAGTTTTAGTGAGGACACGAGCAGCAGTGCTCTGGATCAGCTACAGCTGTCTGACTTTTTAGGCAGACCTTTGAAGGCATTTCAAGTAAAGATAAGTGAATGGATACGTTTTTGCAATATCTTGCTGGGAAATTAGTCCTTTTTTCTGGAAATGTTATCCAGATGATAGAACACTGCCTTTTTAATTGTCTTTATGTGTCCCTGTCATGTCTGAGTCCATCACTATGCTCAGATTTCCACTATGCCCAGATTTCAGGCCTGATCATTAGTCTCTGGCTGTATTAACTGAAACTGTATGCTGAATCTTGATCTTTCCTCTTCTGGTTCAAAAATAATTACTTCAGTTTTGTTTTTATTCAGCTAAAAAAAGTTTTGGCACATCCATGCATTTATTTGTTTTAAGCATATCCTCGACTCTTAAATGGGTTCATAGTCACCTGGTGACATCGTAATGTAGACCTGTGTGTCATCTGCGTAGTTATAGTAACTAATTTTGTTACTTGTTATTATCTGGGCTAGTGGGAGGATGTAGATGTTAAATAATAGGGGCCCCAATATGGAACCTTGGGATATGCCGCATGTGATTTGTCTGAGCTCCGATGGAAAGTTTACTATCGACACAAAGAAATCCGTTCTTTAAGTAAGATTCGAACCAGTCAAGCACTGTACCAGAGAGTCCAAACCACCTCTCCAGTTGCTTAATTAGAATATCATGCAAATACATTTTTACAAATGTATTTCTTGTTTAGTAGTTTTTTTAGTCCACTCTTTGGTAGACATTAATAGCTATAATCCATGTTTTATTTTAAAACCTAGCCCAGTATGATAGTTTAAAAGCATAACCCAACCATTAATTCAAACCAAGTCTGGAATAATCTCTATTTATCCCAGGAGACTGGGTTAAGATCATCTGATTTGTGTTGTCTTTAATATAGTTGCATCCCACTATGTTGAATTTGCTTAGTGGTTAGCACAAGCTAGTGCTATCTTCAACATTCAAACCTTTTTCAAAGAACTGGTCAAAAACTTAACACAGAGAGGCAATCGCATGTTTGGAACCTTTTTGCAGCAAGCTGGGGCTTTTATGTGTAAAGTTTGTTCCTCGCATGGATCCATGAGTACTCCAGCTTCCTCCATCTATCCAAATCCATGCGTGTTAGCTTAATTGTCCACTCTAAATTGACATGGTTATTAGTCCTGTGCGTCTCTGTGTTACTTTATGATAGTGATCTATTCAGGGTGTATTCTATGTGTTCTGCTCTTTTTTGTGTACATTTTTAGGCAGTTAAACAAAATCTGTAACCATTCATTTTGCAAAAAAAAAAAAAAAATGAACAGGGAGAAAAAATGGGCAAGCCCAGGTAAAACAAAGAAACTAACCACAGGCATAACATGAATTAGAAACAACAAGGATGTACCACAGAATAGCAAAAGCAAGGAGTATTTAGACTTACAAAGTATAATAACTATAGATAAGATGTATGTAATTATCAAACTAGAACCAAGGGTCAAGGGAGATCAGAGCTGAAATAAACCAGGAAACAGGCTTAGAAACAGCTCAGAATACAGAAATATTAAATGTAAAATAATTGTTACCACAGAAGACAGCTATTAATGACAACACAAATAATCATAGACTTTTAGAATCAATAGATATTGTCATCTGGTATTTTGAAATTGTATGCCTCTAATTGTAACTAAATTTCTATATTATTTTGGGCCATTGTTAGGTTTTTGATTGTGTGTTTTTCCAAGTTTGTTCCTTTTATTTTTATTTTGGACTTCAACCAAACCTACTGATTAATGTTGTTCATTTACATGAATATAGTCCACAGATTTTTTTTTTTTACATTCCTTTTCAAACTGCATTGGTTCCTAATTACAGAAGCAATTAGAGCGGTAGTTTTTAATTAACAAAAGATACACATTCAGCATTTGTACTTCTGAAATCTAGTTCAACACGGTGAAGCCTTTTTCCAACAGCACTTTCAGCACTCTAATTATGGTTGATTACTTTTATTAATAATTATGAATATAATACTATATATATAACAACATGTAGCAGCCTCTAATAGTGATTAATAGCTTTTGTCAGTTTTCCGCCTTCATGGCGATGTAATTTGTTTCATAACATAGGAAAAAGAATAAAAAAATAGCAAAACAGAAATCCTGGAAGAACTTGTGATGTCCTATCCCACATGGTGTCATTATAATGAAAACAGGGGTATGAACACCCCTCAGAGGACTCAACTGAACAAATAAAAAAGTGCTTTGACCAGTATGAATACAGTGTAAAAGTAAACCACTCATCACATTTTAAAAAATGTATGAGAAAGTATAGACCACTAGCTGTCAAAATGCAAATGAGACCACGCCCCTTCCGACCACGCCCACTTCCGGGTACACCCACTTCCGGGTACGCCCCTTCCGGGTACGCCCACTTCCGGGTACGCCCACTTCCGGGTACGCCCATTTCCGGGTATGCCCCTTCCGGTTACGCCCCTTCCGGTTACGCCCACTTTTGCAGGCTCCCTGGCTGCCGTGACAAGCTCCGCCCTGTCACAATAAGCTCCGCCCCCTGATGGCCACGCCCACCTCTCACAATAAGCCCCGCCCCCTGATGGCCCCGCCCACCTGTCAAAACGGGATACGCCCCCTGGTGGGCACGCCCACCTGTCAAGATAGGACACACCCACCTGTCAAAATGGGGTACGCCCCCTGGTGGCCACGCCCACCTGTCAAAATAGGACACGCCCACCTGTCAAAATAGGGTACGCCCCCTGGTGACCACGCCCACCTGTCAAAATAGGACACGCCTACCTGTCAAAATAGGGTACGCCCCCTGGTGACCACGCCCACCTGTCAAAATAGGACACGCCCACCTGTCAAAATAGGGTACGCCCCCTGATGGTCACGCCCACCTGTCAAAATATGGCACTAAATGGCTCCCTCTAGTGGTTCTACAATTAAACTAAATGCAAAAAATGAAAATACCTCCCCCTAGTGGCCCAATAAATACTATTACACCAAAACTTATAAATGCCTCCCTCTAGTGGTTCAAAATTAATATAACAGCCTATTGTATAATTGGCCCCCTCTAGTGGATCAAAGTAACATTACATGCAAATCTAAAAATACCTCCCCCTAGTGGCTCTAAAATTAAATGACATGCAAATATGAAAATACCTCCCCCTAGTGGCCCAATAAATAGTATTACACCCAAATGTGAAAATACCTCCCTCTAGTGGTTCAAAATTAATATAACAGCCTATTGTATAATTGGCCCCCTCTAGTGGATCAAAGTAACATTACACCCAAATGTGAAAATACCTCCCCCTAGTGGCTCAAAAATTAAATTACAGCCTATAGTATATATAGCGCCCCCAATGGTTTGAATCTAACTCCTCAGTGTCATCAGAACATGTCCGAACAAGTCCCTTTAATATTATACGGTCTGGGCTCTGTCTCAACATAACTCTTCTTGAGCATTCCATTTTATTTTAAACAGTTAAAAGGTGCTTTTTAGCTTCCTGACTTTAATTTAAAAGCACATTAGCTCCAACACTCTAGAGACACCATTACATCTGATTCTAACAATTCAACCATGATAAATTAAACTTGTAAGAGCACTAAAAAGAGAATTTATTCACCCACAGCTATGTTGAAGCAGATGCTCATCCTTTTGTTGATTTTAAAAATGCACCATTACACAGTCTTTAAAAACAGATAAGGATTTTAAAAAACATCACTTTAAACCTGGGTGCTTTAAGCTGGAAATAAGAAATCTATCAAACTACTAAAGTTACTGATAAAAAACAGTCCACCAATCAGCGTTTGACACGCCCCTGCTCTGCTTTGTATTCGCTGTATTTATCACGCCCCTGTCTTCACCTACGTCCGCAAGTCGGGTAAACCGGTTTGGGCGGTGCTCACCGGGCGGCATTTACCTGTATAAAAGGCTGTCGGAAAACGGTTAATCTCTACAGCATGCTGGAAGGACCTCATTCAACAATCCGACCTTAAGGACACGGAGCGCGGTGCTGCGACGAACAAAGAAAACAGTGGTTTCACGAAGACTGTATCACCGGCTTCATTCGAGGGGAATCCCAGAAGCCCGCGTCATTGTCAGACCGCGTCAGAGCTGAGTCCAGGCGGGATTCCCGAGCTTCCCCTGCTAAGAGCTGGAGTTACGGGTTCAGCGAGGAAATCAACTTCACATCGACTACAGGAAGTCTTCACATCGGCGACCTGTATTATCGGTTTGGAGCGAGGTGAGTAAATGTTTTTTTTAGCTCGCAATTGTGCGGTCGTCTACGGATGTTTGATAGCACCAAGATGGATTCGGTGCTGGCTTATCGATAGATTCACCGTAGCATACATACTCTGTTACAGCTAGAAGTATCGCTCAACTGCAGTTACTGCTCTGAGCTGGTTTTGGGCTGGAGCGGGAAAAAGGCGGTGGAGATTGTTACAAAGCGAAACTCCACTCTGAGGTGAGTTTACTTTTTTTAAAATTATGTTGACTGTTTAGATACGGGTATTACCGTATTTTTATTTATTTTATTATATTCCTGACTTTTACCTGCGTTTTATCATAGATCGTGATCGAAGCGCGGAGCTGTTTTCAATTGGATCTCAGCGGATCTGCCCAACGCCCGCCTCGCTACTTCAATTAACAGTGAGACTGTCTGGAGCTTTCTCCAACTTGTGTATTGTCTGACTCTGGTTTCGGGCTGGAGCGGGAAAAAGGCACTGGGGTTGTTACAAAGCGAAACTCCGCTCTGAGGTGAGTTTACTGTTTTTAAAATTATGTTGACTGTTTAGATACGGGTATTACCGTATTTTTATTTATTTTATTATATTCCTGACTTTTACCTGCGCTTTATCATAGATCGTGATCGAAGCGCGGAGCTGTTTGCAATTGGACCTCAGCGGATCTGCCCAACGCCAGCCTTGCTACTTCAGTTAACAGTGAGACTGTCTGGAGCTTTCTCCAACTTGTGTATTGTCTGACTCTGAATGTTTTTTCATGTCCTTTTTTTTCTGATCGTGTGTTTAAATAGCAACATCAACCAGTCACTATGAATGTCTCACAGGAGCTAAATAGTCCTCAACCGTCTAGTCAGGAAGATGAAGAATTTCAGATCAATGTACGTGACGAATTCAATAACATAGAGATCCGACACAACTTTGTCCGGCCTGAGGGTGATCATCCGTGTCCGTATGAATTTCATAATCACATAATGAATATGCTCAGGGGTTTATCAGACCGGGTGACACCGCTGGTTAACACTAACGATATTGTGCAGATAGAGGTTAATGGACCCGGCGTGTCTCGCAGCGTGACTTTCTCTGTCGATGAAGGGGGGAGTAACGTCATGCACCAGTTCGAAACGTTTTTAGATGATCTGATGCAATCCAATGCTGAAATAGCCTCAACAGAGCGTTTGGAGTTTGTAATTCAAACAGTGCGTGATCTTAGCGGGGGAGCTAGACGAAAAGCTGAAATGTCTCTCGATTGCGAGCTTATACACAAGAAGAGACGCCACCTATACATTGTGAACAATGATCGAGATGATAAACTGTTTTGCTATTAGCTTAGCCTGTGTTGCAGACCCTAGCCTCGGCTCCGATGCGGCTATACAGCTCGGTAGAGAGTTGCAACAGCGTGCAGGCCTTTCAGAACACACCCCCGTCAGATCAGGCGATATCCACAAATTTGAGAAGTTGTTGAACAGAAAAATAGTTGTTTTTATCAGAAGTGAGGGAGAGAGAGCTCTAGGGAAGATTCAGACCGACTTTGAGGACCGAAGCAGGACTGTTTTTCTATTGCACTTCCGAGACCATTACTACGGGATCAAAAACTTGAAGGGTTTTATAGGGGCTCGGGATATTTGTCACTACTGTTTCGATCCTATAGGGCATAAATACAATCATGTATGCAAAGGTTCGTGCGCTGTCTACAAAGATTGCGGCGTGTGCTCAGGGGGTTACAAATCCGATTCTTTGTCATGACTGTAACAGATATTGCAAGAACCAGACGTGTTACGATAGACATAAAGTACCTGAGCTAAAACCCAGGGCGCGTGTGATGGTCAGTCATTGTGATCAGGTGAAGAAATGTCCCAACTGTGGGTTAAACTATAACCAGAGTCTCACAACAGGCAAGAAGCATGTGTGTCAAGGGAAGAAGTGTAGGATTTGTGGGGGTAAGCTTGACAAGGACCAGCCAGCATCGGACCATAAATGTTATATCCAAACATGCTCTGTCGATAGCGAAATAAGTGACAAGGTGATTTTTTACGATATTGAAACTTTCCCTGGTGCGCAGGGTGAGCATGTTCCATTTCTGATCTGTTCAAAGTCCACATCTGGCGAGGAGTGGTCAGCCTACGGTAGTGATTGTATTCGGGAGTTTATTCGTGAAATCAGGAGGCCGGGCCGTCGGAATTACACATGTGTAGCCCATAATGCTAGAGCTTTTCAAGTAGACATAGGTCTGGATTGAAACATATCTTTGATCTTAACCATTCCATTGTAACTCTGGGTGTAAAATTCTGAGCATCACTGATCCTGATTACGGTTTGAGGTTCATTGACAGCCTATCTTTCCTTGCCATGAAGCTTAGTAAAATGCCTGAAGCCCTCGGTTTTCCTGACCATAGCAAGGGCTATTTCCCACACCGTTTCTCATCCTCTGATAATCTGAGCTATGTAGGTTCTTACCCGCTGCCATCATTTTACGGTGTTGAGCGAATGAATCGTGCTGAGCAGGAGGAATTCTATACATGGTACGCTGAGGTTAGCAAGGGCGTGTTTGACTTTAAAAAGGAGGCTCTCTTTTACTGTAAGAATGATGTGGAGATACTCCTACAAGGATGTACAAGGTTTCGTCAGGAGTTTTTTAACGACAGTCAGATTGACCCTTTTAACAGGATCACCATCGCAAGTGCTTGTATGAAAGTGTTTCAAAGCAATCATTTGAAGGCAGACACTCTCGCTGTGCCTTCACCTACAGACTACAGCGAACAGTTTAAAAAGTTTTCCACAGCTTCCGTTGAATGGTTGGAATATGTTTCACATACATGGAGGGTTGGAATACAGCATGCTCTAAGAGGTGGTGAGAAAAAGATTGGATCATACTTTTTAGACGGTTACCTGGAGGTAGGGGAGCGTAAAATAGGGTTTGAGTTCCATGGGTGTGAGCATCATGGCTGCAGCACCTGTCGCTATCCAACAGCTGAGAGTCCATTGACCGGTGTGCCTTATGGGCAGCTCTACGCTGCCACCATGGAGAGGGAGCATGTGCTGAGGACTGTGTACGGTATAGAGCTCGAGGTGATGTGGGAACATGTGTGGGAAGAAATGAAGAAGAGTAACGCTGATGTGAAGCAGTTCATGATGACCTACCAGGCTCCTGCACCACTTACCCCCCGTGAAGCGCTTTTTGGAGGGCGTACATGTGCAGTCAGGTTGAGGTACTCTGCAGCCCCCGGTGAGCAGGTTCCTTACTAGGACGTGTGTAGTCTTTACCCATTTGTTCAGAAGACAAAAAGCTTTCCTGTAGGGCACCCGATCATAATCAGGGAAAACTTTGATGATCCTAGAAATTATTATGGATTTATCAAAGCAGTCATTTCACCACCTCGTGGTCTTTATTTCCCCATTCTACCATTCAGAACAGATCATGGAAAGCTTGTATTCACCCTCTGTCGCACATGTGCATTGGAGAACAATCAGACACATAGTTGCACCCACACTGACACTGAGAGAGCCTTAACAGGTGTATGGGTGTCTGAAGAGGTTAAAGAAGCCCTTTCACACGGCTACAGAATCGATCAGATCGTTGAGGTGTGGCACTTTGAGCAGCATAGTGATCAGATCTTTGCAAAGTATGTCAACTCCTTTTTGAAGACCAAGCAGGAAGCTTCAGGTTATCCTGAGGGTGTAGAGAGCGAGGAGGACAAACAGAAATACATCCAGGATTTCATGATGAATCAGGGTGTAGAGTTAGACCCTGAAAAAATTAAAGTAAACCCGGCAAAACGTCAAGTAGCCAAACTGTGTTTGAATTCGCTTTGGGGGAAGTTTGCTCAAAAAAAATGACCAAACCCAAACCTCAATCATTAAACACCCTGACAAGTTTTTTGAGTTCCTGTTTTCAGGGAAGTTCGTTGTGACATACTTCAGCTTTCTGAACCCCAGGATGGT
The DNA here is from genome assembly GCA_963556495.2 of Valencia hispanica. Classification (NCBI taxonomy): domain Eukaryota; kingdom Metazoa; phylum Chordata; class Actinopteri; order Cyprinodontiformes; family Valenciidae; genus Valencia; species Valencia hispanica. Next base: position 14,732,660 of record OY747700.1, read on the forward strand.
CATGATTCAATGGAAGTACAACAAAAACTGTGTAACGCCCCCTAACAAAACCACCAATGTCTTCGTTGCCGCATTTACAACAGCTTACGCACGACTAGAGTTATTCAGATACCTACACCAACTCCAAGAACGGGTACTCTACCTTGACACAGACAGTGTGATCTATGTTGTGCGTGAAGGCGAGAGCTCTCTGCCGACAGGTAGCTATTTAGGTGACTTGACAAACGAGCTCCCACCAGGGGACACCATTCAGGAGTTTGTTGCCGCAGGGCCAAAGAGTTACTCGTATCAGACAAAGTTATGGTACATTATCACAGACGAACGATCTTTCAAAAAATCCAAAATGGATGAAGGGTAATAGACAAATTCTGGTGAGTACCCGTAAGAGTCAAAAAACGTTGCTTTACCACCCTCTTCCAGAGTGAGGGCTAGCCAGTGTTCCCCAGGCATGTTAGAAGGGTGTGTATTGACGATAAAATAAGCCGGTCTGGGGAATGTTAGTGGTAGCAGCTCCAGTTGGTCGCTGGCCCATACACCGCAGAAAAGCTTCCCAAGCAGATGACTGAGTATTGCATCGAGTTCGTGATTATTCATGTTTCCAAGTGGTTAATAATAATCCACCAAAACTCTTCTTTTAGAGTCTATTTCCAGGATGGAGTCGTAGCACGCGTATACAATCAGCGTTGTTGTGTGCGGTAACGGTGTTCTGAATCTCATTTCTAGCCTAATGTTACCACTGCGTACTGGTGATAGTGCTTCAGATTCAGCACATGGGTCGAGATTAAAAGCAAATAATGCGTAACCCGTGTTAAAGTCCTCCCTAGTTATGCTTAGGGGGAGATCCTTTAAATGCCTCCCTGTGGATGTAAACAGGTTGTAATATTCTCGTACAGAATTACCCTGATCGAAGTTGGGTTGGAAGGCCTTAGCAGGAATCTGTCTACCATCACGGGACAGAGCTAGATACTCCATATTATAATGGTTGAATGAAAACGGATTCAAATTGCGCGCTCCTGTGAAGGCCTGGTGATTAACCATCGAAATAACCACATATTTAGGTGTCATACCCAAGAACAGGTTCTCCTGAGTGCATATTCTTGAATGTTCAGGTATAGAGTATGTTTTTACATTCACACGCGATACCGGGTACAAAGCATTTCCTTTCATTAATGCGGTCTCATGACCGAGCCGTACGGCGGGAGATACAGTCACCTTTTTGACAAAGAGAGCTGCACCTAAAATCCATAGTTTGAAAGTAGAATCTGCAGCCCCCATAAGACAGAACGCATCGCTTGCTCGTGTTAGCTTAATTCTTATGTCAACAGAGTTCAAAAGTAGTCTTTCACAGAATAATATGTCAGCATGAAGCGGTCCTAGCAGGTGCACCTCTCGAGATTGGGCTGTAAAGGAGGCACGTTGGTTTAATCCTTCATTCGGTCCATCAATAGTCTCTGTAGAATCCATTTCATCGGCTGTATCTTTATAAAAAAGCCCTGCACTGAACTGGCTTTTAAGGGTTTGATCTGAATAATTAAGCAATGTTTCGATCATAGCTCTATAAGGATCCGTAGCGCTGGACTGCGATATTAAACGGTCTCCAAGGGTTACATCACATTGGGAAAAAATTGTGTTCAGAGGGTAGTTAATTAAGCCGACCTTAGCGTCACGAGCCATGGGCGAACCGTTAGCATTGCTAATTTTAACTCTGAGATGGATCAACATGTCATTTAAATCGGTATACGACTCGCCCCCACCAGGGATAAAAAATTCTATCGGTCCTCCATCGGTGATGGCTGAAAGGGGTGAAATCTCAGTGTACAGCTTATCCTCTACCGATAGTTGAGTCATAGGCGCTGAAAATAAGTCAAGCTCACCGAGCGTACACTCTCCCGATTTGACATGTAGTAGAGCCATATTCCTATTCGGTTAAAATATGTCAGAGCCTCTGCCGGACTTCCTTCCCCTCTGCCTGCTCACCCTGAGTGGTTTCTTTTTCTTTGTCTTGGCTTGTTTTCTAGTCATCCAAACACGCTCTCCAGGGGGTCTCTTTCGACCTCGTCTTGATAAGATCATTATTCCTGAACCTTCCTGAGCATCAGAATTCTGACCGATCTTGCTCTTGATTTTATTGACCGCCCTCCCAAAGACGTCCGAAGCTATATTCGATGCCGCAGCTTTAAGGTGCGGTTTAGCAATAGACACTCCTTTCTTAACAAATGGGGATATAAATCGGAAGAGGCGGGCAAACACAGATCCAAATCCACGACCATACATGACAGGCTGTCCTGAAAACCCGGGTAGCTCTCCACCCGTCTGGTTCACATAATATTGTACAAACCGCGTTGGTTCTGGTCTGTGTGTTAAATATGCCATTTTACCGCAGGTGTCAAAACCGGTTTAAAGTGCAGCTTCACGATCGTCTTCCCGTATACAAAGTTCACACACTCGTTACGATCTGTTTTTACCTGTATGCAGATTGTCTTAATATAGCTTTTTGAAACGGGGAGGTAATGCACTGTGTTATACCTCACACCAATCACGTCACCGAATTTACCATTTATGTTTACGACACCGAGCAGAGGTGAGTGACTGTCACCAACAGTTTGGAAATGGATTATGTCTGTGTAGACAAACAGGTTATATACACCAGTGCCGAGATCCGCTGGGTGGGGCGCAGGTCTGTTGGAGATGGTCCACCATTCGTCAGCGTTCAAACCGAGCATGATGGAGAGAGGGTTGCTAGCTCGAATTTTGTATCTTCCATCCCCCTTGAAGTCAAACTTTTTCGAGACATTATTGTAGGTTAGATCGATGCTCCTGTCATATTTCTTCACGGCTGGGACTAGAGCATCTGAGAGGTCTTGAGGTCTCTCAAAATATCCCCCTCCGGAAAACTTGGACCTGGCGTATTCTATACGGGGTGTATTCCTCTCATCTTTAGATTTGTCTCCCACCTCATAAACAACCTTCTTTAAATCAATGTACGAATGCTGATCCGACAGGTTATACCATGTATGAGGGTAGACAATTTCACACAGTCCCACTACCCAGTCTCCACTTAGCTCAATAGCCTTTGGAAGGTCTGTAGTATAATTTGAGCTCGTGTTATCTTTAAATACCTCTCCGCTGGCGTTGGAAGGTAGAGTTACATAGAACCCCTCATCAGACATTGTGAATTTGATGGAGCAAAAAAAGTCATCTAAAGGCTTTGGAGGGTAAGGTTTACTAATTAATCATAGTCTGTAGAACCCACGCTTTATAGTGAATCGACGATGTGTTACACGGTTTTGTGGGCGATATTATTTGACACTTTTAACATCTGAGGCTCTGACCCAACTGTTGAATTTTTCGGGCCAATTTCTCCACCTCACAAAGACTTGGTCCTCCCCGTTGACTCTCCGCCGCTTTAAAATCTTGTCCACGTTATACACCCGCTCACCATTAATTTTTACTTTCTGCAATTCGGCCTCATAAAACGATCCATGTATTCGATCCTGATCATAATCAACTAACTCGTACACTGGGGGGTAGCGGAGTATGCAACGGTCAACCGTAAATATTTCATCTGTGAAGCTGTTCTCATATTTCTTATCAAATACCCCACGTAGCTTTGATATTCTGACCAGATCCCCTTTCTTAAACTTTGTCTTTATTTTACCAGAGTCTATCGATGGGGTGATGCAATAGAGGTTTTTCATGACTTGAGGAGTATTCTCTGACGTCACTTGCATAGGTGTCATCTTAATGCTTGAGTGGAAGCTGTGGTTGTAACTCTCCACTAGCTTTTGAAGGACGTCGATGTACCGGAAGGTGTTATTAGCGGTGAAATATCTCCACATTCTACCCTTCAGAGTGCGATTGAAGTGCTCAACAACAGATGCCTTTAGATCACTGGCTGTACTAAAGTGGGTAATACCATATTTCTTCATCATTAACTTAAATATGCCTATTATAAAACTCTTTACCAGCATCCGTCTGTAATTTTTGTGGAATTTGACTCTCTTGAAAAACTGATTCAAACCCCTTAACGACCTCACACCCCGTCTTTCTCTTTAAAGCACGCACATACGCCTTTTTTGAAAAGACATCAATCACTGTTAGTAAATAGTTGAATCCGTCGTTATGTGTCGCCAAGGCTTGCATGTCACATAAGTCGGCCTGGAATTGCTTCAAGGGTTTGGTTACAAAAACACGATTCCGGGGAAACTTTACTCGTGCAGGTTTATGCAACGTGTAGGTGTCCTCGCCTGAAAGAAAGTCTTTTACTTTTTCGACACCGATCACACGTCCTTCTCTGTCCTTTAAACCCCTTCTCAATCTGTCAACACCCCCATAGCTCCCCGGATGGGCGGGGTCATAGTATGCATTGGTCAACACCCTCTGTTCTGACATTTTACTATCGAATGATAGTACAGGAGAACGGCTAGTGTAATTTAACCCTTGTATTAATCAGATAGATGAACCATATGATTGGATCAAAGTTTTTTTTTATTACAAGTTTAAAACCATAGCATTACACAATTATAAAAACAAATGAATAAAAAACAAAACACGTCAGGATTAAACTAGAGCATTTATATCAGAGGAGATATAACCAACATTAGTACACATCAGATTTCATAGCCATAGCATCGGGAGACAGTCCTGAGTTCTTCCAGGATGGCTTCATCATCCCTATCACCATACACAGCTTGAATCGCGTTGTAGAACCCCTGCATACTCCTCAGCTCATGTAGAACGGTTTCAGCTACTGTTTTCACCTTCAGATCATCATCATCATGTATGCTCCGATTTACCAGCAGAATTTGAATAGCTGGAATGAATCGCGGGGTAAGAAGTTGTCGCATGACTGATTGAAAGTGGAGTTGGTAATAATCCTCATCCATTAGCTCTAGGCATTGATGCTGCAACTGACTGGGATGGCTAATTTGACATCCATAACAATTATCTTTCTGATAAGCAGCACTGGTCATGTGAAATAGATGCAGAACAGCAGTCTTTACAGCCTTGATGAACCTGGATGACATCAAACCGTCCACCAGGTCCCATTTGTCAACCTCAGCATTTTTCTACATTTTTCAAAACCTGTTGTGTGTTGTTCCCACTTGACTTGAGCACCTTCTACCACATGTTTTTTTGTTTGTTTGTGTGTGTTCTTCACATGGTTTGTGGAAAAGTGCAAGTAGCACTCCTTATGATTTTTTTTCCAAAAGTGGCTTTCTTTGATCTGCACTTTGATATAAGCCAGATTTGTGGAATGCACACGTAACAGTTCTCCTGTTAACAGATTGTCCCACCTGAGCTATGGAGCTCTGCTGCTCGTGCAGAGGTACAAGGGAATCTTGGTTGCTTCTCTGATAAACGCTTGTCTTGCTTGAGTTTGTCAGTTTATGTGTGCAGCTATGTCTCAGTATGTTTGCAGTCGTTTCATCCAGTCTTTTCAGATAATAATTTAAAAAATATTTCACAAGTTTTTTAAAGCTTCGGGAACTTCTTCCCACTTTTATCCCAGACTTGTGTACTGTGTTCCTGGGACTTCATAATACCTTTTTTTTTGCTAATGTGTGTGTGTTTTTTTTTTTTTACAAACTTCTCGGCCTTTCAGAGAACAGCATGATTTACACAGTTTAAATCACACACAGTTGGACTCTATTTACTAATTAGGTGACTCCTCAAAGTGACTGGCTGCAGGGGATTTTATTTAGGGATATCAGACTACAGAGGACTGTTGCAAAGACACAACACATTTTTCAGGTTTTTATTTGTAAAACAAAAATAAAAAATTGCTGCTTCACAAATATATATTTTGGTTAGTCTTTTTCTTTAATTGTCCAGCTGAGAAACATATACCTCACCATACCATCCATATAGAAACATATTCCCAAAGCCAATTTGTGGAACAACAAACAGAGTATTGTGAGTAATACGATTTGAACTTGTAATTTCTCTTGGAGACGGCACCATATTTCTGACCCACATTCTAAAGCTGATATATTGCCTTCCCTAACTTTCCCTTCTTTTTTTACCTGTAGAAAAAAAAATACTCCAAAGACTTTTTCCCAGCAGGGATATTTATTACCAGTTCTGTCGATTTAGCACCCCTACGCTTTCTCTTGGCCTCCCCCACTGTGGGAAATCAGAGGGGAGGACGAGGCTCAGAACCACCTCTCTGCCAGAGAAGGTTCACTTTTGCACCGATGGCATTCAGTAACAGGCACTAAGTGCTTTTTGTTGATGGCGGATAAGGGTGACAGACAGCTCACTCTGTCCTGGTTATTTCCTATGTGAAAGACTTCATCAGCTCAATCAAGTGACTGCATCATTTAAAATAACACTATCAGCTCCGACTATGATTACAATACTAGGCTGATACTCAATTGTATGCTCACTGCTGGGTTATCTTGTGTCTGTGTTGTCTGCAGCTCATGGAAGCATTGTAGGAAATCACTGTAATCCCAGTTGAGATAAAGGATGAGCAGAGACTAATGTGTCTTGATAAGATTCTGCATTGAGACTGATACCAAATATTTTATTATACACATAAATAACTTAGGAGCCATTTGCGCAGAAGTAAAACAACATGCAAGACATATACTGCTCTTTGATTGCATGCACTTTAGTGTTTACTCATAACTGACCTGCATACAGTATATAAACCCACCAATCCTTGTTGTATTTACATTTTGATGGCGTGTGAAAGAGAGTGACACTACCAGTCCAGGCTCCAGTAATTACAGACTTTAATGTTTTACTATAATTGTGTATGGATTTTCTATGACTGAATGAGCTTCGTTCTGGAGGGCTTGTTTTGCAAGATTTTGAAATGTTCCCTGTTGACTTTAAATAGAGACATTATCTGAAGCTGACAGTGCTCAAACTGGTTGTGTTAGAATTCACCTTGGACGGGTAATTTACAGATTATCCTGAGTTAATGGATCAGAGTTAGATTTAGTGTTAATTAGCTGCTGCCCCCACAACAGTTGTTTAAATCTCCCTAATTCACTGGGCTGATTGCTTTTAAAATTGCATCATTTACAGAGATCCCCAGAACAGCAGGTTTGCAGTAAACAAGGGATGCTTTTCTGTTGAGGTTAAACCAGTGAGGCATAAATTACACTGCCAGAGTAAATGATTGTTTTAGGTGACAGATGTGACCTTTTAAGCAGTAATAAATTAAGTGAAATATGTTATTGCTCATGTTGTTCCTATTCAGGAAAGGTCACCAAACAAACAATCAGATATGACAAGACTAGTTCAAGAGCCAGCTGATAAAAACACTTTTCATCTCTAAAGTCATTCACTCTCAGTTTCTTTTATTAGTGGTTACAGTTTTAGTTTATTTTTTATACCAAATACTTCACGTCATAATAATATCAAATGTCAGATTTATCTTTGGATTGGTTCTCTAATGTTAAAAGTATGCACTGACTTGATTATTGGAAATATCAATTTATAAGAATATGAAGTAATCAAAATATATCATTATGATCTATCATTATAAGTCACAATGTCAACAGGTAGTAGAACATCTCACAGACATGGTACTTTATTATGCTCTGTTGATTTTGACACATAAAGTAGACAGAACAATTAGGAGAGATTTAACCGAAATGGAAATAATTGCCCTATAGCTGTTTTTGTTTAAAGATCCTACAAAATAATCCATCCATTGTATGCTTATCCTTGCAGGGTCGGGGGTTGGAGTGGCATGGGGTGGGGATTTCGTGGGTCACGGGGCTGGGTGCCTATCTCCACGCCTCTCATTGTTTGTGGGGCGGGATTATACATTACAGTGCCCATGGAAGAATGTACTGAGCACCCAGGGACTGTTTCTACATTGTAATTTACAAAACCACATTTCAGAAATATTTTTTCAAGGAATAATTAGAAACCACTGAAATTATAGACTTACTGTATTTGTATTTTCTAAACGAGGGTAACCAAAAAACAAAAACAAAGACATGAATAATTTTTTTTTAAGTAGTTTTGCATAAACTCTCATCTACCCTCCTTGGTTTCTGTTTATACATCTCAAACATCTAGGGGTAATTAAGTCAGTTTATAGCACATTACATTTCTTTTTTTATTTTAGATACCAGAAAATATGCCAGTCATATAAAAGTATGTCCCAGTCTGATTTCAAGAATTGGCTTGGTCTACCGATCAAACCATTCTTTAAATGATCAATATTGGAATCCCTATCTAAGCTCAACCTCCAATATCTGTTGTTGATTTACTCTCTATGTTTTCATATTAGTTACAGTCCAGTTTGCTTTTTGGCTGGAAACCTCTCAGCCAATCAGCCAACTCAATGTTCATGTGTGTCCAAAGAGATGTTTACAGGTCATTTTTTCCAAGTCCAAGTCAAGTCTCTAGTCTTTGGTGGCAAGTCTAAGTCAACTCTCAAGTATTTAAATTTGCAAGTTTATGTGGAGTCTGAACTCTATATTTATGCGTCTTAATTGCAACTCAAGTCGGATTCTCAAATTCAAGCTGCCATCTGTGGGTATAAGCCATGCAAATTATTCTGTTGATCTTTTGCTTATGCAAACCATGCCTAAATCATACATTTTAGTGGAAAAAGGAAAAGAGGGGAGGTTTGATGATATTTGGCTGAAGTTATGTGATTGAAAAAAAAATCCGATGTAAAAAGGGAGGAGGAGGGTACAAGGATTTCACTCGTGGAAGCTGTGGAAAGAGACGTTTTAATACTAAGGTGTCAAGTAGGAGTGTGAGCATTTTTGGCGTGGTATTTTTCCCCAAAAAAAACAAATCTGGATATTTGCCTTTGAATGTAAGCCTTTTTCATAATCTAAAAAGACCTTCAATGTGCAAGAGAGACTGTTTTGAATGCTGCAGTGTGCTCTGTCCATGTCGTGGTCTTCCCTGCAAACTGTGATCAGACAGGTCTTTGTCTAGAAAGAGAGTCCAAAGAGGGCAGCTGAAACACTTGATGTTAAATGTTACAATTTTCAAAGTAAATTGTTGAGTTTAAGGTGCAGGGGAACATTATTTCTTTACTTTTGACTGAACACAATTAAGTGGAACCACATTGAAATATGTTGTGAGCAAAATCATCAACAGCCATATCTAAACAATGAGTAAAAAGGGTGACATTTGCCTAGCACTTCAGCAAACTGGACATAAAAATCTGCTCAGCAGGAGCAAAATGTTTGTTTCTGCATGTGTCAAGTCAGATACTGTATATTCTTCAAAACAAAAGCTACCTTCAAGAAACTCATATTGGGATAACAACAGAGTTTTCAATTATCTATATGCAATTGATTATACAGTAGTAACTTTAATATCAGACTGGGATTTTTAAATGACTCGTATCAGTATCAAAGGGCTAGAAAATCCTGAGCTGGACATCATTATTACAAATGCAAACTTGAAATGCAATTACAGTTCAATCCATAGTGTTCATAAGGCATTGCATTTTTTTATGAGAATATACATCTTTTTAAGATATTATATTACAGTATATTGAGAAAAGCCAGCAAAATTTTATCCTTTGTAGAAAGGTTTTGGTAAGCAATTATTGCCTCAAGTCTGACATCCATACACGTCATTAAATAATGGATGTATTTTTTGTGATTCTTTGCGAGACATTTTAGCAGATTGTGGTTCTTTGTGCCTTTCTCCCTTTTCAGTAAACTTTATGGGCTAAGTCTAATTTTCAGCTCTTTCTATACATGAGTCTTGAACTCTGTCAATAATAATATGTTTTTTGAATTTCTGATTATAGAAGGATACTACCTGCTTAATGCGCTTTGGTGAATGCTGTTAAGGAGGTTTTCACATAAATAGAAAGAATCCAACCGCTATACCCCGGGCATTAATGTGTTTTTATGTTGGCTTCCTTTCATTTTCTCGGTTTTCACACTCGTAATAAAAGATGTGAATTAGAATGCCACAAATAAAAACATGTTTATACTGTAGTTTCAATGTTTATCTTATACTTGGTGGAAACACTAACCATAAACAAACCAAGTTTACATGTTGCAATTGTAAAAAACAGTTCGAAACATTGGTTTTGCCTTGGTCTTTTAGTGCTCTTTTGCTATTTTTCTTTTGTTTAGGAAGTTTTCTTGGTCTTAGTCACCAATATTCTTCCTAGACTTGGAAGCATAGTTTTTTTTATGTTCTCCAAGCCAGTTATTGTGTTAATCTAAAATCATTCTATGGTTGCATGTGAATCAGTAGGACTTGGACTGCGCTTTAAAATATGATATGATATATATGAAAGGATTATATAGTGTTCAGTAGAAGTAATTGAAGCAAAGTGGATATCTCAATGCAATCGACTGGCAACTGTTGCTATATGTTTATTCAGAAGGAGGGATTTGGTAAAAAGTCATTGTCTTGATGCAGTCGGCTGGGTTTCCATGGCATAGAAAACCTTTTACCAATATAAATAATAAAATGAAAGTCTCTGCAACAGGGGTGTTACTAGACCTTATTCACTGGGGCACGTGCCTTAGTAAAAGTCTCCAGTGCCCCAGTAAAATATAGCACTGCTCTCGCTGGAAACGGCATTCATGAGCGCATCTCCGTGCCTGCTTTAATCACGACTCGAGCCTGTCACTTACCAGCCAATAAAAAAAAAACAAGGAAAAAACAAAGAGGCCATAATAGCCAATCAGGAAATAGCACCTCTGTAGCTGGGTAAGATTGAACGCAACAACCAATGAAAATTGTTCACATGATTCTTCCGAGTGTTTCGTTGTACACACACACACACATACAGACACAGTGGAAACTGCTGGAGCTCGTCACATCACTTTGAGCACAGAGTAAGTTGTCGCCTGTTTTAATGTTACAACAAATTCACAACTTGTTTGACAGGAAAATTGACACGTTCATCTCTGTTAGAGAATGTTGCCCAAATAATTAGCATCTGTTTTTCAATGTTTAGCGTCATTGTAGCCTAATTTTAGCAACAGTTTACCAGTTTGTGCTCTCTCCCTTACACACACACACACACACACACACACCATGTGTAGGCTGCATGCACACATGTGGACAATAATGATTTATACGTATACTGTAGAGAGAGCCCTGTAAAAATAGCCAATACTGTTTGTGAAGCTGTCCTACTGTAAAACTAAACATAGCCTTCTGATAAACTATTCAGAGATGGGCATCAGAAAATTCTTCCTGAACTGAGACAGAGGGAGAGGAACAGTGAGGAGAGATGAGGAGGATGAGGGAGGTATGATAATTGTCCACATTAACTGTAACATTAACATTTATGCTGGTTATAGCCAGTGCTGTGATTTGATCAATGGTTTAATGGCAAATTTAGCCTATAATAATCTACAGAGAGTCAGAGTAGCCTATAGGTGATCATTTGCCTACAATGTAGCCTATAATAATCTACACAGAGTCAGAGTAGCCTACTCTAACTCTGTGTAGATTATTATAGTCTACATTTGCAAATTATCACCAAAAGTCAGTATGAAGGCTTTAGTAAGTTATTTAGGCTACAAACAACTGCAGTATTGCCAGGATGACTATAGGACCCTTGCCTAGACACTAGAACTCTGTTGGCTAAAAAAATTCGGCGCTCAGTGTTAAATATGCATAGGGTCTACGGGAGGAAGGTGGAATTAAGAAAAATAACAAGTGTTGTGGAGCACTAGCCTTTTATCATAGTATTGAACCCCACTATCATTTTAAAGTTTTATAAAACTTTGATACATAAATATATTCTCCAGACTGCAGCTTTAAGTGGGAAAACTTCCAATATCGGTGGCTGCCAAACACTTTTTTGGCCCACTGTATGTGTCAGGGACTTTTTGTAAGTAAACTCTGAAGACTTTTAAATATAATATGTGGCTCTCCGTAGGATGTGTCATAGAAAGTTACGTTTTTGTCAGATGTATGTATTCATCTCAGCATAGTACTTTTTTTCTAATGCAAAAACAAAAAAATAGGCTCCCAATGACAAGCCGGCTCCCATCGTTTACTTCAAAGAGTTGGCTCTTAGAGCTGGTTCATTCACGACCGATACATCACTAATACTGGCCCCGTGGCAAGTTTAGAGTTGGATTGCGTTTTTTAGGTTACCATTATTATTACATTAGCACTTAGTTAGCATAGCTAACATACTGTTTTGAACTATACTTTATGGGTTAGGGGTAACGTTAGCCTATGTTAGCATTACCATTCAGAGACTGGACCCATCCGGTCTCTCTTTCCCTCAGCAGCAGCGCCAGCCTCGGACATCGTTGACTCAGCACCCCGAGCCAGCGGCTCGAATTGATACGGCTCGCGGCCGCTGGGCTCCATAAAGCCTCCCTCTACTCCTCTATCTCCGGTGACGGCGGAGGAGATCAGCTGGCTCAGGGCGCCGAGCCAGCGTCGCCCAAGCCCGGTGCTGCTGAGGCAGAGGGAGACAGGAGGGGTCAAGTCTCTGAGTGGTAATGCTAACATAGGCTAACGTTCAAAACAGATGAATGTTGATCAGATCGATCAGTCGCAAAACTGCCAACGTCGCTTTGGTCACTGTCCATGTTTCAGTGTCAGATTAAGCTAGCTGTCACTGTCCTCCTGAACACACCCCCACGTTCCCCCCTCCGCTTTTCCCCCCACACTTGGCCATACCCCTCCATTCTTCCTGGCACTGCACATTTTTTTAATTTTTCAAATGTTGTCTGGGGGCGGGGTTATGATTTTTCATGGGGTTCAGTTACACTTTAAAGACATGATGCAAAGGCTGATTTATTCTTCTATAATAGTTTTTGTACATACAGTAGATTTCTGAAGCATAATTAAAGCGCTCTATTTCAGCAATTTCCATCCATCTTACTATTCTGGGAGAAAACCACTGAGGTGGAAGTAAAAGTGCCTCTGATCCAGCACAGAGGTAAAACCATTTGCATGGATACACAAAAGCGAAGGCAGTGCAGCCCAAGGGTGTGACGACTTGATTACAGTTGGATTGTGCAAACAGCATGCCAGGAGAATTTAAAGGCAATGGAAAATCAACATTAAATGATCCTGCAACAGTACAGCAATTGACAATGGCTGATATACCCATTAACATCTAGTAGCAGATGTGTTTGTCTTATTTCCTCAGTTGGGTTCATGTTAACTCTCAAGGAAATTGAGTCTTCATCACTAATGTATACAGTGGCCTGCTTTGAGTTTTAGGATAAACAAAACAAACAGTAAAAATTTATCTTAATTCCTGTTCATACAAACAGAAATGTATCTGGGTGTGTCTTTAAGACTTAGCAGTGGCCCGTTATCTAAAACATTTCTGCATAGATTTAGGTTCAGAAGTGTAAGGCCATAGAGAACCACATTTTCTGCTGTTGTCAAATAAAAAATTATTAATAAATTTGAGCGGCATGCTTGCAGTGAGAGAAACTGCTTCTGAAATATTTCACATATTTTTCTCTGGTACCCAAATATATTTGTCATCAGCAAGAGCCTTTAAAGGCAAGACAAACTTATTTGTTTTTTACATTTCTGTCAGAGCCTTCAGTGTCTGCCCCTGATTGTCTATTGTTTGCACCTGTGTCCCAATCCGTCTCACCTGTTTCACCTTACCTTGTGTGTATTTAAGCCTCTTTTGCCTCCTCATTCCTGTTTGGATCATTCTATTGTCATGTTGATGTTTCTCATGGAATGTGTGAGAATTAACTCAGCATGTGTAGTCCTTGATTATACTTAGGACATGCATAATTTTTGACACAACTGTTCTTGCAGAGTAAGTTTAATACTTTATTGTGAAATTGGGATTTGTTGTTTAAAGTAACTACATGGGTGTGAAGACTTTTTACCTCGGGAAAATCTTCCAGCAAGCTGATAAGAACGTTTAGAAGCATAGCATTATCACAAGAGGGAACCTATCTGATTGGTTGACTAGGGGAGGAACCGCTCCTCCTCTGCAGGGTGTAACTTTGCTGGATGTTGCTAATAAAAGGCTGAAGTAAATAAAGGATCTTTGAATAGAGTGAATGCTCTATTCCCAATATATATGTATATCGTAATGAAACTGTTGAGTCCTGTGTAATTTGTTCGGTTGTTTCCAGGTTGTCAGAGAATATAAGAACCTGGGATAACATGGGGACTTCAGTGTCTAGTATGGGAATTAGACTGAAGTACAACAGATCATCCCTTTCATTAAACATCCTTGCACCTTTTAACCTTGTCAACATGTGGGTCCATGCTTTAACACGCATCCTGATAATTTCAGCAAGAAATAAATTCAAAGTACTATACATGTTTAAAATATAAAACGGAGTACATTGCAGTGGCAAAATAAAGGATAGTAAAGAAAAGTTGTACTACAGACTAAAGTTAATGATGTAGTTATTAATCAAAGGCAACTCTAAACAAATTGTGTTTTAACCTTGATTTAACAGAACTCAGGGTATCAGCATTTTTGCAGTTTTCTGGTAGTTTGTGCCAGGTTATTGGAGCATAAAAACTGAATTCTGCTGCTCCATGTTTGGATTAGATTCTGGGGATAAAGAGTAGACTTGAACTAGAAGACCTGAGTGATCTGAGAGGCTGATACAGTAACAACAGAAACTCATCCATCCATTTTCTGTACCCGTCCATCCTAATGCATGGTTGCGGGGGGGCTGGTGCCTATCTCAAGCGGTCAAGGTCGAGAGGCGGGGTACACCCTGGACAGGTTGCCAGTCCATCGCAGGGCAACACTTAGAACTATACAGGACAAACAATCATACACGCACACACTCATACCTAAGGGCAATTTAGAGAGACCAATTCACCTAACGGTCATGTTTTTGGACTGTGGGAGGGAACCCACGCATGCAAACTCCATGCAGAAAGGTCCCAGGCTGGGATTTGAACCCAGGACCTTCTTGCTGCAAGGCAACAGTGCTACCAACTGCGCCACTGTGCAGCCCAACAGAAAATCATAGTATCTAAAAAATACTATCAATGAAACAAACATGACATAAGTGCCCATTAGAATTATTTCTACCCGGGTCTGTATTCAGTCTCCATGACAACCAGCTGTTCACCACCATCCATCGATCCATTGATGGATGGTGGTAGTCTTGCTACTTCAATAAGTGGTTTATCTTTAAACTTAGATATTCACCACACCATCAGGATAAACACTCACTATAGACTTTATAATGTACACCTTTCAGAATTTCCTTATTTTTGTAGCATACATTCAACGAGGTGTCAGAAAAATTCTGGTCCATATTGACATGATCATTAGTTGCTTCACATTTCCAGGCTGCACATTCATTATGCAAACTCCCATCCCACGACATCCCAGTATGGGATGGACTGGATTTAGAACTACTGACTGTGCAGGCCACTGGAGTACAATTAACTCATTGTTATGCTCATGAAACTAGTTTGAGACCTTTGTGATATGGTAAATTTTCCTGCTGACAGTCGTTGGAAGTTGAATTTTACCACCATGAAACATTCAAGTCGTACACTAGATAATAAATACTGAAGAAAATGACAAAAATGATTGTAATTTTTCATTATCAATTGTCACTAAGGTCTCCTGTCATTTTTTTCTTTCATTTTGTCCTCAGTTGGTGTTTGTTACGAGCCAGACTGTGGCACTTACAGAAGAGTAACTAAAAGTGATTGAAGCTTAAATGTGATCTGTTGAGTTCTTTCCTGTATTCAGTTCAGTTCTTTTTTTTTTCAAACATGTACATTCACAATCATTACAAAATATCATTGCATTTTTTTGTTTGAAAAGGAGTAGGCAGAAGTATACACTTATTTGGCCCAACCCCCTCAAGTTTTACCTCTCATATAAACTGAACACTATATTTCCTTTTTAAATAGGATATTACAATTTGTTGAACTGGTCCAAAAGACAAAGGTTGTCTTCTCACCTGTTAGTCCGGTAGACTAACATGGAGTGGCATCAGATTTGAGTGGTTTTAGGATCGCTCTGTTGTCTTTGGCAAATGTGCCAGACAAAGATGTTGCAGCAATGGACTCAGCATGAGCAGAGAACAAGGTAGATTTGTGGTTGCGTGGTTGTTACCTCCGCCAAGGAGATTATGTTTTCAGAAGCGTTTGTTTATTTGTCGGTCTGTTAGTTAGCAAAGTAACTCAAAAACTAAGTACAATGACATTTTGAGGAAATGTCTACAATGGGACCTGGAACAAGTGATTTAAATTTGGGAGTAATTTGGATCACCGTCTGGAAGGGTGTGGGGAAGGTAGACTGAGCTGCCTTGGCGGATGTCTTTGCTCTCCAAGTGCTGTCCTAGTTTTGGTTGTAATTACCCATAATACACTTCGCTATGGTCTGATTCCTGCTTTTGGAGGGGCCCCTGGCCTGCTTGGCATTCACATATGCAGTTGACCCGCACAAGAGTTCACTTCAACCAAGCCGAGAGGTTTTTAGGCAGACCCAAGGTTTGCTGTATCAGAGTTTGATTTATTCACACCTCCGTATACAAATCAGACTTTGTGGGCAAATAATTAAAGCGGACTAAACAGGACTGGTGTGACTTAAATTAGAGACTTTAGGAAGAAAACCAAAGGGAGTCTTCCAGTTTAATTTGAATCCCCTTGGGGAGCTACTATTATTTCAGACTGTGTTGGGGTTTTCTGTTAATAATGTGATTTGCTTTATAAAAGTGCTTTAAAAGTCCAGTATAAAAGTGGAGAGTGGAGTTTTGGTCAGCACTTTAATGCACCGTGAGGTCATCAGTCATGGCCAAAAAACACTGTGTAGACGTGCAGTGGCATTATACAAGGGCAGAGCTAAAGGGTAAAAAAAAAAAAAACTGTTTAGCATAAACTTATTCATACCTCTGGTTACATTTAGGTTTAAAGTAATCATTAATTTTACTGATATGATCCTTCTGACTGGACCTGATATTAGAATTTTGGATTGCCCCAGGTAGAGCCCTGACTTGAATTTCATGCTGAATCTTTGGAGAGTTAAAGATTAGGTTGATTGATAGGAGTCCTTCCAACCTCAAATACTTGGATCAAAAAACCAAAGCAAATTTTTCAAAATACCAGTGGATGCAAAATGTTAGTTAGCTTTTTGATCATTGCAGGTTTAATAACTGCAGTGTCAATAAGAAATGTTTCCATCGATTATTGAGAAAATGATTAATAATTTACAATGTGGGATTTTTTAAATAAAATATAAAGAAACAGATACATTACTTCAAAATGTATACTCCTTTTGGACTCACCTGTGGAGAGAGCCTAATTTTGTATCAGAAACAAACTTATTGGCTGAATAAAAATAATCCACAACAGGTATGAATATTTTTGAGTCACCTGTCAATGTGTTGAATGAAGCCAACTCCAAAACTTCCGTTGTCATCAAGATCTGTGTGTTTGCATTTCAACCCGTTCAGTATTTTATGCATTGCTAGCTTAAAGGATATTTTAGAGGACTGAGGGATCAAAAAGACTTCTCAGCATGAACAGCTGACTTAGTGATTAATTACAAATATCTCCCTTGTGCTTAAAGTAATGGGTGGGATTGGTCCTGCAGGTATTTAGTGCAAACTGCTTTCTAAATCCAATGCTAAAGTAAAGTAAACAGCAGAACAAAACAGCTTAAAAAAAGAAGATTGTACTCCTTTGTGAACCACCCCCCCCAGACACACACACATCATTTTGTTTACTCTAAAATAAAGTGCCATGTTTTCAAATGAGTGTGAGTGATACTCACCTACATTTCATCATGTAAAAATCCTAATAATTACATTTAAAGTTAGCAAAAATTGAGTTCCACTCATGAACTTCATTCATGCACAACACTGAACACCATTGTTTTCTCTACATTTTGATAAAATATCACATCCTAATGCTTTGATTTGATCAATCAGGGCTTAAAAGGGTTTTAGAGTATGAAATGATCCTTTTCAGAAGTTTGACAAAAAAGATGAATTGTATAAACAGGTTCTTTCATAGAATTTTATCACCGGCAGGCAATGTAGTTACTACATCTCATCAGTATGCTGAGAGGAGCCCAACACATTCAACACTTCTATTTGCAAAGAAACCTCGGCAAAATCAAGCACAAGAGGTGAACTTACTGCTTGATAACTGCCTGGAAATCATTCTGCAGGAAAATGAATCATTGTTATTAATCCCGAATAAATGAGGGCATTTCTGGAACTATATTTTGAGTTATTTGTTTTCTTTCACCCCCGCTCACAGTTTACAGTTTATTCTGCAGTGGTGTGCTTGACTGCACTCCAGCCATTCATCAAGCCACCGCTTTCCATTATTTGGTGCAGTCAGCTGAAACTGAGAAAGGTTTTTGGGGTGGTAAGCCTCATTCTTCCTCCACTAACTCTCTTTTCTCCTAAACAGAGATATTCTTCATACTGTTTCCCTTATGCAATGGCTCACTGGTCATTAGATGATTCGGTAAATTTATTTATGCAACTGGATTTCATTATGCTTACATTCTCCAAAAATGCCCCGCAAAAGTCTAATAAAATGGTACAAAGGCAGTAGCCATAGAGCCTTCCATGTACAAACATTTGTCAGTTTTTTCTTACCCCTCCCTTGAGGTGTCTCACATTTTCTGCATACTGACTCAGCCCACAAAGCAAGCAGAATCAATAACCTAAGTATCATATTCTTTGTATCTAATATTGCCCTAGCTCAGATTTCATCAGGCTATGGTCTGAACTGCATTCTGATAAGAGCCAGAGCTCATCTGAGATGAAATGAAACAGTTTATTGCTAATGTACACTCAACTGCTAACCATTTTAAACATCTGTATTCATTTCTGCACTCTATACCTGCTGCACAGACTTTATTCCTTGTAGGAAGAATAAGCATCTACATTTATTCTGTGCTGTTAGCTGACATCTGTTTCTATGGTTCCTCTTCAAAATCTAATAATTAAATATTTGTGTTTACAGCGAAGATGCAATCTTCTCACCTGATTTACATTTCAACGTATTTTAGCTGTGCAGGTAAATATTTGATTCATGAGACAGTGTCACCCAATTCTGTATAAAAGTTAATGTCACCATAGAGAGATGTGTCAGCAGCATTCTAAATGTGTGAAGCACAGCAAACAACTTGACTAATCGCATGTGTGCTGACATTGTGACTGATGATCACTGTGCCAGTGGCCCAACTGAGTGTGGACTATAATCTCCTAGCTCATGCCGATATTTCCAGGTTCAGCCTTTACTGTCGTAGCCTTTTTCAGCTCTCATTGAATCAAATGTGTATATATATATATATATATATATATATATATATATATATATATATATATATATATATATATATATATATATATATATATATATATATATATATATATATATATATATATAGTCTTACATCAACATTGATCCATTTTCTGTACCAGTCCATCCGATATACTGATAGGCAGGCTGATGTTGGAATGATTTGATTTTTAAAACAGAAAAACACTAAATTTTATAATCTATTACTGTGACTTATTTTCATTGTAAACCTCCTTACAGGACAAGGGTCTCTCTTTTTAAAACTTTTCATAGAATCCTTCCTAAAAGCGTACTGAAGCTCAGCAAAAATCTTTTTACTTAGGCAAAAAAAGTTTCAGATCTATAAAACTTTGTGTACTGTATACACAGCTGCACGCGATTTCCGCATTATAAATCACACTCTCCCTAGAAATGTGCTCAGCTGATATTGGATTATATCCCTCCTTCTACACACCCACTTTCTGACATAAATGGTCAATGCAAAGTGCCTCGTGAATATTCTGCATAGACTTAACCTGACCTGACTTAACTATTGCAACCAAGAGGCGGAGAAACGCAATTCCACTGAGACTGAAATCGCGTTTATGGGTGACAGAGGCATGGAAAAATTTTTTTAATTCAATCAGAGTTTTACTCAGCCAAAAGGTGATCAAGAGATTCAAATAAAAAAAATAAAGCAGCTGCACAAGTGATAAAACAAATAAGACCAATAAATATAAAGTTTGAATTATATGATTACTTCTTGTAGCAATAATAATATTGAAATAAAAGCAAATTGTCATGGTTTTATTTAGCTGCCTGACCCAAAAGCACAAAACTCTCAGGAGACGGATCAGATTTCATAGGTTTATTGAAGATGATTACATGGAGAGAGAGATATGGAACCAGGAACTGCAGGAAACCGGGAACTGCTGGGAACTGGGAGCGGGAACACTGGAATAGGGGGAGAATGTGAGAGGAGGCTTGGATACTGGAATTCAGAGTAAGGAGATTGAGCTTCATTAAGGTGATGATTGACAATGCCAGGGGTAAGTGGTACCTGGGTGGCGGTCTGTGTGGTGGCTATCCAGGAGAGGAAGATGATACTCCGTAGACTGAAGGGAAGCTGAGAGGTGAGTTGAGGTCTGGAAGTCTTAGATTAATGAATTAGAAGGTGAGCTTACAGGCAGGCATTTGGAGGGTGGAAAGGAGGCACATAAAGATGGTGAAGTAGTCTTAAGATCCAGTGGAGTGGGCAGAGAAACAGCCGGAGGATGAAGATGGATCAAGAAACTTGACGGCCAGTTGTGTAAGTTGAACCAGGTGAAACTTGAACAGAGCTAAGAGGATACTTGGAGCGAGGAAGACCAAGGCATAGAAACCTGGAGGGGAGACGAGGAAGGTGAGTATCCAAGAATAAATCTTAAAAGGAAAGTTGCCCAGGAACTCAATGGTGTGAGGTACCAGATTAGGCAAGGCAAGGCAAGGCAATTTTATTTGTATAGCACACTTTCAACAACAGGGTAATTCAAAGTGCTTTACATAATTTGGTGATTTAAAAAAAGCAACAAAAAAAACATAGAATATAACATTGGAAATTAAAAGTACCAAATTAGCATGAAACACACATAACAAAAGATGCCTAATGAAGATACACAACACATGATACACAATAGAGCAAGATAAACATCATTAAAGCAAGAGAGCATGAACACATCTGTTTAGAATTGCCTTTGAGTAAATAATTGTCATATGTATCAAATGAGTTTTTAGTCTCGATTTAAAGCAGTTCAGAGTTTGAGCAGTTGTGCATTCGTCAGGAAGTCTGTTCCAGATAAGGGGAGGATAAAAATTGAAAGCTGCTTCTCCATGTTTGGTTCGAAGTTTAGGGATGTTTAGTAGGCTAGATTTGGAGGACCTGAATGGTCTTGGTGGTTGGTATGGTAACAATAAGTCTTCAACATATCTTGGTGCTAAGACATTTAATGGTTTATAAACTAGTAGGAGAATTTTGAAATCTATTCTCTGAGTTACAGGGAGCCAGTGTAAGGACTTTAGAACTGGGGTGATGTGCTCTACTTTCCTGGTTCTAGTGAGGACACGAGCAGCAGCGTTCTGGATCAGCTGCAGCTGTCTGATTGACTTTTTTAGGCAGACCTGTGAAGACACTGTTGCAGTAATCAATCCAACTAACGATAAACGCATAGATGAGTTTTTTGAGGTCCTGTTGCGACATCAGTCTTTTAATCCTAGAAAGGGTCTTCAGGTGATAGAAGGCTGACCTTGTTATTGCCTTTATGTGACCCAGGAGGTTCAGGTCTGAGTCCATTACTACTCCTGGATTCCAGGCCTGATCAGTAGTTTCTAGCTGTATTAACTGAAGCTGTGTGCTGACTGTTGATCGTTCCTCTTTAGGTCCAAAAGTATTTACTTCTGTTTTGTTTCTGTTCAGCTGGAGAAAGTTATGGCACATCCATCCATTGATTTGCTCGATGCATTTTCTTAGGGTTTGGATGGGTTCAAAGTCATCTGGTGACATCGTAATGTAGAGCTGAGTATCATCTGCATAGCTATGGTAGCTAATGTTATTGGTTGTTAAAATCTGGGCTAGTGGGAGCATGTAGATATTAAATAAGAGGGGCCCCAGGATGGAGCCCTGGGGCACCCCACATGTGATTTCTATTCGTTTTGATGAAAAGTTTCCTATTTAAACAAAGAAGTCCCTGTTCTTTAGGTAAGACTCAAACCAGCCAAGTACTGCACCAGAGAGTCCGACCCAGCTCTCCAGTCGTTCCAATAATATGTCATGATCAACAGTGTCAAATACTGCACTGAGTTCCAACAGAACAAGCACTGTGGTTCTACCACAGTCTGTATTTATGTGAATGGGTAAGGAAGGTCCTTAGTGTGCTTAAAGTTGTGCACATTTTTCCATCACGTTTTTTTCTATAAATCACAAACTTTGCGTAGAAGGTGACTTACGCAATTCTCAGACTCCATTTTGTGCTTAAGCAAGCTTTATAAATGAGACCCCAGACCTTGAATATATCAGATTACAATAACTAGAGCAGGAGAAAGACACATAAGAAATACTTATACAGAGGATATGTTTTGATTTTTTTTTTCTGTCCGACTTTGCAGTATTCACAAATATGTATGGATTGATGGTTGGATGGATAGATGCCCTTTTTTATTTTTAGATTAACCAAAGGAGATCACAGTTTGTACCTTGTTGGACCACCTTTACATTTTGAATCAAAGTATGAACTGAAAGTTGACAGTCTGACGCCTTGTCATTTTTTAAAAGCATTTAATTTACCCATACGTCTTCAGTAGGATTAAGAACTGGACATTTTTTGACTGTGGTATTAAGATTATCTTCCTTTTCTAGAAAAAAGTTTATGTGCTCTTTGCTCAGTGGCAGGATCCATTTTCATAAAAAAAAAACCGTCTTCATCACCAGAGTTACTTTTGAGATAATTTGAATGTCCACCTGTGCATTCAATGTAGATGTATTGACTACCATTAGTCTATCTCTTTTAATTAACAGACATTCCCAAATTATCGATAGCTGTGGAAATTGGCTTTTTTCAGATAGTTATCTTTATATTTTCCACTGAGATGACACCAAATAAATGTTAAGGTATCATCTCCTTGACCAAAGTAGATCCAGGATTCTTTACTTAATTCCACATTCACCCACTCATTCACATCTGGAACCTTGTTTTCCTTTTATTCGCTCACAAACAATGACTCCTGCTTTGCCCATTTAGCTTTGTTTTAATTAGTTGTGCATTTTTTTCTTTTAGATGCATCTTGCTTTGAGTTTTCCGACTTGATGCTTTGACATCCTGATTGACCTATCTAAACACTTCTCTTTAAAAGCTGTCCATGTTGTTGTACTTCCTCTAAAAAAATACAAGGACCTTAATGTAGTTTTTAAAATCCTTTCTACTGTTTCAACTGACAGACCCTTTTTTGGGCCCATGTTACCTATCAATCATCCAGCAGCAACCGATTATCAAGTTCTGGAAGCGGTTTAGACACGTGCAGCTATTTATTTTAGAAATGCTAATCTTTGGGTGATTATGTTTTTCTCCCTTTTTCTTGAGCTTAATTCATGTTTTAAAACATTGCAGTATAATAATGCATTGTATATTATTTGCATAAATATTCAACTTTTATTAAGAGAATTGTGCCTTTTTTGCTACAAAGTAAAGCAACTAATTAAATACTCCATTAGATACAGTTTCATTTGATGTATTTTTTATTCTTCAGTTGCAGATATTTACACCCAGGAACAAAATTTAAATCATAGTCTCCATACATCATGTAAACATATGTAGCAATTGACACATTTTCTAAATTCAAACATTAAAACTGATAAGGGGAAAAACATATTACCAGATTTTTTATGAATTCACAGCATTGTTTGGATTTAAAAAGAAGGCATACATAATTTCTTTGTTGCATTTCTGTCTTCTTTTATATTGACAGCTTTTATGGTCAGGTAGCAAATAATTTACATCAAGTTTTTCTGTAAGCTGTTTGGGCACCACCAGGTTTGTTTCAGTCCACCACATTGCACATTCCAAATTTCTAAACCTCTGTAGTTGAAGCAGAACACCAACTTCTAGCCGTCCTAGTAATTGTATTGGAGACACGTGTCGGAATTCTGACATTTCAAGCTGAATTCTCCAATGTGTTCAACTGGGTTGAGCTCTGCAGACAACATAGACCAAAAATGTATGATTCACCTTTTTCACACTCATCAAATCATTCAGTGACCCTATGGATGGGGGCATTCTCATTCTGGAAGAGACCACTCCCATTAGGATAGAGATGTTTCATCAAAGAGTAAAGGTGATCACAGAGGAAAAAAATGGTATTGATTTGTCCTGTACCTGAGAGTACAAATGAACCCAAACCATGCTATAGCAAAGCAGCACTAGACATATTCGCCGCGTGGTTCTGTTTTTTTTGTTGTTGTTTTTTAATTTGTCACCTGCCTGTATGTAGGCAGTAGAGGTTATGATGAGTCTCTGAAGGGATTTGAGCATTTTGGAAAATAGCTTTGGAAGCCAATAGTATAAAAATATCTATGTTTTCATGATAAACATTTGATTTTGATTTTTAATTATTGTGTTTGTACCTGTATCTATAATTTTTCAGTGTATGCAGAGTAGAGAAAAAGTCCACTGGACAAAGATTAGCAAAACTACTCATTCCTCTTTTTCATTTTTTGTTATGTTACAACCAAAAATTTCCATTTATACAGGTCATCAGCAGGTAATGCATGATTGTGAAGAAGTAAAAGGAAATATACATTTTCTTTTTTTGCAAATTAAAATCTGAAAAGAGTGAAAGCTTAGAAAAACACTTGTGTCCAACCAACTGATTCAATAGAAACACATTTTGTTGCATTTTTACCTGTAGGTCTTTTGGACTTTATCTCCATCAGCTTTGCACATGTAGAGACAAAAATAATTGCTCAAACTCAGTCAGACTGGATGATGAGCATCCGCTAACTTCTTTTGTCCTGTCTTGCCACAGCCTCTAAATTGGATTTAGGTATGGACTTTGATCCGGCCATTTTATTCCAATGAACCTTTGGGTGTATATTAAGGAATGGTGTTTTGCTGGAAATTCTGTTCTAGTTTGAAGCTTTTTACAGCCAATAACAGGACTTATTTTGCGATTACGCTGTATTTACCTTTCTTCTGTCAAATCCCTGCTTCCCTTTCTCTGCATAACCTTCCCCACAGCATGATGCTGCCACCACAATGTTTTATGGTGGAGATAGTGTTTTGCAGGTGATGTGTCTGTTGGCTTGTGATAAACTGCATAACAAAAAATTCTTATGACTTTCCTCTTGCCACTTTTCCAGATTGTGATATTGGTGGGGTGTGCTACAAATAGTTGTCCTCTTAATAGTTGTTCCCTCTGGAGGCTTCAAAGATCCTCCAGATCTTTGTATGTCCCCCAGGGTTACCTTGTTGACTTTGTTTTAAATAAATGCTCAGTTTTTCTGGCCTGTCAGGAATATGTCTTTTCACCTTTTCCATTGTGCCATGTTTTTTTTATTTTTGAATGAAGAACTGAACAGTACTCCAAGGTTTGTTAGAAAGTACACACAAGTGAGATCTAGGAGTACCAAAGCGAGCTGAATACAAATGCCTGTCACACTTTTCCTATTTTTATTTCCAAAAAAATTCTAAATTTTGTATGAATATTCTCCCACTTTACACTTTTTAATCGCAATAAACAGTATGAACTTTAAGTTCCCATTTGTTTAGGCAATTGGAAATTTGCCTAAGTTATTGAAGCTGTGTCGCATAATTATCCACCCTAGGAGACAAGTGTTCTATTAAATAGTAATTAAATCAGTGTGACATTAATGCATGAGCGGTGTATGTAAACATGCGTCTGGAACAGTAGATCATGTGAAAACAGTTTACTTAAGGCTCATTTCAATATTAATATTGCATGCACAAGCTAAATTACCTTTCTGACTGATGCTTTTGTACTAGCAGTCATATTCATAATTATACTGAAAAAATAAAAAAAAAGGAATGATACAAGTTGAAATAAATATGTAGAATAAATAAAAAAAAATTAAGAATGAGTTTTTCAGGGATATTAACATCTATACTTGATACCGAACAGAATAAATAAGCCTATAAAGAGTGTTAACGTGTCTCATGGAAGGATTTTCAATCACTGTTCATGGTCAAAATTCCCCTCACCTCCAGCAGACAATGGGCTTCATCAGTACAATCTAGGTCAAGGAAGGTCTACAGATCTTTGGCTCTCCCACCGTCCTCTGCACCCATGTGAGAGGGACTAATGAGGCAGACAGCTGCTCCCTAAGCTGAAACATCCCTGCGGTGAACTGTACCTAGGAAAAGCACAGACAATGTCACCTTCAAATCCAGGGACATAAGTGTACCAATGGAAAGCAAAGCAAATCTGTAAAATTCAGAGAAACATGTAAATCGTCTTAGTTTGTCTGTCCTAAACAGCCTCAACATGAGTTCAGGAGCTCCAATGCAACTGTTGCTTACTCACATCTTTAAAATGTTGGATTTGCTCTTTTAAAAAAAATCAAACAAATACTTCAAAGAAGTATTAGCTTAAGATATGTTTATGTAGCTAGGAAGAGTTTAATAAAACGCACACAGGATAAAAATACTCCTGCAATGTAATAAGGGAGACGTTGCTGAGACGACAAGTACAAATTTGGAATAAGAAGGTAAAATCCAGCAAGGCTGGGTGATTAGGTCTCATTTGGATGTATTCAGTGCACTGCAACAAGCGGTTGTTCTTGGGCACGACAGTTGCTCGGATCGAAGGCCCACGGTGTCTGGGATTATGTGTCAATTTACCACCCAGCTGCAGCTCCACACTCTGCAGCAGAACATGACTACCTCTAATTAGGCCATGCTACCAATTAAGTACTTGCAATAAGGCAACACAGAAGGCAGTCTGGGTGACTAACACCTACCATTGTTGTCACCAGAAAAAGTAACATCAGTCCTTCAGCTGGAACAGCTGTGTAAAGCGTTTTGTTATATTCTGAGGAGAATACTGTAACTGGGAGTTATTGTGACGTAATGTAAACTTTGATGTTAGATTTGAGGGAAAAAATATAATTTAAAAATATACTAACATGCAATTCAAAACTGATTCTTGTTGGAACAATGATCTCAAGTTCTGTTTTACAATCCCACAGGTAGCCAGGGTCAGTTCCCCATCACTCAGAATGTGACGGTGGTGGAGGGGGGCACAGCCAACATGACCTGCCGTGTGGATTACAATGATAACACTTCCCTCCAGTGGTCAAACCCTGCACAACAAACTCTGTTTTTCGGAGACAAGAAAGGTGAGTGATATTTCCAATCATGAGAAAAAATGAAATGTGAGATTGATTAATATGTCTGAGGAAAATTAAATTACATCAGCATCTTTTCCACCTTACCTTTTAAACTCTGAATGCTCGAACATGTCCCGTCTTTTCTGCCTGCGAGCACACAGTTTGACTGAATACACAACAGAGACATGATAAAAGGGAAATGCATTCATTACTCCTAATGCTGAAGAAACTTTTCATGTTTTTCTTTTCTTTTTGTTGATGTCCCAGGGCGCAGACTAAGCAGGAATAGACTGTTTTTGTATTGCACTTTTGTAATCACGCAACACTCACTGTGCTGTTTACAACATTGTAGTGCCTGTGGATGTTGAGATGATTGGTCTTAATTAGTGTCTACGCTGACCTAAATTTGTATTGTTGTTTCGATATCACTCTGATCTGGAAGTAGAGTGTTGCAACCTCGTGAAACATGGCCTCGGCTGGGATGAAACATAACACGCTCTCACCAGCCAAATCCAATTTAAAGGTGACAAAAGTCTGGATTTGATAAATTAGAATTGGGGTGAAAGGGAGTGTAACAGAGGACTGGTCTTGTAAGGGTCGGGGTGCTCATCTATCAGTGTTTCTCACAGCATATTACCCATTTCATTTCTGTTGTAGCTACTAATACAGTATCATTGGTTCAGTGATTGAAGATGAACGTTCCCTTTGAATAACAATTGATGGGGAAGGAAGATGCCACAGCAAACCAGGAGAATGAGAGTCACAGTCTGGTCTGAAGAAATGCTTTCCTCCCTCACAACTGATTGGATTTAGTAATGAGGTCTAAGGTGGTTTATTAGATGAAATTGCTTCCAAATACAATTAAATGAAAGTTAACTGAATCTTAAACAGATCCTCTTGCGTGAATAGTGTGGGTGTTCCCTAAGGAAGTGAATAAAAGTAGAAATCAAAGAACAGAACCTATTCCTCTTCTTAACCGATTAATATATGCTATAGATTAAGCCAAGGCAAGTTCATCTGTGTAGCACCGTTCATCCAAAAGATCATTCAAAGTGTTTTACTGGAAAATAAAGAAATGAAGGTAAAGAAAATGACAATTAAAAAAGGCATTAATGGATGGTTGAAAAAATATGAATCACAAAAGAGAAAGAAATAATAACATCAACAGCCCCCTGCAACCCTGCAGAGGATGGACGGGTATAGAAAAAGGATAGATGGATGGAGGTTTTGCAGAATATGTTTCATAATTCCTCTAATAAAAACTCATAATCTTTGCCTTCCTGGTTTTTTCTTAAGAGAGCTTGAAGAGCAAAATGAATGATGCCACTTTTTTCATCGTGGGTAACAATTTGTATTACAGGGCAAACTCCTTCTGCTAAACAATAAGAATGACAAAATGAATACTGTTAATAAGAGTAGAAGTTGACAGAGCTAAGTGTGGGAACATTTCCTCTCCATCTCCCACAGCCAGATAAAAAGCTTTATTGGCACAACAAATGCGATGCCTGGGAGGCTATCAGGAGAAATGGGAGGCGTTGAACTACACAAGATTCATATGTAGAACAAAGTGGGACACCTGGAAAGATATTTCTGCTGTGCCAAATCACCAGTTAATTGCCTGGCATAGAGCTGCAACTATCCTCTTACTTGTTTTGGCCTCTTGTAGAGCCAGTGAAGAATGCTGCATTTAACCTCATGCTGACTTTCAATTCAACATGAAACTGTTGAGTTTATGGCAGCCCTGTTCACTTTCTCTGATAAAAACCTTGTCAAGGATGGCTGTCACTGAGTAGATTAGATTATGGCACAAATGATGCATTACCTCATTCTGAGTTTTAATATTTTAAACAATCTGTTTGAATCCAATAGAAACATATCATTTTTTCAGTCCTTTTAGTTTATCTCTCCATGTTGTGCAGTTGTTTTGAGTGACTATAACAGTCCCCGTCTGTCTCTTGAGAAAGCTTTAACACCAAAGGCTTTTTACAATTTTGATGTGTGGTTCTACAATATATGCTTACAAATTATGATGAAGATTTTTTTAATCTACTCGATACTATTCCCTCTAGCTTGGTTGGAAAGATATGAGCAATCTTCAAAATATGCGTTATGTTAAAAAAAAGATTAAAAAAAAGGTGAGAGCGAGAAGTATGAAAATGCTCTTTCAAATTTCCTTGGAACTAGTTTCCATTATTTCAAAAATCATGCGATAACATAAGAGCAAAATATTTGACCTGTTTGATATTTTTTTTCTTTTTTCAGTTTTAAATTAGGTGGCCAGATTGGAATGCACCAAAAGTATCTTTTATGACAAAATACAGATTGACCATTAAAGTAAATGGCCAGAATTGCAACTGCTTTTCAACAAATGTGCAAATTTATGACAAAAATAGCAAGCAAAATAATTTAAATATACATTTTCAATATAATTCAATATAAGTTTTTTTTTTAAAGAGCACTGAAAAAGAAACATTCTTGTGCATTGTGAATTTCTGGTCACCATGAGCCATTGAGGTAGTAAAACAGTAAGTAGCTAAAGAGCGAGGCTGGATGAATGACTTTAAACAGATTTAATCGGAATTCCAAGATATTTTTATCCAGTCAGATAGACATTTTACTTCAGGAATACAACTCTGACAGAAAAAAAAGAGTTTCTGCTGTAAGCAGCTCAGCCAGAGGCTGAAACTAGTGGTGACAAGGATAATGATTGTCAATCATTTTATATTATATTTTGATGTTTTTTTATTTGATTTACTCTAATGTGTGTCTGCCAGTTATGGATGCTGTGTTTGGCTGCACCTCAATTATGTGACACATCAGAAGAGCAGGCATAGACATGAGATACAAATGCACTATTATATTCTCCCAACCCTCTACGAAGTGCACAAACAAACTTACTTGTTCCTAATTGAATGGATGCTGCATTTCCTACAGTAAACCTCACTCATTATGCTTTTATTGAAAACAGACCCCGGATGAAGTATTATCTGTATGGTGGAGCTAACTGGTTTGAGTGGACCCATTGTGACTGTCTTGGAGGTCCCAGTCAGATGCACAGTTGGTAAAAGGAAAAATAAATAAATGGGTCTTTTCACGACTATCTTTATGTATTTTTCCTACCAGAAAATCTGAAGAGGGGAAACACCATCAGGTTCTGAAGCTTTCCTTGTTTTCTGATGTTAAAAGAGCCTGTTTACATCTTCTTCAGTGATGTTTAAGCCAGGTAGGGGTCAGAAGGGAGAGGGGAGTCTGTTATTGAGTTGTTGGTGGGGGGGTACTGTAGTGCGTTTGTGTGGGAGTGATATGTGGATGAATGGGTTGGAGGTGTAAATAGGTGTTTTCTTTTCAAACCAGTAGAAGAAGCTGTTGAGATTGTCATCCAGTTGGGGGTGTCATCACAGAGTGGGTGGGCTCCTGTAGTTAGTGATGTTGCGCAGACTGCACCAAGCTACTGCTGGGTTGTTTTTGAGCTTCTCTTCACTGCCCTAGTCTCCTTGAACCAAGATTTACTGTAGTGTTTGCAAAAGGTCTTGGTCTGCACGAAAACTGATTTACTTCCTTTCAAAATAAAAGCACATTTTGTTCCGGTCTTTCGGAAATTTGAACATCCCCTCTTCATCATTTGCCACATTGTGCTGAATTGTGTAATATATATATATAAATTATTGAGAAGGTTATTGAGAAGTATGATAAAGGTTAGTAATCTTCCACGTGCCATGTCTCCTTAAAATGTAAATAAAATTATACCCTTGAACACACATATATATTATATATACAGTTTATATATATAGCCTAATATATATGTGTGTATATATATAGCGTACCATTTAGGAGGTGGCCATTAAAGCTTAAAAAGGAATACTGATTGAGCTTGGCTGCCTAGATCATGGGTTAGTATCTCTCTGCTTATTAGTCTACCGGTCAAGACATTACTCGTCGTATATCATTCCAGCTTGCCGCTTGGGCTCCTTAGTCTCATCCATTATGTATTTCCAAATTTAGGTTGAATATGACCACCACAGAGGTTCCAGATTACAGACTTAAGAAAACAGAGATAAATTGCCTTAATAGTTAGGCCATGGCTTCCCTTATACATTAGGCCAATTAGTGGTCATTGATACGAACCTGCACTCGGGTGGCCACTCTAATAAGAAAATGTGACGCAGACCATATGCTTTTTGTTGAATTATCCCTACTACAAGTCACCGCTGTTGTGAATTATTATTACTGAGCAGTACAAATGGGAACAGAGCTGTCCTCTGCTGTCTTCATTATGATTTATTTCACTCTGGCTTCTATGGGAAAAGGATAAAATGCTAGTAAGGCTATAGAGAATGGTAATGACATTTCAGAAGGCATACAGAATCTTTTATCAGATATGGTGAATATGAATAATACAATCATTAAAAAAAAACCTATCGTGGGATTCATGTGAATGGAAGATAGCTAATTTTATCAACATCACGTGTTACAATATGGAGATTTATAACTATTTAAAAAATATATACATATTGTAGATTTATGTGTCAAGCCCCAAAGTTACGTCACTTTTCTTCATTACATTGTCCATTTCTCCATTTCAGTCCCATCTCTTCTTAGTTCATGGTTCATCATTCATGACATTTAATTGGGGAACTAAGAATAAATCATAAAGGTCACAAAGCAAAATTGATCTTAATTGGCTTGTTGTAATCAAAATGCTGTTATGTGCTAAATGAATGCTCTAATGTGAGCATTAAAACATTCATTAGCCTGAGAGAATGAAGGATAATTACCAAGGATGCAATTACAGCCATGAGCACCAGTAAAAGCACATTTAAATCGCAAATCTAGTGAATACACAACTTTTGTTGTTGATTTTAAGTTTTTGAAAGATTTTCACTGGTAAGAAGCCACAAGTTTGTTCTTTAAAGTGGTGTTTATTTTTCAGTTAATGTTT
Source organism: Valencia hispanica (assembly GCA_963556495.2). Classification (NCBI taxonomy): domain Eukaryota; kingdom Metazoa; phylum Chordata; class Actinopteri; order Cyprinodontiformes; family Valenciidae; genus Valencia; species Valencia hispanica. The sequence continues at coordinate 14,764,669 of OY747700.1, forward strand.
TTACAAGGAACAAAAATGCCAAAATGGGCTTCATGGCCAGGGCTAATGTCTTTCTTAAGGGACTAATGGGCTTTTAAGTATACTGCTTTACTTCTAGCTTCACTGAAATGTGAATTTGCCATTATGGCACCATACACTCTGCTGTGACTGCTAATGTGAGGAATGACAAAACACTAGATCTTGTTCGATAATTAATTTTTGTATATTATTTATAATATCTTTTTAGAATATCTAGGAATTCTGAATAATTTCATGTTTGTTTGGGTAAAAACTAAGTTCTTGTTAAGTACCTCTTCACTTGTGACTAAGTTGTAAATAAAGTTTTAGAGTTGTATCTCAAAAAAGTAAAATAACATGGAAAAGTTAATTGATTTTAGTAATTTTAGAGATGCAAAATATACTGCCATTTGATTAAAAACTTAGTTTCATCGAGCAAGGGTCCAGTCCTTTTTCTCCTTGACCTAGATAAGATGATTTCGACTTATCTGGTTCAGAAATGGCTTAACACCAGGAATGCATCTGTGCCCCAGTCCATGACTTATGAATCTCCATAACACTTTAAATTAGGTTTGTTTCCCATTAAAGAGTAACTAAACCCCAAAACAACTTTTTTTTTGCTTCTAAACTGTATAAATGGGTCTTTACCAATGCAGTCTTTCAGTTTCTGGTGATTTTTTTACATTTTGGTTTAAACTTGTTTAATTCTACACTTTTTGGTCTAAAAACGTCTTAGTGCTGCCCCCTTAGGGTTGAACGGTGGCTACTGCATTGGAATTTTGTGATTGGTGGAGAGCGGTACATCTTTACGTCACATGCATTGACTGTGTCACAGCAGCCATGGTCTCACAGACACGCCCCGTGGGTTTGGGTATTAAACTATCAGACATACCGGCCCCGTGGCGAGTTTGGAGCAGTGTTGCCAACTTAGCGATTTTGTTGCTATTTCTAACGACTTTTCAGACCCCTTTGAATCAAATCTTCAAACTGGATGACACCCCTTTGAAACAAATCTTTGAAGGAACTTGCATAATGAGTTACAACAACATTTAATTTCCCTTTGGGATTAATAAAGTAATTTTGAATTTAACAACTTTTTTTCCAAAAAGCGCCTAGCGACAAATCTAGCAACATTTCTGACCACCCTCAGCTACTTTCTGTGAAACTTTGTCGCCGATATTTCCTGCAGTTTAGAGACCCAGATTGCTCCTTCGCAAAGGGAAAGATCTGCGCATGTGTATGCTGCATGATCAGACTATGTCGACTGACCAATCATAAACCTTTTTCGGTTCTTTTCATCCACTCACAAACGAAGTTGTTTGGTAGTTAATGTTAATTCAAAAGTAAAAAATAAATCTGCATGTATATAGACCGATCTTTCAACAGGAATTAAGGCAGAAGCTTGTCTGTACTGCATCGGCATCTCACACCTGTGGCGCATTCAAGGAAGGTTCGAAATGTATGGTGAGTTCAAAAACGTGGGACATTTAAAACTTATGACAAAAAAACCCCACTGAAAATAATACCATAAGCAATAAACATTTGATGCTTGCTAAATATGCCCTACTTATTTTTACAAAATACTAAAGAACAAACAACTATATTACTTTCTATTAATTTCGTCTTCTTGAGATATCTCAGCAAAAAATGTTTTTACAGAACTTTAAATTTGGTTTAAAAGGTCTTTGATGTCCAGTTGCAATTTGATGTCTTGTAAATTTTGTACCAGTTTTCTCCACAGTTTACTTCAGGCAAAATAATAGAACATGTTCCAGAGTCTCTTCTTGAAGACAAAAGTCACATTTCCCTGTAGCATGTTTCCCCTGTTTAAATAATGTATTGTTTAACCCTGTATGACAAAATCCTAATCTAAATATAATTATTTCCTCCTTTCTATTAATTCGTCATCACGTTATGACATCATCATTATGCAAATTAGCGTATGACGTCATCTGGGGACATCTAGCTACTTTCTGGGGCAACTTCAGCTACTTTCTGTCTGAGACAATTGGCAACACTGGTTTGGAGTTGGATTGCGTTTTTCAGGTTACCATTATTATCACATTAGCACTTAGTTAGCATAGCTAACATACTGTTTTGAATGTCAGCCTATGTTAGCATTACCACTCAGAGACCGGACTCCTCCTGTCTCTCTCTCCCTCAGCAGAAGCGCCAGCCTCGGGCAGCGCTGACTCAGCGCCCCGAGCCAGCGGCTCGAATTGATACAGGTTGCGGCCGCTGAGCTCCATAAAGCCTCCCTCTACTCCTATCTCCGGTGACGACGGAGGAGTTCCGCTGGTTCAGGGCGCCGAGCCAGCACCGCCCGAGCTCGGTGCTGCTGCTGCTGCTGCTGAGGCAGAGAGAGACAGGAGGGGTCAAGTCTCTGAGTGGTAATGCTAACATAAGCTAACGTTCAAAACAGATGAATGTTGATCAGATCGATCAGTCGCAAAACTGCCAACGTCGCTTTGGTCACTGTCCATGTTTCAGTGTCACATTAAGCGAGCTGTCATTGTCCTCCGGAACACACCCCCACGCCCCCCCCTATGCTTTTCCTCCACACTTGGCCATACCCCTCCGTTCTTCCTGGCACCGCCCACTTTGTAGGATTTTTCAAATGTTGTCTGGGGGCGGGGTTATGATTTTTCATGGGGTTCAGTTACACTTTAAGTTATGGTTATCAATAGGGATGTAATAAAATATTGATACACTGATATTTTGCAATATTTTATTTCCAGATATTGTATCGAAAAAAGAAAAAAAATTATAATTTTTTAGGATTTGAATGAAAATTTTATTGATGACAGTCATTTTTGTAGTAAATATGAAAATATGACTGATAGTTGGTGGCTGTTTTCACCTTCTTTGTTCCATTGGCTCAACTAGATGTAGAGTATCGCTATATATCGTCTCACCTCCCCTGTATCGCGATACATATTGTATCGCCAGATTTTTGTCAATACACATCCCTAGTGGTCAATGTTACTTGTGAACCCTTTTCTAACACACTACTTCCTTCCACTTCATTTTCCAATAATATGCTTGTATACCACCAGCTTGTTTTGCAAGCTTAGCATCTGGATGAGGGTTTCAGTGACTTCCTGCTGGACAACGCTCATCTCAGCCGTCTTCCCCATGATCATACAGCCATAACATGTTTATGTAATACTAAATTATTCTTTTTTGATTTATGTAACATAAACATACTCTGAAAAACAGAACTACTGGTTTTCATTTGCTGTGAGATATAATCATCCAAGATATGAGAAAAAAAAAACATTTGAAAAATATCACTCTCTGTGTAGTGAATGTATAAAATAAAAGTTTCCTGTTTTGAATTGTTAAAATAAATTGAAGAATTTAGCCTCACAGCATACAATCAAGCTTATATGTTAAGAATCTGAGAAACACAAAAAATATATCCAGTCTCATTACTCCCTCTTTGAATCAGGTATATGTATAGCCATAAAAAGATTTCCTCCTTCTTTGGTATACCGCTTCAAGCAGTGAAAATTAGTCTAATTTGAGCAGCATCTGCTCTGTGGGATTTCTGAGTGAGCAGGCAGTGACAATGGCCCTCTGGAACAAGGCTCTTTCCTTCTGTTAATTGTAGCCACATGTGTGGTGCAGAAGAGCCCCCTGCCTGTACCACTATATACTTGGAACTTGTCCAAAATCACCCACACAGCCACCAAGCGAGCACAGCCAGCAGCAAACACCCTCTAATTGCAAAGAGTGGAGCCCATGGATGGAAAGCAGGCAGGGGGTGCTTGCCAGGATTCTGTTCTCGCTGAAGGACAGCTAGTGCTTTCACATTTTGAGACTGGCTCATAGTGGTTATAGGCCATGCAAAAATGGTGACATGGAAACACAGATGTAAAATATTTTGACTGAACATGAGAACTTTCAGTTTGGTGTCAAAAGTAATGGATGGATGTAAAATATACTTTTTTATGTCTAGGCTTTCAGAAAATCATTTATGGTTCAGAGGTTAGATAATTTTTTTGACATCTGTTTGTAAAATAATGTGTCATAATTGTTATTCTAGATTCTCTGTCTCCAGTTGTCTGAAGACAGATCTAATCTCAAAATACACTCCATTATTATTAGATTTAATTCTATTGATGGTTTAAAATATCTTTTCCCTTTTGTAGACATACTAAAATTGAACAAGTTTCAGCTTTAATGGTTAAAATTGACAAAAAATTACAAACCGCCTCATGTTGGTGTTCTGTCTCCCAGTAACAGTGCAAAAGTATGGACATACCTTTAACCTTTCACATTTTGTCACACTACAACCAATATTTTTTAGATGTTTAGCTTTTTCAATATATCTACAAAGTACTGCAGGATTGTGACGTTACAATAAAATGATGCATGACATAATTATATATATATTTTTTACAAATGAAAGCCTGACATTTCTTTTGTAAATATGTTGAAGAAACATATCCCCACAGCATCATACTTCCATACTATTTTTATATTGGAAATGATGTGTTCGTTATGTTTGCTTTCTGTCACACACAATATTTCGCATTTTAGCAAAAAGTTTTTTCCCATGTTTGCTGTGTATTCTACATGACTTGTTATGACTGCTGATTCTCCCACCTAAAATGTGGATCTTTGCAGCTCCTCCAGACTTAACATCGACCTCTTCACTGCTTGTCTGATTAATCCTCTTGCCTGTCAGCTTAGGTATACAGCCATGTCTTTGTATTTTCCCAGTTGTGGCATAGTCTTTTAATTTTCCAATGATGGATTGAGCAGTGCTCCATGGGATGTTAAAAGCTTGCGATATTGTTTTATAACCTAATACTGCTTTCAACATCTCTACACTTGATGCCTGACATAGCTGGTGTGTTCCTTGCTCTTTATGATGCTGTTTATTCACTAACGTTCACTAAAGAACGTGAAGCCTTCATAGAACAGTTGTTATAATAACGAAATTCAATTACAACTAGGTGGAGTCTTACTTAAATAGGTTGCTTTTGAGGACTTTTAGTTGTACTGGATTGGATTTCAGGGTAACAGAATATAAGGGGCTTTATACAAATTAACCTCACACTATTCAAATGTAAACATATTTTTTTGGTAGTTAAAGCAGTTAAGCAGTTAAACATGTGCTCCTTTGTTTCTGTAAAAATCCCAATTAAAATCCATTAAAGTAATTTCTTATATGTACTGTAGGAGGGTTGAGTTAAATTCTGTCAGAAAAATAAATAAAACATTAAATGCAAAAATTGGGGCAATAAGTTTAACTGATCTGAGACAACCTTGGGAAGGCCTCCATCACAAAAGATGCACTCCTGCCATGCTACAAGGCTGCAGCATACACAAGGTCAGGGTGCAGATTTATGTATCTGCCTAAGCAGAATGAACAGTAGCAGAGCTATCTAGGGTTTGGGTGAAATGAACCTTTTCATCACATTGATTTCCCAAAGTGCCTGGAAAAAAACTTTGTCAGCCGTGGCATTTGGGTCTGATTGTGACGGATCTACCTACAACCTGGGCTCTTTCCCTGGATTAGATTCCTAGTAGTTTGTTGTCCTGGTCATATGATATTTGAGTAACAGACAATACTTATCTTTGGGTTGTAGATCTTATTCGATCAATGTGCCTTGAGTCATTTGGTTTTAATGCCACTGTCTTTTCAGCTAAATAGTACAAGTCAACACCATCCTTTTTTAAACTGTAGGTTTTGGTCTTTTCTTTGGTTTTGTATATGAGATCCAATATTTCAGCAACTGACATTTGGATATATTTCAGTTCTGAATAGTAATGTGATGTTCATGAATTACAGAAAATGAGCTCCATCCTTTTAACTTTAAATGTCACTGGAAATTATCAACCGTCTGTATTGTATTGGGTCACTCTTTGGTATTTAAAAAGAGGCACTGCATCAATTGAACAGCAGACATTGTTAATGGGCCTTTTTAAAGTTGGTGATAGAAAAATCTGATAAATTTTAGCTTTATTCTTCCAATGACAAGCACATATAATGACATTATGAATAATATGTTGCTATACCAGTTCACATTCAGGGAAAACTTTGTTCTGTGAGCTCAGAAACTAATTTGATTGTGTTGAATTATATATTTTACACAGTCCCTTCATTTGCTTTTGTGTTTTTGTACATTTCTCTCAGAAACAAAAACTTTAATGCATTTTATGCTGATTTTAAGTGCTAAACAAATATAAAGTAGTGCAGTAGTAGCTTGTTTAGCGAATACGTGTTTTACAACATTTTTTTTACAAATAAATGTGCCACCAGCTGCTTTCGGAAGTCAGAAAAATTATAATGTACATTTATGTATATCTAAATATTAATTATAAATCCCACTGTTTTGTGAAGGCCTCAGAGGTTTGCTAGAGAACATTAGTGAGCAAACAACATCATGAAAAACACAGCAGACAGGTCAGGGTTGTGGAGAACTTTAAAGCAGACTTAGTTAATAAAAAAAGATATTCAAAGCTTTAAATTGGACACTGTTTAATCCATCATCCGAAAGTGGAAGTGTTGGTTATGCTTGCTCCACTGCCAATATAACCAAGTAATCCTGTCCATCTAAGGTGAAAGGCAGGGAAAGGAGAGCACTAAGTAGAGAGGCAGACAAGAGGACCATAGTAACTCTAGAGGAGCTTCAGAATTCCACAGCTCAGGTGTAGACAGGACGGTTATTAGTCTTGCTCTCCACCAATTTTGTCTATATCTGTAAGTGGGGCCGGAAAAACACACTTGTTAAATGAAAGACATAAAAAAGTCCCGTTTGCAGTTTGCCACAAGCCATGTAGGGAATGTAGTGAACAAATGAGAGAAGGTGCTCTGGTCAGATTAGACCAAAACAAAGGTGTTTGGCATATGTGCAAAATGCAGTGCTTAGGGAAAATCTTAAACTGTACATCACCCTGAACTCACCATCCACCATAAAATATGACAATGACACCATCTAACTTCTGGGAAGGCTTTTCTTCAACAGGATCAGGAATACTGTTTAGAGATAATTCGATATTGGATGAAAACCAGGTGCAAGAGACTTATAACTAAGGCAAACATTCACCTGATTACCCTAGCCAGAGCTACAACGACATGGTTTAGATAAGGGCATATTTATGTTTTAGAATGGCCTACTCAAAGTCCAGGCCTATATCTACTTGTGAATCTGTAGGAAGCCTTGAAAACTGATGTTAACAAATGCTCTCCATCTAATGTGACTGAGATGAGCGATTTGCAAACACGCGTTCAGTCTAGATGTGAAAAGCTAGTAGACGCAACCCCCAAAAGACTTGCAGGTATAATTGCAGTGAAAGGTGGTTCTGCAAAGTATTGACTCAGGGGAACTGAATATGAATGCACACCACAATGTGTTAAGATTCAGCAAACATGAATACTATTACTAGATGCTGTATGTGCCACTATGGAGTACAAAAATTGCAAATAGCACAACATTAAACTTGTGCTTGTAATTATCGAAAATGATACCTGTTTTTGTTAGAACAAAAAACCAAGGGGACTATGCCCTAGCAACATTGGGGAGTTTCTCTGGCATTTTAATCCTTGTTGACAACACTATAAATGTGTTGAAACAGATATCATTTCATGCTGATCACACCTACTGGAAGAAACTGCAAATGTTTCATACAAATGCTTACAAGTTACTGGCAGTTTATCACAAAACAAAAACAGCACCTTTCCATCAACAAATCAGTGTTGCAGAACACAGAGGAAACATTTAGCTGCATCTCAAAAACGTGTTTGTGTTTCCAGGAACAGGGGGTTAGGAAGGAGAAAACTTGGCTTGTTTCTTTCTGTCTTTCCTCCATGTGTTACAGAGATAGAGGGATATAGGCCAGGAGAAGCGTGTCATCTCATTCTCAGGTTTGATCCTCCTAGGCCGTAATTCCACATCTTGAGTTGTTGTGCAGACCTCATCCCCTCTCCAGTTTGTGGATCCACCAAAGACTTTGCTGTTTTCTGCCAAAGTCTTTGTGCAATTTTGGGCTGGATTGTGAGGATGCTTAACTACAAAGAACAGCTTTATTTCAGGATGCTGTTTGCTACAGCAAGACTGTCAAATGTTTGTATTAAACACTGTAGCAAGTAATAAGTTGGCTGCCCAATGGCAGGGCTTTTTATATATTTGAGTTGTTGCTTTAAGATTTTATTTTATTTACACTACTCTTTATTCTTCAAGAAAAAAATGTAAATCTTCATTAAGAAACTTCTTCCAGGCATTGGTCTTTTTGTTCCCTTTAAGTGCATGTCATTATGTGATAGCAATCATCACATGTAATTAAGGAGAAAGTACAGCCGTTTGGATAATTATCTATTTTCTGTTTAAAACCTAATAAGCATGTCAGCCAGTTACATTTAACTGTAATTTACATCTCTCCTGTTTTTGCATCTTTGAAATCAAATGCCAGCTGTGACCTACCACCAGTCTTAAATCCTAATCAGCAACCTTCCTGCTGCATTTTGCCGGATTTTCTCTTTAGAGTGCAGGACAACAGAGTTTAAATTACCTGAAATGGAAAAAAAAAACTCCCAGGAGAGAGCTGGTCAGGCCTAAAGGGACTGAGGATTAAGAATGTGTAATTTATTCAATGAAACCACTTTGCCTCCTGCCCTCTGTGGTTGCGACTTGTACTCGTACAGAAGAATAAGGTTATTCAGAATTTAATAGTGTAAAAAGGGATAACAGGTACAGGCTGACCTTACTCAGTTAAGACATCTAGTTTTGTAGGTTTTTGTGTGTAGTTAAATAAGGACTGATGGATTCTGGCAAGGATGCATTATATTAAAAAGTAGTAGTTGTAGATTTGCTCAGACTTAAAAATGAGTTTTGGTTTTTCACATGTAGATGCAGCAATGTTTTTATACAGATAATGTTATAGTAAACAGCACAACCAGATGCTTACATACAGTCTGTAAAAAGACAAATCCCTTTTTTCTGTTTCTGAAATTAAATCAGACTAAACTTTCTTTCTGCTTTAGTTCAATTAGGGTTGCCAAAATTATTTTGTTTAGCTAAATACCGGAATGGAAGCAAAAATAATTTCCTTAGGATTTACTTATCTTGTTCATCCTTTCCCAAGCTTCTCACGACAGTTGCTGGAATTTTGTCCCATTCCTCCTACAAGAACTGTTTTTATCTTTGTTGCTCTTAAGCAACTTTGTAAATAATTAAGATGTATTCTTAGGGTCAATGTACTGTACATTTGAAAGACATGCTTTCCTCAAGCTTTAACTTTTTAGTCAATGTACATTAGCAAGACCATTTCAAAAGCTTGATACCAAGCTTCTTTATCCATTACAAAACCAAGTTTGATATGTGTTTGACGTCACCGTCCTGCTGGAACACCCAATTGTTGTGGTGTTCTTAGAGGACTTGCAATACAGCGAGTGGATTCAAAGGGCTGAATTACCTCCTCAGCATTTCACCAAGTTTTGCAGATTTCTGTGGTCTCATTTATAAAGCTTGCTTATGCACAAAATGGGGTCTGAAAACTGCGTATATGACTTTCTACACAAAGTTTGGGATTTATAGAGAAAAATGTGGTGAACAAATGTATGCAACTTTAAATGCACTAATGAGCTTACCGATGCACATTTTGGACATGGAGGACACTAGCAGAGCAGCCAGTGAGACGGAAAAATTGTGAATTTAAGCCCCATTTTCAGACTTGCTTCGCACACACCTGAACACACAACCAACAGTCACCAAAACCCCACCACCACCCCAACCCCCATTTCTGAGACTTATAGTGACAATCTGAATTAAAATGTGTTGCATTTAAGAATTATATCACAGTATGTTCATATGTATGTCTGCTGATTATACAGCAATTGCACCTATTGGAGCATTAAATGTGTGAAGTACAAATATACACTGCAGTGACACTCCTGCACAATGGAGGCGCTGGCCCTCATTGAAGATCACACCACTGGCAGCATCTGGATGGGGGGAGCTGATGTAGATTCCCTAAAGTAGTTCCATTAGATCTATGTGCTGAACTGGTCCCGGTGTTAGTTCTACCGACCGCCTAATGGTGTGCGATTTGTTGGGATTTTTAGAGGGATTCAGAATATGTAGAATTAAAGAATTAAAATATTCATCATTTGGCCCCATTAACCTTTTTAGGATGTTAGAATTTGATTTTCCAATGCAGAAAATACTTTACTGCAAAGCGAGCAAGGATGAACTCTACTAACTTTAAAAATTAACTGCTGCTCAAAATTAACAGGACGTTCAGAGAGTAACACTAAGGATGGACACAAATTAAGGAACTGTAATCTAGAAGTACTTTAGGGCAGGGCAATTTTGAAAAAATTTAAACTTTTTTTAGTAGCTATATTTATTTGACAAATGTTAAGTTTATTTAACATGTTCTATCTGACAGGTATAACACAGTCTGATCACAAAAAGGCATAGTTTTGACTTACAAACATTGTAATGGTATCTGTCATTTTGGTCTTCTTTGGGTCATTTGGGGAAAGTCACAGCACTTGTGACTGTTAGTGTCACCCATTCTGATTTATATATTTACAGTTAATCTGCAATTGCACTGTTTTAAAAAGTTATTTTATGAAAAAGCAACTACTTTGAGATATGTGTCCCATTGTCTTTCTGGCACTACTCAAGAGAGACTTACCGCTGTCAAAAAAAATGTAACTAAGTAACTTTTACTCTCAGTAGATTTTAAATAAACTACTTTTTACTTCTACTTGAGTACATTTTTAAACTGGTAATTTTACTTGTACTTGAGTAAAATGTCATCACAGAAGTAGTACTTGAGTAGAATATTTTATTACTCTTTCCACCTCTGCTTATTGCATTCTGCTGTAATTTAGTTTTTATTTGCTGTAATTTTTTTTTATTACAATCTTATTGTTGCTACAAGAAGTAATCATATAAACTACATATATACACTATATTCAAACTTTATATTCATTGTTCTTATTTGTTTAATCGATTGTGCTGCTGCTTTTATTCTTTTTATTTCAATCTTTGTACTGTCTTTGTCTTGATACACATTTTGTTATTGCTAACTATATTTTTGTCTTTTAATGTGAAGCACTTTGGTCACCATTTGCTGAGTAAAGTACTCTCTATATATAAATGTTATCCATACCCTTAAACCGATCAAGGTGTACTGACAGAGTTGTGTTAAAGTCTCCTCCAATGAGAAAGTAGCCTGGCAACTGAGACAAAAGTAGAAACAGCTCTTCAAAAATTCTTGGGTTATCAGCATTTGGTCATTTTGGTGCCTATCTCCAGCTGTCATGGGGCGAGAGGCGGGGTACACCCTGGACAGGTTGCCAGTACATCGCAGAGCGCAAGTTTAAACGGAAACAAAAAAAAGGACAGAGATTGATAAAAAAACGTTTAGTGCGGTTCATAAACACCATTAACCTGAACATTACGGTGCGTCCCCCCTAACATTAAATATACAACAGTGAGCTTGACTTGTCCTACCAAGAGGAAAAAGTCCTTTGCAAGCATACTGACTAATAAACTACTAACAATGCTTCCTTCACACAAACAGCTCTACAAAATAAACATTGATAGTAAATATTGCTAGATATGTTTTGTTTTGGACACTCTCATTAAACTAAAACTAAACATCTCCTTGCAATTAGGTTGCTTAACTTAAAAAGGCACCACCCAACATTGTAATGTATTACACTTATAAAGGCCTACTCACAGATTCCCTGGCACAATAACAGAATAATTCCAGTCCAAGTGTTTATTTTACTAATGGCTTCATCCGTTGGTCTCGTTGTGACTGTTAATGAGTCTCTCGACCTCTTCTGGTGTGCTGCATGTCACCATCTGTCCTCCGTGTCTGATGGATAGCTTCGCTGGGTATCTGAACCTGTATTCAGTGTCCAGCGCCTGAAGCTGTTTTTTCACCCCATCAAACTGCCTCCATTGTTTACGCACCTCCATTGAGAAATCCGGTAAAACATAACTTTGTGTTGTTGGTACATCACTATTTTCTTCTCTCTAGCAGCATCCATCACCTTCTGACGGTCATGAAAGTTTAATTACATCATAATAAGGACATGGAGGAATCGCTGCTCAGCTGCTGGCAGCCTGCCAATTCGGTGTGCTCGCTCAAGAATCCCGGGCTCCATTGCAAACACATCTCTGAATCATTCCTCCAGAAATTTGATGGCGTCTGCACCTTCTGCTTTCTCTGGGAGGTTTACCAGACGTAGATTATTTCTCCTGTGTCGATTTTCCAAGTCATCCAGTCTTGCATTAAGCGTCCCTACCTGCGCCCTCAGAGCCTGCCTCTTTATTTGCATACCCACATTATCTTCCGTATTGCCTATTCGTTGCTCAGCCTCAGAAAGTCTGCCAGCAAAGTCATAGATTTCTGTCTTTATGTCTTGAATGGCAGTAAGAACCATGTCAATGTCCAACGAGAATGTGCATTTCATTTCCGAAATAGTATATAGAGTATTTTGTATCGCCGAATTGGCCGGAATGTTGGGAGAGTACAACTGAATAGCCTTTATTAGAATTAAACAAGATCGGATGAAATGGAGGCTTTATATATTTGTGAAGCAAAGCCGATACCAGCACCTTGCAAAGGAGCCTTAGCAAATAATTGCAGTGCCGAAGAAGTTTTTTCGTGCAAACTAGGCCTTTACAAAACAAAGTATTGGATTAATTTAACATGAAAGACCAAACAAAATGAGTCACTTCTATTTGATACATTACAACTCTCACTTAATCCACATGCTCATAGCAGTTTCCAAACACTTTCGTAATCATGTTTTTGTCCTACAGTTTTTCTTGCTCTTGTTCACATTCGTCCTGATTATGGCTAAATGCACTGTCAGATGAGCACTAACAAGGTGGTCATTTTTTCTAGGCCGATTATGGCTGGATGTGTAAAAAGAGTCGACATCTAGTGCAGATTCAGCAAGCCGCATGCGTGTCTTGACTGAATGACAAGTCACGTATTTTAGCAAGCTAATTAACAAGAGAGATGTGGGGGGTCGCTTGTTCATCTTAGCTAGTTTGGAGGGTAGCATCCTGGGATCTGTGCGTACACCTGTGGCGAGTCGGGTGGTCTATAGATAACAAAAAGCAGGCTAGGTTAATTATTGAGATTAATAGCTAGCCTGTAATTGTTTTCTTTTTTTTTAAATCACGGACATCCCGCTGACCAGCCGCTCGTTTAGGCATGTTTGCACTTCTGTAATGCAGCTTTTGCCGCTCTCTAGCCATAAGGTGAACCCCGAAAATGTCTGTTTAAAATGAATATCATTCTGACCTCTGACATCTACAAACTGTTTACTTTATAAAATAAATACGTTCGCACTGAGTTCAAAAGTAAAAGTTCTCCTTCTGTAATGCCGCAGTTCTTTTATGATCGATGTTTTAATTCGGGACTAGTTTGTTTTCGCCGTTGTGAGAAAGGAGTGATACGGCTGCTACGTATCTGTTTTAGACCAATGCGGTGGCAGAGTTTAACCGACGTGATGACGTATGCGGATATGGAGACAGCTAAGGTCATGATGAAAACTTCTTTAAACTTTTACAAAAGCGAGTAAAAGCATGTAGGCTTATGTAAAATGTGTTACATGCATTTAACTTCCATGAAACATGAACAAGACATGGATTTCATGTTAAATCCATCTCTTGGTCTAAAACGGGTACGTAGCAGCCGTGTCACTCCTTTCTTACCACGGTGAAAACAAAGTACCGAATTATAACGTTGATCATAAAAAACTGCGCTATTACAGAAGGAGAACTTCTACTTTTGAACTCAGTGTGAACGTATAGATTTTATGAAGTAAACAGTTTTTGTAGATGCCAGAGGTCGGAACGAGATGAAACGAAAACTGGGTTCACCTGGCCTACTCTCAGGCATTAACCACAACAATTTTGCATAATTGGGTTTTGTCCCCCTGTCCCCCGGATTTTATTAGTCTGTTTATTTTCGCTCAACATGCGGAGACCTAACATTTTCTGATGATGAAATTATTTCAAAAAGGCTAAGCCTATTTATGATTTATATTTCCATACAATATTTACTGTAAAATGGAAGGGATGGAGATGGATGATGGGACTTTTACTGGTGGAACGTTATATGTCGGATTTCTTTCTAAGGGGAACGGCGTCCCCCTCCGCTCCCCCTCAACTCAACTACTGGTTGTAATTACAGGATTTGGGGTGTTTGTGGAGATCTTCTTCTGGCCCATATTATCTGCTCGCCGCCATGTTGGATCTATATATAAATGCTGATTGATTGATTGATTGAAATAAAACAATTTTCCATGCCTCCACGTGCCTCTATCAGTCTCTGTGGAATTGTGCTTTTTCCACCTCTCGGTTGCCATGGTTACCCCATGAACCGCCCCATATCATTGAGCTTAAATATATGCAGAATATTCACTAGGCACTTTCCATTGACCATTTATGGCAGAAAGTGGGTGTGTAGGAGGCGGGATATGATCCAAAATCACCTGAGCACATTTCTAGGGAGAGTGTGATTCATAAAGCGGAAATTGCGTGCAGCTGTGCGTACTCAAAGTTTGATAGATCTGAAACTTACTTGCCGTAAGTAAATTTGTTTTGCTGCGCTTCAGTGCGGTTTTAGGAAGGATTTTACACAAAGCTTTATAAATGAGACCCCTGGTGATTACTTTGCATTTGATTTGTGTGGGTTGAGCCTTGATGATTGGAATTGGACATCACTACCCGATTAATGTTCAACCTTTAAACATCTGCTGTTGATCTAAGTTGAAGTTATTGAATCTGGAGATATTCCTCCTTCTTTAATATAGCAATCATTATGTGTAATTCACTGGTAACACTGATAAAAAAACAGGCTGAAAGCATGGTCCAGCTGGCATTAAGTTTGACACTTGGTGCAGTCTTTTTAGTTGTAAAACCTTTAGTTTGGATAAATCCCTGCCTCATCTGGCTTTTGGACCTCTCCATGTAGGTAGCTGCAACATTCAGTTGAGCTTGAAAACATCTACTTTAGGGCAGGTGCTTTAACGTGAAAGTGGTGTTCAGACAGTTTATGATAAGTTTATGATTTGCTTTGAGCCTGTGGTTCTTGCATTTTCCTGAACAGCCAAGCCGATTGTGTTTTATCTGAGCCTGATGGTGTGGACCTTCTTTCAGACCCAGGCAAAGTGTTGACACTTCGGAAAACTTATTTCTAGTCATTTGACATAATGATTCCATTTAATTCACTTTATGTATATAGCACTGATTCACAAAATATGTCATCTCACGGCACTTAACAAGAAACGTTTCAATATAAACATTACAACTGGTTTAAAAGTTTTCTATTTAAGGAATCCCAGCAGATTGCATTGAGTCATTGGCCTGAGGTTGTGCATTTATGCAGACTCTAACCACAGCAATCCTCTAAGCAATCCTTAATACTGAGCAAGCATGTAGCAACAGTGGAGGGGAAAAACTCCTCTTTAACAGGAAGAAACCTCCAGCAGAACCTGGCTCAGTACTAGCAGCCATCTGCCACGACAGTCTGGGGGTTCGAGAAGACAGAGCAGAAACACAGAACAAAAAGAACTGATGTAAGAGTACTTTCTATATTAAAGAAAGTAAAATGTTACTAAGTTACTGAGAACATCATCCCAGTCGATAACCCCCCCCCCCCCCCCCCCCCCCGTCCTACAGGGCATAAGCAGGATACAATTCAAATTCAAATTCAAAAATATTTTATTGTTCCCAGAGGGAAATTAAGAGTTGGTATAGCTCATATAATCAATTCTTTAAGGAGTTGTTGTAGATAATGATGGCTGTGGGCAGGAAGGATTTCCTGTAGCGGTCTGTGTTGCAGCGAAACTGAAGAAGCCTCCGACTGAAGACGCTCTGTTGTTGTGTGACTGTCTCATGAAGAGGATGCTCAGGGTTGTCCATAATTTTTTTGATTTTATGAAGAATCCTTCTTTGCATTATCATCTCCAGATTTTCCACAGTTGTCCCAAGAACAGAACCAGCCTTCTTTATCAGGTTGTTTAGCCTTTTTAAATCCCTGGCTCTGATGCTGCTACCCCAACAGATGACGGCTGAAGAGATTACACTCTCCACAACAGACTTGTAGAAGATCTGCAGCATCTTGCTGCAAACCTTGAAGGACCTAAGCTTCCTCAAGAAGTACAGTCTGCTCTGTCCCTTCTTGTAGACGGCTTCACTGTTGCACCTCCAGTCCAGTCTGTTGTCAAGGTGAACTCCGAGGTATTTATACTCCTCAACCACCTCCACTTCTTCTCCCATGATGGAAACAGTGTTTGACTTATCCCTGTTTCTTCTGAAATCTACAATCATCTCCTTTGTTTTGTTCACATTCAAG
This sequence comes from Valencia hispanica, assembly GCA_963556495.2. Lineage (NCBI taxonomy): Eukaryota > Metazoa > Chordata > Actinopteri > Cyprinodontiformes > Valenciidae > Valencia > Valencia hispanica. The sequence goes on from OY747700.1 coordinate 14,781,016, forward strand.
GTGAGACGATTGTTTCCACACCATGTCACAAAGCGATCCACCAACTTTCTGTATTCAGCTTCTTGTCCATCTCTGATACACCCGACAATTGCAGAGTCATCTGAGTATTTCTGCAGATGACAGGTCTCTGATTTGTACTGGAAGTCTGAGGTGTACAGAGTGAAAAGGAATGGTGAGAGTACGGTCCCCTGTGGTACTCCTGTGCTGCTGACCACCTGGTTTGACACACAATTCTTCAGTCTCACAAATTGTGGTCTGTTGGTCAGGTAGTCATTGATCCAGGGGATTGTTCCACCTGTGTCTTCAGGAGTTTCTGACAAAGCAAATCAGGCTGAATTGTGTTAAATGCACTAGAGAAATCAAAGAACATGATCCTCACAGTGCTGCCTGCTTTGTCCAGATGACAGTGGGTTGGTTGAAGTAGGTGGATGATGGCATCTTCAACTCCAACTCCACAGCGATAAGCAAACTGCAGTGGGTCCTGATACGTTCTTGTTTGCTTACTCAGGGGTGCCAACAGGAGTCTCTCCAGGACCTTCATGATGTGGGATGTCAGGGCAACGGGTCTATAGTCATTGATGACTGATGGGTGAGTTCTTTTGGGTACTGGAACAAGGCAGGATGTCTTCCACAACACTGGGACCTTCTCCTGAGTTAAGCTAAGGTTGAAGAGGTGCTGCAGAATCCCACAGAGCTGGCCTTCAGGACTCTGGGGCTGACACCATCTGGACCTGCAGCCTTGTTCCGGTTCAGTTTCTCCAGCTGCCTCTTCACCTGACTTTTGGAGACAGACAAGTGGGAGGGGGAGGCAAAGGGGGTAGCAGCATTTCCTGACTTGGTTGAAGTCAAACTTGTGGAATTAGAAGAGTCCATGGCTGAGGTGAAGGATAAAACATCCGAGGTGTAACAGGAAAGCTGTTGATCAGAGGATAGTGGGATGTCTGTTTGGCTGGGAACAGGAGAGGGGGATGCTGAGCTAGTTCCTGAACTGAACCTGTTGAAGAATATGTTCAGTTCATTGGCTCTGTCCAGACTTCCATCTATCCAATCCTTCCTGTCCTTAAAGCCTGTGATCTTTCTCATTCCTGACCAGACATCTCGGATATTGTTCCTCTGTAGTTTGTTCTCCAGCTTCTTCCTGTATGCCTCCTTGCTGTCTCTGATCTTGACCTTAAGTTGCTTCTGTATACTCCTCAGTAATTCCCTGTCTCCCTCCCTGAAGGCTCTTTTTTTCTTGTTTAGCAGTTCCTTCAGGTCACTGGTGATCCAGGGTTTGTTATTAGGGAAGCATCTCACTGTTCTGGTGGGGATGATGTTGTCCACACAGAAGTCTATATAGTCAGTCACACACTCAGTCATGTCATTGATGTCCTCTCCATGTGCTTGGCAAAGAGTCATCCAGTCTGTGGTTGCAAAACAATCCTGCAGGGCTTCTTCAGCTTCCTGTGACCATTTTCTCACAGTTCGTTTTGTCACAGGTTGCCTCTGAACAAGTGGTTTATATTCTGAACAGAGAAAAACAAGATTGTGATCTGATTGTCCTAGAGGAGGTCTTGGTTTGGACGTGTATGAATCCTTTACATTTGCATAAAACAAATCCAAGGTCCTGTTTTCTCTTGTAGAGCAGCTGACAAATTGTTGAAATGTTGGAAGTGTAGTAGAGAGCGAGGCATGATTAAAATCACCAGATATTGCCACAAATGCATTGGGGTGCTGTGTCTGTAGCTTAGCAACAATGGAACTGATGACATCACATGCATTGTCGGCAACGGCTGAAGGTGGAATGTAAACAACTGCCAAAATTACACTGGTGAACTCTCTTGGCAAATAATATGGACGAAAACCTACTGCCAAGAGTTCGAGATCTGGGCTGCAGAGACGACACTTCACAGTAACATGTCCTGGATGACACCATCTGTTGTTGACAAGCACTGCTACTCCACCACCTTTCCTTTTTCTGCTCGTCTTCAGATCTCTGTCTGCTCGTACAGTCAGGAAGCCTGGCAGACAGACGTTGGAGTCGGGGATATGATCCAGCAGCCACGTCTCCGTAAAACACATAACACTGCATTCACGGTACTCTGGCTGAGTCCTTGTAAGGGCTTGGAGTTCATCCATCTTGTTAGCCAGTGATCTTACGTTGCCCATCATGATCGATGGAAGAGATGGCTTGAACTTCCTCTTTCTCTGTCTCCTTTTCGCTCCTGCTCTGCATCCACGTCTCCTCCTTATCAACTCATCGGAGATTTGTGGTTTCAGTTGAGGTATTATTTCAGCTTTTGCAATGTTAATCAGCTGCTCCCGGCTGTAAACCACATTGTTGCCATGGTTACGCATCATAACAAATTGTCAAAAAGGGAAAAATTTACAGCAAAAATCCTTCCAGCTTCACAGCACCAAAAACTAGAAAGTATACAGGTCAAAAAAATGCAATCTTCTTTAAGAAAAAAGAGGAACCAATGTACAAAAAAACAAAACTTAATATGTAGCCAACAGAGCCACTCCAACGTGCAGCCACCCAGAGCAGCGCAATTCTAGAAATACCAGACTAGGTTCACCTTCTATGAAGAGAAAAACACTGAGAATTTTTTTTTACTGGAGAGTAGTAGAAGAGAAAAGTAGCAGAGTGAAGAAAAGCGGTCTGTCTGTCCCACAGCAGTCTAATGCTTGATTTCCATTGCATGCGCTCCGCTCCGGTCCACCCCGCACTCCGCAGCTGTTCGCGATTTCCACTGAATGCTCTCTAGACCCGCTCCGGTCAGCACCCCAGAGCTGCTCAAAGAAGCATGCACGGGAATTGCGAGATCTCGCGGTAAAAGCCAGTAATAAATGCGGAAGTCAGAACAAAATTATTCATTCCGTGGAAGACGAACAGAAAAGAACTGTTATTCTCTGTTATTCTGTCTCAATATATACGCAGGTTTATATTAATATAGCTATCCATACAAATAAATTCTTATTTTCAGAAAACACCTGGAAATGTGGTTGTTCTATATCCTGTTGGTGCTTAGTGATTTGTGTAGATTGACAACGGACTTGCTCTGGCTTCCGGCAAAAATAGAATCGATCCAATTGCCGGACAGCAGTGGAAACGCTCTCATTGATTACAAAGAGAGTGTTTTTGCTACAGAGTGCGTGGCGGAGCGGAGTGCATGCAGTGGAATTTAGGGGTCAGTCTATAGCATGACTACAGAGCTAGCTCAGGATGACCTAAGCCACTCTAACTATAAGCTTTATCAAAAAGGAAAGTTTTAAGCCTGGCCTTAAAAGTAGACAGGGTGTCTGCCTCACCAGATCCCAGTTTCATGCCAAAACTGGGAGTTGGTTCCACAGGAGAGGAGCCTGATAACTAAAAGATCTGCCTCTGATTCTACTTTTAGAAATCCTAGAAACCACCAGTAAACCTGCAGTCTGAGAGCGAAGTGCTCTGTTGGGAAAGTATGGAGATCAGATCTCTGGGAGCCAATGAAGGGAAGCTAAAACAGGAAAAATGTTATCTCTTATTTTAATATTCATCAGAACTCTTGCTGCAGCTTTTTGGATCAACTGAAAGGTTTTATTTGCAGTTTGTGGACTTCCTGATAGTAAAGAACTACAGCAGTCCAGCCTTGAAGTAACAATTGTATGGACTAGTGTCTCAGCATCACTTCTGGACAGGATATTTCTAATTTTAGCAATATTGCAGAGGTGAAAGAAGGAAATCCTAGAAACCTGTTTAATATGATATTTAAATCACATGCGTTGGTCAAATAAAAATTCCAAGGTTCTTTACATTATTCCCAGAAGCCAAATAAATGCCATCCAGATGAAGTGCTTGACTAAGCAGTTTCTTTTTTAGAGCTTCTGGTGCAAAGACAGCAGTTTGAAAATGATGATGACAATAATGACCCGGAAATCAGCAGTTAAGAAATGGCAAAAAAAAATTAAGATATAAAGCTAAAATTCTGAAACATATACCCAATACATTTTCTGAAGACACTTCAATACAGAAATAACTTTTTCTAAAACCAAATTCCCAGTTGAAGTTGAAATTCACATTCTGGTTCATTTTAGGTGAACTTGATAATTTCTTAAATGCTCTGAATATATTACACTTCAATTTAAGCGGGATGGCACAAAGACACAATTTTATCTCAAACATAACAGAAAGTTGATTATTAGCTGACTCTGATCCACAACTTGTTTCCTAGGCTTCACATTTTGTTTTTGTCCTCTACTTGTCCACTTGTCTCATATACTGATTGTAATTGTAACTGAAAAAATAGGCACAAAATACAGTACATATATTTGTGGATTTTTCTATGAAATGTAGCTCAAAATTATTTGCAGAAAATTTGACTATGCACAAATTTAGAACATTTGAAAGAAAATTCAGCTTGGGAAGTAAAATAGCCATGTTCAATTCTGCTTGACACGTTATTGGCTGGCATTGGTAAAAAATAAAATAATTCAGGAGCTGCATTCATTTTTGTTCATTGGAATAAGAAAGACTGTAGATGTTTGCTTCTGCTGTAGTGCCAAAACTAGTTCCACAGTGCATATTAATGCATACTAGGGTATATTTGGTGTATGAATTATAAAAATAAGCAGTTATGAGTGTTTTTAGAGGGAGTCTCAAGTATTTGCTGATTTTAGCTATTCGGGGGCGGCTGTGGTGTCTAACCCCAATGAATACTTGGGATCTACTGCATGCTAAATAAAGCAGCTAAAGAAAAATAACAAAACTAAGCTCCGGAAAATTGCACTATTAAAAAAAGTCTGACTGTTTTGCAGGAAAGTATCATGATCTCTTTCATAGCTGTTTCTGTTTTTAGTTTTATTGTGTTGGATTTGGATCTTCATTTAGTTTTCATAATTTTCAGTTTATTCCTGTTAGTTCTGTTTTGCTTTATTTCTCCCATTAGGATTATTTGTTCTCTGATTTGAGTTTCCTGTTACCTGGTGTTTATACTTAGGTTTTCCTTCTGTTCTGTTTTTCCCCTCTCTCTCCTGTTATATCTATAGTGCTTTTACCTTGAGTTTCTCTTGTGTCCCTTTATCATTATTTTATTTACCTAGATTTCATCATTCTTAGTTAACCCTCTTTGTTAGTCATGTTAGTCTATCATCGAGCGAGAGGTGGGGTACACCCTGGACAGGTCGCTATTCCATCGCACGGGAACACAGAGACAAACAACATACACTCACACAATTTAGAGACCAGTTAACCTAACAGTCATGTTTTTGGACTGTGGGAGGAAACTGGAGTACCTGGAAGGAACCCACACATGCACAGGGAGAACATCCAGAAAGTGCCCAGGCAGGGATTTGAACCCAGGCCTTCTTACTGCAAGGCAACAGCGCTACCAACTGCGCCACTGTGCAACTCAGTCCTCACTTCCTCCTCAGTATTTAAGCAGTCCTCTTTCTATCATACCCCGCTGGATTCTCTTGTTGTTGTCTGTTTTCTGGCTTTTTGTTTCTTGTACTCTGTTTTTCACCTGGATTTTTACTCATGCCTTCCCTGCCATTTGTTCATCCAGTTTTCTCCACAGTAACCAGTGAGTTTTTGTTATTTTTTCCTTAATTAAAGACTTTTTTCATCACAATCTCAGAGTCTGCATTTGAGTCACCCACACACTATCCTCACAGAAAGAACCATAGTTTTAAATACTTACACCTCAATATTTATTTTAGTGTGTTGTAATTTCTTTAGCTATTTTGTTTTTCTTGATCCTGCTCATCTATTTCACCCAAAAAAGATTCGATTTTTTTCATCCCGACATATAGGCACCCCTCAACCAGATGCACTGGGTAAACACTTAGTAAACAGTAAGTGCTTAACTTAAGGATGATTAATTACATTTAAATCCTGTGTTAAATGTTTTTACAGATTCTAACTGGGCAATTTTACTGGGGCTCGGCAGATGTATTCTGGGGCACATTTTCCAGTAAAATGGATCTGGCAACTCTCATGATTTCCCTCCTGTAAAAGCACATTTAAAATGAGTTACTAAAATCCCAAATTTAATATCACAATCATGTCTATGATGAATGCATGGAAAGTTGGGACTGGAACTGATGCTACCGTAAGTTTTGTCAGCTCCAGGACAGTAATGAATTATTGCAACGCTATGGTCCCACTATATGGAGTTCTTGAAGTTCATTTTTCTTTTACCACTTTATTTTGAGACTATTGTGTGGACTGTGAGCGATAAGGACACAAGCACAACCAGTTGCTACATTTATAAATAAATACCAAAAATTTAATTTATTATTAAAATAAACATTATAACTGCATGGACACTAAGTTTTTGCTGCTGTTGCACTTCAGTGCACTGAACTGACACTTTCTGTACTTTGTAATTGTGAATAAGCTTTTCTGCCTAGAAAACTAAACAAGTATTGTATTTGAAATAGGTTAAGACAAAAAAAAGAAATAGGTTAGGACAAAGTTTATTCAGCATTGTTCTGGTAAAGGTTACGGATATTGTACACAGCATCTCTACAGCTGCAGTTGCTAGATCTAAATAAGTTTCCTAATTTGCGAGATGTGGTGAGTTTTCTGTGCTCTTCGTCACTCTGTTTCTCCTTCTTTTCAGCTCTGAGGGATCACAGAATTGAGCTTGTACGAGCCACGTCACAGGAGCTCACCATCAGAATCAATGACGTCAGCCTGTCAGACGAGGGCCAGTATACATGCTCACTCTTCACCATGCCTGTCAAGACAACCAAGGCCTTTCTCACTGTTTTAGGTGAGCATAACCATTCAAAAGTAATGTGCACAGTCCTTTGTCTTGCACTAGATTTTTCAAATACGCATTTTAAATATGGGGTAATTATTTTATATATATATATATATATATATATATATATATATATATATATATATATATATATATATATATATATATATATATATATATATATAAAGCACTATACCTTAGAAGCCAAAATGACTAACATCAAGATATTAAACCCTATCCTTTCAGCGGGGAGCAAGTGTGGTGTTTTAAGGTCTAGTGTAACGTGATCCATTTTCTTGCTGTTGGTTAAGACTCTCGCAGCAGAATTTTGGATGTACTGCAGCTGATTAAGACCTAAATACCATTACCATTACCATAATATAACTAAATAAAAAGAAAAGCATGCACCAGTTGTAAAATAATCCTGGAAATGCTGCACATGATGTTATCAAAAGAAGATATGGATAACTAAACTTAAATGACTAGCAATTAGCAAATTAGTGCTCCACATGTATTCAGAATGTTAATCTTGTTTATGCTCTGGTGTACCACAGGAGTGCCAAGTCGGCCTGAAATCACAGGATTTACCAAGCCAGCCATGGAGGGAGACGAAATCACCCTGACATGCATCACATCAGGCAGCAAACCTGCTGCCAGCATTCGGTGGTTCCGAAATGACAAGGAGGTCCAAGGTAAGCCTGTGATATGGATTTAACAGAGGACTGTGTCCTCCTTTACACCGTGCACTCTCTAGGAGACATTCGTACTGTCAAGTCATTCAGCTGCTGCAATTCCTTTGTGCTCATATTCATGCTCTGTTACACTGGTCTGGGCATTGCTGCTGTCCTTGTAAGCTGACAGATGTCACAGGACTGGCCGCATATGGGAGATTTTAGAGCTTATGATGTGGCCCTGTTTTGTATGTACTGTCTTTTAGAATGTAAGTAATACAGTTTTGTGTGTTACGGATATTGGACAGAGTAAGTTACTTTTGCATTGGCTATGGACTGATTTAGGAGGAGGTTTGCCCTTGGATAGTTTTGGTGACCTCCCCACACACATCTTCTTTTATTCATGTGATTTTCAACACATTGAATAATTGTTAGGAATGCTACATATAAAATTCCAGATTTATAAGCCTTCTCCGTGTCAAATAAATAATAATAATAATAATAATAATAATAATAATAATAATAATAATAATAATAATAATAATAATAATAATAATAATAATAAAAGTAGTTGGTGTAAAACTGTTTTTGGAATTGTTATTTCTTACAAGTTCTTAATAATCAGCAGACTATGAGTAGAATATTAAAAATCATTTCAAGTCAATGGGTTGTCAAAACCTATAAGAAACACTCCCTTTGTGGCATGGTCAGTGCAAAATGTCCCATGGCAGACAGCTCCATTGTATACCCCAAAAAGTCGACCTGACTAAAGAGGTATGAAAGGATGAAGGGCTGAAATGATTAGCTAGCCTTCTAAAAATGATTTACAAGTACAGACCATTTAAATGTACCTTTAAACGTACAACTTAGAAATAGGTTTTACTGTCTTCTATTGGATCCACTTATAGCACTTGCCGTGCTCAGGTGAGTGAATTTTCATCACATGGGCGTCTGCATAGCATGAAAATTAAGTAATGTCACTGGGTCATTGGTGCAACATTTGAGTAGCACTTGCTAACGTTTTATTACAGTGATGGAAATGTTAATAAGTATCTGTAATCTGGTGTCTCAAAGATGCTGGAGATTTGTTTTGTGTCTACATAATGAGTGTGGTTTAGCTTGAAATCAAATTATGTCTTCTATAGTATCAAATGGGTAGCAAGGCAATACTAGAGCTTTATTTGCCTAAACTGCATATGTTTGTAAGCATGAGAACAAAAAAGCCATTTTTGCAGCCAAAAAAAGGGGCAGAAAGAAAACACATTAGCAAATTCAAGACAAAAAGATTCAAGATTAGTTGGTCACAAGCTTACTGAGGGTGAGGGTGCAGCACAGAGATCTTTAAAACAATAAAGCTTTCTGTGGAGGCTCTGTGTGACAGTTGCTCTTTATTGAAGATTTGCACCAGAGAGCTTTTTCTTGGTGGTTCTGTCTGTGTCAGGCCAACATGGCATGATGATTGATGGGAAAAGGGCTGGGATATGAAGTTTTCCTGTTGGAATGACATGCACGTAGCTTCCTGAAAGGCCAGTGGAGAACTGGCACACAGCATCACAACCAGACACGCTGTCCATCTCAAGAGGCACCAAGATTATCACTTTTGTACTTAAAATGCACTTTTAGATAAATCCTTTAGCCTCAGAAATCTATACTAGTATATAGGCTTTTTTTTTTTTTTTTACAGATTATACTGCACATCTAAAGTATGAAATGGTATGTACGTCTGTGATAAGTAAACACCATATCTCCAAAAATAATGAGGCGCCACAAATCTGCATCAGATTGGTGTCTTGTGTACAGATGTTTTATTAGTTTCACTTGGGTGCCCTGGGTTTTACGCTGCTGAGACAAACAGACCTGCATGCATCTCATAAAGAATGATAGAGAACCCCACAGAGACTGGAGGTCTTGACTTAAAAACCTAATTTCCACGTCAAAGTGTCAAAGATGGGGAATGTCAATCAGTGCTCCAGGATCTAAATCTTTTGTAGGCACCGCTTTAAAGCTTTCTTTGGTGTGTATATATGCTAGAAGCAGCATGTTTTGCCATTGGTTCGTCTGTGGAAAAACATTGCCATCAGTGTCTGCTGTCAGTCAAATGTATCCCTACAGGTGGGGGGCGACCAGCCTTTTTAGCTCCAAGACGACTGCAGGTGTAATAGCAAAAAGATGTCATATTTATTTCATGCTCTGATGATTTGTTTTTCAAAAATGTATATTAGAAGCACACAGCCTTACAAACCTCAAAGTGCAACTGTCATCCACAGTCAAGTAATTTGTTTACAGGGTGCAGTGCAATACATATTTCTTGTGCCACTGAATGACAGCTCAGCTTCAAATTGCAATCTGCTGATTAAAAATCCACCCACCATTACTCCTTTTGCATACAAAAAGTTGTCTTTTCTTTGTGACACAAAGATGAATTCAAATTATCTATTCACGGTGAGGAAAGTTATTAAGACATTTGAATTCAGATAATGAGAAGCCATGTTATCACAATTTTTGTATCAAATTCAACTTTGATCAGTTCAGCTTCTTTTTTGAAAGAAAAAGCAGAGCAAGAGTGAAATGTCATGATGCAGTGTGGTGTACAAGGCCAAGAAGCATAATTTCAGTGTATTTATTTGGATTTTATGAGAGAAATTAACTCAATGTAGTGCATAATTGTGAAGATGAAGGGGATTAATTCATGGTTACTTATCTGTAAAGTGTGGCTTTCATTCAAATAGCCCACCACATCCCCTTTTCTGAGTCAATAGACAAGTTTATTCGCCTAAACTCTGGGCGGCGCCATTAGTATACACACGCATTTCATTTCCGCTGGAAGTGGTTTACCCAGTGTCTGCCGGTGTAAACACAGCGATTTTGATGATAGCTTGCGAACACGATTTAAATATAGCTGGTGTAAACACGGCAAAGTTGATGCTAGCTTGGGAACACGGTTCAGCTACTTTGACTGGTGATGGCTTTACTCTACCACACCCGAATTCAGTGCAAAACTGGGAGGATAACATGACGACGTGGCCCAGCATAACGTACAGCAAGATTTGTTCCTACTTCGTGCAGTCAATTTTAAAACTGTAATAAAACTGCCTATGCTGTTGGAGTGAAAATAAAGTTTGATGTCATTATTTCATTATTGCACTGAACTGCGATCATGAATGATAGGCCTTATGTTCCTTAGAGTGCTACAAGTAAGGGATAATGCCCGACGAGGTGTCCATTAACAGATATTAATGGACGACGCGGAGGTGTGAACCGCGGAGGACGGTTGCTTCCGCGAAGTCCATTAATTTCTGTTAATGGACACCTCGAGGGGATTATCCCGCTTTTACCATGGTCACTTACGAAAGAAAGAAATATCTAATCAGTTAATAAAACTAATGTGTTTTAGAGTTAAAATCGTGAGGGTTTTTATTTTTATAAGTCGAGCGCACTATTTAATATCTCCCGTGTACAGGCGTTGCCAAGCAACGTGGCCACAGCGACCCGACCGCAGGAGTTGATCAGTGATGGGAAGTGAGATGATGGCTTTACCTTACGTGACGTGATACAAAGTATCATTTCAGAAGGCCAGTGCACTACTTACCGCTTGTGTGTGTCCAGAGGATGATACGAAACTCACAAAGAGTCAAAACTCCCAGATAGTTTCCTAAATCGTGTTTATTACAGCAAATATTGTCAACCATTCACTCACGTGTTGAAAGAAAAGCAAGAAAGTAGCCTATATGCAAGACAGAAAGACAGGCAATGGCAGTAGGCCTATGCCAGACGTAACTTAATTAACACACTATTTAAAACTAAATGCTCCAATTCTACATTTGCTCTCACAACGATGCCCCGTCACCGACATGATCTGGCGAGTTTCCGGCCTGGCGTGACTGAGAGACGACCGACAGCTGTGCTCCGGAGGCTGTGGTTGGTGTAAACCAGCGACAGAAACCCAGTCTTGAAAGTTGTCAAACTCACCAAATAAGTTAAAAGAGATGATAAAATCACTCATGTTTTGTCTGTCTTGCTGTTGCGATGAATCAACTGTGAAATAACGTTGAGTCTCCGTTGCCATGGTTACCATCTAGCGTTTGTGCCAGCTCAATAATTTAGAACTGTCATCAGGCAATTTGACGGGACGCCTTTTTTCTAGGTGTACATTTGTGGTTGTAACACTCTCTATCTAACCACTCGTTCAGGTGCTTTCTCGAGTGTTTGCAACCAACTACCGTTGTTCCCGAACCACTTTTCTTCATGTTGTAATTGTTAATTCCTCTATGTAACCGCGATATCAGTGCTTTGTCGGCACTACGGAGCTAGCTAGCAAAACAAACTCAGCCCACCAGAACGGAAGTGGATTGCATATACGGGAGGAGTTCAGGAAGTAAAGCGGAAACGGATCGTAAACTTGTCTATATGTTTTGCTGGATTTGCAGCTTCAAGACCTGATAAATATGTCTAACAGTTTTGCACATCCAGAGACCAAAACTTTTCCCCATTCTTTCAAAATACCTCAAGCTCAGTCAGATTGGTTGGAGAGATTATCTGAACATTAATTTTCAAGTCTTGTCACAGATTCTCCATCTGATTTACTGATTGGGAAGATTTAGGACGACATTCTGACATTCTAGCATGTGGAAATGCTTTTTTCTAAACCATTCCATTTTACCTCTGGCTGTATGATTAGGATTGTTGTACTGCTGAAATGTTTACCCCAATTTCGAGTCTTTGAAATAAATTGTCCTGTATTTGACTTTATTCCATCTCCAGATGGAAAAGTAGTTGTCCGGCAGTCGGAAGGTTGTAGGTTTAATTCTGGATTCTTCCCTGCCACGTGTCAGTGTTCGAGGGCAGGGTACTGCACCCAAAGCTTCCTATAATGTGTATGAACGTGTCATGGTTGTATAGATGGGGGAAACAAGACTTGTAACTCAAAGGGGCTTTGAGTGCTCTGCATGACTGGAAAGGAGATGGTTCTTTTTAAGTCCATTCCATTTTTGCATAAGGAAATAAACACTGCTTTGTGAGATGTTCAAGTTTGGGACAATGTTTTATTTCCTAATCTTAGTCTTCTTTACAATTTAGTGCTTGACCTGTCTGCTGACTTTGTCTGTCTTAAACACTAATGTTCTCTAACAGACCTCTGAGGAATTTACAAAACAGCTGTATAAACCATATAATAAATTAAAGACCGGTAAACTGTATTCACTGCCGGTGAGACATCACTGGTTGCATTGGATTCAGGGGTACCAGAGTGATAACCTTTATTATGTTCCTTTAAAGAAAGGTCACTGTACATTACAGAAAGTAATGGAAAATAACAATTATAACAAAAGAACTAAATAGGTAATAGAAAATACCTAAAAGCTAGAGCATATTGAGTCCATGTTGCTAGCAGCACCACTGGAAGATTTAAGAAATAACTTCGACGTAATCCAAAAAGAGGGCTAAAAGCAAAAACATTCAGCGCTTTTGAGATTTACACTTATTTAAAATTTTAAAAACATGTATTATTTTCTGTCCACTTCCCAAAATATGTGCTATCTTGTGTTGGTCCACAACATAAAATATCAACAATGTTTATACATAGCTTATAGACGTTTACTTTTGTCATGAAGGGATTTAAGATTTAAGGCATTTCTATAGCTAATGAAGTGGAAAAAAAGATTTAAAACTGGACAGTGGACTGCAGGAACTTATGGCAATTTCAATCTCTGCTGAACAAGAGGTTCATTAGTGTTTCCTCTGTGGGAGCCCTCTGCCCCGGGAGTGGTGGTCGGCTGTGGCTGCCTGGGTGCTCTCCAGGTGAGCTTGGGTGGAGGTGGGGGTCTTGGCCTTGCCTCCACTGGGCGCCCTGTGTCGGTGCCTCGGCTGCTGCTGTTGGTCTACCACTGTGGGGGCAGATGGCTCCTCTGATGGCGTTTCCTTGCATGGTTCATCTACACTCGGCCCAATGTCCTTTTTTACTTTTTCTTTTAACTGTGTGTGTGCATGGGAGATGGGTTGGGGGGAGGGGGGTATAACTGTGACCATGCTTTTAAATCTGTGGGGGAGGGAAGGGAAGGTGGTTTTATGTGGGGTCATTTTAATCTGTAAAGCACTTTGTGATGCAACTTCTTGTATGAAAAGAGCTTTATAAATAAAGTTTGATTTGATTTGATTTGATTTGATTATTATAAAAACTTGGTCTGAAATTATCTGATGCTTCTTGAAGAAAACAACAGAAATTTATAGATTTACTTTTTAAGGAAGTCACGTTGACCCAAATAATATTAATCTATAATAAATCTTAGAGGAGGACAGCAAATTAATTACTGCATAACAAGATCTTCCACAATTAGTTTTAGTGTTATAAGATCTTGGACATATTTTAAGTCAATCAAACAATAGCCTACCAGTGAAGTACTGATGCCGAGGCTGTGATTACGGGCATGTCTAAAATTGCCTGAATTTAGATCCTCTGGCCTCTTGGGCATTGGTTGAAAGTAGATGCACCTGGGCACATTCCTGTTTTTTACGAAAGCTGGCACAGCATACTGTCTGGCATGCCAGCAGCCGCCTTGAAACAGGCTGACAGCTTCTCTGTTGCAGCTCCAATGCTGCAGGCAGCTTGACAAAATGAAAGTAAACACTGCAGAAATTTGGGTTTTATGCCGCAGAGACACTTTTTTTACCATCTCTGTACTGATTGGCAAAATTCAGGATATTCGACTTTTAGGCGCAAGTCTTGTCATTTTGCTTTTTTTAACTTCTAAAGGCATTTTTACATTATGCTATTGCTATTACTTTTACATTTGTGTGCCTTTACAGGTTCTTATTAACTGAAATAAATAATCTTCTGAATTTAAAGCATTTTTCAACCGGTAAAAAGGAAATTATTTGAAATGGTTATATCTTTAATACATTTATAAATCTATGACTGAAGGATGCTTAACTGTATTTTAAAATATGGCTAAATTATTGTACATATTCCATATAACTGTTTTCTTAATCAAATTAGGACATTTTAAAGGAAATTAACACTTTAAAATCCCAGTTGCAGTGGTACAAAATGTCGGCAATGCTACAATAAATTAGCAATCTACTTCAAATAGCCAAATCTAAAAGAATGACAAAAATTTTAAATTGGAGTAGATCAGTCCAAATTATGGAATGGATTAAATTAAGGAATTTCATGTGATGTGTACACCCCTAACTAAGACTTGCCTCCACTGTGGCAGCACCAGATGAAGTTATGGGTGTAGTTTTTTAAAACTACTCAGGAAGGTTTAAAATTTCAAGCTTACAAGCATAAAGGAATGAATAAATTATTCAAAAGTCAACCAAAACGAACATTTAGAGCTGTTTAAGGGTGAACATTTGTGAATGTAACAAAAGCAAACTAGAAGAATATGTGAAAGTGTGACAACAACTGCAAAAAATCCCTCCAGTCTTCTGGTGAAGTGTGGGATGTTTGAGAGATGATCCTAGAGGAGCAAACACGTTCAACCAACCGAGTCAATGCTCACATTGCTCTCTCTTCTCGACTCTCTCTTCCTTGCCTCAGCTTTCAAAGGCCAAAGATTCTCTCCCTCAAAGGAGATACAGAGGAAAATAACACTGCAGCGCTCTTCTCCACGACTGACAGTTTTCAAATATAATTTCATATTTCTCCTTTTTAAAAATGTAACAAAAAAGTTTTGTTTGCCTGTTATTGCTTAATTTTGTCACATTACAAACGCAATTTTGAATGCATTTCATTAGGGCAGTAAACAGATGTAGTGGACACAATAAACAAGGTGCTTTTTGGACACATGCAAAATAATATGTGTAAAACTAACACCCTAACATTCCACTTTCACCTTTAAACATGGTGGTGGCAGTATCATGTATGGGGATGTATTTCCTCCGCAGGGAAAGGGAAGTTGTTAAAAGTTCATTGGAAAATAGATGATGCTACATGCCAGGCATTTTTGGATAAAAACCTGTTACCATACCATACCTTTTTATTTATATAGCACTTTCAATATGAAAAGTAAAGTCAACCAAAGTGCTGTACAGTAGGAATAGATGCAGAAATATAAATAAATATAAGGCAAGGCAAGGCAAGGCAATTTTATTTGTATAGCACACTTTCAACAGCAGGGCAATTCAAGGTGCTTTACATGATTTGGTGATTTAAAAGAAACACATAAAAGAAACACACATTATACATGATACACAATAAAGCAAGAGAAAAATAAAAAAAAGCAAGAGAGCATGAACACATTTCATACATATAACATCAAGCATTTACTCAAAGGCAATTCTAAACAGATGGGTTTTTAGTCTCGATTTAAAGCAGTTCAGAGTTTCAGCAGCTCTACACTCGTCAGGAAGTCTGTTCCAGATAAGGGGAGCATAGAAACTGAAAGCTGCTTCTCCATGTTTAGTTCTGAGTCTAGGGATGTTTAGTAGGCTAGAGTTTGAGGACCTGAGTGGTCTTGGTGGTTGGTACCATGACAACAGGTCTTCAACATATTTTGGTGCTAAGCCATGTAATGATTTATAAACTAGTAAAAGTATTTTAAAGTCTATTCTCTGAGCTACAGGGAGCCAGTGTAAGGACTTTAGAACTGGGGTGATGTGCTCTACTTTCCTGGTTCTAGTGAGGACGCGAGCGGCAGCGTTCTGGATCAGCTGCAGCTGTCTGATTGACTTTTTAGGCAGACCTGTCAAGATGCTGTTGCAGTAATCAATCCGACTAAAGATAAACGCATGGATGAGTTTTTCTAGGTCGTGTTGCAAAATCAGTCCTTTAATCCTAGAAATGTTCTTCAGGTGATAGAACGCTGACCTTGTTATTGCCTTTATGTGACCCTGGAGGTTCAGGTCTGAGTCCATTACTACACCTAGGTTACGAACCTGATCAGTAGTTTCTAGCTGTATTAATTGAAGCTGTGTGCTGACTCTTGATCGTTACTCCTTGGGTCCAAAAATAATCACTTCAGTTTTGTTTCTATTCAGCTGGAGAAAGTTATGGCACATCCATCCATTTATTTGGTCAATGCATTGATTTAGGGTTTGAATGGGTTCAGAGTCACCTGGTGACATTGTAATGTAGAGCTGAGTGTCATCCGCGTAGTTATGGTAGCTAATGTTATTGGTCGCTATAATCTTGCCTAGTGGGAGCATGTAGATATTAAATAAGAGGGGCCCCAGGATGGAGCCCTGGGGCACCCCACATGTGATTGCTGTTCGTTCTGATGAAAAGTTTCCTATTGAAACATAGAAGTCCCTGTTCTTTAGGTAAGACTCGAACCAGCCAAGTACTGTACCAGAGAGTCCGACCCAGCTCTCCAGTCGTTCCAATAAAATATCATGATCAACAGTGTCAAATGCTGCACTGAGGTCCAACAGAACCAGCACTGTGGTTCTTCCACAGTCTGTATTTATGCGGATGTCATTAAATACTTTGACGAGGACAGTCTCGGTGCTGTGGTGAGCGCGGAAACCAGACTGAAAAGCATCAAAACGGTTTGTCGTTGTTATGAAGCCATTTAACTGCTGAAACACAGCTTTTTCAATAATCTTACTGATGAATGGGAGATTAGAGATTGGCCTGTAGTTCTGCATTAACGTGTTGTCTAGATTTTTCTTCTTTAGCAGTGGTTTAATAACTGCTGTTTTTAAAGCCTGAGGGAAGACACCTGATAGCAGTGATGAGTTCACTATTTGAACAAGATCAGAACCAATAACAGGAAGAACTTTCTTTAGAAAAGCTGTGGGTAGGATATCAAGACAGCAGGAGGAGGAGCTTAATTGGATAATGATTTTTTCAAGGCTGTTCTGGTTTAATTCGTGGAATTCAGACATTTTCTCTACATTGTTGTTGATTGGGGATGGCACTGGTTGTGGGTTCGATATTGAGGTACAGATTGACCGTCTAATTGTTAGAATCTTTTCAGTGAAAAAGCTGGCAAATTCATTGCAGGCCCTGGTAGAGTTTAGTTCTGGGGCTACTGTCACTAAAGGATTAGTTAGTCTTTCCACTGTTGCAAATAGAGTCCGTGCGTTATTAATGTTTCTGTTGATGATTTCAGAAAAGAACGATTCCCTAGCATCTTTTATAGTTAGCTGATATCTATTCAGTCTCTCTTTGTAGATCTCATAGTGAACCTGGAGTCGAGTTTTCCGCCATTTTCTCTCGGCTCGTCGACACTCTCTTTTTTCACTACGTACCAGTGGATTACTTGTCCACGGAGACTTCTTTCTACCTGAGACTACTTTCACTTTAGTTGGAGCAATGGAATCCATGATGTCTGAGATTTTCGCAAGGAAATTATCTACCAACTTATTTACTGAGTTTGAGTTGGGAGATGAGGGGGATGTGGTGGAAGGATAAATACGTTTAAAGGTTTCTACTGAACTGTCCCCTAGAAAACGCTTTTTTATAGTGGTCTTACTGTGGCTGGATAATTTAGCAGAGATGGTACTTTGAAAGAAAACAAAGAAATGGTCAGATAATGCAATATTAATTACAGAGATGTCAGAAATATTTAAACCTTTGCTGATAATTAAGTCCAGAGTGTGTCCTTTATTGTGTGTTGGTTGTTTGACATGCTGGATCAGTCCGAAGTTGTGGAGAGTATCATCTAATGTTTTTGCTTGTCTATCTTGGGGGTTGTCGGTATGGATGTTAAAGTCCCCCACGATGATTAGTTGGTCATAGTCGATACATATTACAGAAAGAAGGTCATTGAAGTCATTAAAGAAGTTAGAGTTAAGTTTTGGTGGTTTATATAAACTTAGAAATAACGCTTTGTTAGGCTCATTTATCTGGGTGGCTAGGTATTCAAAAGATTCAAACGCGCCCAGAGTTACCTTTTTAAAGTTCATTGAGTTGTGAAAGATGGTGGCTACACCTCCGCCTCGTTTGTGTTTTCTGTTCTCGCTTAAGAAATTATAATTTGGAGGACTGGATTCTATTAATGAAGTTGTTTCGTTATTTTCATCTAGCCAAGTTTCTGATAAAAAAAGGGCGTGTAAATTATGCTCAGTGATGAAGTCATTGATAAGAAAAGACTTCCCGGATAGAGATCTAATGTTTAATAAAGCTAACTTAAGTATTGTGATGACGGGCAGCTGACCCTTCCGACAGGTTATCAATTTGAGATTTTGTTTAATATGAGAGCGTGTGGTTAACGATTTATGTTTCCTGCTGCTGATAATCACTGATATAGCCTCAGGGGTGCCGGGTGAATTCTGGGAGACGGTAGGGGTGGATTTATTGCCCGGTTCCCTCAAATATCAGATATCTGTAATAATCAGTGGGGGGAAGCTCCCAGGCTTATGGACACTAGTCCCAGGCGTTTGGTGTAGTCTAAGTTTAGGTGTTAATTGTGTCCCAAGTTTGATTTGCTCATTCAGTCTGTCTGTAAAGTTTCTAAATGGAGACTCATTTGATGTGGCTGAGTCACAGGAAGATGAAGACTTAATCTCTGATGGTTGTTTATCTGTTCGGTCCTGTGGTGTCATCATGACTTGCTGTTTTTGTTCACTGATATCCATGGGAGCCTCAAGGTCAGCTTTTGGGAGCAAGTGTTTTGCTTTCTGATGTTGATAAGAAAAAATGTTTGCTGCCAACAGTAACCTGTTCAAATAGCGCATTCCTGCTTTAAACAGAGGATTAGCACTTCCAAATACTTTGAAATTATTAATAAATGTGAACGACTTCTCAGCTGATTGTTTCTTCAACCATTTATGGAGCATGCGGAGTCTGCTAAATCTTTCATCATTCCCTTCAGGGACTGGTCCGCTGATGAGGATGTTTACGTTAAGTCCATCAAGTCTCTGTAGGAGATCAGAAAAGTCTCTCTTCAGAATCTCTGATTGTCTCATCACGATGTCTGCTGATCCAGCGTGAATGACGAGCTTTTCCAAAGCAGGATGTTGGTCCAAGATTTTAGGGATTTTTTCTGATATTTCTCTCACTGTATTTTTGTAGCAGCTATAAACTTTGCTATTCTTGCTACAAAAAGCCTCAATTCCATTAATTGATCCGTCTTGTATGATAACAGTCTTTGCTGGGGGCGCTCTTACTTTATGTGTCCGTTTGATGCGGCTGGGTTTCTCCTGGTGGCTTTGACTGGTCCCGGGGGATGCGTCATCTTTCGGGGAACTCAAGGCTGCGAATCTGTTTTTCAGCTGGATTCCAGGTGGAGAAATATCTCTTGTTTTTGGCTGAAACCTCTTTTGTTTACTTTTAGCAGAAGCGGCAGTTCTGGGTTCAGAGGTTTCTCTGTGTCGGAGTTTCTTTTGTTTTTTCTTCCTCGGAGAACAGGCTGGGGTTGATTTCATGCGTTTTAAAGCTGGCCAGTTTTCATTGTAGTGCGGAGTTCTGCCGCTCAGACGCCTGTAGGGAGTCTCTGTGACACGGTTAGACCGACATAACACAGGGCTGTTTGTATTCAAAGGTAAAGGTAAAGTTGTTTCATTTTGTCCATAATCAGCGTGGAGATCAAAATTAATTTCCAGACGACGTAGTTTCGTTTCAATGCCCTCAATTCTGTGGAGCAGTTTTTCAAAATCCTCAGCTGAGCAAAAAGCCATGTTGATAAGTCCATAGAAAAGTAATCCAAGAAGAGATCTGGTCCAATACAGTAACTCCAGGGGCTGGGAAAATAAAGTAACTAAGAAAAGGTTAAGAAAGAAAACAAGAAAAGCAAACAGAAAATAAAATAAAAGAAAATAAGTGAACGGATCTGGAGAGAGACAGAGAGCAGCTGCTCCTCCTTCAGCAGACAAAGACAAAGAATGTGTATATACCTACACATACATTCAGATACGTGAAAGAGTAAAAAGGGGGTAAAAAAACAATAAAATAGATAAAAGGAGGTAATAAAAGAAAAAAGAAAAGCTCATATCAATAATAAAAGAAAAACCGTACAATCAATACTTAAGAGAAAAAATCCCTAAACCCCATTTTAATGCACTAGGAGTTATAAAAGACATCAATTTCAAAGCAGCCATCATACATTAGAGGATGTTAAGGCTGGTGAAAAGCCAAGCTAAAATAGTGTGTCTTCAGGCGAGTTTTAAAAAACATTTATAGAAGAGGATTGTTTGACCTCAAGGGGAAGGTCATTCCAAAGTCTCGGAGCAACAACAGCAAAGGCTCTTTTGCCACAGAATCTAGAACGTGCATTTGGGAACTGCAGAAGAAGCTGATTGGCAGATCTTAGTGCATAGGAGGAGTGATACAGGTGGAGCAATTCAAACAAGTAAGACGGAGCAAGACCGTAAAGTGATTTAAATGACTCAAAACAGGCGTTATATGAGCTATTTTGTTTGCACCAGAAATAAATCTCGCAGCTGGATCTTGTACAAGTTGAAGACGGGTAAGGGAAGCTCTAGAAACCCCAATCAAGGTTGAATTTGAGTAGTCAAGGCGGAAGGTAATGAAGGCGTGGACAATAGGTACAAGATGTTTCTTAGAGATAATGGGTTTTAGCTTGGAGATTCGTCTTAATTGGAAAAAAACATGATCTCACAATTGAGTTAACCGGTTCAATTTCAATGTTGAGTCTAGTTTAAGTCCCAAGTTGGTGATGACCTTACTAATTGAAAAAGGGATCTTAACTATCTCTGTAGGGCATACCGTGCTATTGCCAGATGGCGTGAACAAAAGTGCCTCAGTCTTGGAATTATTTAAGTGGAGGAAGTCGGCTGCAAGCCATTGCTTAACCTCATGTAAGCAGTCCATAAGTGGCTGAAGGGTTCAATTTGGTTTAAATAGTGCATAAAACTGGCAGTCATCGGCATAAAAGTGATATGAAATCCTGTGTTTTCTAAAAATGTCACCCAATGGAAGGATGTACAATGAAAATAGAAGGGGTCCCAAAATAGAACCCTGAGGGACACCCCATTTTAATGAAGCTGTAGAAGACACCTTGTCCTGGATCATAACACAGAGGCTTCTATCCAGGAGATAAGAGTGGAACCACTGAAGGGCTAAACAGGTTATTCCTGCTACCTGTTCCAGGCGCAACAACAGAAATGTTATGATCTAGTGTGTCAAATGCCGCTGAGAGATCTATGAGAATCATAAGGCCAAAATAACCAGAATCTGTTGCCATGAAGATGTCATTTAAGACCTTTAAATGAACTGTTTCAGTGCTGTGCCGGGCCCTGAAACTGGATTAAAAAATGTCCAAGATCATAATTTCCTCCAGATAAGCAAGAAGTTGTTGATAAACCACTTTCTCTAAAACCTTTGACAAGAATGGTAGTTTGGAGATTGGACAAAAGTTGGCAAAATCGGCTGCATCTAATCCCGGCTTTTTTAGCAACGGCTGCACCACTGCGTGCTTGAAGGCACAGGGCACCACTGCCAGGGATAGGCTGCAATGTGCTATATAAAAGGCCCCAACGCAATAAACACGTCTTTAAATAGACACAAGGGAAAAGACTTGATAGGGGAGCATGAGGGTTTCATCTGAGCAATGAGTTTACGGAGTTTATCCAGTGTGATCTGGTCAAAATGGTCAAAACTAGTAGAGCAATGCGGAAAAGGTGGGGAAACGCCAGAGGAAAGCTGTATATGTGTTCGGATGTTAGCCACCTTCTCAGTAAAGAAGAGAAGAAAACGATTGCATAGGTCCACAGACAGGGTAAGGGGGGAATGAAGTGATGGGAGGAGAGAGGGCAGGATTAATGGTTTTGTATGGGGTCTTTTGATTTGTGTGATTAGATGTGATAATGTTAGCATAGTACCTGCTCCTGTTAAAGACTTGGGACTGGGCTAGAGTACGGCGTCACATTCCTGCCAAAAACTCTGAGCAATGTATCAAGTAATCACAGCAGTGCATTTATTAATCAAGAAAGTGCATGACTTTGATGGTGGCCGCATTACCATTTATTCACGGGCCCATGAACACAGCATGGCCAGGAGTGATACACGCTTGCTCCACTTATCTGTAGGCTCTCACCAGAAAATTGTGCTTATTTTTCTTGCCTTTTTAAAGATGGGTGGATGGACTGGATTTTACTGCTCAGTGCTCACCATGCTGCGTTCATGGGCCTGAAAATAAATGGATTTGCAACCACGATCAGGTCTATGTGCTCTCTCAGTTAATGAATGCAGCCGCAATCAGAACTATGCCTTCTCTCGATTAATGTATGCACTGTCGTGATTGCTTAATACGCTCCTTCAGGGTTTTTGGCAAAAATGTGACACCATATTGGGGGTCCACCTTCCTGCTGGACAAAGAGCCAAAACATAAAGTCAGGCCAACAATAAAATAGTTTGGATCAATGCAATTATGTGCTTTTTTGTGTTTGTCTGTCACACACAATCAGAATAAAATATATTGCAATTTGTGGTTAGAAAGGGAGAAAACGTAGAAAAGTTAAAGGTTATGAGCACTTTTGCAAAGCTTTGTATTTTAATATAAACATATGTCAACAACTGTAATTGATCTCAAAAAATTATTATTTACGTTAATTTGCATACATTTTCTCTCACTCTAGGCACTACAGAGGTCAACACTACAGGAAAATCATTTACAGTAAGGAGTAGCCTCCTGTTGCAAGTGGACAAACGGGATGATGGTGTTGCTTACACCTGCAGTGTGGAACATGTGTCTCTGTACAAACCCTACATGACAACTGAGGTCCTGGAGGTCCACTGTGAGTATCAACACTCATAAAGATGGATTACGTGTAAGCACTGAAAAGGAATAAGAATTATGGATCTTACATTTATGTCTGCATGTTTAGCTTCGCATTTGTTATGGATTAGTGTAGGATTAGCTTGCAGGTAAGGGATTACTTCCAATAGAGATACAAACTAAAGCTAAGGCTACCCAAAGGGTAAAGCGCTAACTACCTTTGTGTTTTGTTAAAGCTTCTTGCACACAGTGTTACAATATTGGATTTTTACATTTTTTCTTCTTTCTTTCTTTCTTTCTTTCTTTCTTTCTTTCTTTCTTTCTTTCTTTCTTTCTTTCTTTCTTTCTTTCTTTCTTTCTTTCTTTCTTTCTTTCTTTCTTTCTTTCTTTCTTTCTTTCTTTCTTTCTTTCTTTCTTTCTTTCTTTCTTTCTTTCTTTCTTTCTTTCTTTCTTTCTTTCTTTCTTTCTTTCTTTCTTTCTTTCTTTCTTTCTTTCTTTCTTTCTTTCTTTCTTTCTTTCTTTCTTTCTTTCTTTCTTTCTTTCTTTCTTTCTTTCTTTCTTTCTTTCTTTCTTTCTTTCTTTCTTTCTTTCTTTCTTTCTTTCTTTCTTTCTTTCTTTCTTTCTTTCTTTCTTTCTTTCTTTCTTTCTTTCTTTCTTTCTTTCTTTCTTTCTTTCTTTCTTTCTTTCTTTCTTTCTTTCTTTCTTTCTTTCTTTCTTTCTTTCTTTCTTTCTTTCTTTCTTTCTTTCTTTCTTTCTTTCTTTCTTTCTTTCTTTCTTTCTTTCTTTCTTTCTTTCTTTCTTTCTTTCTTTCTTTCTTTCTTTCTTTCTTTCTTTCTTTCTTTCTTTCTTTCTTTCTTTCTTTCTTTCTTTCTTTCTTTCTTTCTTTCTTTCTTTCTTTCTTTCTTTCTTTCTTTCTTTCTTTCTTTCTTTCTTTCTTTCTTTCTTTCTTTCTTTCTTTCTTTCTTTCTTTCTTTCTTTCTTTCTTTCTTTCTTTCTTTCTTTCTTTCTTTCTTTCTTTCTTTCTTTCTTTCTTTCTTTCTTTCTTTCTTTCTTTCTTTCTTTCTTTCTTTCTTTCTTTCTTTCTTTCTTTCTTTCTTTCTTTCTTTCTTTCTTTCTTTCTTTCTTTCTTTCTTTCTTTCTTTCTTTCTTTCTTTCTTTCTTTCTTTCTTTCTTTCTTTCTTTCTTTCTTTCTTTCTTTCTTTCTTTCTTTCTTTCTTTCTTTCTTTCTTTCTTTCTTTCTTTCTTTCTTTCTTTCTTTCTTTCTTTCTTTCTTTCTTTCTTTCTTTCTTTCTTTCTTTCTTTTTTCTTTCTTTCTTTTTGCAGATGCTCCTCAACTGGAAATCACACATTCGGTGATAATTCCACAGGAAGGACAATACTTCAAACTGGAGTGTGTCTCAATAGGCAACCCAATGTAAGTTTGACTTTATTCACAACTACAACTTGTTTTTGTTTACTTTCAAAAACTGCATTTAAGGTATCATTTGTTTTCCCTTGTCTCTCTATTATGTAGTCTATCAATTAGAAAATCATTAAGAAAATAACATCTACTGGATTTTTTTTTTTTTTTTTACTTTTTAAAATTTTCTTTCTCAGACCCGAACCAGTGCTCTGGTCTAAAGATGGAGGAGAGCTACCAGACATTGAGCGTATGATTGTAGAGGGCAGAGAGCTAACCATCACGACACTAAACAAAACAGACAATGGCACATATCGCTGTGAGGCCAGCAACCATGTGGGGACCAGCTTTGCTGAATATATTCTGTTTGTATATGGTGGGTACTTAAGCAAAGGCTTGTATTGTTTGTATATGATCAAAAGTTTTGTTTAGAGATACATGATTGTTTAGTTTAGTGATTAACAGAGAAGACAGAACACGTATATTGTTACCTAGTACATGAAAAATAGAAATGAAAACTAAAAAAGCCCCATAAAAAACAGATTACTGGTAAGCATTATTTCCCACTTAAATGTTCGAACAGTTTTCCGACAACAAAGATGATGAACCTCAGCAACTCATGAACTTTGCTCAACAGTCACTGCAAAATATGACAACTTTTTTGTTTAATTAAACTTATTTCAAGCAAATATTATAAAGTCAAATGTAAAATAAAAGTTAAATAAACCTTATTATATAAGTATTGTTGGTCTGGTTAAAACCGTATTTTAGTATTTATTGTAGGACGCCATTGCACTTTTACATTTACAAAATACAAAATATAACAAACTGCCTTAATTAATGTTCTGCTTTCTCCATCTGTCATGTCATGTGTGAACAACATCTCTTTAAATGTGTAAGTGTTTAGAGTTTTGGCACTAGCACCTAAAATGCCATAAAAAAATATTTAATCTCTGCCAGATTTGCTCTGTTTTTGCTTCTTTGTCACGCTTAAATGTTTCAGCTCGGCAAATACATTTTATGATCAGATAATATCAGATAATATACTAGTTTTCAAATGCTTGCATTGTTTGATAAGAAAATAAAAGCTATGTAAACCATTCTGGCCCTATGTGAAAAAAATGATTGCCCCCAAAACCCAATAACTAATTGTGCCAGCCTTAACAGGAACATCTTCTGTCAAGAATCTGAAATAACTGACAATCAGCCTTTTACATGTTGTCCCACTTCTCTTCACAGAATTATTTATTCGAGACATATTGGAGGGTTTTTGAGAATTAACGTTCTTGTTTAAGGTCCTGCCACAGAACCTCAATTGGATTCAGGTTCAGACATCCATTTAGGGTACTCCAAAATATTTATTTTGTTCATTTCCAGCCATTTTTAATCGAACAGACTGGCGTGGTTTGGATTGTTGTCCTGCAGCATACTCCAATCATTCCTGGGCGTAATGCTGATTGCTAGACATTCTCCCTTAGGATTTTCTAATAAAGAGTGGAATATATGGTTTCATCAATTACAGCAATGTCATAAAGCAGCATAAGAGCCCCACACCATCACACTACTACCTCCATGTTTAAATGTTGTTATGACACTCTTTTTCTGAAATGTGTTGACTTTTGTCTCTTCTGTCTATATTATATTTTCCCAGAAGTCTTAGATAGAATCAAAATGTTTATTTTATGTTAGAGTTTCTGTTCTTTTTGGTGAGCAGTGGTTTGGATGCCATGTTTACCCAGTCTATTTCGTATTGTTTGAATTGTTGAATTAAGAAATCACTTTATGGCAAATAAGGTCTTAGATGTTGTTCAAGGTTCTTTGGTGACCTTCTGGATAAGTTTCCGTTGTATGCTTGGAAAAATGTTGGTAGAACAGCCACACTGGAAAGCTTGCCACTGTTCCATGTTTCCTCCCTCTGTGAGTAATCCCTCTAATTGTGGTTTCCTGAAGTCCCTGAGTCTTAGAAATAGCTTTGTAACCCTTTCTATAGCGATAGATGTCAATATCTTTGTTTCCCATCTGTACTTGAATTTCCATTGATTGGGACATGATGAGTTCTTTTACGAGATCTTATAGCCCACTCCATGTTGCCAGACAGGTTGTATTTAGGTGGTTTCTTGATTTTACATATGAGTCAATAATCAGGCCTAGGTGTGTCGAGTGAAACTGAAATAATTCATGATCTAACAAGGGGTAGTTTTGTCCGATATTAACATTTGTGTGATTTAAAACATTTATTTTGTACAGAAAAGGCAAAAACTAAAATAATTGCAAAAGGTCAAAAAAATTTTTCACAGGACTGTATCTCATTTCTGTATTGTCAGTAAAGAAAAACGTTTTGTGCTTTATACTGTATCTATGTAGGAACATTGTAATGTATCAAACTCAAATATAGGAATAAATATTGTAAGTTAATTTTAAACTACTATTAAAAATTATCTGTAGTCCAGCACATTTCCAAACCTTGCACTTAAGAATCTACTCTCAAATATGGCAGTGATAAAGTTCAGTATCAGTGGATGAGGATGTAAAATTCTGTTTAGTTTCAGTTCAGGAAAATACAGCATTCCCAAGACAATCACTGGGTTTAAAACACAGACACTACATTGCAGGAAATGAATAATTACAGTCTTAGCATTCTGTGTTTATAGGTTTTTATCAAATTAATCAATGAATACAAATCTGAAATAAGAAACAGAGGACTAAATATTTTCTTTGATCTATGATTTTCTTTTAGTTTCTACCAGTTAAATAGTGTTGTACCAGAGCAGTGTTTTGGACAGGAACTTATTTCTGCACAGTGGAGTTTCTCGACTTATAAGACATTGATGCATATCAGCATCTCTAGGAAATTTAGAAGGGCTTTAGTGATAAGGAAAACAAAGTGACACTCTTTTTTTTTTTTTTTTCAAATTATGTTATCTTTGTGTCGTCTTTCAGCATACGCATTGAGTAACAGAACACAGCAAAGTCTGGTTGGTCTGTATTATCCTATCTGGCTAACCTTTGGTGGCACTTTTGTCACATTTCAAAGCAAAGCAGCTGCATAAGAATTTGTGCTATCATTTCAAATAAAAAACAAACAAACAAATGTTTTGAATGTTCTATTACTGTGAGGTTTTATATGCTTAGAAGCTGTTTAGGTCTCCACAAACAACTAAAGAAAAATGAAGTATATCTCTCTGTAACCCTCACACATCAAGGTCTTAGTTGCTTGGAAAAATGAAAAATTGAGTTAAGCAGGTAAAAGATGTGTTAGACAGGCTCATTTCCATTG
This sequence comes from Valencia hispanica, assembly GCA_963556495.2. Classification (NCBI taxonomy): domain Eukaryota; kingdom Metazoa; phylum Chordata; class Actinopteri; order Cyprinodontiformes; family Valenciidae; genus Valencia; species Valencia hispanica. Next base: position 14,808,708 of record OY747700.1, read on the forward strand.
ATGATGACACTCATTCTTCAGGGCTACATTGTGATGAGCTGAACACTTGCCAGGTCTTTTCGGATCATCTCGGCCTCTAAACCTAATTTGCTAATGACAGGGAAGCCGAGGAAACATAAATGTCATCCATCAAGCACAATTTATCACTGTCTGAAAATACTGTCTTTAATAAACCGTCTCAAATACGAATAAGAAACACTGCATGCAAGATATTGGAGCACCCCTCTGGCTTTGAATCTACAATTTCACCTCAATAAACATGAAAGTGGGGGTCTAAATCTTAACAGGTCTAAAGACTCATCTGGAGGGCTGTGAAAATGTATTTGCCACTGACAGACTTGTTTTGTTTTTACTTTTTGTCACCCATAAACGTTTCAAATCATTAAACAAATTGTAATATCAGACAGAAAGAACATGGGAAAATAAGAAATGCAGTTTACAAATAATAATGTAATTTATGAGAAGGAAAATAGGTTTCCAAACTATCCTAGGCCTAAGTGGAAAAGTAACCTCCTAACCGGTTGTGCCACCCTTAGTAGCAACAACTCCCCTTAAGCAGTGGTGATAACTGGCAATGAGTGTTTAAAATTGACGTAAAGGAAATATGCCCCACGCTTCTCTGCAGGATTATTTTATTCAGCCACACTGGAGGGTTTTTAAGCTTCAATGGCTTGTTAAATGTCATGCCTCCAGTGTCCTGCTGTATAACCCAAATCGGAAGGAGCTTAAGGTCATAAACTGATAGCCTGATTGTCCTTTAGGGCGAGGGCAGAATTCCTGTTTAACAAATACAATAAATTATCAAGTTCCTGAGAAGGCAAAGAAACCCCAAATGTTTCGGCTACACTATAACTATCATGTTTGACTATCAGTATGATCTTCCTTTTGTAAAATGCTGTTTTAATTTTACACCAGATTAGTACACACCTCCCAGAATGTGCCACTTTAGTTTTGTCAGAATATCTTCTCAAGTCTTTGAGATCATCAAGATGTTTTTTGGCGAATGTGGGAGAGTCCTTTTTATTCTGTTTGGTCAGCAGGGGTTTTCCCCTTGGAAAACCTAAAACGTAAACCTAAGTCCTAAAGCCCTAAAGTGGCAAAACAGCCCCACACCATCAGATTCCCACCACCATGAATTCATTTTGGTATGATGTTCTTTTTATATAATCTTTTGGTTTTACGGCTGATGCTTTTTGAGATCTTTTAAACTGCTTCATGTTCTCAAGCACAATTTCAAGGATTCCTTCATTCTACAGGTCAGGCAGTAATCAAGCCTGGGTGTGATAAGTGAAGGGGCGCAATTACTGTTTTACATACTCCCAAATTGTTGTTGCTTTTTCCCTCTGGTTGTTTGTGTCTGATATTAACATTTATTTAATCAAAAAAATAATGTGAGAAAAAAACGAGAGTAAAGCATTTCCTTTCTTTTGCTGATCGATACACTTGACTCCAATAGCTTTACTTTTTTAGATATTCAAAGCATGTCCAACCCGCTGTCCATTTTTAATTTCGTAATGCACAGATCCCAACATCAGATTATTAAATTCAGAGCTGCATTAACAGGTGCACTTACACCCTCATTGAGGCCCCAGCTCAACACTTCATGCACTCACAAACATGATACTGAGCACACGCTTGATGATTGATGAGCTAACAACCAAGCTATGAGGTAGAAAATAGACTTGTTTCAGTTGATGAATTCAAAGTGCTCCCCTTTTCATTTCTTCTTTTTATACACATAACTGTTTTATTACACTGTTCCAGATTAGTTCAGATATTACAGAAGCAAGTTATCACATTATTTATTAAATATTTGCAAATGACTGCACAAATATAAATATATTTACAGAGGTGGAAAATAGAAAACGCGAACTGTTTGGAGTGTTCCTATGCGTAAGGGTTTCTACCTGTTCAAGAAATCAATAAGCATACACTTGTGCTACAATGACAACCACAATCAAATCATATAATCCATGTGCAAGCTTTGGTTTATATCTCTGAATGCTTTTAGTGTAGTAGTGTTTATGTATGACTTTTTCATACTGATTCACAAGAGCACTCTGCATGTAGAATATGATAAATGGTTACCTTGATAGTCAAAATAGCTTTTGGGTTATAATGGGAAAACATAAAGGCTGAAATAATTTCAGAGGCAGTTCATTTTAATAAACAAATCATGAACTTTGTTTGAAACAATGATACATTTCCTTGTAAACAGCCAAAGGTTTTGTTTGTATCTAATGTTTTAGCAAAAAAGAATTCTGTTGGTTATCAGGATTTAGTAAACATGTTGAAGGAACATTTGCAAGGCTACTTTTATCATTTGAAATTATTTGGAAAATTGAATTGACTGCAGCAAAAAATATCAAAATAACGGAAATGCTGCTTACCAACTCCAGGAAAATGGCTCAAAAGTCATGAACGTAGAACCTGTCTTGTATTTTTTTGTTGTATTTTCTTAAACCTAAGATCTAAAGAAAATAATGTCCAACACAAGGTCTACAAAGAAACTCTACTATAACAACCTAAATCAATACCACCTTTCCAAACAATGATGCTAGATCTAAAGGGACCCAGCATGAAAGGAGATTTTAAAAAGCTGTTATTTTCTGTATTTTCTACAGTTACAAATTTTATGAGTGTGATGTGCATTTATCAAATTTACTTTGACAACCCCAGATACAATCTAGGGAAATTTTCTAATTAGTAAAGCTTACGTGAGTTTAACACAGATGAACAAATCAGACAGGTAAGGGATAATGTTAAGAGGTTTAACACAGGATTATGTTATCAAAGAATATCTTAACCTGTTTGAAAAAGGTGTTGAATCGGGGGGGGGGGGGGTTGAATAAACCCATGCCACACTTTCCAGATATCTATCCGATTTTTTTTTTTTTTAAAGAGTTGATTTGTATAAGAAGAGTGATACTCAAGATGAGACTGTTACAGAATGAACTCCACTAGTTATTTAAAGCAACATTTCCAATGGAGATGTACCGTATGCTGGAGGATCATCAAAATGAGGCTAGTCAGCTTTGACTATATATAAGAAGAAACACACAAATTAGCCAGGGGCATAGAGAATATCCAAGATGTATTCCATCATAACATGTAACATATACAACTGAGTGACAAGCTAAAGACTCATCCAGAGCTGGAGCTGAGTAATATTTTATTTTGTTAAACCTTTTTTTAACTAGATAAAAAAACAAGTGAAATCAAGACCTCTTTCACAAGAGTGACCAGGCCAAGAAAGAATACCTAAACAAATATTAAAAATGTATGAAGTGCGGTCGATTTTATTGCAGTATCAATTTAAAATTGAAACAGTAACAATTTAAGACTTAAAACACAGGCACTGTTGGCAGGATTTCGGCTGTCGGTTTCTTAAGATGGAGCATAAATCATTCAGTGAGACAAGTTCTGACAGTGTCAGTTCAGATTGGAATCCATTCCAAATAGAGAAACTGAAAGCCTGCTTTCCCGTTTCCGTTCACACATGAGGAACATAGAGATCCAGAATGCCACTTGAACAGAAGGCATTGCAGTTTTCAGTTCTACAAAGAAAAGTGCATAAATAAGTAGGAACCAAGTCAATAAGAGCCTTGTAAATCACTGTCATCCAGTGTGTATATCACATTACATTCAATGAATAAATGGCAGCTTTGGAATACAGTTCAAAGTTCAAAATGCTGGAACTTGATTTTTAGAAAGTAATTTCATCAAGTTCCTAACAGATATATTTCCTCAGCACAACAGCAAAGCTCTCTTATAGATAACACAGAGACAATGATAAGTAGACATATGGCTCAAAACATGTGCAGAGCATTCAAATAAATAAAAAGTACCACACGAGTGCCAAGCCCCAGGCACTGATTGACTGAACAGTCACTCAAAACCATAAAAATAGATTGATAAATCTGTGCTCTGCCTATGACTAAGGAAGAGTGAAATGTGAACTGGTATGCACGAAAGATTTAGTCAGTCAGACACTGAGAGCTTTAATCTAGCTCTCAGTTGGACGTTAGAAGAGAACTCTAGAGGTCCACTCAAAGCTGCTTACTGCACAAATTACTACCACGTGCAGTGCAACAAGGATGTGCTCTGTTCTGTTTGCTTTTCTGATCAGGCTTGGAGATCCCACCCAGTTAGTCACAACTAAATATGTAAAATACATGTATGCTAAGACATAAAAGTCTGGGTAAAACAGAACTTTAAGATAAGAAAGTTTCTCAAAATAACACATAGGGTATCCACTTTGTATCCAGCAACACAAAGGCACTTGGAGACCAATGTTACTATAGAATGAGTACTCGCCTTCCAAATGAAAAGCAGAAGGAAAGGACAATTGAGAAGGAAAAAGTAAGGATAAGATGCTATAACCCAGAGAGCACTTCGTTCTGTTTTCACATTGACTGGTTGCTTTCCAAGTTTTTGGGAGCACAAGATAGATATATTTTGTGTAATGGCTGTATGGGGATGCCTTTGCCCCTTTTGCTGAACAAAATCCGAAGCTGGAGTTGTGCAGCTCATGCAAAACAAATAAATGGGTTTCAGAGGTGTCATTGTCAATTTATTCTGAAAACCCTGTAAGACTATACAGTAAATGGACTGAGGAAAGCCAAACACTAGTGGCCATGAGTTTATCTTGAAAAAAAGACCCAGGGATAAATACGGATGATGTTCTAGAAAGTAAATACCCATTTTGCAGAGATCTAAAGGAGAGGAAAATAAATCCTTGAAGATATTCGTAATTTTCAATACTGACTAGTAAAACGTCCGCTCCAAGAATCTAAATAGCAATGTAGAACAAACACATAAGAGCACTGGAGACAAGGGTCTGCAACACATCACAGGATCCCATGCATATACTGTACACAATTAAGAACAAAAGGACAGGGGATAGTCAGAAGGACATATAGAGAAAAACGTTCCAAGTCAGTAAACACTGATAAAAGCTACAATTCTTTTTCCCAGATCCAGAATTACAAATTATTGATTGCTAACCAACTGTGCATCGTCCAAGCTTGATAAACTGGACACAAGGCCACCAGTGGGGAATAGCAATTCCAAGTGACTACTTTATCACGAATAATGAGAAGTATGAGAAAATGCAATGTTTTCTAATGTAAGAAAATAACAAAGACATAGATATTCGGGTCAAGAGTGGACCAGTCCACTTATGGCTATGACACCTAAATTGGGGGAGAGCCTACTAGGAATTACAAGAATAGCATTTGAAATCTCTTAAAAGGAACCCCGGCTACAAAGGCTTGTAGTTCTTAAAAGATACATTTTAGTATCAGTTAGAATAAAGTGGTATTAAAAACCTCCTTGATGTCTTAGTTTTTTTTTAAATTTGTAAAAATAGTTCAACTTGTAGGTCGCCATTGTTGTTAGCGTCACAATGCACTCTGGGTAGTGACGTCATATGGTTGCACCTTGGTTTCACCGGCTGGCTTCGGGACCTTGTGACTGTTCAGCGACATAAACATGTCATCTGTTCAGCCTTTTCAATCTGAACCCGAGCAAAACATTAATAAGGAGGACAGCACTGACGATGTTTCACAAAATGACCATCAAAATGAAGAGCAAGAAGGGGGGGATCAATCTGGACTGATTGATTTACTGACTGGAGAGGTGAATTATCAACTTCATCTGTTTCAAGTGGCGTGTCCGATGGTTCGCCTAACGTGACAGAAGCGGCAACTGCAGGAGCGGGTTGTCTGCTCAGGAGAGTGTCCAGCGTCTCTTGTCTTTGGCACTTTTTACTGCGCATTTCACTTTCTCTCCGAGGGCGTTTAAGCTCCTTATGTGGGAAAATGGTCGGAAAAGCATTTAGTTTCAGTCTTCACTTATACCCAGCCGCTCCGGTGAGATCTTTCAGTAGTTGTGGTTGACTAAAAGCCTCAAACACATCAGGAGAAAAATGTCATGAACACAGCTGTGGATCTTTGGGAAGTTGTGTCCGTCCACAGGCATCTTTCCACTGCTTTCTCCTCTTCTTGTCCGTAGGAAAGCAGTGTAAACTCACATCACTCCCCTTGTTGCCTTTTGAATGGAAATTCCATCCAAAAGCAGCGCAATGTGGCATTTTACTTAATAATTACTACAGTGAGCACGTAAACAAACACTAGCGTCAATATTTTATGTGTTTCTAACAACATATTTTGGTACAAGAGAAAAATTGTGGCTTATTAGGGCCTACACATCAACATAGTCGGGGTTCTTTTTAACTTAAGCTTGTGTTATTTAATTGAACCCTTGAAAATGCCACAATCAGCTGTGTTTGGTCAAACTATCTGAGAAATGTTGTCTAAATCAAAAATAAATATCATGTATTTTCTTTTTAGATTAGCTAAATAAACTACTTGGTTTGCTTAACAAAATGCAAGCATATTACATGGACTCAAAAAAAGTGCCGGGTTAAAAACAACAGAGTTTGACCTATATGTCTATAACCCAGTATTGGATTGATTTAATATAATAGGGTTTGGTTATAGGTTTGATCCACCCTATTGGATTAGATAAGACTACTGTTCTAAAAACCCCAATGCAGGCCTTAAGCGTCAATGAATGCAAGCTAGATTTTTCTTACTTCTACCTCAACTGTAATAAATGATGAAATGAAATGAAAAAATCCCATAATATTTAGCAAATAACTAAATATTTAATATAAAACACAGTATACAACTTTTTTAAACATATTTAGCACTAGGTCTAGTTACTTCTTACTAGCTTGTGCCAACTATGAAGTCTGTAAAAAGGTAATTTTACATTATGTGAAAACAAAAATTATTTGGTGGGATGTAATGTCATTCACATAAGACATTAACATTATTATAAACAATAAGTTTATCATGGGTTTAATGTTAATACATTAATACATTATTATAAACAATAAGTTTATTATAAATAATAAGTTTATCATAGGTTTAATGTTAATATGCATAAAGTCATTGTTTATGTTAAATCTTTTCAGCAATGAGGTTCCTTTCAATGCCTTTTTAACCCAACAGACAGGGTTACAATTGTCCCATTGTTTGGGTAAAATTACCACACTACTGTCCCTATTGCAAAAACCCAGCCTTTAGATTGAATAAAAAAAAGTTTTTAAGAGTGTACAGGTCTGTACATATTCAGCAAGTACTGAGAAATGTATCCTTTCTCCCAGAGGTGCAAGAAAAAAAATTATGTGTGCCCTGTTTTGGAAGTTCTCGCTGCTTGTTCTTGTCACATAATCAGGGCTGTTTGTTTGTTCTTGTAGTCTTTGACAACCTTTTTGTGATTGGTCAGAAATTTGTGGGTGTGGTAAATGACTGGCTTGCACTTCCCTGGAGTTCTCCAATTTATTTTTCTTGCGAAGTATGAAATATCTTCACCAGAACAAACGTTTTTTCCTGCAACCTTAAATGAACAAACACACTTTCTGTTTCTTGTGGAATGTATACAGGCTTTGAGTATTCCATCAAGTGAAGAGAAAAACCCTGCTCTTAATTTCTCATATTTAACTTGGGGGAGAATATTTGTAAGCATGGACTTTGAGTTATTTAAGAACATGTATGCAACATTATCTTCTGTTGTCCACCTGGTGGATTGTTTTTCTTCATTTTAGCTCAGCACGACAGCAAGCTTCCTCTCTGTCACTTCTGCACTCAATTAAACAAAACTTAAGATCATGCTAAACTATTATGTTTTGCTCTGAAACCTGTGGTCACCTTTTATATCATGGTGTTGTTCCCCTCATCTTCCTCTACTGCTGTCACTGTCTACAACCATGGCAACAGCCAAAGACTTTCCAGGGCCTACAACAGGTAAATATCCCAATGGATGATCATTGCAAGCCAGAATTAGTGTGTGTAATGCTGGAACTGGCTCTGGGTCAGGAACCATCATGGCCTCACCCTGCATGAGCCAAATCATCAACATGCATGGATGCTCGCTCTGCTGACACTAGACACTTTCTCTCTATTCATGCCACGGACTGCATAAGTTATAACACATGTCGGCATTTTGGTTTGCCTTTTTCATACTAAGTTGTATCTGAGAAAGGAAAAAGTGGACATTTGTATATGTAGTAGTGTTGTTTACTGTATAAATATATACACATATAAGTGAGAGTACAAAAATGTAAAGGACATTCAAAAATTCTTTGAGGAATCTGTCCATGTTCTGAAGGTTTGTAAAAATATTACTGTTTACCATACTTTGGTTTTTTTGAATACATTTATTTGAGATGGTATTTACTGGTTAATCCTATCCAGTATAAGTTCTGTAGGTTTAAACTACAACAGCATGGATCTATGCAAAATTAGTATGATAAAGGGTTTAAACAAGAACCTTATTTCAATTTTTCTATATGTCATTTTGCATCAGATCAGCCAAAAATATTGCAAGGTGAATTGCTGATTTCTTTATGAGCAGCTAAACCAAAGTGACTGTAATTTTCCAAGAGATGCATAGAACCAAAAGTGGCTGGTGGCACGCCACTCCTGCTGTAAAAGCATATGGCGACTCTTTTGTGATCATCCGAGACTCTAGAATGGGATTTAGTGGCATATGCCAAATCACAGCAGTGACTCACTGTCCTCAGATAGATTTTTGCTCCTGTTAGAACGACGCCAAGAAATTTTCCACGCCTCAGACTGTCACATTAGTACTGCTTGCTTGGCGTTTAATATATATTGTGATGCAATTAACCAAGCTTTATTGTCAGTGGAGTGCTATGAAAAGTACTTGAGGAAATGTAATAACACCATAATTTCCGTTGCTAAGTAACATCGTTATGTAAGGCAGTATTTTAAGGAAATGCTTTTCAAATGTCTCTTTAATAACAAAATGAGTATGCTATCTAATCAAGTTAACTGAAAAACCAATCAGTGTATTAATATCACTTTTAAATGGTAATCCTCTCAATAATATGCCAAAATTAACACTGGATTTTTTCCATACTGTAACAACAGCGTATCCAATCAGGCTCAAAACCGTGCATGCAGGTTCAAATATTTACATGCAGTACACGCCTGATTATATTTGGACAAATGTCCTTCAGCAAGTTACAATCTGACCACACATTTTTTGTAACAATCATAACACTTTAGGCATGCTTCTTATTGAATATTTAACCATTTGTCTAGGCAGAATTATTTAACTGGCACAGATTCAGCTTTTAAGCATAGTCTACACATTTTAGAAAAGGTGGAGGTCAAGACTTTAAAGAGCAATATTAGAAATTTAATGTTAGCCTCCTAATCCTATCCAAAACTAGTTTTGATGTGTTTTGGATCATTGGGTCCTGTTTGTACACCCAAATGTGTGCAAGTTTCAATCACCTGATCTAAATTGTCATTCCCAGATAAAAGGAAATTGCTGAGGATGTTCAAGAACAGCCCAGGAGGTACCCAGGCTACTTAAACTGAAAACTGTTGGTGTCAAAGGTGAACCGAGTTTAACATCAATATGGACAGAGAGGGTGCCAACCAAGAAAGAAACTCATGCACTATATTTTTTTCTTTAAGCGCAACTGAAACCTACAGTTGCCCACATAGACGAGTCAGAGGTCCTCTGCAGTAAAGTTTAATGGTCAGCAATGATAAAGATTGAGCCAAAATGATGAGAAAAATGTTTGTAGTAAAGATAAGACTTTAAAACCTAGCAACACTGTACAACACTGTGGTAGCGTTAGTATCATGTTGTTGGTCTGCTTTGTTGCCAGTGCTACTGGTGCACTGTAAAAAGTGTGTGAAATAATGAACACAGAAGACTATCCAGCATTTTGCTCTCCACATGAGACAAATACAGCAGTAGCAAAAGAAACAAAACAAATCTCTACTTGCTGCTGTTGTTTCATATTTGTCCAAAATTCTTACATTTACGATACCACACTACCTCTCTTTGAGTCACTGGATAGACAACTAGATAGACTTGCTTTTCCAACTGTAATACTACCATAGTGTATGAGCCCTTTGTTTTAAAGGCATTAGAAGGCCTAATGCAATGGCAAAATAATGCTCACATATTGCCCTACCAATATTTAACGCTGTAGCATACACAGGCTGCAGCAAGTCTTCCACTGAATTTTTAGACATGTTGAAAACTTCCACCACCTGAACACCACAGCTTTTACACTCTTATGTCATGTAAACCCAACAACTGCACCACTGCTAAAGAAGAACTTCAACTCAAATGTCACAACAGTGACCAAGTAATACCAGCACAAAATCTCATGCTTGAAACTATACAGACTCTTTACTTAATTTAGATGTAGATTGATTGAAACTGAGTAAGATTTAAGCCATGACTTGCAATCTGATTAATCTGGATAGTTATTTACCCACAATGCACATGGAGCATTGAAACCAAATTCCCAGAGATTCTTTTCAACTTTGTTATGGAAAAATAATTAATATGAGAAACTGACGTGATGGAAAAGTAACGTACCTGGTCATAATACAGCACGGCACTATGAATTCTACCTCATTGACTCAATGCAAGCACATCAACAGTGACATACAGGTACATACTTTAAATTCATCACAAAACTTGATGTTTTACTAAATCTCCTTTGTTCGTTTCTTTCTTCAATCATTCATTTGTAAGCAAACTGCAATCAAAGTTTGCATGTGGACCAGAGTTTCGTTTTTTTTGGCCACACCAGAGTTTAAATGAGATTTCACACCTGCCTAAAGACAACAGACCATCCACTGAAACAAAGTCTGCTCTGTTTAAAGCAGACCGAACTGCTCTGGCTTGAAAGCACCATTAACATCACCACAAATCAACAGCCAGCTGGTTGAAACTTAGGACATAGTAAAATTTTCTAGAAGAATGACCCAAAACACACATCAAAAGTTGTTCACATCAAAAAGCGTTTGAAGCGTCATGGGCGTCAGGTTTACATGTAAAGTCAATGCAGAAGGGTGCTGACACGCGTTCGGCTTTCTGCGTCGCGTCAGAAACCGATTTGCGTTGCGAAAATGCATTTCTGCCTCATTCGCGCGAACCTGACGCACGAATGAGGCGTTTGACCCGATTCAGAAAATACGTCACGAGCGTTTTTGTGTCTGCCGCTGAAGTTAAAAAATCTGAACTTTGGCGTCAATTCTCGACGCGTCAACCAATCAGGTACCTGGTGACGTGATGTCACGTTATGCTGTGACCCAGTTCACGGGGTCAGGTCCGGCAAAATTCATTGATTCAACATGGAGGAAACACTGACAACGGCCATGGCTAATCACCCCGAGCTATACGACACCAGTTGCTTTCTCTACAGACATAGGTATAAAAAGGACCTCACTTGGAGGAATATAAGTGAGGAGATACGGCAACCTGGTAAGTTCATTTCACTTTTGAAAGTTTTCACGTTACTGACCCCGCGAACCTGCGCAGGGTACTCTCCACAGTAAATAGAGAATGAAGACTCTCTCTTCCAACGCTAGATTGACAGCTGCCATCTTGCAAAAACACCGTCTGGCATTAGCTCCTCTCACAAGTTGTGTATTTCTTGTTTGACGGACGTCAAAATATACCATTTTGCCGTCCAATTCGCTTTGGACGTGCGTCGAGGTGCGAATGTTCAAGCCTCCAACTTTGGCGTGCGGCACGTTTTTGACGCTTTGGTGTGAACGCACTGTAAGAATGGATAAGACAGCCTGATATTAAGCTTCAGTAATGCCCTTCCCAATGCACTAATCTAAACTATGTTGAACATTTCTGAATGGGATTTGTGAAATGAAATTTTGAACTTATTCTGATGCACTTTACCATTTCTGTTAAGAAAAGTTGTCAATTATCTAGCAAGAATTGTTCCGGAGCCAATGAATACACAGTGTGAGTGATATCTCTAAAACTCGCTTGCATTTAACAAAAATATTAGTAGGTGTTTACATTTAGGATTGTTTGTATAATTTCCACCTGTGTGGTCTAAAGAATGTCCACAAATTCAAACTTCTGCACCCAATTGTTGTTTTAAAAAAAACTTTTAAGTCAACTCATGTACAAGAAGTACTAAAATCAGTAAAGATGAAGAAGTAATAGGACATTTATGCAGACAATGAGTGTAAAAAAACATTGCATTATATTACAATAAATCAAAACTGTACTTATGTAGAACTGGCCATTGAACCAGAAGAGGTGTCCCATCAGCTGCTTTGTGGTCTTGGCACTCTTTAGTTTTCCTTTGTGGCTTTCTGTGTTATAACACACATCATTTTTGTGCACTTGTTCTTAATTTTGCTTTTCATGTCTTGTTTTTTTTGTTTGTTTGTTTGTTTAGGATAAAAATAAGAAATGAGTCATTAGTTACCTGTTAACATTTACACAGCATGCTTGGGTACATGTGGTTGCCTATTCCAGTTTCTCGTGTTTAGTAAGGAAGTATTACATAGTGATTTTCTTGGTGATGTAAATGAATGTGAACAAGTTATATGACATATGCTTATGCCGCCTGCTGAAAGTGGAGTCACCGGTACGAATCATAGCACTCATCAACACTTAACCACACTCAAGTTACTTTAGAAAATGATAATTGTCTCAAAACCCAATGTGGTAGCTCATGGGTCCCTGTATTATATTTAAAATGCATGGGATTTAAAACAAAGCATGACATTTCTGATTTTTGGATAGTGAAAATGAGAAGGTTTGGAAATTGTGTTTACAAGGTTTGTTAATATAACTGATGTCATTTCACAGGGTCACTTCACAAAACACAAATTCCAACCGTTTCTTCCTCAGCTCCTCTTTTTTTGGTAAAAATTGCAAGGCTTGATGTGCTGTCCACAAATAACACAAGCCAAGATTTTAGGGCAAAAAGTAAGATGTCAACATAACAGTTTGGATTTCCAGTAAGGGGCCATTATGTGCAATGTCATCATGCTTATATGGAGGTGCCTTCCTATTTTAGTGGGTGTGACACAAAGCCCTCTCTTGGTTTCAAACAAGTGGGCCATAAATTATTATCATCTTTGAGAAACAATGAAAAGGCCAATTGCAATGATATTTTAGTGTTATAAATATTTTAGATTTTCTGGCTCTAAATATGCTGCTAAAATGTAAAAGCTCTTTAAAATAAACATCTGGATTATTATCAGTATAATTACTTTGGCCAAATATGTTTTTTGATGAGTTTTCTAAATGCCAAAAGCTGTTTGAAAGAGTAGCATCTGTTGCTGCTGTTGATACTATTTCTTCACATCCATGTCTTCTCTCATTGTTTTCTTTCAGATCCTAATGCTTTAGGACAACGTGGACCTGATCATGCTTTAATCGGCGGTGTTGTTGCAGTCGTGGTCTTCATCACCTTGTGTTTGATAATAGTTCTTGGAAGATATCTGGCTAGACATAAAGGTAAAAGAGGTCACTTGCATTCTTTTTGGATTGAAGAAAAAGATGCTTTGAACCTTTTCACCTGTGGGTTTTTGATTTGTCTGCATATTATATTTACAGGAACATATCTAACACATGAGGCCAAAGGAGCAGAGGATGCCCCCGATGCCGACACAGCTATTATCAATGCTGAGGGAAACCATGTGCATGCAGAGGAAAAAAAGGAGTACTTCATTTAGACCTCTTGATCCTTCCTCCTTCAATTCAACTTTCAACCAGAGACATGCAATTTCAAGCTGCCTCAGTGTCACAACATGATTTGGGTTTACTCGTCTTTTTATCTTTTTCCAGAAAACTCATGCTTGGTTTAACTTGGCTTTAAAACAGCTTTCTCCTTTTGTAATCAATACAAACTAAAGGTTGGATTAGATTTTAGTTTGCTGGTGCCTAAATGAGACGTTTTTCTGCATTCCTTTCATTGACTGCATTAACAGGTTTCTTTACTCTCTTACATCACTGTCTGTAGAATTTTTTTAATACAGAGGACATAAGATGTCCTCGATTTTGAGACAGTCAAGGTTGAGTTTTTCAAATTGTTTTATTGTGAAAACAGAAAACCTGAAATGCATCAGTTTATGAAACATTCACATAATAGGACTTTTCTTTTTGAATTAAGCAATTGTCTTGGATGTCACCTGGATTTTATCCTACCACAGCCATAATGTTTGACATAACATGACAGACACTTTGATATAACAAAACATAGAAGCACAATCTACACGATTGTCCCAAAAAGAAACCATCTCCTTCTTATCAAGGGTGTATACTCTGCACCTATTTGTTTTCAATTGTCTCTTATCCTGTTATTTTTTACTATGAAAGTCAGAAATTTAAAGCACAAAGTCTGAGGACTAAAAAAAAAGAGGGAAAATGCGAAAACTGTATCTTGTCTCAGGATTCAAAACGAGTCTAGATGGAGAGATGGATTCCGACATGTAATAAAAATTGTGGTCATCATAATGGATCAGGAATATTTGTTCTTTTGGTTGGCTATTTAATGTAAAATTCAAACTGAATGAGTGGAACTTTGTGGGGATTTATTATTTATGATGAATTTTATTGAACAACAACTATGCTTAATGTGTGGATATTGCTGTAAAATACTTTGCTAACGTGAATATTTGTGAACAATATTGTTGAATCTTGGGATCCCTGGCACATTACTTTTTGTATATTGGCATATACACTATTTAATGTATTCCATATCTCATGACTTTTATTCTATATTTATCTAACCAGAGTTTGTTTTGCCAAAAGCCATGTATAGTGCTGTGAGAGAGTGTATGTCCACTTACAGATTTGGTCTTTTTTTGCTTTTTTGTCATGACAAATGTTTCATTCACAGACACATTTAAAATTTAGGCAAAGATAACCTGAAAAATGACTGAAAGTAGTTTTCAGATTCTACCCAAACCAACCTGGCCTTATTTAAATAAGTAATCCCCCCACCTTGTTAGATCACAACACATGTTTTAGTTCAGTTTCACTTGCCACACCCAGCTCTGATCACAGACCAATAGAATCAATAAACCATATAAATAGAACCTGTCTGACAACATATAGTAGATTAAAAGATCCCACAAAGCCACACATTATGACCCGATTCACAGAAATTCTAAATTATTGACATCTATCAGCCTGCAATGGCGAAGCAATTTCTGAGACTATTTGACTCTGGTGAACCACAGTAAGAGCCTTTAACCATAAATGGATAAAAACATGAAACAGAAGTGAACCTACTCAGGAGTGACACGCCTTGCAAAATGACTCTACGAGGACATGTACACCTAATCCAGGAAGTCACAATAAACTCAGAACATCAAAAGTACAGCAGGCCACATTAGCCTCAATTAAGGTTGGTCTTTATTATTCAACAATAAGCAATGATATTCATAAGAGAGTTCCACAACTAAAAACAGTGCTGACATAAAATAACACAAAGGCAAACACTCATTACACATGTTCCGAAAACCCTCTTGGTTATCCTGGAAACTGTTGAGAAAACCTTCTGTGGACTAAAAACTGGAGCACTATCATTACATGGTGATGGTTCCTGCTCATCGTGATGGACTGGAGCTACTTTGCTGCTTCCAGAGCAGGACAATTTGCTCTAATTGATGAAACCATGAAACCTACCCTCTAGTCTAGTAGAAAATCCTGAAGGAGAGTATCCAGCCATTGGTTTGTGATCACCTGGGTTACACAGCAGGACAATGATTTCAGCATAACAACCAGTTCACCTCACAGGGGCTTAAAACAAAACTTTTGGAGTGGCTTGGTCAAAGTCGGGACTTAAATCCAATTGCAGTGAAGTGCAGTTAGTATTTACTTAGCTTATCGTTTTAAAAACTGGTGATTTAAAACATTTCAGTATGTCAACAAAGCAAAAGCTGAGAAAATCTGAAAAGGGTAAAATACTTTTTCACAGCACGCCAGACATTTTCAGTAAACAGAAGAGGAATGCATTTCATTCCTGTCACTTTGATGAGTGCTTTCACACATTTGAAGGTTTCTTCAAACAGGGATTCTAATGAATTACTTAAAATTGAAAAAAATGATGACTCTATGTATTTATTATTATGACTGATTCAGATTTATTATATGATACTATATTAATTAGTATTATTGTTGTTAACACTAAAGTAGTTGTCTGACATTACCTTTTCCATTTTATAATTCTGTAATTTGTCATAAAGAACAGTACAAGGATCACCGTTATGGCCTTTGAGTTTGCTGCAAACAGTACATGACATGACATGTTGAGGCACTGGTGAATCAAACATCCTCTAATTGTATATAATCATTGTATCAAAGAAATTGAACCACATTGCCAATGCCCATACATGTTATTTTATTGGTTCCATATGATGCTATAAATAGTCACTTTGTACAAAGATTTAATTGTTGTAATTAATTTGCTTTTTATGGAGGGTGTCTGAGGTTTGCTTTACTTATCAGTACTGAATATTCATTTTTCAACTATGCCACTGTAAAAAAAAAAAAAATAAAGAAAGAAAAACAAAGAAAAAAGGGACAAAGTGCGAATTAAAAAAATGAACAACTTGAAAACTGTCATTTTGTTGTGACTAGATTTATGGTTTGAAAAGAACTCAAGATAAAATATTTCTACATGGGAATTACAGGGCTCTTACCTGCAGTCATAATATCAGTCTTTACATCTACTGGTGGGTGAAAGTGGCATATTTTGATTTGCAGTGCTAGGGCTAAAGCTGCCCTGCAATTGTTATACAATAGAACTCTAAATCTTACTCAGCCTGCAGTATTACATATGTATCCAAAGTGTCTAATTTTAGAAAGATTGCTTAAGTCTCTCACTTCATATCACTTAATTAGAATTAGAAAGATAAAAAGATAAAGCTAAATGATTTCTTCCTGTTCCACAACAGGTGAGTTTGATATTCTAAGAGATATCATACAGCAGACCGCTTTTTCAGTGGTTTGGATCTTATTTCCTTTGATAAAGTAGAGAAATTCCTTTGAGTAATGAACGCTGAGGACAAGGTGACTGCTTGAAACCTTTGGTCATGGACCTTTGGGATTCTGTTCAAACCTTTGGACTTTCCTTTGTAATTATAGTATGCAATTAAAGTATAATTAAATAATTTAGGATTTTATGATACTATAGCTTACTGTAAATTTTTCAGATTGGTCACATATAACTGCTAAACACAACATGCTTCTTGGGTATTATATGTGTTAGACCAAAACAAGTTGGTGCATAGAGCATTAAGGGAAAGAAGAATGACAGATGGTTTACTTTTTTTTTTTTTTTACAAAAAAGTCAAAAGTGTGGCATACATTTTTATCCAGCCCCCTTTACACTGACACTCTTTTGCCCCTTCTATTCTAGTCTTTTGCCCCCTATGACAAGTGCTGTTTCATTTCTTCGCCAGGTCACCCTTGTGAAAGAGGTCTTGATCTCTATGGGTCTTTTATCTGATTAAATAAAGGCAAAATTAATAAATAACTAATCTCAAGTGGAATTATCTGCCTTCCAATGTCACCAGATTAGTCTAATCAAGTTTATTTTTACAGCACATTTCAGCAACAAGGCAGTTCAAAGTGCTTGACAATATAAAAACCTAACAGTAAAGAAACAAAAAAGAAAACCATACATTATGGTGGCAAAATAAAGAAAAAAAAGATGCTATCCATACTATGATTAATCCACGTTCCAGTGATTATTGATCAAAGGCAGCTCTAAACAGTTGGGTTTTTAGTCTTGATATAAAGGAACTCAGTGTTTCAGCAGTTTTGTAGTTTTCTGGAAATTTGTCCCAGATTAGACAAACATAGAAACTGAATGCTGCTTCTGAATGTTTGGTTCTCACTTTGAGGATGCAGAGTAGACTTGAAGCAGAAGACCTGAGCAGTCTGGAAAACATTCAATTCGACTTAAGATAAACGCATGAATGACTTTCTCAAGATCTTGTTGGGACAGTTGTGTCAGTCCTTTAACTCTGGAAAAAAATTTCAGGTGATAGAAAGCCGACTTTGTAATTGTCCTCTTTCTGTTTTTTTGAAGCTTCAGGTCTGAGTCCATCACTACACCCAGATTCCATGCCTGATCAGTAGTTTCTAGCTGTATAGCTGAAGCTGTTTGCTGACTCCTGATCGTTCATCTTTAGGACCAAAAACTACTACTTACTTCCGTTTTGTTTCTGTTCAGCTGGAGAGAAAAGAGTGCAACTGTGTGCAACTAAATTCAGTATAAATACAGCTGTTCTGTGATGTCCCCAGAGGTTTGTTGGAGGACATTAGTAAACAAATAGCATCATCAAGACCAAAAAAGTGAAAAGCAGTTGGTCATGTTGTTAAAAGAATGCCACAAGAATCCCAGTTTGCAGTTAGCCACAAGCCATGTAGGGGACACACCCAGCATGTTGAAAAATGAACATTTTGGCCTACATACAAAGTGTGTACATACACTGTGTGGCTTGGAAAACTAACACTGTACTTCATCCTGAATACACTTTCACCATTGTGAACCGTGGTGATTACAGCACCATGCAATTGGGATGCTTTTTCTCAGCAAGGACAGGGAAGGTGATCAGAGTTGATGGGAAAATGGACAGACTTAAAAGCCGAGCCATTAAAGGGGCTCATGGAAAACACTTTTAGGACATTTATTTTTTAAAGGCATTAAAATCCATGTATCAATATGTCTTGTTTATGCACTACTTTTGTCATGATCCTTTGACTTTCGTTTTTTTGTATTTTAATATTTTGTACTGTGATTATTTTTTTGTTATTTACAAAGGGAAAGGACTGTATGTGGTTCACTCTTTTATGTTCAAACTCTTGCATTTTAGCCGTGTTTTCTTTTTTATGAATAGGTTTAGGTTCTTTTTTTAGTTTTAGTCTTTAGCTTTTGATTTAGAAGTCCTTTTTGTGTCCTGTTTAGTACCGCTGTGTATTCAGTCTGTGTTCATTACTCACTTTCCTTCAACAGTTCACTCCTGTTCCCTACCCATGCTGACATGTATCCCGTTAATTAACTCACCCGTTTGACATTCCAGCAATTACTCCTCTCCAGTATTTAAGCAACTGGTTTTCTTTCCTTCCTTGCTTGATTCTATGTTTTACTTAAATGCTTTCTGGTTCAAGTGAGTTTTTCTCTCTGAATTTTGTTTAATTTGTTTTTCAACAACTAGCATACGAATGCACAACTCTTTCATGAGTCCTCCTAACAACTATCCCAATGTGATAACGTTGTGGTAGTCTTTCACATTAGGTCCATTAAAAAATACATTAAGATTTGTTGCTGAAACATATGAAAAAAGCTCAAGGGTATGAATACATTTTCAGGGCACTATAGGTTTTTAGTATAGGCATAAAGGTTTTGAAAAACAATCTAGTTTTGTATGTTTTGAAATACAATGTAAATACATTGTATTTACATGTATATCCTGTAAATACAGGACGTGTGTTCAAACATTTAAAAAAAAAGTGCACAAGTATGCATTTTATCCACATCATATGAGCTTAAATGAATGTGAAAATAGGCTAATGATCTGTGTAAGCAGTGTAAAAAGATCTGGGTGATCAAAAATGCACTGGGGTAAATCAAAAGCTGATTAGAGAACCTTTATAACTGATCTGAATGCCACTATGATACTAGATACAAGACATACCAATAAAGCAAAAATAAAATAAGGCACCTTTTATGGTCTATCATCACTGCCTCAGTGACACAAATTACCCTTTTGAAAATTGAGGATTAATTTGCCAGCCTTGTGCAGATTACCGTGGTTATATTAAATATCTCAACATCCTTGCAGGGAGATCTCGTTCCAGGACACAAGACGCAAGTCATAATGTTCCTCCATTCTTCAGCTCCCATTGACCTTGAGCATAATGTTGCTTCCCAATAGACTAATGTTGCCATTATCAACAGACTGTCCGGCCAACCATCTGCCTGCTTCACGCAGCACAACACCCCCTCTCCTCTCACAGACACTGCTCCCAGTGCTCACTTCATAATCATTACCAGCAAAAGCCCAGCCAGTTCAAATAACATCAGCTCCCTCTATTGCACTTCTTCACATTATTAAAAGCTCAGTGCTTCGTTAAGCTATGTAAATTGTGATAGACTGTCTTGAGTAATGCCTTGCAGAAAATAATGCTTAAAATCCATCATAATTTAGTAATTGGGTATTGAAAAGGGGGAGACATTTCTGTGCAATCACAAATAGTGAGCTGGCAAATGGATTTTCTCCTTACCCTTGAAATTTGAGAACCATACCCTGGGCTATGTAAGAATCACAGCGTGACCTCTAAGGAGGCCTTGTAAGTCTGACAAAATTGAAGAAACTGATCCCCACTGTACCCTGTGGCCACGATCCATATAAATCATCCAGCTCACAATAAGCTCTTATCATTGCAGAACAGAAGAGTCTAACAAAACCTCTTTGGGGACAAACTGATATCTTAAAAAGAAACATTTACATATGCACACATTATGTATGCAACATTATTCTGATTTTGAAATGACATTAATAACATCAGTTTCTGTGTTAAAAATCCTTTTCCACAGGCAGTGTAATTATAAGCGTTTAGCTTTTCTAGTCCAAGCATCAACATCCTGGTAGGTTCTTTTTTCAATCCCTCAGTTTGATTACAGATTGGTAAAAACTGAAGCCACATAGCTGCAATGCCCTGTTGGACTGGGGGGATCACAGTAACTGAGCATCCAACATGTCCATCAACTTTTTACTTTCTTTAATATAGAAAGTGCTCTCACATCAGTTGTTTTGTTCTTTCTGTCTTTCTGCTCCGTCTTCTCGAACCCCCAGACGGTCATGTCAGATGGCCGCCCGTACTGAGCCAGGCTCTGTTGGAGGTTTCTTCCTGTTAGAGGGGAGTTTTTCCTCTCCACTGTCGCTACATGCGTGCTTAGTTTGAGGGATTGCTGTAGGATTGCTGTGGTTGGAGTCTACATCAGTGGGGCACAACCTCAAGTCAATGACTTGATGCAATCTGCTGGGATTCCTTAAATAGAAAACTAGCTAGAACTTTAAACTGACTGGAATGTTTGTATTGAAATTACTTTCTTGTGAAGTGCCTTGAGATGACATCTGTTGGGAATCGGCGCTATGCAAATAAACTGAATTGAATTGAATAGGACACAAAAAGATAAAGGGATTTTAAAGATGAATGGGAAGCTATATACTTAGCAGACACGTTAAATAAATATTTTCATTTGGACCTAGTTTTAATCAATTATTTTTAATAAAAATGAGCTATTTAGTCAGTATAAGTAGAAGCAGTGGCAGTCCTTGCATGAATAGTGGCTTGGGCAAACTCTTCCTTCTGTCACCCTAAACACCACTAAACTCACTTTAACACCCCTTTTGTAAATAAATAAATAATTAAATGTTATATAACTTATCTGAAGAATTAAGGAACTATTCCCTCATCAAGTACGTTTCCCAAAATGCAAGAATCAGACACTAAATACAGTACCAGCAGCCCAATGCACAAGAACAAAAAAGGCAAAATTCCAATCCTGTTTATCATTTTTGTTTTAAAAACATATATAATTATTGTCAGTTGCATAAATGTGGCAGGCCAAACTCCATAAATATTTTGACATCTACATAAAACCATGGAAATCACAAACTGAGTAAATTGGATTAGCTTTTTATTTTCTGGAATTTTGAACATCTTATCATTGCAAAAACCTAAAGTTTTTCAGAAAATTAGAATAATATCCAAGATTTGAAATTCAATTGAATTGAATTGAATTAAAAAATAACACTTTTCATGCAGAGATGTTATATTTTTAACAGGTTATTGTCTACAAAATTATGGCAAAGATTGCTTACTTGATAGTTGTCAGGTAAAGTCCTCCTTTCTGTTCATAGTCATTTTTGCCTTTCATTTGGAAATCAAGTTCCCAGAGTTTGGGGGAAGAGTGGAGTGGTTCAGAATCCAAGTTGTTTGAGGTCCATTGTGAAATCTCTACAGTCAGTAATGACTTGAGAGCAAAGTCATCTGCTTTAATCCCAATATGTTTGCACTTGTGTTTGACACAAATCCATCTTTCCTTACCTTGTAAAATCCACCTTTTTTGTATGCTGATTGCAACAGAGGATTTAAGGACATTGTCTCAAGATTTGTCTTTTATTGATCATATTTCTTTAAATAATATAATCACTCAAGTTTTTGAGCGGCAGAGCTGAATGTGAGTTGAAAGGAGTCAAATGATTCGGAGCAAAGAACGTAAACTTATAAATCCACCTAGATGCATCACCATGCTGTTAGTTTAGATGAATGTGTACAATCAGAAACGATTCCCTGATTTGCTGCATGAGGGGCTCCTCTTTGTGTGGTAGCGGCTTCACTGCTCGAATGAGGCCACACGCAGGTCCATGGATTGATGACAGAAACGGGGCTAACCATGTATTTTAAACTCATTCATCTAATCTGACTCCCACTCTCTGTGGTTCATCTTTAAATAGCCTGCTCAGGGATTGTATGTCTGCTATTTGATTTATTCTGCACTGTACTTCTAGACCTAATTAAAACAAACTGTCTGCAATTGTTAGGGTAAATTTAATATGATATAGACAAAATAGCACATAAAGGGAGGTGCTGCCGTATATGGAAGTGGTGGAGGGATGGAGGGGTACTCTAGCATAAGCTCTGCAATAAACAGCTTGCCATCTGTTTGAATCTGAGGAATAGAGATTGCTTGAAGAACTTGCTAGGGACTTAATTAAACCTTTAATATTATTGAATAACTGTATTGCTGTATTGTAAAATGACATCAAGAAGATTTCTCTGTTATATTTTTAAAATCACATACTTTTTCATTTAAAGCTAAAAAAAATGTTGTCACCCTAACAAAATTGTTTTAACACAGACTTCATATACTTTTAGATTTATGATGGAAATACAAAAGTAAACCAAATGTTTAGAGACAGCGCAGTGTAAAATAGTTAGGAGAAATGCCCTCTTCTAAATACTGTACACATTAATGTACAGTACTAATCTAATTTATCTGACAATAAATTACAACATGTTTTCAAACAATCAGTGGATCAAAATGAAGCATTTGTGGATATATAAAGTGCTGATAGCAGAGTTTACAGTTTTATGTATGTCTAAAGTATGACTGGACTAATATAATTCATGACCTTTTTTAGGGATGATTGAATTTAAATAACAAGGGAGTACTGTCATCTAGGGTTTGAGTATCAAGGGCTTTAAAGTAAAAAAATTAGGCTTCATGTTTGTTTTAAATAAATAATTACATGATTGAATCTGGGCTGTATGTTTTTACACTTGAAGATACAATTACATAATTTTATAACCTGTTAACGACCAGATCATTATGTATAAATCCTGGAATCTACAAAGAGCGTACTTTCTGTTTACCATGGCTACAAATTCATCTTTTGTAATGGAAGAGAGACATTCCTTTACAGAGATGAGGCCAATTAAAAATATAGATATACAGATGCATCTCAATAACTTGGCAATGAGAATATTATTGAAACCTTCATGTATTTCCATAATTGAATTCAAAAACTAAAGTTCATCATCTATATCTCATCCATTTTCAAAATTGTAAAAAAAAATTCTGGTGAGAATCAACTCTATTGATATATCTTTACATCTCTTTGTGGATGCACTAATAAATATCCAATGAAAATTATCAAAAAGATCTCAAGACGCTGACCAAACTGACCAAAATTCATTTCCTGAATTAATGTTTTTGGAGATATAGGGCTCTATCTGACAACTACAATATATAGATAAATTACACATAGATAGTGGGATTTATTTCAAGCATCAATTTGTTATTTTTATTATGATTTCATATTGTCAACAAAGCATAATAGCTGGTCTCAAAGTGCTCTTTCTAAGCATATCAGCAAAGAAAAGTTAAGTGGAATGAGAAAGGGTGGTTAACAGAAAGGTGCATAAAAAATATGAATAACTGCAGCCGTAAGAGGTTTGTGAGGCAAAGCTCATTCAAGAGTTTGGAAAAGATTCACAAGACATGACTGAAGTCAGTACTTCCAAAGTGACTGTATAGAGGCATACCCAGGACATGGGCTGTTGATGCACCTTTTGCCATTCCTGAACCAGAGACAATATCAGCGTCATCTTACCAAAGTTTATGAGAAGAAGGCCTTGGCTGTTGCTCAGTGCAAATTTTTCTTTCTAAGTCCCAGAGTCTATAGGATGAGTGAGGAAGGGCAGAATCTAAGTTTCCTGAGGTCCAATGTGACATTTCTACAGTGATGATTTGTAGCCATGTCATCTGCTCATTGCAGTGTTTTATAAAGTCCAAAGTCAGTACTTCAGTCTACCAGAACATTTGAAAGTGCCTCATGCTTCCCTCGGCTGATAAGCTTTACAGAGATACAGATTTCATTTTCCAGTAGGATGTGGCTCCTACCCCCAATGCTGAAGGTACCAAGAGAGTTTATTGACCATTGTTTTACTCTGCTTTATTGGCTATTACAGTGGCCTGGCCTAAACCCCACAGAGAATCTTCAAAATATTGTCAAGAGAAAGATGAGAGACACCAGACCCAGCTATACAGATGAGCTGAAGGCCGCCATTAAAGTCCTCTGGACGTCTTTAACACTTCAGTAGAGCCATAGGTTGATTGCCTTTTAGGTTTAAATTCAACCCAGGCGTTTCAGTGTTGCATTTGCATGTTCTGCTGGTGCATGAGTGGGTTTCCTTTTGGCACTCCGGCTTCCTCCCACAGTTCTAAAATATGCAGGTTAGAAGAACTGCCCACTCTAAATTGCCCTTAGGTGAGAGAGTGTTTGAAGATGCATGTCAGTCCTGTGTGTTTCTTTCTTGGACCTGTGACAGATGGGAGGCCAGTCTAAAGTATACCCAGTTCATCATCTGTGGACAACTGGAGATAGGAAGCAGAAGATGGATAGACGGTCGGTCGGTCGGTCGGTCGGTCGGTCGGTTGGTCGGTCGGTCGGTCGGTCGGTCGGACGGGCGGGCGGGCAGGCAGGATGGATGGATGGATGGACATATTCTCTCTTATGTTCCACTGTAGGAATTCCCCAGACAAACTGCTTTCACTGCCAAGAGAATATTAATATGTAAACAGCATGTTGAAAAGGTTCTGACAAACTGCTGTGCCTGCAGGAAGCCAGCTGTCTAGATGTGGGTGGGCATCAGGTGGTGCCATTAGCTTCATTATCATAGTATTATCATAGGATGACATAAAATGTAATCTTTATAATTCAACATTTGGTTTTTCATCCACTAAAAACATCTTAATCATGTTTTTCCATGAGAGTAATAAGTTAAGCACATGCAGTTAAAATGAATAGTCAATAATTTTTATTAAAAAATACTTATTCAGAGAGGAGGTTTGCAGCTGATCCTTTTTTCTTGACTGTAATCAGCTGCTGGGAGTATTTGCCGAAGCTGCCCGTTTTGTATTTTCAGTTGTAAGATTGTGGTTCAGTTTGTAGGATTTTGGAAAATGCACCAGCATAATTCAGAAATAGGGCCGTATTCTAATAATATTCTTAATATCTTTAATATTTTTTGGTGTAGTTTGCAAAATGGTTACCAGGGCTTCTCCTTAAGATGTCTAATTGGGAGGAGATCCAGGGCAGACCCAGAACACACTAAAGGGACTTTATATCCATTCGGCCTGGGACGACCATGGGATGTCATGCTGCCCTAATCACCCTCTCCTCATTATTGTCCTCACTTGTTTCTCAAATCATCCACACCTGATCCTTCTTACCTTCTACACTTAAAATATCATTGTTATTGATGTCTAGTGTTGCTGTCCTCCTTCCTGATTGTCCGATGTCCTGCTGTTTGCCGTCCTGTCTCCGTTCCTGCCATCACCATCATCATCATCACCAGCACTACTCCACCAACAGCACCTCTAATAAATATCCTGCACCTTTCTCGGCGTCTGCGTATGGGTCCATGCTTCACACCACATCTCCCTTGACAAACGGGCTACGTGTGTACATGCCCTTTCTGTTAACTCTCCTTTTTGATGTTTCGTCTGCATTCTCTCCCTGTTTGAGCATTTTCTCAGGGTACTCTGCGTTTTCTACACAAACCAATTTAATCTTCAACTGAAAATTCTAAACTGACTTTTATTTTGCCTCGAGACAATATGTTTTGTGAATAAGTACAGCGTAAATGAACAGATTTTAAATAAATTGAACAGACGTTTGTATGGTAATCGCTACTGCCTCTGCCAAAAACCCTGTGTTGAATGCACCAATTTTTTTCTGTTGAGCACTGGGATAGAGAATCCAGCTCCCTGGGGACAATGAAGAATAACTGGGTAGGGAACGTGGGTATAAAAGAATACTGTAAATCCTCAAATCAAAACGGTTTAAAATGAGAAACAAAAAACATCCACAAACTACAATTTGTACTTGATTGACAGAAAATGTCTTGATTTGTAGCACTGTAGTGGATAACAAGTGCTAAAGGCAATCAAAAAGCACAAAATGGGCTTTGGGATATGTGGTTTACATACTTCCAGAAAAGAAAGCATGGTTGTGTGCTTTATAATGCCAGTCAGTGGAACAGTGGAGCTTTGGGATTACTCTAGCTAGAGAGCTTGGTAAGAAAACTGATTAAAGAGAAGTGAGACAAGAGAAAATGTTTAATTTAACCATATTTGGTATTCATAGGGTGACAAACCATACAAGGGTTCACCTTGATGGGTTAACTGGAGGGAAGGTCCAGAATCCCAAAGAGCGACCAAGTAAAGTTTTAAACAACTCTTGGAAACACAACTGATTGGGCTGTTAATTGCTTTGATTATCAAGTTTATTTGGGCTGAATTGAAAATGGTAATTCAACACACAGTGAACTGACAGACTGGTATTCTTTTAGGAGTTCTGGTGTGCAGCTCCTGTGACATAGTAATGGATTTACAACAATAATCAATGCAGGACTTCAACCACAGAATATAAATGAATACATTCCTTCTTTCCTTTAGTGTATTCCATCATTACAGTCAAATCAAATTTACTCCTGGTGTACATGTTTCATGGTAAGTAATTGCTTGTTAAACATGGTGAGTAATTTTTATGTGAATGTTTTTAGTCAAGTTATATTTTATAATCAGAATTAACTCATTATGACATCACAGCAGAGATTACACTCCACAAAAACAGAAAATAGAAAAAATGTGAACCATTCTACAAAGCTACTTCAGTAAAAATAAGTCTTGCAGTGTGGACTAAATGTACAGTGCTTTAAAAGAAAATGTATATCCCTTTAATCATTTCCCATTTTGACAATCTAGGATCACAAACCTCTATTTGTCATGATGCTGCCTGTCACCCTCATGTGTTACTGCTGGGATGGTGTTTGGAGGTTGATACAGGGTGTTCATTTACCACTAGACATAACAGTTTGCATGTACACACTTTTTGGCTGCTTCACTGTTTAATGGTCTATTTCCAGATGTGTCAATTTCGTAGGACTGCCATGTCTTGGAAGATTTGAACTTGTGCCATCATTTCAATTTTACCTGGTAATAAATAACAGTGCTCTAGAGGATGTTCAAAGCTTTGAATGTAGTTTATATCCTAAACCTAATTTAAACTTCAACCCAATGTTAACCCTGAATGCCCTAATAAATACACTATATTTGTCTGCATATGGTTTAGAACTGTATTGTTTTAACTCACTGTTTACCTGATAAAACCATATGAAATCCACATTTCAAAATATCTCACCATATTGTTTAAAGAGAACTACACTAAAAACATTAACTGGATTAGTATCTGAAGCAGAAAAATAAGAAAGAAATAATAACGATTGTTTGAGATCATAAATTACTCAACATAAGGGAGTGTCATAGAATGTTAAAGGTGAGATTTGACAAAATGCAAAGGAACTCAAAAGATAACAAACTGTATGTGCAGCCAATTGGTATAGAGGTCATATTTAATATGAAATATCAAAATTGTTAGATTTAATTGATGCTTAAGTGACAATAATAGAGAAATTGTGTGAAACAAACTAGGGTGAAGTATAGAAATGATCCTGAACCAGCATAGTTAGATTTTTAATTACTCTCTATATTCATGCTGTGTGAGCTGTTTCGCACTCCTTAACTATGCATAACATTTTGCTCTGAAGAAAGAGAAATCATAAATGTAACCAGTTTTGTCTTCTTATATTATTACAATCTCTCATTCTACAATTAGGGTTTTAACTTTACATTCAAAATGTTAGCTTATTGCAGGAAACATGAAATGTATATACATTTGTATGGAGATATAATTTATATAGGGATATTCAAGTAAGGCTCAGTTAAAACAGTAGCATCTAATCTCGGGTCTCAAGGGCTGATTTCCTACATGTTTTAGATGTCACCCTTTCTCAACACTCCTGAATCAAATGATTTATTACCTAACTTCTGGAGAATTTGAAGACATGTTGAGGAGGTAATTTAAAATCTAAAACCTGCAAAGGCCTTCAAGGACTGGAGTTGGACACCCCTGAGTTAAGACGCTAGAAGCAGTTAATATCTTTTGTTGTGTGCATAACTCTCTTGGTATCTGCATTTAGTATAAAGCTAGTTGGTCCCAGAGGCTGAAGTGTGTGTCTCTTCCAAGAGGGGCAAGACCAAAGCAAGCTTCTACTGTCTTCAACAACATCTACTTCAAATATCTTCAACTCCAGTCTCAAAAATGTAAAAACAGTTTATGAGACCGATGAAATTAAATTTTATGAACCTTTATACCCTCATCCTGTTTAAATTGAGGGGATATCCACACAGCAGCTGATGATTGTATTGTTAGAAATTGATGTAAGAGGCGTAGCACTAATAATGATCTGTGTTGATAACAGAATATGTTAAGCATTTTTATGGAGTGTAACCATTTCATAATAAAATAAAGCGGTCTAAAAAGTCAGGACACACACTCATGGTGAGGCGTTTCTTTTTCCATTATTATGGCCCTCATCTTTG
Organism: Valencia hispanica; assembly: GCA_963556495.2. Taxonomy (NCBI): domain Eukaryota; kingdom Metazoa; phylum Chordata; class Actinopteri; order Cyprinodontiformes; family Valenciidae; genus Valencia; species Valencia hispanica. Next base: position 14,837,569 of record OY747700.1, read on the forward strand.
GAACAGGCTGCCGGAGGACCTCAGGGTCGCAGAAAACGTTCATGTTTTTAAGAGCAGGCTCAAGACTCACCTTTTTAGCCTAGCTTTTAACTACTATTTATTATTGTCTGTTTAATTGCTCTGTATGTTTTAATTGATTAAATTTTATCAAAGTTTTATATTTAATCACATTTATCCCAGTTATTTTTATATTTTATTCTGATATTTTATTCTTCCTTCCAGTGTTTCCTCTATGGGAGCCCTCTGCCTCGGGAGCGGTGGTCCTCTCCAGGTAGCCCTTGGGTGGAGGTGGGGGTCTTGACCTTGCCTCCTCTGGGCGCCCTGGGTCAGTGCCTCGGCTGCTGTTGCTGATGTGCTGCTTCCGGTGCAGATGGCTCTTTTGATGGCGTTTCCTTACCTGGCTCATCTGTACTCGGCCCTATGTCCTTTTCATTTTAAGTGAATGTGCATGAGGGTTGGTTTGGAGGGAGGGGGTTATAACTGCGATTATGTTTTTAATTATTTAGGGGAGGGATGGGAATGTGGTTTTATGTGGGGTAGTTTTAATCTGTAAAGTACTTTGAGATGCAATTTTGTATGAAAAGCACTTTATAAATAAAGATTGATTGATTGATTGATTGATTGATTGATTGATTGATTGATTGATTGATTGATTGATTGATTGATTGATTGATTGATTGATTGATTGATTGATTGATTGATTGATTGATTGATTAAAATGCAAAATTTGTAATGAATTAGGGGAACAATATTTTTTAGTCTTTTTTTTGTTCTGCCTTTTTTTCCTATTGGATAGTTACCCTGACTAAAGATGCTTTATATGCTATTTCACGCAGGAAGATCATTGGTGCTACACCACCTCCAAAATAATTTTATATTTTTTTATAAAAGTGTTTAATGCAGACGTGATGACAGCTACAAGATTTTACAAAATAGCTTTCACATAATTTTAGGGTGGCAGAAATCCAGTTTTGTCTGGGCCCTTTTGGATTAGCCGTTAGCTTCATCCGCTGGATCCAACTAATCTGGATTTACACAAATGAAGACAGAGAGAGAATTTACAGCAGGACAGATACTACCTGTTTAGAACCTAACTTCACAAATCCTAAAATATTTGTGAGCTAAGAAACATCCCTAACATTCAATTTATGCTTTCTAGTCAAAATCAAGCTCCTATTTCACATAAAAAATATTAACATATCACTAAATAATGAAATACAGTGAAGTGAATAAGTGGAGGGAAATAAACGGCACTGTTACCCCAACCTTCACCCCCTGCACCACCGTCTCGCTGCAGTTTTGTGATAATGATGCTGAAGTCACAGAGGCCCATGAAAATTGAAATGCCCCATAAATTTCCACGACTGCAGAGCCTTGATCTACTGAACCATCTCAGACATGGAGCCTAACTTCACATTGTCCAGGTAAGAAGGATAATCATCCCACTTGAATATCCTGCCATATGTGGTGCAGTGTTGTGATCACTTGGCTTATTAAAGAAAGGTAACTGATACTTTAACTCACAGTAGACTATAGTAGCACAGTAACATTCTCGTTGCCATGTTTGAGTGTTGAAATATCTAATTATATGAACACAAATGCTTTCTCTAAATAAATAAAATGACTTCTGTTAGCAAATGACATACTTTCAGATAACCTCTACAATATACCACAAAATATTCACTGATTTAAATTACTGAAGGCATACAGGAAAAACACAGATAAATTCAATGCAGTAAAATTTTAGTTTTAAGAAAATGTGAGAAAAGGTCTCCATAAATTATATCTACATCTCCATCTACACGTGTCTACATGTGGTTGAAAGGTCAGGGTTGGGACTGGTCGGCATAGAAAACCAAGCCTGATGTTCAGTCTTTGTTAAAGGAAAAATGGAATGGGAGCTGTGGGTTATAAAAGTGCAGGTTTTGCAGTATTTTCTGGGCCAAATAAAGACAACAACTGGCCAATCTTAACAAGCCACAAAAAGATGTCCATAGATGCCCAGTGTTTGGAGGCCAATGTTTATATAGTGAAAACTGTTATCTAAAATTGAGCGAGGAAAGCAGAGAACATGCAATGGTTAGTGATGGGTTTGGTATCTTGTGGATGGACACTTGGTAAATAAATGTGGAGATAGGCTGAATTCAAACTAGCAGCTGTACTTATTGTGCAGCACCACCAAGTCTTCACAATCACCAATAAAGCCTGCCGAGTGCAGTGAAAAGTTGAGAGCTTCATATACACAACAAAGTTAGGTTTAATATCCTATTAATATTTAGAATGGTTTCTTTTTCTTGTTTTAACTCTTTCAACCTACTTCACCTTGCCATCCAGGTTCTAATAAAGTGCTTTTTCTTCTCGGCAAATCTGGCAGGAATCATGAATGGGTGAAGTTAGTGAAAAAAATGTGGTTAACCACAATTAATTCATGATTTAACAAAGCGAATAGTACTTAGGTTTGGCTGAATGGGATTATTTGAACTGAAGGGTTTATCAAAATCACCTCATTGATTGCCCCTGATCCCCGATTTTGTTAAGGCCACACAAGAACTGTGGATGCAAATGAAAATCTACAAATTAAACAAGTGCTTACATAATGTCCTTAGGTCCGACCAAAAAAGGTTGACCAGCCTAAATGTTTCAGATGAAATAACTGAAAATAATCCTGCATTGGTAAACTGGATTGCTTGGATTAATATATTACACAAAGTGAAATTTTATTAACCACATATTTAGCATTAAAAGTGATCAGTTTCATATAATCCCAGTTTACATTTAAGGAGTAATGTTTGCAAGTTTTCATTATCTATTGGTGCCATCTGCTGGACACTTTGATTTGTAAAGAAATTAATTTGTTAATTTACATTGGCTTTGTAAAATCAAAAGTTTGCATTTGGATAAAAATGTTAAGAAATAGTGAAACATTATTTTAAACATGACTTTCTAGAATCATCTGACATATTAGTAGTCATGAAAAAGAAGTGCTATAATACATTTTCAGAAGGCTTGTAAAAATCTGGATGATGCATATACTTGGTGTTTAAACTTCTTGGAGGTCATTTTCAGCACGATTGTTTAAAAGCATCATATTGAGAATCAAATCTGAGAAACTGTTTAACTAATATCTTTAAAGACATTTCACACAGATGTTCAATCTGTTCAAATGATTACTGCAAGAACAGTTTTGTCTAAAAGAAAGGACATCATGCATTGAAACAGGATTGGAAAATTACAATTATAGATTGTCAAGAATTATGCTGAGGAACATATCTACCAGTCAGAAAAACCATCACTTCTATTTTCTTCAGCTTCATAAACTAACTATTTTGTAGCAAGAGGGTACATTAGCTGAATGTCACTGTTGTTTACAGTTAAATAAAATCTAGTCTTTCAGTTTGACTAAACAAAGATCAAGAGTACCCCAAGTACACAGGCATGTGTTCATAAATTAGAAGATCCTCAAAAAGTTATTCTTTGCTATTGTTATTTTCGATCTGCTGAGCCTGTTGTGCCATTTGGAGATATGGCCATATACAGTGTATATCGTCAATATATGGTAAACACCATACATCATCAAGGCAAGGCAAGGCAAGGCTATTTTATTTGTATAGCACACTTTCAACAGCAGGGTAATTCAAGGTGCTTTACATGATTTGGTGATTCAAAAAACAAAACAAACTGACATGGAATGGAAGTACTTTACCCTGTTCTAAGTATATATATACCTGCCAAAAGTATTAGTTTCATAAGTTTTTTTATTGAAAAGAATTTTTTTTATTGCATGTTTCTCATACTTGAATTTGTATTTTGTCAATGTTATTTGTATAATTTTGTCTTTGAAAAACCAGAATTTGCACGTTTTTGTCAAACTAATGACATAATTTTTAAATATATCAAATGTTATGATTAAAGTTACTCCATTTAATCAAATAATTTTTTACTCCTGAGCAATTTATTAGACAGCTACTTTTTACTTTTGTAAAAATATGTTGAAGTAGAGCAACTCTTACTTTAGTCAAATTTTTGGCTACTCTACCCACCTCTGACCTTGATGCTAAGAAAAAACTAAGTATTCCATAACTTGTCCATCATGTCCATTTACTGTACAGTATTATATTCCCCTAATACTTGGTCTGGGTTCCTTCCTTTAGCATCAATCACTGTGTCAATGCAGGGTGTCATAGGTAATCAGCCTGCAGCACCACTGAGGGTTTTTTTAAAGCCCAGATTTCTTTATTTGTGACCTTCTATTTGTCTGAATTGTTGGTTCTTGTGTCTCTCATTTTAACAATATTCTACAGATTCCCTATGGCAATAACATCAGACCGGTTTGCTGACCAGTCAAGCATGACAATACTAATGTCACCAAACTACATCGTGCTACTTTTGGCAGTGTGGGCATGTGACTGTCCAGTCCTTTTTCTTTGTCGCTAAGGTGACACACTTATGTCACTGGTTCAGGAGTGGCTCAAAACAAGGTATTCAACAGTAGTTCCATACCCTGGTATGTATGTGTGTAGTGGCTCTTTAAACACTAACTCCAGATGCAGCTGACACTTTGTACATTTCCCCAAACTCTTGAATGGGCTTTGCTTCACAATACTGTCAAGACTATGGTAATCCCTGTTGCTAGTGCATTCTTTTTATTAATATTTTTGTCTTCCACTTAACTTTCCGTAATAAGAAAAGAAACCTGTGTAATGAATCTATGCAAGTTCAATAGTTTAAAATGAATGATAAAAAAATATATTCTAATTTATGAAGTTTATTCGAAAAACCAATCAATAAAATATAGGGCTGCCATAAATGTTATTCTTTGTAAAGAATACAGCCATCCCACACAGTTCTTGCTTATTTTGCGCAAGTGTTGAAATTAGTGGTATTTAAACTGTAATAAAAAAGTTCATAGCAGCAATTTAATAAATCACTTATGTCTTATGAAGACATAAGCACAATTATGATTTTCTAAAATACAAACAAAAATCTGACAACCTTTAGATGATTCAGATTATATAATTTTAAAGTTTCTTTTAGAGAAAGGACAATAAAAAAATATTTAGTATTTTTGAATTGAATTGACAAGATTTTACCAAAGTAAATAAACAATCTCTAAAATTCAAGAATCATTCTTTTTGTATTTTTACCATTAGGCCTTCTTTAAAAAAACAAATAAAAAAACAAACAGGGTAATTTATTTTATTTTAATTACAAACTGTGCATTGACTTTGACTACTACCTGCCTTCAATGCCAAAATAAATCTGAAAGACATCACAACAGCCTTTCTCATTTAAGAACTGGTAGAGCTGTCCAAGGTCCATGTGATTGCCTCTATTCCCATGAGGGTCAAACATTGCCTCCTCAAAGCCTGTGAATTTGCGTAGAGAGTCCAAACTCCCAACAGTCTTGCTGTCCTCGCCTTGTCGATTAACGGTAATATCCTCTCTGTGTCGAATCACGATCTTCTTCCAAGTCAGAACCTTGACTCTGAAAAAAGAAAAGTTTTTGGTTTTTTTTTAAACAATGGTAATTTTTGTTCTGTTACAAAGCTGGCAAAAATAACAGTAAGAATAAAAGGCACCTGGACCAAAACTCCTCACAGGCAGATTGGGGACCTTCAACACACACAATGCCAGGCTTTCCAGGCATGCTGAATCCTGAGAGGCCCAACTCTTGTGACCACTCCAAGATGTTCTTCCTTTTTGACTTGTTGTAGATGTGGTGACTATAGATCCACAGACGGCTGAACAATTCTTGTGAGGGTTGAGAAGCAGACTCCAGATTGGGAGCTGGTGCTGTTGATAAGCTCTTCTTAATGAAATGTTCCAGGTTTCCTTTCACCCAGTCCACAGCAGCAAGCACGCATAATTCTCCTAGGCAGTTCCCCATCAGGTATTTATTGAGATCTGTCTGGATTTCTGTCTGCTGGGCCCTGCTAACAGCGGAACACCTAGACCATCAATGAAACATTTTACCAGTTAATAAACAAACAAACAGAACCAAAGACAAAGAGAACATACAGGTGAAACTCGAAAAATTAGAATATCGTGCAAAAGTTAATTTAATTCAGTAATTCAGCTTAAAAGGTGAAACAAATATATAATATAAACGCATTACATACAAAGCGAGATATTTCCAGCCTTTATTTGTTTGAATTTTGATGATTATGGCTTACAGCTTATGAAAATCCCAAATTCAAAATCTCAGAAAATTAGAATATTACATGAAATCAATAAAACAAGGAAGTTAAATAGAGAAATGTCGGACCTCTGAATAGTATAATCATGCATATGTACTCAGTACTTGGTTTGGGCCCCTTTAGTATCAATTACTGCCTCAATGCGGTGTGGCATGGATGCTATCAGCATATGGCTCTGCTGAGATGTTATGGAAGACCAGGATGCTTCAATAGTGGTCTTCAGCTCTTCTGCATTGTTCGGTCTCAGGTCTCTCATCTTTCTCTTGGCAATGCCCCATAGATTCTCCATGGGATTCAGGTCAGGTGAGTTTGCTGGTAAATCAAGCCCAGTAATTCTATAGTCATTGGTACTTTTGGCAGTGTGGGCAGATCCCAAGTCCTGCTGGAAAATGAAGTCAGTATCTCCATAAAGCTCGTCTGCAGAAGGAATCGTGAAATACTCCAAGATGTCCTAGTAGATGGCTGCGTTGACTCTGGACTTAATAAAGGACAGTGGACCAACACCAGCAGATGACATGGCTCCACAAATCAACACAGACTGTGGAACTTTCACACTGGACTTCAAGCATCTTTGATTGTGTGCCTCTTCATTCTTCATCCAGACTCTGGGACCTTGGTTTCCAAATGAGATGCAAAATGTGCAGTTCTTTTTTTTCTTCAGCCCAGGTAAGACCCTCCTGATGTTGTTTGTTGTTCAGGAGCGGCTTGACAAAAGGAATAAAACATTTTAAGCCCATGTCCTGGATCCATCTGTGTGTGGTGGCTCTTGATGCACTAACTCCAGCCTCAGTCCACTCCTTGTGAAGGTCCCAAACAATGGCATTTTCCTCGACTGGGCTGCCTTGGCAGAGGTCTGCGCTCTCTAAGCAAACCTATAATTTTAGTATTAAAAAATACTGGTGGATACCCACTTATTAAAACTTATTTTATTTGGGGGGCATCGAAGTAAAGGGAACTTCATACAAATACTGGCAGCACATCACAGGTTTTGAAGTGTAATAAAATGTATAAATCATTTAGAGTTATACTTCCACTTCACAATTATTAGGCGCTACTTTGTCTTGGTCGATCACATGAGGTCCCAATGACAAGGAGTGAGGTTTGTGGTTGTAATGACACCACATATGAAAGTATGACGGTATTGTATATCAGATATGTTGTAGTTACAGTTAAATGTTTTGATGTTTTTTTCAAATTCTATTTAACATTTATTTTATTAACAAACACATGAAAGACAGGCTTACCTTACTGTTATATCAGGTAACACACTGGGGTATTCAGACGGATAGGAACAGGACAGAATAAACTCAGTCTAGGAAGAAGTTGAAATAGATTAGGCTAAATAATTAACGCTTTAAATTAGCAACTTTTATACCATTAGCGTGTCATTACAGACTCCTTACCCCATTCATGACTGAGGAGTCCAGTCTCTGTTTGATGTAAAACTGTGGTCTGGAGGGAGGAGGCTTTTCTCCAGAAGCCGAGTTTTCCACGTAGCCCCTGAGCTCAGCCAGTGCCATTTGGTCGGTGAGCTCCAGCTCGTCCTGACCGGGAAACATGCTGGTTAGCAGCTCTACCTCAGCGAGCTGAGACTCGGCCCACTCCATGTAAGACATACTTCAAAGACAATTATAACGTCGAGATATATTTACATAAACCCAACCACGAAATCCTAAATCACACTTTCTAGTTAACTTGCGGAGCTTTCAATTCGGACTCTTTCAAACGATGCACACAGGAAGTAGCGGACTTGGTTGCCCCTTTAGAAAACGCTCCGTCAACGCTACAGCCATATTGTGAGTGGCAAGTTCCCATTGAAAACAGATAGGTTGATGTTTGGGTTTTTGCCCCAAATGAAACAAACAGAAGTTTACGTTAATCAGAATTATTTTATGAATTTTTAAAAAGAAATAATAATATATAATGTCCCATATAGTAGTTGTCATAGTAATGGATGAGACAAAAATGTAAATTTAAAATTTACAACAGGTTGCCAGTCCATCGTAGCTTGCTTTGTCTATCTTTGATTTTAGTGTACTTAGAGTAATGATAATTATATGTAAACACACACGCACACTAATATATATATATATATATATATATATATATATATATATATATATATATATATATATACATATATTAGTAACATTTTGGGAAAAAATTACTTGTAAGAGTAGTTTTACTAAAGCGTACTTTTTACTTTTACTTGGATAATGTTATTATAAAGTATTGCTACTTTTATTTGAGTAAAATTTCTGAATACTCTACCTATCTAATTTTCTATCTGTTGTTGCACATTTACATTTTTGTCTAATGACATCATTTGAAAAATATTAATTTAGATGGCACTCAATATCAATACTCAAGCAGCCTGTTCACTACCCACATCTATCTATCTATCTATCTATCTATCTATCTATCTATCTATCTATCTATCTATCTATCTATCTATCTATCTATCTATCTATCTATCTATCTATCTATCTATCTATCTATCTATCTATCTATCTATCTATCTATCTATCTATCTATCTGTGTGTGTGTGTTCAGCGTGTGTTCCTCAGCAAAATGCCACTCACAATATGGAGACGTCATTGACGTACGATCCCGGACGTTCATGTGGCTGCTATTCTTTTTTCCATCACACACATCACAGTTTTGTTCCTCTCCTGGCCGCATGTGTCATTTGGTGTTTTTGAAGCAAATCCACGCAGCGATCTGATTCCTTCTAACTTCAAACAGATACATGTATTTCGTGTACGTGTAATCTTTTCTGCTTTTATTCTCGAAAAGAAGTTAATGATGTCCGGACTTATGAGCCCATTCTAACAAAGTAAACCAAACTGAAAACGTAAAGGTTTCAGCCTCCGTTTGCAACAGTAAGTTGTCACTTTTTTTTCTCTTGAAATGTCCTTAAGATTGAACGTCACAGTGTGGTGTGAATACTATTTAAGACGTCCTTAGGTCAACCATATCTCTTTGACATGCATCACTAAATTAATTGGCTTTAGGGAAAGAATGGGAAAGAAGAGGGTGAAAGACAGGAGCTTCAGAGAGGACGAGGACTTGGCGTTTTCTGGTAAATTTTGAAATCAAATTAATTTTATTTTATGTAATAACCAGTCGAAAAATATAAACATACTATTTTTCTATTGGATAGGTCCGTCCTGCAGACATATTAGGAAAGGGACTGACCAAACTCTTATAAAGAAACTGTCTGCTGTTTCTGATTGGACGAGTTGTCAAGATTGTAAGCATGAGGAGAATAAGGAAAATATCAATACAACTCAGCCAGAGGAATCCGAAGAGGAAAAGGAAACAATTGCAATATGGATGTGCTTGAAATGTGGGCATAGGGTGAGTTTGTAACAGGTCTTTATTGCACTGATTTTTGACAGTGTATGAATCTTTTTAAATGACCGTTCCCATGCTTCTTACAAGGGATGTGGGAGACATTCTGAGAGCCAGCATGCTATCAAGCATTATGAAACTCCTCGGTCAGATCCACATTGCCTGGTGGTCGGTTTGGACAACTGGAGTGTGTGGTGAGCATGTTTGTGTGTGTGTCGAACAGAGACCAATATAATCTATTTAATACAATCAAAACAACTTTTTAAATATGTTGTTTTTCTTTAAGGTGTTACATATGTGATGATGAGGTCCAGTACTCAAGTACAGGGCAACTGGCTCAGCTGGTGAGCAACCTAAAAAAGCAGATCTCTACAGATCCCTTGAAGAGACCACAGAAACGTAAGTAGTAGGTAACTGGATGTTTTATGGAAATATGAAATGAAATGTTTTTTTAATATTACTATTGTCAGTTCACTGTTAAGGGGACTTACTATAAGAGTAACTTATTATCTACCTAAAAGCATAAGTTCAGGACTTACAGAACCATTCTATATATTTTAATATTATTGAAAAGACTCCAAACCTCAAAGGTAGGACACATAAAATGCCAAAATTGTGCTTTTATGTTTTTGAGTTAGTAGTGGCTTACAGTCATATTCAATAAAATTAGAATACACGGTCTAATAAGGCTTGTTTGTCAGGTTAAAAGTACCTTTTGAAAATAACGTTTAGCCAGGTATTAATTATATTAATACCTGGGCTGCAGAGAACGTTCATGTTTTTAAGAGCAGGCTCAAGACTCACCTTTTTAGCTTAGCTTTTAACTGATTATTATTTATCACTGTTTGTTTAATTGCTCTGGATGTTTTATATGATTATATTTGTATCAGTTTTACTATTTAATCTTAGCACATTCATTTACTGTTTCTTTTTATACTTTAATTTATCTTAATCCCCGTTCCAGTGTTTCCTCTGTGGGAGCCCTCTGCCCCGGGAGCGGTGGTCGGCTGTGGCTGCCTGGGTGCTCTCCAGGTGGAGCTTGGGTGGAGGTGGGGGTCTTGGCCTTGCCTCCACTGGGTGCCTTGTGTCGGTGCCTCGGCTGCTGCTGTTAATCTACTGCTGCCGGGGCAGATGGTCCTCTGATGGCGTTTCCTTGCATGGTTCATCTACACTCGGCCCAATGTCCTTTTTTACTTTTTCTTTTAACTGTGTGTGTGCATGGGAGATGGGTTGGGGGGAGGGGGGTATAACTGAGACCATGCTTTTAAATCTGTGGTGGAGGGAAGGGAAGGTGGTTTTATGTGGGGTCATTTTAATCTGTAAAGCACTTTGTGATGCAACTTCTTGTATGAAAAGCGCTTTATAAATAAAGTTTGATTTGATTTGATTTGATTTGAAAAGTCAGTTTATTTCAGTAACTCAGTTCGCTAAGTCAAACACATTATATAGATTAAAAGACCAATGTTTTCAAGCTCTTATTTTAGTTAGTTATTATGATTTCCTATAGTTAATGAAAACACGACATTGGAATATTACATCAGACCAACAAAAACAAAACAAAAATTAATACAGAAGTATGGGCTTAGTAAAACATATAATTAATACCTGCTTAAACGTTATTTTCAAAAGGTACTTTTAACCTGTCAAACAAGCCTTATTAGACCGTGTATTCTAATTTTATTGAATATGACTGTAAGCCACTACTAAATCAAAAACATAAAAGCACAATTTTGGAATTTTATGTGTCCTACCTTTGAGGTTTGGAGTCTTTTTGGTCACTATAGAATCATGTCAAATGACACAAACCTTACTATATACAGGTAAGAAGAAATTTCTTTCACAGCACCACCTAAAACGGTCTTCAAAGAGCAAAGTCGAGGGGAAGAGTAGTTCTATAGTACAGAGTTCCTGTTATATTCTGACTAAGACATGAGATAGAAATGTCACTACATTTGAGTAAACCTATGCAAAAAAGTTCATAATGTTCCCTTTCAAAGTTTTGTGATAAGGATGTTCTTTTTTCTTATTACATGTTAGATTAACGTTGTTTGTGCAGGAGATATCAGAATTCTGCAAAGACTTCATCTTTGCTTACGCCTCCTTCTTAAGGTCATCCATCTTTGTTATTCATTAATAAGAGAGAGGCTTTAAGATTTTTGTTGAGACAAAGCACTTTACATAGAGCATGACATTGAGGATGATTAATTTTCCAGCTCAGAAAATTAAATGAGGTTCACTTTCCATTACTAAATTGTTTTCCCTATTTAGGAGTGAAAGAGGATGTGGATCTGTTGGAAGTTAAGCACGAGACAGAAGCTGTAAGCAGAGAAGAAAATGAGGACAAGGAGAACAAAGATATCAGGAATAAACAAAGGAAAAACATGAAGAAGGAGAATGTTGTAAAATCCCAAAAGCACAACACAGCTGAAGAAAGCTGCAGTGTTCCAGTGAAAGGGCTGAGCAACCTTGGAAACACCTGCTTCTTTAACGCCGTCTTGCAGGTAAGGTTGTGCCCTTAGCTAATCCCAGTCTAGAAAGAAGTCTGATGGTATAATTTTTTTCGCTTTCCTTTTGCAGAATCTTTCTCAAACTCAACTACTGAGACAAATTTTAAACAAAGTAACTGAAGAGAAAATGAGCCTCGACATTAAACCTAATGCCTCTTTGGATCTGGTGTGTTTTCACTGCACATATCCACTTCATACACCACACAGACCTCACCCAATCTTTACACTGTCATTAATAAAATGTATGTATTTATTCTGACTGCAGGAGCCTCTACTAGTGCAGTTACAGCACCCTGGATCCCTTACATTGGCTATGTGTGAGCTACTCAATGAGATCCAGGAGTCCAAAAGGAGTGTGGTAACACCGCGTGAGTTGTTCACGCAAGTTTGTAAAAAGTAAGTGGCATTACTATTTAAGTGGGAAATACTGTGCTTTACTTTTGATTCTGTTTTTGGATGCATTAGACGTTGTCCATCATTTCTTTTGATCTCTGCAGGGCTGCCAGATTTAAAGGATTTCAACAGCAAGACAGCCAGGAGCTTCTGCGCTACCTGCTGGATGGGATGAGGGCCGAGGAACATAAAGTATGCATTCAGTTTTTAACGTGTTTCTTTTTATATAATACTCTCTTTTATATATAAAGTTTCACTCAAAACTGATACACCAGACACGGTAGTTATGAATAGTTGTTCTAAAGTCCATTAAATGTGGGCTAAATATTCATGATTCTGAGCACAAGATTTATCCCATACTAAGGACACAACTAATTCTGTGTTTGTGTTACAAAACAGATACAGAGTCTGACAATAAGACTCATATCTAAATTGTGTTCTCCTTATAATTGTTTCATAATTTGTGTTAAAAATTTGTTCCGCAGAGAGTAAGCATGGGGATAACGGAGACTTTAAAACAATCCAGTAAAGTTGCAGATGAAGAAAAGCTGAAAGTTTTAGTTAAAGGTGAGTTAATTAAACCTTGTGTGATCTGTCTCATATGCATCAAAAATGATGTTTTGCTTTTGTTTCAGTAGTCTTTACAGTTTTTTTTACTGCGTCTGACAGTAATGTTCTGTACTTTTCAGAGTATGAGAAAAATGGAGTTCCTAAAAACTTTGTGGACCAGGTGTTTGGTGGTGAAATGACTAGCACAATAATGTGCCAGCAATGCAAAACAGTACGTACTGTAGCACTGAAGTCGTTCCGATCTTTTACATATTCTGTCACAAACTTATATGCACTTCATTTTGATTTTAGCTCATATGCTAACACAAAGTAGACCATAAATTGAAAGAAGTCACAGGAAAATTATACATGGCTTTCTAAATCTTTTTATAAATGAAAATGTGAAAAGTATTGTGTGCATTTGTATTAACCCCCCTGAGTTAATACTTTGTAGAATCTCCTTTTGCTGCATTCAAAGCTACAAGTCTCAAACTCAGTTGGAGTAGAAGAAGACCATCTCTGAACACTATTTATCAAATCTGCCCTATAAGTAGTTCCTACCATCTTCTCATCAACTCTGACCAGCTTCCCTCTTGCGGCATAAGAAAAGTATCCTCACAGTAAAACCCTGCCAACACAATGTTTTGGAGGGGTGGGGGGTGGTAACAGTGTGTTTGGGGTAATGTGTAGTGTTTGTTTCCTGTCTGACATATTTGGGGGGGGGGGGGGGTTAGAAAGTTCAATTTTGAACACATTTAACCTTTCAGTCTGATCTTCCTTAACATGTTTGCTCTATTTGCTTCATGGTTTGTGACAAACTTGAAACAAGACTTTCTAAATCTTTTTTTTTTTTTTTACATTGGGTGTATTTTTGCCTTTTTTCTATGAAAGCAAGATTTGTGGAGTACACAAATCTTCATTGTCAAGTCAACAGATTCTCACATAAGAGCTGTGGTACTACAGCTCCTCTAGAGTTGCCAGTGGATATTGTGCTTGTGTGATTCATTTTGTCCTTGACTGTACTTTGTGTTAGTTAGTCTATTACATAAAATCCTGCTAAAATAGGTTGAAGTTTTTGATTGCAAAGTGACAAAATATGCTATTCCATATCGCTGTGCACAATAACAGCCATTACTCCCTCACTTTTTTTCAGGTGTCTGTTGTCACAGAGATGTTTTTGGATCTTTCCCTTCCTGTTTCTGATGAGGTAAGCAAATGTTGTTGTTTTTTCTTGATCGTGTGTTAACATTTATCCTAAAGAAGTTTTCGTTGACATGGTTATGTCTCTTTGTGACAACCTCTTAAAGGCGTACAGAAAGAAAACCCCCAAAAAAGGGGTTCCAAAGACCAGTGAATCAAGCCAGAATGACAGAAACAGCCCTGATTTGATCAGCAGGAACGATGATGCTCCAACTGAGGCCAGCAGTAAGTACCAGCAGAAAAAGGCTAAAAAGCAGGCAAAGAAGCAAGCAAAGGTAATTTATTAAACATAAATGTGGATTTTTTTTACATCTTTCGTAATAATTAATCTTTCTGGTGTATAAAAAAAAATACATTAAAAAATTGTGTTCTTAGCATCAAAAACGGCAGCAGAAGTTTGAAACCAGAATGACTTTAGACAGTCTGACATCTCCAAGCAACGCAAATAGTGACCAAACTGAAGATGCTACAGAGACAGAGAATGCTGACAGCGTGCCGTGTGAGGAAGCCTCCTTGAACGAACAAGATCCCGAACCTGTCTGTGCATCTGAACGGGATGAGAATGATGAGCAGGAGAAAGAGGAGGACAATGATTCGACGAATGACGATGTCTCATTGGCTGAATCGTCAGTCAGCAACCGCTTTACCGCCTTGTCAGAGGAGCAGCACTCGTGTGAAAGCACTTCATGTAACGAAATGTCCAACACGGATCTGGAAGGAGAACTGGACACACAGTTAGCAAATAAACTAGAACAAGTGACTCTGGATGATGCGCTTCTAGAGGATACTGATGCCACGGAGCAACCCGTGGAGAGTGAAGACGAAGCGCCGGAGGATATGGAATATACTGTAATACACCAAGACCCAAAGTTGGCCTTCAACACCCTCTCCACTAGGACAACCCCAGAGAAACAGGAGGGTTCAGTGCAGTCATGTCTTTTTCAATTCACTGAAGTGGAAACTCTCACACAGAACAATAGCTTGCTGTGTGTCACTTGCACTAAGCAACATAGAAAGAAAGACAACACTGGAGGTACAAAGGTTAACACACTATACTAATATAAGCCAGTATCATTTAGTGTTCTTTAAATTACCAAATCCTATATATCCAAAAATGATTGTTGTTCTTTTTGATGGGTTTAGGATCCAAAAAGAACATCTACACCGATGCCTTAAAGCAAATGTTGATCTCCTCCCCTCCACCTGTACTTACGCTTCATTTGAAAAGATTTCAGCAGGTTTGACAGCTTAATAAAAGGTATTTAGGCCTCACTTTGTATTTTTCAAGACAAAGAACTTTTGTCTTTTTTCCTCTAGAACGGGTACAGTATTTGTAAAGTGAACAGGCACGTTCAGTTTCCTCTGATCCTGGATCTTGCTCCTTATTGTGCAGCCAAATGCAAGGTTAGTGTGGTAAAGATTTCTTTTTATTGGTTTTAGAAACCATCAATCTTTAAATTACTAATAAATATTTTCTTCCACACAGAACATCTCTGAAGGAGACTCTCAGATTTTGTATGGCCTGTATGGTATTGTAGAGCACAGTGGAACCATGAGGTCAGGTCATTATACGGCCTATGTAAAAGTTCGACCTGACTCTTTAAACTCCTCATCACATGATAAACAAGGTAGGGGCAGTGAAGTATTGCAATCAATAGAAAGTAATATTACATTGTTCTGTAATGGTATTCATAACGCTTAACAATACCCATAAATTTTGTTGCATCTTATTTGGGCTTACAATATAAAGCAATATAATATTGTATTGTATGTATGTACAATATTGTTGTGAAGTGGAAGGAAAAGTATGCGTTTTTTTTTTATTATGATAATGGCAGCATTATGCTGTGGGAATGCTGTTCTTTAACAAGAGACATGGACACTGTTTAGGTTTGATGGGAAGATGTGAAAGCTAAACACAGGGCAGTCCTGGAAGAAAACGTGCTACGGGCCGCAAAAGTGTTGAGACTGTAACAGGGGTTTGCCTTCTAGCAGGATAATGACGCTTTACATAGTGCCAGAGCGACAATAGAAGGGTTTAAATCAAAGCATATTAATGTGCTAAATTGTTCAGTCAATATCATGATCTCAATTTCAGAGAAGCATAGGCCAAAGTTTTTGCCTCTAGATCTGCAAAGCCTATACAAACATACCTAAAGATTTGCTGCAAACATGATTCTTCAAAGTATTACCTTCGGGGGGCTGAATATAAATGCAGGTCACACTTTTCAGATTTTTATCTAGATTTTTTTTTTTTAAGTAAAACCATGTATAATTTTCCTTTTACTTCACAATGAAGCACAGCTTTCTGTTGGCATTTCGCATAAAATCCCTATGTAATGCATACTTTTGCAAGGCATTGTGCATTTGGTAACAAACGATCTCCCTTTCAGGAGATGCAGAGCCACCTAGAGGATCCTGGTTCCATATCAGTGACACAAGTGTTCAACCTGTCAGTGAAAGTAAAGTTCAGAGCTGCCAAGCCTACCTCCTCTTCTACGAAAGAATCCTCTAACTTAATTGTGCATATGCACTCAGGAAAGACCAACCAACGTGCCGCTTCAACTCCAGTGCACAAAGGGATCATATCCAGGACTTTGAAATTGCATAGATTTTGCATGAACGATATTTGGCAGCAAATACCTTTTTATTTGAGTTGCTCAATATTTTAGGTGTTTTGCTGAAAATGTGAGTAAACATAATCATGAATAACATTAAGCGAACTGGGAGTTGAAGGACGAATGAAAACCTATAAAATCGGCGTTTATTTTTTATGATAAGTTTTCGTTTAATTAAAAGCTTTAAAACGTCAGCATTTCTGTGTGGAGTCTAGCTGAGTGTGACTGTCACTGAGCATGCGCAGTTAGCGCTGTTCAGTGTTCCTGGTTCTAAATGTCACATGACAAGAGGAAAGTCCAGCTTCGGTCGACCACAATCTCCCAAATTTACTAATGTCAATGTCAGTCATCTAACATGGCAGGTCAGTGAATGTTTAACCCTTTTTTCTAATAAACATCTTTAGTGTGAAGCCACTGACGGAGGCTCCTTTTTGAGGCAGCAACAGAAAGGAAGATGCGTTTGCTCAACACAGTAGTTCAAGCTAACGGTCTGGCCTATCGTGGAAAAAAAACTGAACGTTTTGTTAGCATTTGTGATACTGAAATCTCGAGGAGTGTGTTTTTGATAGAAAGCACGAAGGAGTTTGGAGAATTTGCACACATTCGGCGCTTTCCGCTGCTGTTCCTATTTTCAACTTGGCTAAGCATGAGTCAGCATTTTTCTACTGCTGAACTTGTTTTCATGCTGAAGCGTTAAACTTTAATCCATTCTGTCAGCAGACAGGTTCACATTGATAACCCTTACAACTGATTTCATACAGGAATGTCCTCAACACCTAACTGTAATATAGGTAATAGCAGACTTGTATAAAATCTTATATTCCAAGTTGCTTTTGTATAAAAAAAAAAAGTAACTTTATTGTAAGCAAAACAAATGTTCTCTAGATCTTTAATTTAGACCCAGGCACCAGTTGTAGAACATGAGTGCAATGTATATGATCATATTCTTAACTAATTGCCATCATTTGATATTTCTTATGACAATGAAACTGAAAGCTGTCGATTATTATCTCGATTATGACGTAGGATGTCGTAATATAAAATTATAAATTGTGGGAAGGAGGGGGATAATATAAAATGTTTAATATCATTATTTATTGGTTGGTAGGCATGTTGGCAATGAAATCTACATCACCTGGGAGATTTATAATGCTTCTTAGGCATTGCAATAGCATTTTAAGACCTCTGAGAATCCAATTTTTTCAGGTCAGTAAATTTAACGATCTTTATACTCCACAAAAAGCAAATTTTTCTAACTAGGCAATGAAGGGCATATTATATTATATTATGCCATATTATACCCTGCCTTGCTGAGACAAAATATTTTGCCACCGTGGATTTAACTAAGCAAATAGGTAAAGCCTCCTGTTCAACAGTTATTGCAACATTATGGGCCCAAAGAATGAGGTCAGCTGACTACCGGATTTTACTGAAGGACCAGGTTTTTTCATCACTGGATTTTTTTCTTCCCTGATGCCGCGGCCGTATTCCATGATGACAATGCCAAAATTTAACAAGCATGAGACATCGTTTTCACACATCGGCCACCCCAGAGCCCGAGCCCGAACCCCATTGATGATGTGCTGGAGAGTTCTTTGCACTTCGGTCGGGCTCTCCCATCATTAGTTTAAGATCTTGGTGAAAAAAATAATGCAACATTGGATGGAAAAAACTTTTGATATTGCAGAAGCTTATTGAATCAGCGCTATAAGTGGTCCAACGAAATGTTCGAGTGTGACCTTGTTTTCGGGTGGTGACTTTTGTTTTGATCAGGCAGTGTATATATTATATTTAAGAATAACACCGTAACTCAGGTAAAATGCACCTTTGCTATATCCAACCTAGTTTATAAAGCTCAGTGGAAATGGTGATGTTCAGGAAGGAGAGGGCTTCTATGTCCAAGATATAAATGTGCAAAATGTCTTAACAACATGCAACATAGACTGAAAGGCCACTTTTGAAAATATGTCCAGTGGCCTGATGAAACAAAAAGTGAACTCTTTGGTCACGATGGGAAAAGAGTGGAAGCTTGCAAGCCTGAGAAAAACCACAAAAAGGTAAAGCATACCACCGATTTAAGCTACAAAGTGGATGTTTTGGGATGACCACGACAAATTTCCTATTTCAGTCCCTGTAGAACATTTGCCGTCAAGCTGAAAAGGTGCAAACAAGGCCTATAGACCTGACAGTTACACCAGTTCAATGAAATAAAGAGAAAAGTTTTTTTTTATATATATATCTCGTTATTCTGGAATTGACCAAAAAGAGATCTTATTAATAAGTACAGCTTGTTGTTGGCTTCTAATGTTGGCTCTCCTAACAATATTTGTGGTCTGTTTCATTGTATATAAAATAATAAACTCAGCAAAAAAAGAAACGTCCCTTTTTCAGGACTGTGTATTTCAACAATAATGTTGTAAAAATCCAAATAACTTTACAGATCTTCATTATAAAGGGTTTAAACAATGTTTTCCATGCATGTTCAATTAACCATAATCAATTAATTAACATGCACCTGTGGAATTGTCGTTAAGACCTTAACAGCTTACAGAAAGCAGGCATTTAAGGTCACAGTTGTAAAAACGCAGGACACTAAAGAGACTTGTCTATCGACTGTGAAAAACACCCAAAGAAAGATGCCCAGGGTCCCTGCTCATCTGCATGAACGTGCATTAGGCATGCTGCAGGGAGGCATGAGGACTGCTGATGTGGCTAGGGCAATAAATCGCCATGTCCGCACTGTGAGACGCCTAAGACAGCGCTACAGGGAGACAGGAAGGACAGTTGATCATCCTTGCAGTGGAAGACCATGTGTAACAACACCTCCACAGGATCGGTAAATCCGAATATCACACCTGCGTGACAGGTACAGGATGGCCACAACAACTGCCCGAGTCACACCAGGAACACACAATCCCTCCATCAGTGCTCAGACTGTCCGCAATAGGCTGAGAGAGGCTGGACTGAGGGCTTGTAGGCCTGTTGTAAGGCAGGTCCTTACCAGACATCACCAGCAACAACGCCGCCTGGGCACAAACCCACCTTCGCTGGACCAGACAGGAGTGGCAAAAAGTGCTTTTCACTGATGAGTCACGGTTTTGTCTCACCAGGGGTGATGGACAGATTCGTGTTTATCGTCGAAGGAATGAGTGTTACACCGAGGCCTGTACCCTGGAGCGGGATCAATTTGGAGGTGGGGGGTCCGTCATGGTCTGGGGCGGTATATCACATCACCATCGGACTGAGCTTGTTGTCATTGCAGGCAATCTCAATGCCTTGCGGTACAGGGAAGACATCCTCCTCCCTCATGTGGTACCCTTTATGCATGCTCATCCGGGCATGATCCTCCAGCAGGACAATGCCACCAGCCATACTGCTCGGTCTGTGCGTGAGTTTCTGCATGACAGCAATGTCAGTGTTCTGCCATGGCCAGCGAAGAGCCCGGATCTCAATCCCATTGAGCACGTCTGGGACCTGTTGGATCGCAGGGTGAGGGTGAGCGCCATTCCCCCCAGAAATGTCCAGGAACTTGCAAGTGCCTTGGTGGAAGAGAGGGGTAACATCTCACAGCAAGAACTGACAAATCTGGTCCAGTCCATGAGGAGGAGATGCACTGCAGTACTTCAAGCAGCTGGTGGCCACACCAGATACTGACTGGTACTTTTGATTTTGAGCCTCCCTTTATTCAAGGACACATTATTCTATTTCTGTTAGTCACATGTCTGTGAAACATTTTTAGTTTTTGTCTTATGGTGTTGACTCTTTTAGTGTTCATACAACTATTTACACACATTAAGTTTACTGAAAGTAAAAACAGTTGAAAGTCAGAGGACGTTTCTTTTTTTGCTGAGTTTAGTTGAAACATTATGCAGGTTTTTGTCTTGTTTTCAACAAGCAATTA
The DNA here is from genome assembly GCA_963556495.2 of Valencia hispanica. Classification (NCBI taxonomy): domain Eukaryota; kingdom Metazoa; phylum Chordata; class Actinopteri; order Cyprinodontiformes; family Valenciidae; genus Valencia; species Valencia hispanica. Next base: position 14,858,288 of record OY747700.1, read on the forward strand.
TACCATCACTTAAGCTTTTTTTTTTTTATCCTCTAGGCTGAGCTTCTGAGAACCATGACTCTGCAAGCTCCCCACACATCAGTATTCACTTTTCAGTCTGCGGTGCACAGTTCCCACGTTCTCCAGTGTCTGAATGAGCAGAGGCAGCAGGACATCTTGTGCGATGTGACGTTGGTGGTGGAGGACAAGAGTTTTCGGGCCCATTGCTCGGTCCTGGCCTCATGCAGCGAATACTTTCACAGTAGGGTTACTAGTTGCACGAGACAGAATCCCATTATCACCTTACCCGAGGAGGTTGGTGCTCCAGCATTCATCTGATTGATTTTATAACACTGCTAATTATGTTCTGTAGATGATGTTACAGCAACTTGTAAAAGTATTCACACCCCTTGATTTTTTTTTTTACAAAATTATATCATGTTACAATCACAAACCTCCATATATTGTGTTTTTTAATTCATGTGGTAGATCAACACAAAGCACAGTTATACATCCCAAAGCTTTGAAGTTCTCGTGGTAGGTTCAACTGCAAACTACCAAAACAAGGCCGTCCACCTAAACTGACTTGCTGAGCGAAGAGACAATTAATAAGAGGAGTATGCAACTCTGGGGGAGCTGCAAGGATCACCCAGCTCAGGTGGGGAATCTGTTGACTGAAAAAATGTCAGTCGTTTGCTCCCTGAATTTAGCCTTAATGAAAGAGAGGCAAGAAGAAAACCATTAAAGAAAGGAGGCGATATAATGCGTTATTTGCAGTTTGCCAACAGCCATGTAGGGGACACTGCAAAGAAATCAGAGAAAGTGCCCTGGTCAGGCTACTTTTAGTCAGAGATCAAAATGTTATGCAAAATGCTATGTAGCGGAAAACCAGCACTGCGCATCACCCTAAACACACCTCCCTCACAGTGAAAACTAGTGGAAGCGTTTTTGTTTGTTTTTTTCAGCAGAAGCAGTAAAGCTGGCCAGAGTAAGACGAATGGAAGTAAAATACAAGACAAACATTACATTTGTTCAATTATGCACTACTTTGTGTTGATGCGTCGCATAAAAATCCCAATAAACTGCATGGAAGTTTGTGACTAGGTTGACAGGTTACATGGACAAATTATGTATTTAAAAGCGTGCAATGCTTAAGTTTATAAAAAGAGATCACAACTGTTTCATGGAGCACCCCTGGTGAAATTGATAACCTGTGCTTCTTTTCAAGCTTAGCCAAGTTTCGTTTTTGCTTTTTATGATGGAGTTACCCCTGGTATAACAAATGTCTGTTCTCCACAGGTGACCGTGGAGGGGTTTGAACCCTTGCTTCAGTTTGCCTACACATCAAAGCTGCTTTTCACAAAAGAAAACATTCATGCTATTCATACAAGTGCTGAGATTTTAGGATTTCAAAACTTGGAGTCGGCTTGCTTTGATTTCCTCATCCCCAAGTTTTCACAGAGTAAAAAAACCTCACAGGAGGTCAGAAATAAGAGCTGCTGTCGAAGCTTGGAGCCCGGTGCCAGTTTGGACTCTAGTGTAGAAGGCAGCCATGCAGAATCATTTGAGTCAAACAGCTCAGTGCCTTCAGGGGGTGATGAGCACACCGACTTTTCATCTCAGCGCCTTCAGAGCACACAGGGTCAAACAAACAGCGGGGAGGAACAATTTTGTTTTGAGAACTGTGGGCCACAAATGACTCCCTTATCTTTAGAGTTAGCAAATGGTGTGTGCCCCATGTTGTCTCTTCCATGCTCGGGCCCTGACAAAACAGATCATTCCTCTCATTTTTGCAACAAAGACATTTTACAGATAGGAGATGTAAGTGATAGAAGTGAGTTGAGTGTGGCAGGGTGTGACACACGATGTGAGCTGTCAACACCAGGGGATGAGAATCCACCAGAAATCACTGAGCCGGGAAGTGCAGATAATGGAGCGACTGTTGAGACACTTGGCACTGAAACCAGCTGTACCCCAGGTTCGTGTCCACTGGAGACGTCAAGGGGGGGAGATTGTACTGCAGTATTACGGCAGAGTGAGGTTTGTTCTCAACAGGGAGCTGCCGGTGAGCTATCAGGACCTGCCTTAACTCCCCAAAGCTATGAGGCAGCGAATGGAGAGCGCAGCCGTGTAGAGAGGGAAGTGGCCGAACATCTAGCAAAAGGGTTTTGGCCTGACCTGGATACAGGTCAGGCTCCAACACCGCCCCTTGATTTAGCAAGCCAAAACAATCTGGCAAAGGCTGCAGACTTTCACTGGCTCAGACACCTGGATCTGACCTCAAGTGTAGGTGACTGTCCCTTCCTACGCGACCTCGATACAGATGACGAACCTGGTGCACATGCTGACAACTTTTCCCAAGCAGAGAAGAGTCCTTGCATGTCCTCCTCGCTTAATTCTGGGGATGAAACAGACCTGGAAACAGACGGGGACAGTGAGGCCAATCACAGAAGAGCAGCAGAGGTCATCGTCCTAGACAGCCAATTTTATTCTGAGTTAAAATAGAGAAGCATAAATCTAACATCTAAACCTCTTTCTTTATAGATTCAGCTCCCATTCCCAGTGGAGCAGATCTCTGAACTGAGCAGAAGTGGATTCCAACAGCTTGTCAGAGACCATCGCCTGACAAAAGAACAGCTTGAGTTTGTCCATGATGTCCGCAGACGAAGTAAAAACCGTGTGGCCGCACAGCGCTGTCGAAAGAGGAAGCTCGACAGCATACAACAGCTGGAATGTGAAATAAAAAAATTAGTAAGTTCACTTTTGTCTGTTAAACTTTCTTAATATTAATTAAGGCTTTAGTTCATAACTTTACAAGACCATCATTCGCCTTCAAGGGATAGTTCCGATTTCTCTAGGTGAAGTTCTGTTAAAAGGCTACAAGCAGTTTTATTACCTCCCATAGATCTTCTCTGCTTCTTCTTTTAGTATAAATCTAAGACCAAAACATTTATTCGACCATCTAAAAACAACTCCAATCTCAAAAATGTCATAGTGGTTCATGCAAATGCTATTTTATTAACCTTTAAACTATTGCCACATTGCATTTAATTTATTTACACACATCTGATAGTGAAGGGGTGTAAAGACCCAAAACTTTGATTTAAAGGTACCTTATCGTATTGATTTTTACACCATCTTACTTTCCTAATAGGTAACCAATACTCCATATTACCCTGAATGCTGTGGGGAGGGTTTTCTTCAGCAAGGACAGGAAAAAAGGCCAGAGTTGATTGGGAGGTGGATGGAGCCAAATACAGGGCAATCCTGGAAATAAACCAGATTAGCGGCTGCAAAAGACTTGAGAATGGTTTGGAGGTTCACCTTCGAACGGCTCCGCAAACCAAAAACCAAAGACAAAGGCCAAAAACGTCAGTGTCTAGGTTAGGGCTGCACGGCATTAGAAAAATGTTGAATTGCGATACTGTTGCAGACACTTGCGATAACGATATGGAATATGATTAACCCACAATTTCCTGATACTTCTCATTATTTACCATTAAGCATTTTTTCCACCACTCTCTTTGAGTTTTAATAATAATGGTATAGATGAATTGATAGTCTTGATGTGAAAATTTGATGAGACATTCTAATGCATGCCAGAGTTTTTAGATTTTTGTTTGTAAAGCTATTTCAAAGCAATGGAACCTTTGCGTGTCACCTCACAACTTTGCACTTGTGCATTATTGTGTTGTGGTAGTCTTTGCTGTATTTGGTAGTTATTGCAATTGGAGTTCTTTTTAAGACAACAGAAGAAACATTTGTCTATAGAAAACCTTTAGGTTAAAAATAAGAATGTACAAAAAATTAATTATTGTCTGATTTTGTTTAATCTAGCATAGATTCATAAGGCCTTTTTAAACATCTGTTTCACCGCATAAGAAGAACAAAGAAACAAAATCCTGAAATGGGGGTAATCAAAAGGGCCAGAGATGTAAATGTACAATAAGGCCAGCTCATGATTCTAAATGAAAACTGGTCATTCTACATTTTACCTGGTAAAATTAAAGTACATTTAAAAAAGATACTTAGGATAATAAAAAGTGACTAATTTTACTGTTGGTTTCTCTCACAGAAGAATGAAAAAGAGCAGCTGCTTCGGGAGCAAAAAGATTTGAAGAGAAATCTTGCAGAGATTAAGCAGAACGTGTGTGGCCTCTGTAAGAGCGTCAACATGGAGCCTGGCTCTGATCAGGACCACTTGCAGCTTCTTGCTAACCTGTCTTCCCCTGACTTTCCCATCTCATCTCCCAATCTTGCAGAAAACAATGATGAGTCACAGCTTGCTGTTAAAATGGTGAATTCCTCTTTAGAGTGTGGACAGACTGGACTACCTGTAACCTCTGTTCAAACTACAGAGCTACAGTCCGGCACAGAGGACGCAGGCTGTCCTGTCTCTGCTCCTTTGCATAGTGCCTGTTTGGACATGTCCAACAGCTTGTAATTGGGCTGCAGTCTCAGTGTTATTCTAAAACCTACAGGACCAAAGAGCAAACGGTTGACAATTATTTTATACTGCAGTCCTCTTTTAGCAAAGACTTCTTTTTTTATTTCTCTGACTCCTGTCCTGCTTAAAAGGGAGAATTACATTCAAACACAAACATCTATCATTTCATTTGCCATTAATCTAATCAGCATTTCTCCAAAATAAAAACACAGTCAAGTATTTCTGTTTTTGAAAATTATTTTCCGGCCCCTGAAGATGTATTGTTCCCAAATAAGGACTTTAGAATGCTTCCCCAACTGAGGTTAGTTTTTCTCAGGGAAATTAACTACCTGACTGCATTTAAAATCCCACTGCATAGCCATATTTCACACAAAAGGACTTTTCATTGTTCGTTATTTATACTTGTGTTATGCATTTTTAAATTAAATATGCACCAAATTAACTGTTCTGTAGATTTTAAGTACATTTTAAAGCTAATCTAACTTCTCAGCAGCATTATGCGATCGCACATGTAGTTGAAATGATTAAGCTTCCTCTTAAAATTTGAGTGTTACATGAAAACGTCAGCAGTCATGTTATTTGAATTAAAATGTGCCTTATACATCTGTATACTATAAATTCAACAAGATTATATTGTTTAATGAGAGAATGTTTGTTTATTGTCTGAAGCAATGTTGCACATTAACCCAATAATGTTGATGGCATTATCTTTAAAATGTTAGTCCTTCTGCATGTTAAGTATTGTTTTTATAAATTGGTTTTATGAATTACAAATTTAAATAAACATTTTGTTACTAATTCGCTTTTTTTTATTTCACCTCACAAGTCTTGGGGGGTGGATTGGTTGTTTGTATTCTATATATTTTCCAGCTTCGGCCAGCAGATGGAAGTGTAGCTCTGCCTCTTAAGCTTGACTGCTCTTTCATCGATTTAACCGAAAAAATAATATAATAATATTTTACAATTTCTTTTGGATTCTCCATACAGATTAGCATTTGTAGCGTTGTCTTGCAGGCAGTTTTATAAATGATTCCCTTTAAAAATAGAGCAAAGATTTCAAACAATAGGTTTGATGGTATAACTTTCACATCCTGAGGTAACAAAATTAACTAAACGAGCATCATGACCTTAGTTCAAAATGATTTGTCAAAAGAGAATCCATCCATCCATCCATTTTCTGTACCCGTCCACCCTATGCAGGGTTGCGGGGGGGCTGGTGTCTATCTCCAGCAGTCACAGGGCGAAAGGCGGGGTACACCCTGGACAGGTCGCATGTCCATCACAGGGCAACATCAAAGGAGAATAAGAATTGAATTAAAGATTCAGATGAGCCTAGTAAATGACCATATATTATTAAATAACAGGGATAATTTGTGCAACAACACCCACTCTGTAACTTTATAGTTTATTTGTAGTAGTTCTAAATCTTGTTTATATTTGAAAGTCAAATACAAGTGGAAAAGCAGACCACTACTGAGACACACATGCACTCTCACTAAAATCCTCATATGGAAATGGCAAAATAAACAGTTATGTTATTTGGTTTTAAATTGCACAACCATGAATACATTGTTTTTCAAGTTACAGGTTTTAATATGGCTTATAGGCTCTTGGAACAGGAATGCGGTGTTGGTTAGACAGATAGTAGCTTTCTTTAATAAAACATCCTGTCCCGAAGATACAATCAGCAAAACATAATTATGCTCACAAAGTATTGCCACATTTTTCACTTTCTTTATTACATCAATCAAGTTTTTGGTAAGAAGCTAAGTGTTTTCGCATATTAGTCAATGTGAAAGTTATTTTAAATTAAGGTATACAGGAATGTTTTAAACAACACATAGATTACCACACAAGTGTATTATTCTCCCTCTAATCGTTGCTGTTTCCAATTACAGCTGTGTCACATGGTTTGAGCTGAGGCATTAAAATAATTGCCAAAAATATATATTTTTATGATGTTTCCTTTTTGATATATGATTTCTTTTTACTTTAAAGGTGTCTAGCTTTACAGTTGTGGCCATGTTGATGCTTGTGTGTGTAGTTCAGAAGGACATTTCCAGGAATGTTAGTACCAAAAGATGGAGCTATGTAGACCTCTGGCCAAGGATGTGACTGACGGTGACAAAGAAAAATCTGACTGGATTTAATTTTTAGAATATTCTCAATATAAATTACATATATTACATATTTTAAATTAAAATGTACAATAAATATTGCAATTTTACAATCTGGCTAAATTTCAAGTTCCATGCCTTCACATTCTTCATGCAAATATATATATTTGGTCTGTAGGATGGACTTTTCCTGCCCTTGATGTCTCTACCTGATCTAGAATTTAGTTAGAGAGACCCTAAAACTCTTGGAAAGTGGTTGGGACATCCAGCCAATGGGGGGAAAAAAAGAGAGTAGGGGTGAAATGTGAGTTAGTCAGTACTGATATAACCAGCAGAATATTCAGCAACACCATTAAACATGTCTTAAAAACATTCCTGAGATTTCACGCTGTTGCAGAAGATTTGTCAGCTGCACATCGATGATTCAAAAATTCTGTTCCATCGAATCCCAATCCTTGGATTGAGAACTGTTGAATGTAGAGGCAATTAAAGTACAATAATTTGATTGTCATGTTCTAGAAATCAGTTGGCGATCATTTAAGCTGTGTGAGATGGAGAATTATCCTGCTTAAAGTTTGCATCAGAAAATGGGAACATAGTGGTCATGGTAAGCAACAACACACTGGTAGGCAGTATCATTTAAACTATGCTGGTTTGGTACTGAGGGTCGCAAGGTTTGCCAAAAAACACCACCACTACCGGTGTGAGCCGCTGATTCAGGGAAGGATGGATCCAGGCTTTCATGTTGTCTATGCCAAATTCTGACCCCACCATCTGAATGTTGCAGCTGAAACAGAGACTCATTGAATCGCTCAATATCTTTCCAATCTGTTATTGTCCATTAGCGGTGATGCTGTTTGAATCATAGCCTTAGATTTCTGTTTTTAGCTTAAGGTTGTGGCACCCAGTGCGGTCTTCTGTTGCAACCCATCCTATTCAAGATTCAACACAATGTGTATTCAGCGATGGCATACTGAAGAATGTAAATCAGGGGTCAGCCCCTCCAGTTTTCAAGTGCCATTGTTCTGCAACTTTTAGATGCAATCCTGCTTCAACATGCATAAATCAGATCTCAGGTTAATTGGGGTCTCATTTATAAAAGTGTGTGCAACCCTTACTAAAACTGTACTCACTGCAAATAAGTTTCAGATCTATCAAACTTGGAGTACGCACAGCTGCACGCAATTTCGCTTTATAAATCACACTCAAACTAGAATTGTGCTCAGGTGATTTTGGATCAAATCCCGCCTCCTACACACCCACTTTCTGCCATAAACGATCAATGCAAAGTGCCTAGGGAATATTTTGCACAGACTTAAGCCTGCTGATATGCTGTGGTTCCGGTGGTTCACGGGTAACCATGGCAACCCACAGAGACTGAAGGAGGCACATGGAGGCACGGAAAACCGTTTTATTTCAATCAATCAATCAATCAACATTTATCTATATAGAGAGCTTTACTCAGCCAGAAGGCAACAAAAGTGCTTCACAATAAAAGACAAAAAATATATTTAGCAATAAGAAAATGTGTAACAAGACAAGAGTAAAAAGATTAAAATAAAAAATAAAAGCAGCAGCACTAGAGATAAAACAATTAAGAACAATAAATATAAAGTTTGAAATATTTGATTACTTCTTGTAGCAAGAAAACGATTGAAATAAAAGCTAATTTAAACAAAACTAGTTTGCAACAGAAAGTAATAAGTTTCAGCACTTCTAGATATTTAAAGCGAGTGACACAGCATTGATGCAGCAGCGTCCCGGACATAAAACAGAGTGTGGAGGCAAAGAGAGGCAGTATGCCAGCCAGAATGTGCTGCCCATTGGGCTGGGATGCACGGTTCCAGGGGGTCGGTAGATCTAACACTGGGCCAAGTTCAGTGCATAGATCTAATGCCCCTTTTCCACAATGGTCGGCTTGGCCCGAGCCATGTCGCATCAACCTGACCTAGCACCTGGTCGTGTTTCCATTACTATCAGAGATGTCTGGTCAGGAATGAAAAATATCACAGGCTCCAAGGACAGGAAGGATTGAATAGATGAAAATCTGGACAGAGCCAATGAACTGAACACATTCTTCAACAGGTTCAGTTCAGGAACTAGATCAGCATCCTCCTCTCCTGTTCCCAGCCAAACAGACTTCCCACCCTCCTCTGACCCACAGCTTTCCTGTCAAACCTCGGATGTTTTATCCTTCACCTAAGCCATGGACTCTTCTGATTCCACAAGTTTGACTTCAACCAAGTCAGGAAATGATGCTACCCCCTTTGTCTCCCACTCCCACTTGTCTGTCTCCAAAAGTCAGGTGAAGAGGCATGCTGGAAAAACTGAACCGGAAAAAGGCTGCAGGTCCAGATGGTGTCAGCCCCAGAGTCCTGAAGGCCTGTGCAGAGCAGCTCTGTGGGATTCTGCAGCACCTCTTCAAACTTACCCTAACTCAGGAGAAGGTTCCAGTGTTGTGGAAGACATCCTGCCTTGTTCCAATACCAAAGAGAACTCACCCATCAGTCATCAATGACTATAGACCTGATGCCCTGACATCCCACATAATGAAGATCCTGGAGAGACTCCTGTCTGCCCACCTGAATAAGCAAACAAGAACATATCAGGACCCGCTGCAGTTTGCTTATCGCTGTGGAGTTGGGGTTGAAGATGCCATCATCCACCTGCTTCAACCAACCCACTGTCATCTGGACAAAGCAGGCAGCACTGTGAGGATCATGTTCTTTGATTTCTCCAGTGCATTTAACACAATTCAGCCTGATTTGCTTTGTCAGAAACTCCTGAAGACACAGGTGGAGCCCTCAACAATCGCCTGGATCAATGACTACCTGACAAACAGACCACAGTTTGTGAAACTGAAGAATTGTGTGTCAACCCAGTTGGTCAGCAGCACAGGAGCACCACAGGGGACCATACTCTAACCATTCCTTTTCACTCTGTACACCTCAGACTTCCAGTACAAATCAGAGACCTGCCATCTGCAGAAATACTCAGATGATGCTGCATTTGTCGGGTGTATCAGAGATGGACAAGAAGCTGAATACAGAGAGCTGGTGGACTGCTTTGTGACATGGTGTGGAATCAATGGTCTTACTTTGATGTGAATAAAACAAAGGAGATGATTGTAGATTTCAGAAGAAACAGGGATAAGTCAAACACTGTTTCCATCATGGGAGAAGAAGTGCAGGTGGTTGAGGAGTATAAATACCTCAGAGTTCACCTTGACAACAGACTGGACTGGAGGCGCAGCAGTGAAGCTGTCTACAAGAAGGGACAGAGCAGACTGTACTTCTTGAGGAAGCTTAGGTCCTTCAAGGTTTGCAGCAAGATGCTGCAAATCTTCTACAAGTCTGTTGTGGAGAGTGTAATCTCTTCAGCCATCATCTGTTTGGGTAGCAGCATCAGAGCCAGGGACTTAAAAAGGCTAGACAACCTGATAAAGAAGGCTGGTTCTGTTCTTGGCACTACTGTGGAACCACTGGAGATGATAATGCAAAGAAGGATTCTTCATAAAATCAAAAAAAAATTATGGACAACCCTGAGCATCCTCATTGTGAGACTGTCATGCAACAACAGAGTATCTTCAGTCGGAGGCTTCTTCAGTTTTGCTGCAATACAGACCGCTACAGGAAATCCTTCTTGCCCACAGCCATCACTATCTACAACAACTGAAAGAATTAATTACATGAGCTACAACAACACTTAATTTTCCTCTGGGATCAATAAAGTATTTTTGAATTTGAATCTCAGGAACGCGTTAGTGGGCGAGGACATGGGTGGACTCAGCGTTGCAAAGTTCCAGTAAAAGTCAGTCAACATCACTCACCGTTTTCCGAAATTACAGGTGCCGATGCTGGAGCCGGTATCTAGCCCAGTCTCCTGTTGCTTGCCAGGCTTTCACCTCAAATGCTGTCGGCCCAGACAAAGGTAATGGACACGCTTTAAATACAGGCTGAATCAACCTGGGCCAGGCCAGAGTGAGCAGACCCTAATGGAAAAGGGGCATAATAGGACTGCTTTAGGGAATCTACATTGGCTCCCCCATACAGATGTTGCCAGTGGCGTGATTGTCAATGAGCGCCAGCACATCCATTGTGCAGCATTATGCATGATTGTTACTGCAGTATTTATATTTGTACTTTACACAATAATGCAAGTGCAACTGCTAAATAATCTGAAGACTTACTGTACATATAAAGATACCGTGATATAATTCTTAAATGCAACAAATTTTCATTCAGATTCAAATTGTTATTCTAAGTTCGGAGACAGGAGTGGGAGCTGACTGTTGGTTGTGTGTGTGCACAAAGCTCTAGAAGTCTGAAAATGTGGCTTAAAGTCACAATTTTGCCATCTCACCGGCTGGGCTGCCAGTGTCCTCCGTGTCCAAAATGTGCGTAAGCAAGATCTTTGGTGTGTGTACATTTTTCCGCCGCATTTTTTTCTATAAATCCCAAACTTGCCATAGAAATTGTCTTACGCAGTTTTCAGACCCCGTTTTGTGCTTAAGCAAGCTTTATTAATGAGATCCCAGACCTTTGCAAAACTTGCTGACAGGTAGTTTAGCCTTTTGCTTCAGGTGGAGCAGGCTGCTCACTTGATATTTTCTCTTTTTTTCAAGACATTTTACACTAACCTGTGACATGGTTGTGTGTAGAACTTCCAGTAGCCAAAGACCAGCACATCTAGCACCATGCAACATAAACCTAAACCTCATTTTTGCAACATTTTGATGCTCGGCTTGAACTTAAATAAGTCATCTTCACCACGTCTACATTCCTAAATATACTAGGTTTCTGCCATGTGATTGGCAATGAATTGACACCCAATTGAATGACAATTGTATCAAATATTCTTTTGCTCATCATCTGATATAATTGGTTTCAAATGCAAAATAAAGAGCAGCGTGGCCCTGTCATACCTACAGCTCCAATTCTGAGATACAGTATTGTTTCCAAAGATTTTATTGGAAATCTGTAAATTGCTGTTTGTTTTATAGGTGTGTTTAAAACACTTGATGTGTATCCACTCTTAAGAAGACAAAACAAATCTGTCAGACAGTTTGTTTAAGGTAGTATTTTCAGACTTTACAGAGTAATTTTGTGAACAGATACAAATCTGAACTCAGAGTTGTTGCTAATTTCTAAATATACTTTTTTTCACTGATATAATTTTATATTTTATATTGGTTGAAATGTAATGACAAAAACATTTTGTGTGCTTTGTTTCTAAGTTAAGGTAAATATTACAATTAGAACCAAAAATAACATTTTGGTCATTCAAAAACATACAATACCACCTTATAAAGAAAAGCACAGATTAAATGTATTTGTAAAAGTTTCCCTCACAAAAGAAAAAGGGGGCTCTAATGCCCAGAGTTTGTGTTTTACATACAGTTTAAATCTTGAAGCATTGTAGTGCAAAAGTAAGATTATCCTGTTTTTCAAGCTAAACGGGACGAGAGACTTGATTTGAGGCGGAAGCAGCTGCGCGGCATGGCAAGGTCAGAGGCCCATAATCCGCGGCCTCATTCATGCAAGATTAAAAACCTGCTCTGAGTTCTGATTAAGAACGCAGGGTTAGAAGATTAAAGACCAGCAAACAAAATGAAAGCAGTTAAAGCCCAATCCTGGAATTCATCAGAATACCAGAACCTTAAACAGTCATATCGTGAGATTAATGCAAAGCCTGCTGTATCTGTCTTGATGAATCTTCTGTGTCAAAGCCTATAAATTCCCCTCTTACCCTAAAATCCAAAAGATCTGTCTCTGTGTCTGCATTGTTTGCTTTTTTGTCTTCCTTCACACCATTGCCAGTTGCAGTTTTCACAAATTGTTATTGTGACTTATCATACATTATCACTGGTGGATTTTTTGTTACATATATTCTTTGTTTAAAATGGATAAAGACATTTCTTAATTATTTGTTTTATTTAAGTATGTCTAATCCTTAATAGGGCTGCACAGTGGCACAGTTGGTAGCACTGCTGCCTTGCAGCAAGATGGTCCTGGGTTCAAATCCCAGCCTGGGGTCTTTCTGCATGGAGTTTGCATGTTCTCCCTGTGCATGCATGAGTTCTCTCTGGGTACTCTGGCTTCCTCCCACAGTCCAAAAAGGACTGTTAGGTGAATCAGTCTCTCTAAATTGCCCTTAGGTATGTGTGTATGGTTGTATGTCTCTGTGTTGCCCTGCAATGGACTGGCGATCTGTCCAGGGTTAACCCCGCCTCTCACCCCTTGACTGCTGGAGATAGGCAACGGATGGCTGGATAATCCTTAATATTTGATAGACTTTACACCTCAGACTGGAAGTGATGTAAAATAAGGAAATAAAAACATTGCAAAGTTAGTTTGTGTAAAGATTAAAATCATATTAATAATAAATAGATACCTTTTAATGTCACACAGTTAAACTGGGCTTATAACCCTATTTTTGGATGCCATGGATAAAAATATTACCTGAAATTGTGACAATGATGTAAACTCAAAGATTCCATTTTGGTCTCAAAATTTGATATAAAGAGAAAGAGTCAGGTTTTTGTTTTTCACATTTTGGGCTTAACATGGACTGGTTACCATTATCAAGATATACCAAGTTTTCAAAACCACTTGATTTGTTTGTCACATCATTTCTTCCTAAGTTATAAAGAATATGCCAAAGCAACCAAAATTTTCTTGTAAGAAATGTAAGAATGCACACTGTGGGTCTACTAGTCAAAATAAGGTCACTACCCTTTTTTTCATTCACAACATAGACATATTTGGCTGTGAAGCACCAGAATCTAGTCTGGCTTTAATTTGTTCCCTTTTTGTTGTCAGAGAACACTTGAGTTAAAATTGCAGCCAAATATATCTTTTTAAATCCAAAAGGTGCCACAGGTGCATACAGTACAAAACGAATGCTTGGGTTATCATGTTTGATTTAACAATATTTAAACAAGACTGTTAATGTGTTACACAAAATCATGATTAGCTAATAGCTTTAGTTTGGTTATTGATATTCTGTCATAAAAAACATGATTTCAACTTCAATGTTGGTATAATTACTTATTTTCACAGTCTCTTGTTATAGCAATATAACTAAATCAAGGTTAAGGGGTAAATCACAATGGAATTAAATCCCATTCAGACATTTTACTGTTAGAAGTTTTGGTGAAATATATGTGTATCAGCCCATAAACAAAGGCAAAACATCTTGGTGATGCTGGTTGAAGTTGGTAAGAGTACCATTGTTCATAATGAAACAAGGCCTAAACAGACATTAGCTAAAAGGCCACCCAGAGAGAAAGAAGCCATTACTCCAAAGGTTTGTAAATCAATGCAGTAACAAAGACCCAAATCTTTTAAGAAGATTTTCAGACTTAAAACATACTATGGCAAATCAATGATAACTTATCAAATCTAAATATCAGTTTATGTAAAGAACACTGCATTTTCAAAATCAAGATTTTGTCCATTAGAATATAGAATAAAAAATAAGGCCTGGAAATTCAAACCTTTCCAAATTTTTCCATACATGATTTATGTTCTTTTTTCCTTCTACTCATTCTGTCCGGAAAAAAACTAAAAGCGAATATTACACTTTTTCAGACTTTTCAATACTGCATAGGAACCCTGTAATTTATATTGGCATAAATAGTAAACATTACATAAACAAAAAAATTTAAGCACACAATTCTTGTTAATCCTCAAAATGAAGAATCAAAGAATGGATTGTACAGAATTATAACATGGATATTTCTCCAGCATGGGTGAAAATACTCGAAAAATGACAATACTTCAATCAATCCCAGTTTAAGATCCATGACCTCCTCACAAAGTCTTAAACTGCTGAACTACTGCATGCTCACTGATTACATACCGAAGTGACTTTGAACTTAAGTTTGAGGGTAGGGCTGTGCCCCATTGACAAGATTAAATAAATGAGGTCCATAATACTGTAATCTCGAAGAGAAATGAGAGAAAGCAGGGGACATGCTGACTCTAGTTAGCTAAAGCCCTGATGTGCAACAGTCAGATTAACAGCTGCTTGAACAGTGACAAATTACACACACACACACTTGTTGGTGTTAGCACATGTAGATGAAATATTTTATGGAAATCATTGTAGGAGTTAAGAATATTTAACAGGACAAATTGTTTGAATTGATCAATTTCTAAAGATTTTGGAAAAAAGCAAAAAAAAAGCATATAGTTCATTTTTTACTTCGCTTTATTTCTTTTTTTCCACTGTAAAAAGATTACAGTATAAATCCCTCATGTTTTCATGTTACCCCATAGGAAGAAAGATTTACCTTATATACCCTTTGCAGAATTAACCAATACAGATATTGTGTATTTAGTTGTAGTCTGTTTCCCAATTCTGATAATTGCAAGTTAATCCAAACAAAAATGTTGATTTAAAAATATTACACAGGGAATAACAGTTAAAAAACCCGGTTCATTTTTGATCCGGCTGCTTCAGCCTTTCATTTTTTACCAGAGTCAAGTTGTTTGGTGTCAATTCAGCTTTTTGTTCTATTGGTAGGACTGCAGATTATATTGAATTGCAGTTATTAGTGAAATTGGCATCTGTGCAAAGTTATGATCTCAAAGAAAAGATGGATCCAGTAGTCAGTGACCTATATTTCAGTGGTTATAAATGTAATTTCATCTTGTCTGTTGGATGGAGTTTGTCTTCTCTTAATCCCCACACCTGATGTAATTGAGAATTATGTTCATGTGTTCCCTTTTTGTTGCCAGAGCATCACACTTTGTTTAAGATGTTTGTCAACGATTTAAAAGGAACAGTAGGCTATATACAGTACAATAACAAATGCTTGGATTGTCATGCTTGAATTAAAACTATTTAGGCAATGTTGTCAATATAGAAGAAATAACATTTGACCTACAGCAACTTTTAGTCAGAATAAATGTAAAACAGAGTGAAAAGATGGTAATTTTGTTGTGTGTGTGTATGTGAACATCTGGTTTCAAGACACAAACAAACCCCCCATCCAGCAGATGCTAGCAATTTGCACATACGTATTTTTGCATTTGATTGCAGTTATCCTAAGCTACAAACACATCCGTTTTAGTAAATTATCAAAGTGATCAAACTCACAGTCACTCATCTTTCCATGAGCACAACAGCTGAACAAGACAGATATTCCTCATTGAGCCTAAACAAAATTGTGCAATATGGACAGATCTTTTTCTAGAAGGTAAGTTATTGGAGTTCTGTTAACCTCTTCATGTGAAGCATCTATTGAAAAGTTCCAATACTAGGGTTTGTCTTCTGTATTTTTAAAGTGGCAGCATTTTTAACCACAATTTAGACAATGTGTAAAAACTTATTTGCAAACATATCAGGCAGACTTTGTTGGGAAACTGGGTCAATTCACCTTTCTCTGACATTCCTGACCTGCTTTTGTTTAGTCAACACCACAGAGGGTTGCCTTTTCTCCTCCACCAAAATCACCACCAACTTTCAGCAGATGGTATTTTTTCCCTCTGGGCGATCTGCATATGTGCTCTGTTTTTTTAAAATACCAAGCAATTTACCCCATCTCTAATATACATAAATACACATGCATTTTGGCAGACCTTCTCATTAATGCATGGATAATGTTTAGAGAGATACCATTTACTCATTATAGGTGCTGTCTTTGCAACTCGTTTCAAAATTAGAACCGGCAGACTCAAGACATTTAGCACCTGCAATTTCATATGTGAATTTGCCTCACAGTTGTTCCTGTCAGATTGAAACAAAAATAATCTTACTGTATTTGCAGATTTATTTTATCTGCTTATATGGGCTCCTAATCCACTATCTTGTGAGGGTGTAATGTAAAAGATTAAACGTGCATCTGGTGATTACAGGTCTGCTTAAATTTAGATTAGAGATGAAAGGTAGTTTAAGATTCAAGAAGCCATCAAATTAAATAGCAATGCAAGTGACATGTAACTATAGTGTGCTGCCCACATCCATTGTCCTCCGTCGTAAATATGTGCAAACATTCCATAAATTAATTTGTTTTATGGAAGTTGTATTAATTTGCAGTGAAATGTGTTTTTAGATATGAATCAAAGCTTTAATTTGAATCTAATTGTGAAACAATCCCTTCAAAATAAAAGTAACCAAAGCATTTTTAAGTTGTTTTTGCGTTGATCAGAATTTCTCTGAACTTCTATTTAGCATTCAATGACTTCCTATTTACCTATAAGGTGTGAATAGGGCAACATAAAAAGTTAAATATCTTGTGCTCACCAGTGCAAACTAAATGCAAACGGATTGTTTGAGAGTGATACCAGGAAAAAAAAATTGACCTACCATCATAAAAATAAACATGGAATTTACTAAGCTCTCCAGGGATTTTAACTGAAACCCTGTGCGTTGTTCAGATGAAACTAAGATTAAGTTTCCCTAAGCAAAATCTGGTGTGTCTGGCATAAAACAAAGGTGGAGCGTGTGGGAAAGGACCTGTTAAGTGAGAGGGAAGTTGGTCTGTTTCTCTTTCAAAGGCCCTGGCAATGTTGAAAGAGTGCTCAGTCAAGGACCCTTTGAAATACCATTTTGAATTCCAATCTGGTGACTTATGCAAGTAATATGAAAATATGTGGCCATTTGAGCTTTCAACAAGATGAATATTTAAAACACATACATACCTATAGGAGTTTTGTGTTGATTGTACCGCAGCAATTTCCTGTTGTGAACCTGTTCACAAATATGGCAATAAAACCTTTCTGCTTCTTATATCTCTTTTCCATAAAAAAAGTCAGATGTTACAAGGTTCAATGTTCTCACAAAACTTTAGTCATTTCAAAAGAATTTCAACATGACAAATCTTAAACATGCAAGTTCATAAACCTCATATTAGACAAAAAGAAAAAAAATGTAAACCAACTTCATGAACAACTTTTTCAATTAACAGTCATTCATAAACATTTCGAAAACAACAGTCAGTGAATAAGTCAAAGTTTTTGTGCAATGCTATGCTGAAATTGGAAACCTCCCAAACACACCATTATTAAAACTACTATGGCAGAAATGTCTGAAATGATCTCACTTCTCCCATTTACTCAAAATGTGACAGCATAACAATAATGCTTCTGACATGCAAATCAATGTTACACTGCGTTCCAAAAAAATATGGCAAGGCCCAGATAGTCAAGTATCACAATTGAGATAATTTGTTATCAAAAAAGGGATTCTAAGGTACTCTTTCAATCAAGACTAACATCTTTGCATTCTCTACGTTAAAAACTACTGAAACACAAAACTTTGTGTTCAAAACATATTTGATTGTAGCAAAGCGGTTTTTAGGTCTATGTTTAATTAGGACTTATAATTTTTTATTATTGGCTCTCTTATTACTGTAATTCTGTAAAAAATTATGCTAACACAAAGTTATAGTAGGTGCATTAAAGTCTTTCACTGAGTCCCATAATATGTTAATACTTGTTGTGCCATTCGCACTGGCCAACACTCACCTCCTCAATGTCCAAGTTTTTTCTGGATTTGTAAATAAATTCTCCAATTGCAACAAAAACTGAGAGGACTAGTCCAGCGGCCAGCACTATAAAGATTCCTCCTATGTTCTCTACACCCAAAGCACTGGCTTCTTTGCTGTCCTCCTCTGGACACCCATTCCCTCTCCACCATTTCTCCTTCATCATGTGCAGCTTTCCTTCTTCCTGAAGCTGCAAGATGGCGATGGTGACCTTGTCTCTGTAAGGGGAGCCTGGAGCAGAACACAGCAGAAATGTTTATATACTGCTCTGCTTTGTAATATGCTATTTGGTAGAAAAAAAGCCGTTACAGAGCCTTTCAAAACCTTGGAACTTTATCACCATGTGTCATGTTACAAACAGAAATGTCATTTTATTAGGATTTTATATGATAAATCAACACATAGCGGCACATAATTGTGAAGTCAAAGGAAAATTACTAATGATTTCCAAATGTATATGAAAAAAAAAATCTGAAATGTGTTGGCTGCAGTTGTATATAGCGCCCCTAATTCAATATTTTGTACTTTGGTTCAATTAAAAAACCCCTGCTGAAGAAAAGCATCCCCACCACATGGTGCTGCCACCACCATGTTTCAACATTGTAATGTTGTTTTAAACCATTCCTGAAGAACATCTTAGGCCTTCATAACGGCATTTATACTGGGATTAAATAACACAAAGGTGGACTCTCTTTACTCATTCAGTGACTTTTGAAGGTGGTTTCACTGGATTTTATTCAGGGTTATCAGAGTTTAGGAGTCTGAATACAAATCCAAAACCATGCTCTACATTGTGTTGGTCTTTCACATAAATTCCTAACTTAGAAAACAAAAGATTGTAGTTGCAATGTAGCAAAATGTTTTAAAAAAACAATTAAAAGGGTATGAATACTCCTTCATAACATTGTGTTTTTTTTCTTACAGATGCTATTACTCTTCAGTCTTACCGATTGGAGTCCCTACACCGTAGCCCTTAGAATCTATCAAGCCTCCAATCTGTGTGAGGTTGCAGTTGCGCTGGCTGATATACTCGATGCTGGTAGACTCCATCAGAAGGGCGTAGTCTGTGGTGAGGACCCTCTGAATCCCCTCCCGGTTGTTTTTTACCAAAGCTGTGTTTTTTCGGCTGCTCATAAATGCCCACATTTTCTCATAAGTTGAGATCTTAGATTTCTGTTAAAACCAAAATCACAATGCATGTACAAGTGACCAAAAACTTCAAATTCATTTTTTTATGTTTAGTTAAGCTGCTGAACTGAGTTCACAGCAGTAAACTACACAGACACTGTAAATACCTTGATGTATGTAGACATATCTATCACAATAAATGGAAATATAAAAATAGATTTACCTTGAAAAAGGTCATGGTAGACCCATCTCTTACTGCACCATACTCTATCTTGGTTTGCTTCGCCAAGTCATCTGCAGAGTCAATCGGTGAGTCCATTCTCTCCACAGTGAGGAAAGCAGCCAAATTGGCAGTGTATGAGGATATTATGATAAGTGTAAAGAACCACCATATTCCTCCTACTATCCTTGTTGAAAGGGCTTTAGGCATTAGTTCGGACCCTGGAGGGGCATTAAGGCATATTAGATCATACATCCTAAATTAAAATAATAATCAAACCCATAGTTTAAACAGTTTTATGAGTGTGCCTATTCTGTTAAAACTGCATACCAACATTATACAGCACCCTCAAAACTCATTGGTACACCTAGTAATGATCTGTAAAAAGCCTTATAAAATTATATTTTATTGTAGAAATGTAATCTCACACTTAGAATTTTGAAAAGTCCCACTTTTAACAGGTAGATTGATTCAGTGAGAAAATATTTCTGTTTTTCTTGTGTGATTTGTAAAGTTGTTTTACATTTTCATCCTGCTGAAAGACCCAATGATGATGCATCTTATGTTTTCAGACAGAGACCACCAGATCTTTATTTAAAATATCTTGCTGTTTACAAGACTTCAAGATCCCATCTTCACTAGCAAGGCTCTCAGGGGCCTTTGGATGAGAAAAAGGCCCACAACATCATCGATCCTCTACCATACTAAACAGTGGAGATTAGGTGCTTTTCCACATATTCATTGTTTCACATCACATGGTTGTAGCTAAAATGCCAGTAGCATTTAGCAGACTCCACATATCTTTATATGTTGTTGGATAGGAAAAGTTTGTCCTGAAATGAAATATTTTTCAAAATTTTTCAGTTTGAGCTACCGCAATGTCCATCCATCTAACTACACAAGAGGGGCGGTTCACTCTGAACGTGTTACCAGTCCATCCCAGGACAATACAGAAATAAACAGGACAATGAACTAGGGATGTGTATTGGCAAAAATCTGGCGATACGATATGTATTGCGATACATGGGAGACGATACAATATATCTCGATATATTGCGATACTATCAGTAAGATTATATATTGTGATTTTTAAAACTCAATTTAACAGTAGGAAAACTGTCACAGCATTTTAAACACTTCAACCTGTTTCATACTTCAACCTGTTTTATTACTAGATCTAGTTGAGAAGAAGGTGAAAACAGCCACAAACTACCAGTCAGACTTTTAATTTTACTACAAAAATTACAGTCATCATTAATGGTTCCATTCAAATCCTTAAAAAAAATAAAATTTTGTTTTGAATATCGATACAATATCGGGAAATAAAATATCGCGATATATCAGTGTATCGACATTTTCTTACATCCCTACAAAGAACGCACACACGCTCATTCTTGAGAGGAATTTAGATAGACCAAATAACCTAAACATTCATATTTTCGGACAGTAGGAGTGAGCCGGAATACCCAGAGAAAACCCACTCAGAAAATATGTAGACTGGGATTTTATCCCAGGACCCTCTGGAAGCTACGCAACAAAGCTAACTAACTATTGCTCTACCGCTAACTCTACCGTGCAGCACCCTACTACAATAAAATATCACATTATTTCAAGGCTTTAACACAACTCTTTAAAGGGTGCCATTAAGTGTGAGGGTGCTGTATGCTAAAAGTGGTAATAAGCATACCTTGTTGCATAAGTGCTCCAACTCCAAACCAAACACTGTTGATTAGAGTAAAGTTGTTTTCAACCACATCTGAGTCTGGATTGCAGGGATGAGGGTTGTACCATTCATATGGAGTGAACCTGAAGGTTATGAAATCAAACAGAATGAATTACACACAATGGCTGGTAGGATTACTTAGCCTACATTTACTCAGGTCTTGTTGGGTATTGAATGAAGTTCCACCAAGTTCCATAGCTGAAATATATGCCAGCCGGATTGTGGTTGCATACCCATGATTATATCTCTAAAAATGTCTTAAAGATATAGAAACTATATTTCTCTGTGTTTTAAGGTATCATTGTGTGAATTTTTGTAAAAATGAGTCAACTTGTAATACTTATGAAGTAATTTGGTTTATTTCAGTCTTGTGTGAAAATACCTGGCAATGACAAACAGCACACAGCTGACTCCAAGGCATGCCAGCAACACATACATCCAGATATCAGGAGAGAGAGGGTTGAGAAAGGAGAACACTCCTGGATTTGTGCCGTTAGGTTTATGGTACAGGATGCTGATTCCTAATGTCATGAAGGGCTTGGAGAAGTCTATCACCTTTTCCCTGACGTACGTGATGGTGAGAGGGGCCACAGCGAGGTCCGCCACCTGGGACCAAACAAAAGCCCCACATTCAGGCTTCTTTTTTTTTATTACTCTAAGAAAAGATATAACGGAGCAATACTCACATGATCAATAAGTTCTCGCACCATGCCATTCCACTCCCCCTTGTCATTCTGGGCGCCATATTTTCCATCTGACACCAGTTTTACTTCATAGGTAAAGCCCAAAATGTTGGAGAGCTCTTTGAGCAGGTCGAGGCAGTAACCCTCAAAGCGGTCATTCCCATATAGTGGCTTATCAGATTTTTTATACATGACATAAGGATTTTCCTGGTAGTGAACACATAAGGTGCACTAATTTAGTTTAAAAGAGTATTATGGTACTCCTAATCAAATGCTGGCTAGTGATAAACTTGTTTATGTTCCTACCAGAATAGTAGTGACAATGAGGGTCCTGTTGGCCATTGAGTCAGTGACATTTGTGGAGGAGTCCCTGTTGGTTTCTGTTAGATTAAGGCCGGTCTGAGAGTTCCAGATACCAATCTGTAAGGAAAAATAAAAACATATAACTAACTACAGAAAAGGATATTTCAGATCTATGACTTTATCGACCAAAACACAGTGAGGGAAAACAGCGCAGGAGGGAACAGAGACAGGTACAGGTAACATTCCAGTCAGAACTTTAAGCACATATCTTCAGTTTGAATCCCATTTTAATTTGTGGTTTTAAATTATTTATTTGACCAGTTTGTTCTTTCGGGTGCAATTATCACACAGCATACAACTTTAATGATTTTAAAACAATTATCAAGTACCAATGCATTCTTGTTAACGTGGATTATCTCTAAAACACACAAGCTCCTGACCTGCAAAAAGCTTATGGTTCCTTCAGGGCCTTCTAAAAGATAGTTGACCAAATATTAGGGTGTGTGTATTAAACTTGGCCTTGGAATGGAAAACAACAGACGTTTAGAGAGGGTCTCAACATCTACCTTATTGAAAATGTGTGGACTATGTTTAAATGGTTAAAACCAAGCAATTTAAATCAAAGCCAGATTTATACCAGAAGCTTCTTGATTTTTACTAAAAGTGAATGTTTGAGGTTTCATTCACAAACAGACATTTTGCCAAATATTAGTTGGGGTGTATGTATATATATTAGCCTGTGTGTGTAATGTTTTACCCTGCTTGGATTAGAACAAATATCCAGTAAGTTCAAACTTCTGCACCCAATACTTGCTGTTTTAAATCATTACAGCTGTATGTTGTATACTTTATATAATATATATACTTATATACTATAAATGTCATGACCTATTGTGACGTTAATACCCACGAAGGATGATTGGAAACTTCTGACCAGAACAGGAATTGCTAGCAAAGAAACCTTACACCAGAAGGAAAGGTATGAGATTGTTATACAGATTGAGAAATACAGGAAAGGAAACCGAACACAAAAATTAGAAACTATGCAGCCAGTGCAGAAATGGGAAACATTTCTTCCCACCAGTTCCTAAGCCTTTTTATGAAAAAGAGAAAACATTGTGGTAATTACTATTATTAATATTTTAGCCTGGCAGGGCAACTAAAATACAGACCTTTTTCCACACTTTATTCAGGCGGCTGCCCGTCATTGACTTGCAAAAACAACAAAGAGAAAGAAATTTAATCACAGAGCCCTGAGCTTAAGTCTAAATATAAGATGTTAATTCTAACTTAAAGGAATACATAGAAATGATCTCCCTCTGGTAAGTTTTCCTTTAGTTCTAATTTAGTTTTTCACTTTTAATTGTTTGAACTTGACTGAAAGTGTTTAGGTATTAGATTTGCATTAACAGATAATAAACCTCTTACTGCACTGGCAAAATGCAATGTATTATTGTCAGTGAGAGTAAGGAAGGTCAGTGCAGGTACAACTATTTGCAGAATTTTGTAAAAATATTTTACAAATGTCTTTATTTGAATTATAATCTGAGGACCAGATATCAGGATGTATATTTGCAATAAAATATTACTTAGCAGAAAACCTGTTTAAAATGTAATAGTAATCAGAGGCACAGGCTTTGTTATCATATCATCAAATTTAAAAAAATGTTTGAAATTAAATTAAATTGTTGCCCCCAACAGATCTCTTCTGTTTTTTTCTTTTTTGTAACACCTAAATGTTTCAGATCATGAAAAAGATTTTTACATTAGACAAAGTAGTACATACAAATTGTACGTACAAATCAATCCAATTTCAAATGATGAGATAACTTTTTCTGGGAGAGAAAAATCAAGATGGCCCTGTGTGAAAAAGCAATTGCCCCCCTTGTTAAATCACAAATTAACTGTGATGAACCAAATGTTTAATGTTCTGATCACTGGTGGGAGTCAGAACATGTCTGACCGCATGAAATAAGTTAAAAAAGCAGTTGGCCTGTGGCCTCATACATCTTTTCCTCTGGACAGCTCTGTGTTAACGTCAACTCTTATTGTCCAACACTAACACCATATACAAGTCAGAGAGTTCACCTTCTCCAAACCATCTTCCTTTAGGCTGATCACATCTAAATCAAATTCTTTGCGCAGGCCGTCTGTCTTGTTAATGAGAATTTGTCCCGTCAAACCGTCCCATTGTGTCTGTGGCAAAAGAAAGGATAGAAAACACAAACGGTTCATCATTTTTGTTACTTTTATTATTAGATGACTCCAAATTTAAGCAGAGGCCCAGAAAAAAATTAACAGTTTTTAGAAAAAAAATTTATTTATAAGATCTTCATTAAGCAAGGAACAGTAAAACATTTTCTGCATTTTAATAGATGTTTTTCATCCGCTGCATTCTCAGTCAAAATATGAAACGTCTGAGTCTAGAACATTGGGATGGTGATGTAAATTAGCAGAAACACGCAGCCTGAGTTTAACTGCTCAAGAGCACGTAGCCTGTATTGACGATTAAAGGTTACATCTCAATAGGAAGAGGAAATTATGTCCATTTCATCTCTCCACATGGAATTTTTGCATATCAAAAAATGTCCTGGGAGAACACTAAGAGGCCAAACATGTGACATGTACCAGTGTGACTTGTGTCTGACGGCCTTCTGCTGACACCTTACTTTGCGTTTTTGGACGCACCTAAGTAACAAATCAGATGCTGGGATGTATAATGAGATGGATGTTAGGAGTTGTGGGGAACAGCATATTCAAAATTATGTATCTTTGTTAATAATTTAGTTTGAGAAAAATATACTTATACTTCAAGTATATTTTATGTGGTTCAGATACTAACAGGGTGGGTCTGGTTTCCTTGCAGTGTCAGTGTTAGATCTGCTATACAGAAGGGGTAAATTTAAATATCCCTCATGTTGCACAATTGACATTATTCCCCAAATTTTCAGAAGGTGGAAAATAGGGAGAGTAAGGGAAATTACAACATGGTACTACTAATAATAATATTACGAATTAAATTAAAAAGGGGCACAACTATAACAACAAAAGCAATATCAAACTATGAAAGTTCAGCTATACCTATACCTTTAACTGTATGAGATAAAAGTAAATTGTGTTATATAAAGACACCTCTATGGAAAGCCGTTTGAGCATTTATTAGATATCTTTGATATCCAACTTTAAGTCCATGTACTAGTACACACTTCATCCTCACTAGTAAGACAATTTTGCACACTAGTATAACGACTAGGGTGCACTAGTATAACGACTGTGTCTTACTTGTCACGTTTTTTCCACTACTAGTGCCACTTTTGGACTAGTATGCAATCAAACCTTACTAGTAAACTACTGTGCAGCACTAGTGATACTACTAGACCCAACTAGTAGGCATGTGTCACGCACTAGTAGCCTCCTGGACCCTACTAGTAGCGCAAAAATGCCCACTAGTAGCACTAGTAAGCCATTTTTGACCTCACTAGTGCTACTAGTAAGAGACAAAATGAACACTAGTAGTACTAGTGGGGTGTGTTTTCCCTTACTAGTACTACTAGTGATAGCGAGGATGCACACTAGTAGTATTAGTGAAAGCCAAAATGTCCACTAGTAGTTCTAATAAGGTGAAACGAATCCCACTAGTACTACAAGTGGACATTTTTGATATCACTAGTACTACTTGTAAGGGCCAGAGCAACCACTAGTAGCACCAGTTGGGGTATTTAGGATCCTACGAGTGCTACTAGTGAAGGCAAAAATGTCCACTAGTAGTACAAGTAAGGGTCCAACTGTCCACTAGTAGCACTACTCAAATTAATTCAATAAAATGCTAATGAGAAGGTGTGAACAGCATGCACTGAAACTTCTTGCTATTGGCTCATCAGAAAGAATTGCACTCAGCCAAAATTTAACCCTATAAAGCCTGATGAACTTTCACTGTTGTTGTTGGCAATAACAATAATGATAATTAATAACATAATTAAAAATAACTATTATATATATATATATATATATATATATATATATATATATATATATATATATATATATACTATATAGATGATGAATTAAGTCATACTAATATATCTCTGAGAGGAAAATGATTAATGATTATGTTATAGGCATCTCTTTCTCATCATGAGGAAGTTTAAGCTGCGACAGCAAATTACAGCTAGTGCTGATTGGGAAAGAGAAAAATGTAATTGTCTCTGGTAGTCTTACCTTTTTACATAACCTAAATTTGGTCGTTTGTTGATTATATAATGAATTTGACATTCAGATTCAAGTGTATGCTTCATAATTATTTACTGTCCTGGACACTTAAAATACTCTTTTGGAAACATGATGTCATTTGATTTTGATGCCCACTAGTGGCCTTTAAATGCCCACTAGTAGCACTTAACGGCCACTAGTAGCACTAGTGGGCATTTTGAGGCCACTAGTGAGACTTTTTTCATCTCACTAGTACCACTAGAAGAGGGCATCATGTCTATTAGTACTACTAGTAAGGGCCAAAATGTTTACCAGTAGCACTACTAAGTGGCAAAATATCCGCTAGTAGCACAGGTAGGTGACTTTTACACCTTACTAGTAGTACTAGTGAGATCAAAAATGTTCACTAGTGTTACTAGTGGCACGGTTTTGTTTTTTACTAGTGTGACTAGTAGAAGAAAGTTTGTCTCACTCGTGAGCTTCTGAACGTCACATGTAAAGGCTTTGGCTGTACTAGTGCTCATCTGTGCATCACTAGTTCGAAACTAGCACGCCACTAGTATGCAATTACACACTACTAGTGCGTGACTACACACTACTAGTGCAACATTTCTGTAACATGTGAGACAACTTTGGCATACTAGTAGGACAGCTACATCTTACTAGTGAGGCAAAACTGTGCACTAGTAGACAATTCTGTACCACTAGTGCCACTAGTGACATCATTAATTTCTACTAGTTAACATCTAGTGCTGCATTAGTAGTACTAGTAGCATACAGATGTCAACTAGTGCAAAGTTTTGCCACACTAATAAGATGTAGCTGTCCTACTAGTATGCCAAAGTTGTTCTACTAGTGTGCAGAAATGTCTCATATGTTACAGAGATGTTGCACTAGTAGTGTGTAGTCACGCACTAGTAGTGTGGAATTGCATACTAGTGGCAAGCTAGTTGAGAACTAGTGATGGGCAGATGCGCACTAGTACAGCCAAAGCCTTTACATGTGACATTCAGAAGCTCACTAGTGAAACAAACTTTCTTCTACTAGTTACACTAATAAAAAACAAAACCTTGCCACTAGTAACACTAATGAGCATTTTTTATGTCACTAGTACTACTAGTAAGGTGTAAAAGTCCCCTACTTGTGCTACTAGTGGATATTTTGCCACTTACTAGTGCTACTAGTGCACATTTTGGCCCTTACTAGTAGTACTAGTAAAGTAAATCATGCCTCACTAGTAGTACTAGTAGACAGGTTGGCCTTTTCTTGTAGTACTATTAATATGATAAACGTCTCACTAGTGTTACTAGTAGACTGTTTTGCTTTTACTAGTTTTACTAGTAAGGTAAAACACATCCTCACTAGTACCACTAGTGGATATTTTAGCTTTCACTGGTACTACTAGTGAGCATCTTCGTTGTTACTAGTAGTACTAGTAAGAAAAAAACCACCCCACTAGTACTACTAGTGGACATTTTGTCTCTTACCAGTACCTCTAGTGAGGTCAAAATGCCTTACTAGTGCTACTAGTGGGTATTTTTGCGCTACTAGTAGGGTCCAGGAGGCTACTAGTGCGTGACACATGCCTACTAGGTGGGTCTAGTAGTGTCACTAGTGCTGCACAGTAGTTTACTAGTAAGGTTTGATTGCATACTAGTAGTCCAAGAGGGACACTAGTAGTGGAAAAAACGTGACAAGTAAGACACAGTCGTTATACTAGTGCACCCTAGTCATTAGCCAAATTGTCTTACTAGTGAGGACAAAGTGTGTACTAGTACATGGACTTAAAGTTGGATGTCAAAGATATCTAATAAATGCTCAAACGGCTTTCCATACTACACCATTATTCTTCACAGTATATCTATAACCAACTTTCTCTGGTAGGTCCTATGATCTTTTAGTGAAATTCCTCCATGGTTTTTCATTTTTAACAGTGCTTTCCTCTCATATCTACCTCTTGTCAACAAATCTTATGGTAATTCCTGAGCAATAAAAAAATCTGATCACATGTCATTGAGCAGCATTTAGTTTCTAAAGCTATTCTGGTCTGGAACAAACTCCCTGACAACCTGAGATGTCCAGAAACTGCTAAAAATATTCCTGTTTTCTGCAGCTTTCCTATAAGGCCTACGCTTATTTTATTAGGTAATTTTCAATATGTCTTAGGTATGTATTTTTTTTCTTCTACTAGTTTTTGACCTTTTTTCTTGCTTCAAAAAAATCTTCTTTTCATTGATCATGAGTGAAAAAGTTTTAAAGAAAAGTTTACTATGCGTTGGGTGGTGATAAATGAGCTTCTAAACCTTTTGGCGAAAAGGTTGAGACAGGGTTCTTCCCCAAATGTATGAAATAAATATCAAATATATGGCATATCTCTTTCAAGTTTGTTTGTTTTTACATCTTACTTATACTCAGATAATACTGACATTATTCTATGTGGTATTTATTTGACATAAATTTAGAAACCACAGTCATATCCTATTTTGCTGATGAACACATAAATGAGAATTTGCACACAAAAAAACACATTATCCATGCAGTTTGGTATCTTCCAGCTGATGTCCCTCAACAATCTACTTGATTGTCCTCTAAGACTTCTACAGAAGAATAAACTGTGATCCAAGGCTTAAAGTTTAAAACTTGGAGCAGTGAAATTCCAGTCAGTTCCAAAGAAGAAATATAAAATTATAAAACCAAATATTTTAAGTAAATATAATTCTTATAAGTTGAAAGTAGGTGTGGAACTCATAGAGTTAAAAGCCTGCTTTGGTTTGCTCTTATCTGTCAATTTTCTATCCCTAATTGCAAGTAAGAGAAGCTTACTGGTTAAAGAAACCTTAAATTAAACATAAGACAAGCATATCATGTTATACTTTATATATTTTAACTGAGATGATGAGTCTTGCTTCACATTTAAATTGTCATGATAACCACAAGACAGAAAGGATTTTATTTTAAATGATGTTTGTTTCATAGTGCTTGTGTCACCTGGTATTAAGTCGTGCAGGAAACATTTTAAAATAATTTTCAATAGTAAGAACAATACAATAGTGTGGCATTTTTCAATGTGAAGAAAGTTTCACAAGAGGAAAGGGTGATGGTTTTTAATTTTGAAGATGTATACAGTTTAAAATAGTGTGGTTTAAACTAATCACTGTTTGATTTTTTTTTTTTAGATGGATGGATGGATGGATGAATGGATGAAGCTAACTCACTTCTTTCAGCAGGTTCATGAAGCGCGATCCGAAGCGCCAGGGTTTGTGTCGGTGGCACTGCAAGGAGCTGACGGTGATCTGCGAGGTGCGTTGTGAGGCGGCAGCCACCATGTAAACAGCGTCATACATCAGAGCAGCCTCTGTCTAGAAGAGAAACACGGCCACCATCATAATCCATCACCAATCGCATGCCGTGCACTTATCACATCAGGACAGTGGATGTATGTGCACAGCCTCATGTGGTTCTTCAAATCAGATGCAATCACACAGAAAACTACAATCACTCACATTGAGCACAGTTTGGTGTGCATTGTTTAGACTGTACAAACAATCAGGGGCCTCCATGTGTAACTGCTGCATCAAATGTATGAAATCAAATCAAATAATCTAATAAAAGCCATTTTGCTTCCTTCCAAAATATTATTTATTTTATTTACAGATAAAGTCTTGCTTTGCAATTCCAAAAACCGTATGGTATGGAAATTATTTTAAACTTGTCTGGAAAAAGAAAGACATTGTGGAAGATGAAAGGTCTGTGCAACTCCTGGTTTTTCCTCACTTTTTTCTTTACCCAAATCCAGTGCTGGAAGCCCCAGGGTGCTGCATACTGAACACAGTGTGAAGAAATCCTTAGACTAAACTACCGTAATATATTTTTTCCTGTAAACAGGCCTTGACCTTGCATGTAGGCTTTAAATATAGTTCTGGTCAGAAGTTTATATGCTTCATCCTGGAAATGGATAGTATATTAATTTTAGGTAATTGTTTAGTATTATTCTTTCTAATCTTTCTTTTTAAATAATAAACTACAATGTACAGCATTATTGAGGAACCAAGACTTGTTCAAATTTATTGTATGTTTGTTTCTAATCTTCATATCCGCAAAACTATATATACAGTATAGTTTAAATTTTACACCCCACTAATGGGTCCTTTAGATAGCTACATTTCGACCACACACTTTTGTAGCCATCAACAAGCTTTTGGCATAATTCTGGTTGATATTTGACCACTCCTTTTGGCAGAAGTTGTAGAGTAATTTTAAATTGATTGGTTTTCTGGCACAGATCTAGCTTTTAAGCATAATCCACAAATTTCCAATAGGGTTAGGGTCAGGGCTTTGGTAAGGCCATTCTGGAAGCTTAATGTTAGCCTTTTTTATCCATTCCAAATTCATTTTTGTGTGTCTGGGATCTTTGTCCAACACCCGACTGGATCCACAGTTTAACCATCTGACCAGAATTGTCCCCCTCAGAAAGCAGGACTTTGGTTAGGATGTTTAGGAACCACCTAAAAATGTGTGACTCTCCACATTGAGCCACATTTTCCATCGATACTGACTGAGAGAATGCAAGCTACTCCAAAATCAACACCATCCAGTTTAACTGAAATTTGCAGCTACAAACATGGATAACCCAAATATCTTCTGGAGAAAATGTTTATGGTCAAATTAGACAAATATTTGCTACAATGAAAATAAAAATGATTGGAAGGGTTAAAGTCAAAGTTAGGCCTTTAGATCTGTCAAACATGGTATCATGTGTAACCATGGTAGTGGCTGTAACATGCTTGTTGGGTTGTTTTACTACCCGTTCTGCTAAACAGACCAAAACTACTTTCAAGATTGGACAAAGCAGCCAGACATTAACTGAGGGCAGATCGTCAATTAAAATGATTTCTGTCATTTCTGCTAAGTGTGGTAAAACATTGAGCCAAGATCTTGCTGATGGCTACAAAAATGTGAAAGGGGCATTTAATAAAATATGTATGGGATCTAAGCATGTATTTGATTTTGTTTGTATAATTTTGACCGTAATCAATAACTAATTCAAATATATTCATCCAATTCCTTTTTTTTAAATGACTCATTATGTCATTATCATTCCACACTGAAAAATTATCGGTTCGAATAAACCAGGCCAATAGTAAAAATCATATTCATATCAATAATGAGTGTGTGTAAACTACTGCCCAGATCTGTATGTCAGATTAAACTTACAGTCATCATTCCCTCCATCATTCCAGTCTCGATTTTGGAGGGAGCCTGCAGTCGCTCCATGGCCCACCTCTCCAGCACTGAAGCCACTCTAGGATTGTCCACGTTGAGCAGCCGAAATCCTGTCATGTTGACCCCACTGTAGCGGTAGGGCTCCAGGTCAAGTGCGAACAAGTCCTGAAAAATTCAACAACCGGCTCACAGAAGCAGAATCAATACAATATGCCTTAAAATAAAAAGCTCTTTGAGTAAACTGTTAAGTCATATACAAGTGGTAGCAATGAATTGTGTCAAGGGAACTTAGACACTATGTATTCATTATATAATAAAGCAAGCACCTAGAAGTGTACCAGTTAAAATCACACATAATTTTAACTGAGTGTGAAAAACCTACTTAAATACATACATTGTTTCATAAATTGCTCAAACTTTTTTAAATACAACTCTTGCAAGTTCCATAAATCAGCTCGCTTATGGACTGTTTTTCCTTACCAATGTGGTGAAGAAGTAGTGATAATATTCAGTCATCATTCCCATGGACAGGATCTACACAGAAATAAAGATGGTATTCAGTTTTCCCTTTAGATGCACCTTTTAGAGGTACACAGTGGGAATAAAACATCTTCTTTTTACTTTTTAGAACAAACCCAAACCACAACTGTGGCAATGCATTCATTTATTTTGATTGGCTAATTTTGTTCCATTTGCATAGTTTGTGTTAACAGTGAAAAAATGTCACAATTTCGCCTTTCCCCAATTAATCTGTGCAGCATCTCTCTCTGGTTTGAAAAAAGGAAATAGGGTTTCTACAGGGAGTAGAAATGGACTAATCTTGCTGTGGGTGAATATTCAACCCAAAGCACTGCAGAAAACCACAGCATCACATCTCACCTACATTTGAGAATTTCAAATAAAACTTCTATAGATTTGTGGCCAGTGTATCTAAAAAAAGGCAAGGCAATTTTATTTGTATAGCACACTTTCAACAACAAGGTAATTTACGGTGCTTTACATGATCATTGTTCCAGATTAGAGGAGCATAGAAACTGAAAGCTGCTTCCCCGTGTCTGGTTCTAACTCTAGGGATGTTGAGTAGACTGGAATTAGAGGACCTGAGTGGTCTGGTGGGTTGGTATAGTAACAGTAGATCTTCAACATACTTTGGTGTTAAGCCATTCAATGATTTATAAACTAGCAAAAGTATTTTGAAGTCTATTCTCTGAGCTACAGGGAGCCAGTGCAAGGACTGTAGAACTGGGGTGATGTGCTCTACTTTCCTGGTTCTAGTGAGGATACGAGCAGCAGCGTTCTGGATCAGCTGCAGCTGTGTAATTGACTTTTTGGGCAGACCTGTGAAGACGCTGTTGCAGTAATCAATCTGACTAAAGATAAACGCATGGATGAGTTTTTCGAGGTCCTCTTGCGACATCAGTCCTTTAATCCTTGAAATGTTCTTCAGGTGATAGAAGGCTGACCTTGTTTATGCCTTTATGTGACCCTGGAGGTTCAGGTCTGAGTCCATTACAAGTCCTAGATTTCGGGCCTGATCAGTATTTTCTAGCTGTATTAAACTAAGCTGTGTACTGACTCTTGATCATTCCCCTTTAGGCCCAAAAGTAATTACTTCTGTTTTGTTTCTGTTGCTGGAGAAAGGTAGGGCAGATCCATCCATTGATTTGCTCGATGCATTTACTTAGGGTTTGGATGGGTTCAAAGTCACCTGGTGACGTCGTAATGTAGAGCTGAGTATCATCTGCATAGTTATGATAGTTAATCTTATTGGTTTTTATTTTAAAAAAAGTACTAACCTGCTTCAGAACGTCAGCTGATGTTTGATAAGAACAGTCAAAGATGACAAAGAACTCCTTCCCCTTCTTCATCTCTTTCAGCAGGGGACGGGCATCCTTGCTTCCTGATGGAAGCTGTCGGATCTTGATTTTGATGTTGTATCTGGATGGAGCTTTGATCAACTCTTGCAAACGAATCAGGCCTTTAATTGAAACAGCAGACTCCGATTATTGAAAAACACTTTGCACAATTCAGGTCACTAAACCCAGCAGTAAAGAGGATTTACCTGTGGTGTCCTGATGTAAAAATTACCTTCCTCAACAACATACTCTAATGGATCTTTATGTGCTTTTATGTGATGGACTGCACAAAGTAGCACATAAGTGTAAGGCAAAATCACATTTATATATATGTTTTTACAAAAATAAATAAATACCTGAAAAAGATTAGGTGGGCATTTGTATTTACAGCTGCAAGTCTTTTGAGTTACGTCTCTGCTAGCTTTACACATGTAGAGATTGAAATAATTTTGCTCATTTTGCTTGGCAAAATGGCTCAAGTTCAGTCAGAATGGATGGACAGCACCAGTGAAGATTAATTTTCAAGTCTTGCCACAGATTCCCCATTGGATTTAGGTCTGGTCTATAACTGAGCCATTCTAACAGATCAAAATGCTCTCATCTAAAGCATTGCTTAAAGCTCTGGGTGCATTTTTAGAATTGTTGTGTTGAAAGGTGAATCTCTGTCCCACTCTGAAGAACAGAATCCACTCAGCATGATTGTACCAATAAAATGTTTAACAGTGGAGATGGTATTTTAAAGGTCATGTTAACGTTAGTTTTTCTTCTTACATTTCATTTTGCAAGGGGATAAAAAATTATATCTTGGTCTGGTTTTTTTTCTTCTTTCCACTCTTCCATAAAAACTACACTTCTTGAGTGTTCTACTAAAAACTCCCAACTAAGTTGTGGTTATCTGGGTAAGCTCTAACTTACCATATCTTAGCCCCTTTGCCAGTTTAGAAGGAAAGACAGGTTGTGGTAAGTTTGCAATTGTGCCATACTGTTTCTGTTTAAACGATGAATCAAACAGTGCCCTACAACATTTTTTTAAAAGTTACTACTTTGTTTTAGTTTTATTACTTTAAAAACCCCATTGAATACATTCAAAGTTGAAAGATAAACAGACAACATGTGAGAAAGTAAGATAGAAATAATTTTTTGGAAGGCTCTGTATGATTTGGAGTAAACAGAGTGTTGATAAAGTATCTGTATCTTTTAATTTTTGTAATTCTTGGCTGAAAAAACTGACTGGTAAATTTGTCATAGTTAAAAATGTCACAATTGAAGTTTTTTATATTGAAGGATGAAAGATGAAAGGGTAGCCGCGAAAGATTTCAAAATAAAACACAGCAAAACTCTAAAAGGCAGTAACTTTGTTTAGGTAACGCTTAGACCTCTCCTTTGTAGAAATAATTTAATCCGGTAAAACATGATTAGCATCAGCAACAGCCAGAAGATCTTCACAGGTAATAAATAGATAACAAATAAACAACTGCGCTCTTCTCTTTTTATTATTATTAACACGTGTTCGCTTTTGTTAACAAAAAGATAGGATTGTAATATGGTAGATGGGAAATGGTCATAACACTGCATATTAGTAGATAACAGGTTGTAATATTTTTTTAAGATTTCTAGGTTTTTGCTTGTCTTCTAATGATTAAATACATTATTTTCTCTATTTTCAAAAATATTTCCCAGTGGTTTTTAGTCTGTAGAGGTGCAAGTTTGTGGAGACTGGCTTGACCACAGTGCTAAACTGATGTTGCCGTCACACATTGTAACCACTGGAAGGGAAACATTATGAAATGGTTAATAGTGTTTAATTTACTAACCACAATTTGACAAATGAACAATTAATTAATGTTTTCCTTTTCCTTAAAACAAATAACAGATCTTACAAAAATATCCAGACCAATTAATTTGCCAATTTATGTGTCGTTGCATGATTTAGTTTTCGCACAACAGCAATGATGACACCTTTCTAAAACAAATAGATTTTTTTTTTATTTACACAACCCTGTGCCAAAAGCTAAAATCTAATTATGAATGTAAATCACCAAATTTTTAGCTTGTCAAGTGCAACCTTGACACATTTTCTTATTGCAGTTCTTTGGGAGGACCTCTAGAGTGCAGCAATAATACATCTTAACCAGTATGTTTTGTGGTACTAAACAGATTTACTTTCACAAGTGGAGCATTAAAGCTTTTGCTATAATACTCCACTTGATATAAGAAGTCTGCATATTACAACTCCCAGGAGTGGTGCCCACAACAGCTGACATAACAACAGATCGACATAAAAGAAGCAGGGATTGCTGTTCTGTTTCTGTTTGCTGCTGTTATAAACTGCTTCGCCAGCAACTCTTCTTATTTTACAAAGCCGGTTCTTTGGCGACGTCTGCTCATTTCCCTCTGACCAACCTCTGACTCTCCACAACCAGCGTTAACCACATCTCCCGCCCAGCGACTCTACCAGGCCATTTCCGAGTACATACCCCCAGACTGGTACTGCTCTGGTTCCTGAAATGACCCCGAAAACGGCCCTATCGGGTCACACATGATGAGAGACTAATGACTGCGTTTCAATGACAGCAGGTTATGTGGCCTGAGTGTTACAGATGGAGAGTGTTGTGTTTTCTCTTAACTTGTCATAAGTTTGATGGTTTTTCATGTGGAACTGCAGTTGAAAGTGGCTGATTATTTTATTTTGTTGGAAATATGTAGGTCACTTCTGAAATCTGTGGGGCTCAGTTAGAGTATCTTGTCAATTCCTGTAATCTTTTATATGGCACAACGGTTTAAAGTGGGTATTGCAATTCATATTTGATATAAAGACCAAAAATATGGGTTTTTGGGTTCTTTTCTTTTGATTGAAAATTCTTTCCGAACTAACCTTAAAAGCAAATTAATAGAACTTAGAGTAACAATATATTTAGAATATATTTATTTTCAGTTTTATCACTCTTATTCAGTTTGCAGTCATATAAAACAATCAAATTAAATAAATAAATAAATAAAAACAGTTAATACATAAAAACAGCTATAAGAAATACATAGGTTTCCTACTATGAATTAGTGTGCTTTTCATGTTTTTGCTGTTATTTTGCTGTTTTATTCATATCATACAGAAAACAATTGTAAAAACAAAATATTTTAACAAAATTACATCACAACATGTTTGGTATAATGTATATATATTAAGGCTGTCAAACAATAAAATTTTTTAATCTAATTAATCACAGGGTAGCTGTAAATTAATCACGATTAATTAACATTTCTAAAAATGACAGAAAAAGTACAATTTTTGGTGTAAATAAAGGACGAAACCAGAAGCTGTTGCTCTTTTGTTTAAGGAAATACAGGAGAGATTCATGGAACTTTTGTTTTGAATTCCACAATGACATTTACATGTGGAGATTTTTACCTATTAATCTTTTAGCCAGTTGCTAAAGCAAACTAACTGGTTAACATTTTATGAATGTAAAGCTGACAGTTTCTTATTCAATTTTGGACAACCCTGAGCATCGTCTTCATGGGACTATCCTACAACAACGGTGTCTTCGGTCAGAAACTTCTTCAGTTTTGCTGCAACACCGACTGCTACAGGAGATCATTCCTGCCTACAGTCATCAGGATCTACAATAGCTCCTTGAAAAATTAAATGAGCTACAACAACACTTAATCTCTCTCTGGGACCAATTAAGTATTTTTTAATTGACATTTTCTGACTAATAGAGGGATCATTTGTTTATCAACACCGAACCTTTACATTACTCCCTGGTTCCCACTGTTATTATTTGCAGTTATCAAACAGTTGTCATGCTGTTTATGTGACAAGCAAGCACTGAATGCAGCGCAGGTTTAATTGTGGGGTAAACAGGGCAGGTCATTTTGTGCATGCGTGAATTGCGTTAAAAAAATTAATAGGATTAATTCCAAAAATTATCGACTCGCATTAATGAATTAATTTTGACAGCCCTAATATATATATATATATATATATATATATATATATATATATATAAAATTTTTATTTTTTTTTTAAGCATAAACTAAAACTCAGTGAGGTCCATAGCAACAAGATTTTTGATTAAAGGAGATGGATGATTTGACCTCAAGTGCTCAGGAAATTTTAA
Source organism: Valencia hispanica (assembly GCA_963556495.2). Lineage (NCBI taxonomy): Eukaryota > Metazoa > Chordata > Actinopteri > Cyprinodontiformes > Valenciidae > Valencia > Valencia hispanica. Next base: position 14,895,788 of record OY747700.1, read on the forward strand.
TATGCAAGTCTGACTATTAACTTTCCATAATTTTAATAGTTTGGTTTTATTTGTAATTATATAGTTCTACAGAATAATCCCACATAACCATCAGTTAAGATCTTACAATATTACTGGGAGTGTTTTTATAAATATAAAAAGAGCATATTTTTTAAATAATTAATCCTTTCTCTATTTGCCCTATTTTTGAATGCCGTTCCCTCTGATTTCTGACTTATGTTACTTTCCACAGTTGGAAATGCCAGGTAGTTGGGTAGTTTTGTATGTGTTGATTTGTTAAATAATATATGATAGATCATTACTGGATGATCCATGATATATACTATTTAGCTCCATTGTGTGTTTCTCTAACTAATTAATTCCCTAACATTAAACGGATCTGCTGGTAGTAGTCCCAGTTTTCTGCTACTGTGGCTGTGATTGGAGTGACCTCTGAATCATCAGAAGGTACCTAAATGACCTAAAGGCCTGCCACAACAGTGACCAGTTATGCAGAAGTCTGGAAATGTTTGCATTTATAATTTTCTATAATTCATTATGTTTTGTTTTTAGATCCATCAAGCTTTAGCTACTGGAGATAAATATTTTTAAAAGGACAAACCAGCAGCAGATAAAAAGTAATAAAATACACATAAAACCAAATTCATAATAAAAATAATAATATTGAAATACTGCTTGGTGGTCTGAGACACTACATGCTTTGGTACACAAAACTGTTTGGAAACTTTGGGATAATTAGAAATATTTGTATAAAAACATGCATATTAGGAGAGATTTGATGAATTTGCTTATCGCCGTTGATAAACTTCAACCAGCCAAGCTAATAAAACATTTTAGGATCAGCCACGTACCTCTTAGTTTTACCCCTTTGAACCTGTCAAAACCTTTTGGCTGTGTATCATTTTAAAATCATGCACAAAATAATAAGTACAGGGTGGGCCATTTATATGGATACACCGTAATAACATGAGAATGGTAGGTGATATCAAAGTCCTGTTTGTGGCACATTAGGATATGTGAGGGGGGAAACTCCTTAAGATGGGTGGTGACCATGGTGGCCATTTAGAAGTCGGCCATCTTGGATACAACTTTTGTTTTTTCAATAGGAAGAGGGCCATGTGACACATCAAACTTATTGGTAATGTCACAAGAAAAACAATGGTGTGCTTGGTTTCAACGTAACTTTATTCTTTCATGAGTTATTTACAAGTTTCTCTTTGTTCACAGCCATTGACATGTCGAAGAGGTTAACACGTGAGGAGCGGATCGAAATCGTGTTGATGTCTGGTGAACGCAGTAACCGGGTCATTGCAGCAGATTTCAATGCAAGACACCCTACGAGACCACCCATCTCCCATGCTACAGTCAGCAAACTGCTTGCTAAGTTTCGTGAAACTGGTTCAGTGTTGGATTTGTCAAAATGTGGGCGCAAGAAAACTGTCACTAATGAAGAAACATCAGTGGCTGTCCTAGCTTCATTCAGCAAGAGCCCACAGTGTAGCACTCGCCGCACGTCACTGGAGAGTGGCATTAGTCGAACATCCCTTCGGCGGATATTAGCTACTCACAAATGGCACCCTTACAAACTCCAGCTACTGCAGCATCTCAACGAGGATGACCCAGATTGGCGCACAGAATTTGCAGAATGGGCAAAACAAAAAATGGAACAGGACCCTCAGTTTCCGCAGAAGATTTTGTTCAGTGATGAGGCAAACTTTTATGTGAATGGTGAAGTTAACAAACAAAACCACCGCTATTGGTCTGACACTCACCCACATTGGATTGATCCCTCCAAGACTGTTGGAACAACAAAAGTGATCGTTTGGTGTGGTATATGGGGTACAACGATAGTGGGTCCATTCTTCATCAATGGAAACCTCAAGGCCACTGGATATTTGAAATTGCTACATGATGATGTGTTTCCCTCTTTATGCACTGAAGCTGGCACGTTCCCTGAGTTTTTCCAGCAAGATGGTGCACCACCACATTATGGGTGCCAGGTCCGAGCATTCCTAGATGAACAGTTTCCTGGAAAGTGGATTGGCCGTCGTGGGCCAGTTGAATGGCCCCCAAGGTCTCCCGATCTGACCCCCTTAGACTTTTATCTTTGGGGTCATCTGAAAGCAATTGTCTATGGTGTGAAGATACGAGATGTGCAGCACCTGAAACTACGGATACTGGATGCCTGTGCTGGCATTTCTCCTGCGGTGTTGCAATCAGTGTATGACGAGTGGGAGAAGAGGGTTGCATTGACAATCCAACACAATGGGCAGCACATTGAACACATTTTATAAGTGGTCAGAAACTTGTAAATAACTCATGAAAGAATAAAGTTACGTTGAAACCAAGCACACCATTGTTTTTCTTGTGACATTACCAATAAGTTTGATGTGTCACATGGCCCTCTTCCTATTGAAAAAACAAAAGTTGTATCCAAGATGGCCGACTTCTAAATGGCCACCATGGTCACCACCCATCTTAAGGAGTTTCCCCCCTCACATATCCTAATGTGCCACAAACAGGACTTTGATATCACCTACCATTCTCATGTTATTACGGTGTATCCATATAAATGGCCCACCCTGTACATTTATTTAAGATCAAGAAAATATATTTCTATGTACTGTATCTACAGCAAGATTTAATGCTGAGAGTAATTTTAAAAATCAGGTTTAAGATTCTGTTATAATATAATATAATAATATAAATATTTCACTGGTGGTTACTTAAATAGACTTAATGCATTTAAAAAGTATTTACAATTTATTAGAATATAAAAGTTTATTGTATTAATAACCAAGTAACCTACCACCTTAAAAATGCTGCATTTATTGTAGTAACTTGTTATAAACTTGTGACTGAGTGCCCATTTTCATACAGCTGTACACATTCATGTTTCATTTATCTGTACGGTCTCCTTGAACAGTTTGACATTTTATTGCATTCCAACCTCAAATCTCGCTATGTTTTCATGATTTTAATAGTGGAAAACAATACATAAATAGCTAACTTTTTTGAAAAACAAAAAAATTAAAAAAAAATTAAAATCTGTGGAATGCATTTGTATTCAGCCCCACTGTGTTGATACTTTCTTGAACCACCTTTAAAGTTCTTTTCTCTAAATTGGACTGGACTTCCTCCGGGCCATTTTAACATACACTGCCTGGACAAAAAAAAAGTCGGCACCAAAAAAAAGAGGTCACACACTCTAATATTTCGTTTGACCGCCTTTAGCTTTGATTATGGCACTCATTCTCTGTGGCATTGTTTCGGTAAACTTCTTCAATGTCACAAGATCTATTTCCATCCAGTGTTGCATACGTTTTTCACCAAGATCTTACATTGATGATTGTAGAGTCTGACCGCTGCGCAAAGCCTTCTCCAGCACATCCCAAAGATTCTCAATAGGGTTAATGTCTGGGCTCTGTTTTGGCCAACTTATGTGTGAAAATTATGTCTCATGCTCCCAGAACCACTCTTTCACAATTTGAGCCTGATGAATCCTGCCATTGTCATCTTGGAATATGCCCTTGCCATCAGGGAAGAAAAAAAACCCTTGATGGAATAACCAGATAATTTAGTATATTTAGGTAGTCAGCTGACCTCATTCTTGGAGCACATACTGTTGCTGAACCTAGACCTGACCAACTGCAGCAACCCCAGATCATGGTACTACCCCCACAGGCTTGTACAGTAGGCACTAGGCATGATGGGTGCATCAATTCATCTGCCTCTCTTCTTAGCCTGATGCGCCATCACTCTGGAACATGGTAAATCTGGACTCATCAGACCACATGAGCTCCAATCTTTATGCTCCCTTTATGCTCCCAAGAATTTTCTTTTCTGGTTTCCTCACTGATTACTGGTTTTCTTACTGCTACACAACTGTTCAGTCCCAATCCCTTGAGTTCCCTTCGCATTGTCCGTGTGGAAATGCTTTGATTTGATTTCATCAAACATTTAAGTGATCTTTCAGGATTTTTTTCCGGCCACATTTCTTCCTCGAAGACAATGGGTCCCCACTATCCTTCCACTTTTTAATAATGCTTTGGACAGTTCCATCCATCCCTTTTCTGTACCCATCCATCCTATGCAGGTTTGCGGGGGGGCTGGTGCCTATCTCCAGCAGTCACAGGGCGAAAGGCGGAGTACATACTGTACAAGTCGCCAGTCCATTGCAGGGCAACACAGAGACATACAGGACAAACAACCATGCACGCACACACTCATACCTAAGGGCAATTTAGAGAAACCAATTCACCTAACAGTCATGTTTTTGGACTGTGGGAGGAAGTCCAAAAACAAGAATAAAGACCCCAGGCCAGGATTTAAACCCAGGACCTTCTTGCTGCAAGGCAACAGTGCTACCAACTGCGCCACTGTGCAGCCTGCTTTGGACAGTTCTTGACCCTCTGCTTAATGCATGGCAATGATTTGACCCTTCTCAAACACACTAACATATTTTCCATGACCACGAGATGTGTCTTTCGACATGGTTGTTTATGAAATGAGAAGCAAGTCATTGCACCAGTTGAGGTTTAAAAAACGTGTCTCCAGTTGAAAGATAATCTCCCATTCAGTAATTATCCAATAGGAGGCTCGTACCTATTTGCTTAGTTAAATCCAGGTGGCGACTTTTTTTGGCCAGGCAGTGTGTGTGTATGCTTTATTGTAAGCCATTCTATTGTAGATCTGGTTGTATGTTTAGGGTCTTCATCCTGGTGGAAACCGAACATTTGTCTTGAAGGGGACATATTATGCAAATGTAACCTTTTTCATCCTTCTGTGTTGCCATTTGGGTCTGTGCTGCCTCTATGAACAAAGTGCCTTATTTGACATCACAATAAGAGTAATTTGCATGTAACCACCCCTTACCTATAAAACCTGGACCCTTCACATGCCAAATCCCACCCACCAATTTAAATTCCATGCTGTTCTCATGTGTGGCAAGCCCACAGCCTAGAAACAAGATGGGTGGGCATGGTCTGCAACTGCTAAATTGCATAAAAGTGACAGAGCCCTCTAAACAGCTCATTCTGAAAGGGACTGAAATTGTCAAGAATTGAGCTGGTTAGAGCACTTTATGTGTGAGTGATCTTCACTAACATGTTTTGTACCATAGACCTGTTATAACTTGTTTAAAAAGAGGAATGATGTGTACCCTTTAATCTCAAGACTGTTGCAGCCTCTCTCAGGGTTCCTTCCAGGGTTGTCTTACTAGATATGAACTCCATCCATCTTCCTATCAAGCCTGACCAGCATCCATGTCCCCGTTGAGGAAAAGCAACCCCAGAGAATGATGCTGCCCACACCGTTTTTCACAATGATAGCTTTCCATCATACACAGCATTTTGAAATATGACTAAAATGTTCATCAGACCAAACAACCTTCTTTTACATGTTTGCTGTGTCTCCTATGAGGCTTTAGGCAAACTTTAAATAGAACTTACTATGGCTTTCTTTCTTAATCCCACTTAGACTTGTGGAGGCCTGTCGACAAAACTACTAATAGTTGTCCTGTCAACAGATTTCTGCTGCTCCTCCAGAGTTACCATGGGCCTCCTGCCTGCTTCTCCAACTGCTCTTTGTCTGGTCTATCAGTTCAGGTGGGCAGCCATGTGTTAGTAGACCTCATCCTTCACAAAACAGCTGCTTTTATATTGAAATTAAATTACACTCGTTTGGGCTATGTTTACTACCTCTGAGATTTCTTAAGCGAGTTGGATGAGCTTTACTTTATTTAGGAGCTGAATACAAATGCACAAAAAGTTGCAAAAAAAAAAAAAAAACATTGTCCATTTTACCTTTAAATTGACTACTGGGCTACTTTGTCTTAAAGGTTTGTGGTGTTAATGTAACAAAATGTGATAAATTCCGAGAGGTATGAAAACATTTTCGAGCTAAGTTGAGGTATCGAAGTGTATTTCGTTGCTTATAATTTTAGCTTTGCACGTTTAGATGCCTTAGTGAATCTGAAATGAATCTTGTGTGTTGTTTTGGGTACACATCATTTTGACTCACCAGTCGCATCCTCATAGACTACAGTGACTGCTTTCCACTTGTGGAACTGCACAATGTCTAACACGGCTCTGCTTATAGAGGCATATTCCGGGTGGAGGTTAATGTAGAAGCTGTCCTTGTTGTCCACTGAGGGGTGTTTCCAGCGAGTCTGGATGTGAGGGACCTCCAGTGCATTACAGATGGACTGAACCGCGCTGACAGATGAGCTGTGAGAAGGACCAAACACAGCCCCAACTCCCAGAGCCAGCTGGTCGCATGCTGGAATGGCAAATGGAAAAACAAAGCGCCACCAGGGTCATATTCATAGAGCTTTCTAAACTATAAAAAGATTAAGAAGTGAATGATCCTTACCTCTTCTGGAAGCTTCAAAACTATCAAATAGGTTTATTCTCTGGATGTCGTAGGTCAGTGTGGTGTTTGGCATTAAAGTCCTGTTCCTGTTTATGTTGGTTACAGCAAATTTGAAGGCCAGTTCTTCAACGCTAATGGGTTCGTTTTCAAGGGTCTCGAAGATTCCCCCTATAAGAGAGAAAATACGGGTTGAGAACCTTATTAGATAAATTGCATAGTCTCACCCTTTTTACAAAAACAGTATTTACATTTAGAACCATTATGTTTGCTTATTCCATCCAAGTTTTAAACTGAATTCTCACAATTACATTGGTTCAGTGTCATGTTTATTTGTGCCATGTAATACCAACAGAGGGACCAGCATGAGATGACTGGATTTACTTTCGTTTGACACAGAATTTGTCCCTCTGACTTGAGCTCATTTACTTAACCTGATTTTCACAAACTGACACAATAGCTTTCACAAATGTGTAGGAGGGTTGGATTAGGTCGACATGCCAAACGTTATTTTTATCGTGGTCCAGTGGAAGAGATAAAACATCTTGAAGGTTAACATCTCCAGTAGTCTAACTACAGTGTCAGAGATTTTAAAGTTGGGAATCTAATTCAGTGTCTATATTGGCCTAATATTTCAGGAAAATCTGCAGATGTTCAATAAATAACAGTAAAAAAAAGATTTATTCAGTGGTTCAAAAGCTAAAATATTGGCTGCGTAATACAATCTGAAATAGTAAAATGGTTCTGCATTTTATCTTAAATACGGCCCTGAAGTTAATCTACTAAAACATGTCCTGTCCCACATTGCAAGGCAATTAAAATTACAATTATGTTTTTTCGAAGCTGCTGGGAAAGGGCAAGTCAAAAAAATAATACCTACTTTTTGTTCCAATCTGTGAAAACACTATACTTTAGCTCTATAGTTTACACTAACAACAAAAATCTTCTGTGTGGAAATTATCACTGAGGGAAGATTACTTTAAACTTACTGTAGCTATGTATTAAAAATGAGGTCAGGAAAAAAAAGAAATCAGAGGAAGCCCAGAAAGAGCAACATATTGAAAAATAAATAATATTTTCTATGAAGGCATTTTAGTTGTTAATTAAGACTTTTACTTTCAAACAGAGACTCAGACTAACAGGAAATGTAAACATATAACAGCAATGTTGCCCTGTTTTATCCTTTTAAGCTTAAAACATCCGCCTGTTCATGGTACATACTGGATTTAGTCATGTTGGCAGCATTGTGGAAATCTCAGAGTTAGGGTAAGGATGCATGTTCTCCCTTGGGAATACACACAAAGACTGCTGTTTCATATGTTAATGCAGTGCTTCTCGAACTTTTTAGCTTCTGACCCATTAAAAGGCTTATGACCCCCAACTCTTGGTAGGGGATACAAGCATATTTACTAAATTAGTTAAAAAGTGGTAAAAAAAACAACACAATCAGCATCAACAACCAATATATTGGCAAATATGTTGCTTTTATTCATATTCAAGTCCAACAGTTATAGAATACACGTGCTTTATCATTGTAATTTTTAAAATAGAAACATCCTCTGTTGTCCCACAAAGGGGAATTCAGGTGTAACAGCAGCAAAGTGACAGGTAATTGAAGCATTTAGATTTACACAATTAATATAAAAAAACAGAATTAAGAATAATAATATATGTGTAGTAAGAACAAAATCACAACAGCCAAATACTGTGTAGTTATTAAACAATAAAAATGGCATACTCAGATTTGAGAAATGTGCAATCTTTCCTATTAAGACTAGGCTAATTTCTGAACAAGATTTCAAGACCCCATACGTTTACATATCCGTGACCCCAAGTCAAGTGGGGTCCTGACCTCAGCTCTTTGGAACTGCTGTTCTAGTCATCTGACCTGGTAATATAAAATGCCAAAGACAGTTTAAAATGTCAGCTCTGTAATCATTTAGTATACTTTTATTATTATAGTAGCCTATATTCTGTCTTTCAGCTTCAACTCTGTCATACACATGCTACAATAAATACTGAGGGACCACTCACAACAGAAAGGCTAGAATTAAATATCTTAAAGGCTGTTGATTGGATTTGTTCAAGAAAAAATGGTATTCCATAACATCAGCAAAGCTTAACAAAACCAGAGGCAATAAAGCACAAATCAGAGCATATCTAACACTTTAAAGAGAAAGTTTTAGTTACTACTTTACTCTTGAGTTTTTTCAGTGGAAAAACCCCCCAAAATATGTTGCATCGTTGCACTTTTTTCCTCAAATCAAATCCTTCTAAATCTAATTAAACCATCATCACAACATGTAAACACTAAATATGGTTATTTTACTTAAATAAGATCCATATTGTGTTGTTTAAGATTTTCTGTAGCACCCTCTTTCAGCTGCAGTGACTGTGCGCTCTTCCGCCTCAGGGAGGAGGGGGTTGTTCCAGTGTTGGGGGGGGGTCATTCTGAAAACTATCCAAATCTTAATCCGGCATGCTGCCCCAGAAACATGGCTGCCCTGCCACCGCTGGCAGTATAGACATACACAACTCCAGCCAGGCATGAGTACTACATGAAAAATGTAGCATAAAGCTCACGAAAAACATTGGGATTAAGGCCAGGGAAATGTTGGATTGTCACCCCATCTTGTTAGTAAATGACTTTAAAACACATAGGTCTTTAGAGGTGGAGTTTATGAAAAGACACTAGGGATGCATTTCAACATTTAGAATTTAGAATATCATTGAAAAGTACACTTGTTTCAGTAATTCAATAGAGATTCATCACATACAGAGTATCATATTTCCATTGTGCATTTAAGTTCGTTTTACAGCTAATAAAAACCCAATTTCTGTTTCCCAGAAAGCCAAAATATTATATATAATATATTATAAGACATATAAGAAAAATCTTAAAAATATTTAATATAGAAATAGCACGTTATGGCCTGCACAATTATGGTGAAGACTCGAGATTTGACGGTTTTCCAAAATACAATATAGTGGACCCTCGGTATTTCACCTGTTTCGAACGTTATCATCCCATTAAATGGCCATTATTAGCGGTCATCACTCCCATACAATAGCTTCAGAATCTGCCTTCTCTACATCCTAGCATGTTATTAGCGCTCATCACTCCCATACCCTCTGTATTTGCGGCATTTAAGGAATTAACTATTTTTTTTCTAGTTTACTGCTAGCATTGTTAGCTCAATCTCAATGTTAGCCTCTTGTCCGGTCAGTGTTGAATTACAAATGCCAGCGCAGTGTTTGTGTTGAAAACTTGGCAACCTTGCAGGCTCACATGTGATTGGCTCTGGAACCGGAAAGTATGGAGGCAGGGCAGATTGTAAACAATGACTACGTCCCTCTGGAGCCTTTTCAAAATGATAAAAACTTGCAACCACCCAGCTGGCTGAGAAGTAATTCTGTTTCAATGCAACCTTCCTTCCAACATAATTTGGACATTAGGCTGTTGTGTGTTTATTTCACTGTGAAATTCGTACAATATGCACCTTTAAAATACAATATTATACTCAGTGAACACCGTCTCAGTACTACCACAGAAGCCAATTACAATCTTCCTTATTTCTGTTTTTGGGGATACCTAATTCACACCAGGGGACAATAAATGTAACTCCTGGATTACCTGTTTTGTACGCGCAAATAGGTGAATCCTTGAATGCTGAACTGTGAGTAGACCTGGGTCCTTTGTTTAAAATCTTAAAATTGAGTGGAAGGAAAATCTATGGTAACAAAACGTGCACAATCAACAGGCATAAGCAAAGCTTTCAGAGGATTGTGAAGCATATTTTACTGAAGCGTTTGGGGGAAATTCTTAAGGTGTGGATTTTACAGTGGAACGTAACTCCAAATTATTCGTAAAGCATATCTAACATTTGTGAAAGAAAATACAGCCGGAGAGGCTGACATACTTTCACTTTAAACTTTATATTGATTCCCAAAAATGTGCCACATTTACATGAATAAAACGAGGACTAAAAAAAAAGGTAAGTTAAAGTTTACAAAGTTCCAAATTGTAACCTTGTAATTATTTTTAAAATGAGCAGAGATAATTAAGATGCAGTTTTGATGTTGAAAATGCCCTCACTTTAACACAGAGGAAACAAACGCTACAGGTCATTGCACTGTTGAACACTCTTTGAAGAATTGCCTGTGAAATTGTAATTGGTTTTGGAAGGAGAGAGTCCTTTAGAAAGCTCCCCTTGAGACCCTGATTGTGAATGACCTTTTTCTTTAGTGTAGCATAGCCTCAAACCCCAAACTGAGAGAGCCTTGTCCGGACTCCCTGGTCACTAAAAGCATGCTTGAAAGTGCCAATCCTAATTATGGTTACCAAGCCTCAGCGAGCAGCTGCTGGGATCTGTTAAACTCCTTAATTCTGTCCACTGGAATATAGAATTCTCAGGCAAACATGCTCTACCTATCATCTACAAGTGTGATGTGGGAGTATATTCCACCCTAGATGCTTTTTCCTATATATAAAATGGGAAATAGGCCTGTTTTTGACCATCTGGTCCATTTTGTTAGCTAAGAGTGCAAAAGCTGCAGCTTTAATATCACTCCAGAAACAAAACAATCCAACCCTCAGCAGGATTTTTCCTCATATTAGAACACTTTAAAAAAAAAATCCAGTAAAGAGTGAAAATAGATGCTGGTATTCAGATAAGCTCATTCACATTTTTCAATTGCAATTCTCAATTAAAGAGTACCCCTTAAACTCTAGCCAAATAACTCTGTGATATCAATAATAAAACATTGATTACCAAACTTGGATTATACAATAATAATACATTGAAACTTGGGAAATTTCATATATGTCCAAATATACTTCGATTGTCAACAAAGAACAAATGTATCTGATTTGTTTTACTGTTTTTCATTTCCTCTCTGAAACTCCATGGAAAGGCACAGAGAGAGAAGGTAAATTATTTTCCCGTCATTTCCACTTAAGTCAAGATCTTAAAATTTCATGCTAAGCATAATGAGTTTCTTGATTTGAAGAGTGCAAAAGAGAGGATTAAGAGCGATGGCTATTTGTCCTCAGCATGAGGAGTGTGGGCCAAGAAATCAACCCTGTTCCACATCAGTGCATATGCAGAATATGTTCCTGCTTTGCAGAAAACCTAACATCTAGGATGACATTATGTTTGGACTCATTGCAAGGAAAGTTATATTATGCACCAGAATCTAGCATTTTTTTTGCCACTGTTGTTGGCATGTTGAGTGAAGCATGAGTTCCACTTGTCTTTTGTAAAACTATTTTGAAAAAAGCTTATAAATGTGGGGGGAAACTCAGGGAGGGCTTTCAATTATTAGACTTCGCAAATCGTTGTGCTTGTATCACCAGAAAAATAATTACGTTTGTCTCTGCTTTAGGCTCCGACCACTGCGGTCCAATGAGACCGAGTAAACATTGTCCGCTGAGGCTTTTCATGATTGCCCCTGAATTCTGGAGAGAATATTTGTAATGTGCAAAAGCAGTTCAGAAATTGTTTCCCATATCTGAAAATCAGTTAGCTTTAATGTAGGTCAATGCAAAACACAACAGAAAATATCCATCTGTGTGGTAGAAATCCTTCTCAGCACCACCACATTCAAACAAGCTGGAACGACTTACAATAACCAACTAAATGCCCAAATGAATACTATTTTTCGTAATGATCAAGATGTTTATGTAGTTATTAAAGGACTGTCACAAAAATAGATCTACTTGTATCGAAGTGGTGATAATCTTCTCTAACGTGTGCACTGTAGCTTTCAAATTTAAAATGATTTGTGTGGAGTACATGCAAATCTACAAATGGATGATAGGAATTCTGTTGAATGTATTATAATCTGAAATTTAAGTATGCAGGATAAAAAGAAGCAGTGATCCATAATTTCATGACCCAATTTAAGGTTTTAAATACATGGCATGACTTTTACTATCCAATACAGTAGAATTGTTTATAGAGGTGCACCGATTAGGTTTTTGCCAGCAAATTATTCAAATTTTTGCATCAAAGCATTTGTTAATAACCTAATCTGATATACATTTAACTCAAAGTACACCAAGGTACATGCTGTTGTTTGGTGCATTTACAAAGCGGAAATTGTGCGAGTTACTATTGTCCATGCATTTAACAAATGGAAAAATATTCACCAATCAGAGCTGATAAAGGAAAAGTCGACCGATTCCAAATTCTGGCCAGTTGATCGGTGCATATTTTTCAGTTCAAAAGGCTGCAATAGAACAACTTCTTCATTATAACGCATATTTTGCATATGTCAATATTATATAAAAAAAGATCCCACAATTAACTGATATTCATTATGTCTACTGGCAAAAATAAAAGAGGGAATAAATATTTTACCTGGCCTGTTTAGATTTTGGCACATGAGACAATCTGCTCCCTTTCTCAGTATGTTATCACCAAGAAAAAACAAACAAAGGGATACAAGGGTCACAACATCAAGGATGGCCACCTCTGACCTATTAAAAGTTTGAAAATATTCTAACCTACTTGTATCTTTTGAATAGTAATGGGAGAAAAGAACTTGAAATTGTATCACTATATTTTGGGGTATTTATTGAGATGATAGTTAAAGTGCTTATAAAAAGATTTTAAAAATTCATTGCAGTCTTTTTGCAATAAATAAATGTCTACGTATAGTCAGAGACTCCCAAAAACAAACAGTGGTCTTAAACTATTAATTCATCATCAAAAACAATACTTCACTACACTTGTTACATTAAGTAATGCTAATCTACTGCTAGCAGTACACAATAATTAAATTAAATCATACACAGCATACATTGACAATCTGTATCAACCAGTAGCATAAAAACTGTTCAAATGGTCAAAAGAATAATCGTAATCACACTGTCAGGTTTTTTGCAAAAATCATCATATATATTATTATAGGGATATAAGAAAATTTTGGTACGCCAATATATCGTGATATGTTATGTCAAAATATTGTATTGATATTCAAAAGCAATATATCGTTTTTTTATTTTATTTATTTATTAGAATTTGAATGGAACTATTAATGATGACAGTAATTTTTGTAGTAAAATTAAAAGTATGACAGCTAGTTTGTGGCTGTTCTCACCTTCTTTGTTCCGGTGGATCAACTAGATCCAATAATAAAAGTGGATGTGTTAAGTATGAAACAGGCTGGAGTGTTTAGAATGCTGTGACTGTTTTTCTACAGTTAAATTCAGTTTTAAAAATCACAATATATATTGTAAAGAGTAAAAAAATAGTCAAAAATGTAATATATATATATATATATATATATATATATATATATATATATATATATATATATATATATATATATATATATATATATATGTTAAACATTCCTCCACAGCAGATTTATGGGAGCTGAAAAAATGAAAATTTCTGCTATTGATGCCATTAATAATTTTATAGATAATATTCAGGCCCATTGCACTTCCATTTATTTTTCTAATGGACCACATAATGAATGCTAGCAGGTCACTAAAATAACAGATTCTGCTCTGGCTTCTGGCAGATTCGAATAACCTTTAGGCAGTGCTTTTTATAGGCCGATTTTCCTCCCTTTTAAGAGAAAGAAACCATAATGGCCAAATGTATTACTTTGGGTATATATTTATAGGTTACTTCAAAGGATGTGATTTTGCGACTCAGAATAATCACTTGAAGGGGACTCTTTTTAACCAGAGAAACACAATGACATAGTGTTGTCTTTTTCTTCTCCTCACCATTCTGGCTGGTACCCAGTGAGAGCTCACCCCCCACCCCAACAGCGCTGCCACTCCAACATGGGTCCATGCCAGACTGTGAATGAAGGAGGAGGTCTTAAACAGTCCAGTTTGCTCGTTTGATGTGGAGCACTGAGATCTCTCTGTGTACAAGATAGTTGCTCACAAGCCCACTAGCAAAAATACTATCCCCATAAATAAGCAAAGCTTGTATCATCTACATAAAACATACAGCCATCAGAAAAATAAATCTTAACAAACAGGGAAATGTAGTGGAAACCAGAAGCTGCTGCCTCTGCTCTCCACAGCGATGAGATTTAGCTGCTGCCTAAGTACCATATATGGGGAAGAGACTTTTCTGCATAAAGAAGATTAGTGTTAGTTGTTTAAGGGCTTGGGGGAAAAGATTTACCATTATTACCAACCCAAGTGAAAAGAGTAAAAGCCAGTCATATTCTAGCATAAACACTAAGAAAAACATTAATTGAGTCAAGCCACACACCATATGCTGGAGATTAGGAAGTGTGGGGTCATGCAGAGAATGACAAAGATTAGGTGACCTCGGAGAATGATAGATGATTGAGAGAGATTAACAATACTGAGCTCAGCTGGAGAAGGAGAGTGATAGCAATGGCCTGACAGCCGTGACAGTTATGCAACTCTGCAATTATACAATATTAAAGTCTTAAGAAGTAAAATAAATTGGGGGAAAATACAAGTGGTGCCTGTGGCAACAAAAGCGGAGCAGGGAGTCCCGAGGTCTACATTTTAAAAAGCTGTATTTATGATGCAATCTTTTATCTAGCCCATGGAAGGAACACAAAACTAATGGGAGAGAAGAAAAGAAGTAGAAAACTTTAATTTGCTTGCAAACACCAGCTCATTTTTGCAGAGTTACATCAGAAATCAAAGGGGAATAATGAAACAGGAGCAATGAGATCCACTTAAGGCTAAAAGAGTTTGAAGCAGGGCTGGCCCAAGGTTTAAGTGAACTTTGTGACAGCTTAGGGGTCCCTTGGTTTCTTTGAGGCCCCCCCAAAAAAATATTAATTAACACAGGACACGGATACAAGCGGCTGAAATGAGTTTCCTCCGCAGAGTGTCTGGGCTCTCCCTTAGAGATAGGGTGAGAAGCTCAGTCATCCGGAGGGGGCTCAGAGTAGAGCCGCTGCTTCTCCACATCGAGAGGAGTCAGTTGAGGTGGCTCGGGCATCTGGTCAGGATGCCTCCTGGACGCCTCCCTGGTGAGGTGTTTCAGGCACGTCTCACCGGGAGGAGGCCCAGGGGAAGGCCCAGGACACGCTGGAGGGACTATGTTTCTCGGCTGGCCTGGGAGCGCCTTGGGGTTCCTCCCGAGGAGCTGGAACAAGTGGCTGGGGAGAGGGAAGTCTGGGTCTCTTTGCTTAGGCTGCTGCCCCCGCGACCCGACCCCGGATAAGCGGAAGAAAATGGATGGATGGATGGATGGATGGATGGATGGATGGATGGATGGATGGATGGATGGACAGGACATGGTGCCCTTTTGTAGACTTACACATGAAATCATCTAGTTTGAGAATTATGTCAACAAAGTCTTACTTTAAAACTAGTTTTAAAACCAGATTAAATTCTTATTAGTCCCTCATACAACTTTGAGCCGACTCTGGTTTTCAGTATGATCAGCTTTTCACTTCTTCGCTACTTACGTTTCTGTTGTTTTCATTTCACACTGCTGCACTACAAAAATATGATTTTGTATGTAGATCGTGTTTTAAGATGCAACTGATGTTTAACTAATTACTTTATTTCACTGCAGGCTATACTGTCAACATGATAGCATAGGGGAGAGAGAATGGCATTGGATAAAACAAAGTGGATTAACATGATTTAGAACTTTAAAAAATGCAGTCATCATTGAACAGCCAAAAACTGTATCCACAGAAAATCTCATGGGGAAAAAATGAGAAAATGAAACTTGAAACAATAAAACATAGTTTGGACTAATATTCTAAATATTTACAATATCACACCAAAAAAAAGTTCTGCAACAACATTCTTATTAAAATGACAGAAATGAATTAATTAAATTATTCACAGTGTGCCTGAGAGATAAAGTACCATACTTTATTGACAACATAAAGAAAATTTCTGATTGTAGCTAAATTCGGTCTTTGTACAAGTGTTATGACTGATTTTTGTTCATTTCTCCTCATATATAAAACATGGATTGTAATAATGATACTAATTCTCCTTTATTACATTTTAAATTATTGAATAAACCACAAAGCTCTTTGGGAAACAATGTAGTCATATACGAAAAGAGTTAATGAGGACACAGCAGATAATATATTTAAAAATAAATCATTTGTAACTTACCAATTCTCAGGACCTGCTGCGAAGTGAGCCAAAGCTCCCCCATAAAGTAAACCAGTGAAAATAACAGTCCCGTCCTTTTCACCATGGTCAGTCCTCCAAATGTGAATTAAACATTGAGATCAAGTTTTTTGGTGTCCTCAGTAATTCATGCTGATAACTTGCCAGTCCTTCTATCCATGGTGAAAATAAACCGGAATCCATCCCACATCCATCCCTCGCACATTGTTAAAAACAAAACAAAACCAATAATGAAAAAACATATGTACCACAGTTTATAGCTGCAGTTGTCAAAAGACCTCCAGTTTTCCCATTCTAATACCTGTTACATGCCTCCAATCTTATATTTTCCAGATTCATTCTTAAAGCAAATTTGTTATGTTTTTCCAATGCACACTTGAGTTGTAAGCTGCAACGGAGGAGGAGGACCGTGCACTATGCTTCTTCTGTCAATTATGCAAGAATCGAAAAGCCTTTCTGTCAGCCATTTTCAAAATAAAAGTTGAACAGATAAAAATGCCACTACACCAAAGAAGCCAAATCTTAATCGTGCCTGGAGAGAAATAATACCTCTATTAATCATTTTAATTTATTTCTCCATATTTTTAAGTTCAATCAAAGGTTTTCTACATTTATTAAATGCTGATCTATCTTATGTAATTTTGGAAATCAGCCAAATAATAATTTGCTCTAACTTTGTTTTAATCTCTATTTTGGACATCATACAGTTTGTTTTTTTTTCAAAGTGTATTTATAGTTGAAGGTGTATATTTGGGCGTTCCTTTTAAGAGATATTCAGGTTTGGAACTCTTGATTTTCAGCTTTCAGCTTTTCAGGTTTTTATTATAGCTTTATCTTTCTATCCCTGCGTTTTAAATCATGTTAAGACTTTAATTATTAGACCAATCTCTGTGCATCCACCATGGCTCAGCGTACCTCTTTGTTAGTGCTTTTAATATGAAATCAAGCATGCCTCGTTTCTGCTCTCACCGCATGTGCCTTTGGCTGATTTGACACTGCTGAATACCCCCACCACCTCCACCCCACACAGTCATTCGATTGAGGGCACAGCCAAGCCGTTGATCTCCAAACATGGATACGTCCTGAAGATTAACTTCAAATCTGGCAACATTCGACCTCAACAACATCTTTGCTTTGGTACACCGAGGAATGATTAAATCTTTGCTCCAGTCCTGCTGGAAATGCAAATTTAATCCACAAACTGCATGGTGATGCTTATATGACACCGTGTTTAAGTTAAATGCAATTTGTGTTAGTGTTACTTTATTCCAATCTGCTTTATTCTTTAAAACAGGGGTTTGAGAAGGAAGTTGGTTAGATCCCTTGACACTGGTTCTCATAAATGTCTTAGCCCTTGAAGCATCAATACTGCCTCATAGTTAGGGAGTAATATGGTTATACTCTTATTTGATTCCCCATAGGTTACATGAAATATACCTTCAAGTAAACATTTTCAAAAGGGTAAATTGAGCATCAGTTTATATGAAATATAACATCTTTTTCTGATTTATGTAAAAAAAATCCAGATTTAGAGGAGGAAAAGCCTTCACATTCCTATGTAATGTAAAGCATAAATGTGTTCGGTATTTCTAAATTATTCCTTTTATGTAGAGTTTCTCTCATGAAATAATCAGTGAACACAGTGGACGGAGAGCAGTATTTATCTAGCACCTGCTTCATAAAATTTAGGAATATTAAATCAAGTGTCCAGACTCAAATTGCATTCTGTGGTGTCATCTAGTGGTTCAAAAGTGGAAGTGCTGTGGTTGTTCGTGATCCATGCTAATTTCATTTTTACACTGTTCTGGTGTTTCATTAGCAAATGTTATACTTACAATTCATAATATATAGCTTTTTTATTTTTATTTTACAGTTTGACAAATATTTCAGGATTATACAAATTAGTCTTTTAAACACAATTCTGAACAGTGTCTACTTTTATTGTTTTTGACAATCTGTTTGGAATAAGTATACATCCTCTTTGCTGTTCCCACATCTCACAGAGCAGGGCATAGGAGGAAAATCAATACTAAACATTCAGTCTTTTTTGGTAGATTTTAGTAGGGTTCTTGAACTAACTTATCTTTGGTGTGCTGACCCTCTTCCGGGTAACAAGAAAAAAACCCATAAGAAACCAAGTTTGTCTTGTTAATCTGCTTTATTATGCAAAATACACCGATCCGCTATGACGTATTTTTAACTCAAAATTTTCCTTTAATGAACATCCATTTGCTGTTCCTGCTTATCTCTTGTCAGGGTTGCAGGTAGGCTAGGCTACACCTTGGACAAGTTACCAAATACGAAGACACGAATTGGGCTGCACGATGTGCTTCCATCACTATGTGACCTATAGCATTTGGATCATTCTCATTAGTGTCCAGTGTGGACATATGCTGCCAGGAGACTGTCCAACTGGCTAAATATTACATTAGCATGAAAAATGCAAGTTCATCACACTTGGAATGTATTGGTCAACAATTATTGTACACACCAACATTGCGATGGCGATATATTAGCGTTATATTGTGCAGCCTTACACGAGACAAACAACCCTGCACACACCCATAACTGGGAGCAGTTTATAATCTTTGAATAACCTAACGTGTAATTGTGGTGTTTAATAAAACACCAGACTACCCAGAGATATCTACCGACTGAGTTGCACCAGTACTGTCAGGAGGAATTGGCTACAATTCCAGCGAACCATTTTTGCGGGGCTTTTTAAACGATACTGGAAACGTTTGACACAAGTCAAACAGTTCAAAAGATAGTTCTACCAAATACTATGAAAATGTATACAAACTTCTGAATTTCAAAAAAAGGAAAAAAATCTAAAATATTGTCTCTCTCTGGTCTTAAGCAAATAGGAATATTTTTGGTCATCCTGGCATAAAACAGGAAACTTTTAGTCAAATTAAATGTCCAGAGAAATACAAAAACCTATTTTTTTATACAGTGCATATAAATATCTGATTTCTATTGTATTTTCAAAAGTCTGAGGCCATGATGTTCCTGAAAGAGGATTTGATTGGGTCAAACATATTTTCTGTTCATGTTCTAACCATGAATGAACCGCTTGCAAAGGGGGCCTAAAACTTGTTTTTAGTTTTGTCGACATCAAAATAAAATGGTAAATTTTACATCACATTACATCATAGTTCATGTTTGCTTATGAAAATGACTACAATCTGTACAAAATGTATCTTAGATTTGATTCAGAAACATTTAATACACGTAAAACACCCTAGTTTTGTATGACTGTGTCAAAGCAGCTGATGAACACAACTGCTTGATTTAAGCACTGAAATAACATTAAATCATATGATGATTATAATTGTAAGCACATAGATAAATCACCAGACTCGTTAAATCATCATATTCATATTCAAAGTATGTGAATATTTTTTTTCTGAAGCATTTCAGCTTCATTCAATAATAGCAGTTATATGCAACTGGATCACACAACCCATTAAATGGTGTGGTGTTCTGGGTTACATACAGTGAGTTCCCTGGAATATTAATGTTTCCTGCCTGGTTAGAGCACGTAGACCGGTTCACCTGGGCTTCACTGTTAATTTCTCGAGCAACATTTTGTAGTGATATAGGATGTTGTACATCTAAAGTTTTGCTGTTGTGAGAATTCCTAGTTGAACCAATGGTTGAGACAGGGTAATAACTCATCTTGGTTGGCTTGTTGCTCGACTGGAAACATCGACAGGTAAACAGTACGGCTGAGGCGAAGAGGAAAACTCCAGTCACCCAACCGATGTAAAGGGCTTCTCCCATCTTCCTTCTTTGGGCATCAGTCAGCAGTGGATTGTACAAATCCCTTATGATGACGTGACCAGTCCAAGACACGGGTATAAAGACACAGATGCAGGCCATGAACTGGATTCCTCCAGCAACCATTAGAATTGCAGCTTTAGCCCATTTGATACCCTGAAACCACGGAGTGCATTTCATCCCGACTAGAGCCACCAACAGGCCCAGCCCTGACAAGGCTACCGAACAGCACATTAGGCCCTTGCCAGCCTGCAGCTCAGGGGCAAGATGGAACAAGGAGCCGTAGACCTTGCACTGCATCCTGATGTTTGCCTGTCTGTAGCAGTTCATCCACAAGCCCTCCCAGCGGCTCTCCGTCTCAGTTTCGTTTTCTCCACTGGAAACTGTGACCCTCCACATAGGCAAGCCAGTCGTAGCAGAGGCACCGATCAGCCCAATCAGGCCGACGCACAGTGCAGTCATCTCAGAAATACCTTGAATCATTGTTTAGAATCCAAGAGTCCCCTGCATATGTTCAAAATTAAATGAGGTCACATTTACAGAAAACCTGTTCTAAACTTTTAGCACAGCATTTGAGAGATAAAGGGAACTTCTGTTGGAAATGAAGAGATGTCTAGTGCAATGAGGATCTTACCTCCAAGCTTGTTTGGTGTAACAGCCTGTTTGTTGTGGGAAAGGTGCGTAATCCCCCGATTGGTTTAGGGACACGTAGGTAAACAGAACGCCTGTATGTTTTGTGTTTATGAAATACCAGGCAATAGAGGCATACAAATGCACTGATCATTACTTTTCTTTTAGTCCAAAAAATATCCAAACCTCAAGAAATATACTTTAATTTCCATGTTTTTATATAAATCGCTCTATTAATCTGTATTTTTTCTTTTTTTCTTTTATCTGTCATTAACAAAACTGCCGTTTAAACAAAGTTTACTGTTGACAAAACATTCACCCCAGATATTACTGTTGGCTCTGTTAAAGGATGCATCAATAATTGGAGGATATATATATATATATATATATATATATATATATATATATATATATATATATATATATATATATATATATATATATATATATATATATATATGATAAAATCATTCCAATTGATAAAATCATTAAACAGCATGGGATGAATTTCCACAGCTATGCCAATGATTCACAACTTTAAGCCATAAATCTTAATGAATACAATCAGGTAGAGTACAGGCATGTCTGGAAGACATAAAAACATGGATGACTCTAAACTTTCTGCTTTTAATTTCTGACAAGACAAAGGTTGCCGTCTTTTGACCAGAAGCTCTAAAAAAGAAACTGCTTAATCAATCCCTTCATCTGGATGGTATTAAATTGGCCTCCAGTAATAACGTAAATAACCTCTGGGTTATTTTTGACCAAGACTTGACATTTAAATCCCATATTAAACGGGTTTCTAGGATTTCCTTCTTTCACCTCTGGAATATTGCTAAAATTACAAACATCCTGACCAGCAGTAAGGCTTAGAAACTAGTCCATGCATTTGTTACTTCAATGCTGGACTACTGTGATTCTTTACTATCAGGAAGTTCACAAAATGCTATTAAAAGCCTTAAGTTGATCCAAAATGCTGCAGCAAGAGTTCTGATGAATATTAAAAAGAGATATCACATTTCTCCTGTTTTAGCTTAAGTTATCAGGCTCCTCTCCTGTGGAACCAGATCCCAGTTTTAGTCCGTCAGGCAGACACCCCATCTACTTTTAAGGCCAGGCTTAAAACTTTCCCTTTTGACAAAGCTTATAGTTAGAGTTGCTTAGGTTATCCTGAGCTATCGCTGTAGTTATGCTGGTATGGGCTTAGAATTTTCGAGGACAGACTGACCACTTTTCTTCACTCTGCTACTTTTCTCTTCTACTACTCTCCAGTTATATTTTTGCTGTAATTTCGAATGTTAACTTTGTTTTTTCTTAGTGTTTTTCTCTCCATAGAAGCTAGACCTGGTCTGGTATCCTGCTTAGCTACAATGCCTTGTTGGACTGGGGGACATTGACTGGGATGATGCTCCCACTAACTGAACATCCTCCGTGTCCTGTTATCAACCTTTTACTAAAGTACTCTTACATCAGTTCTTTTTGTTCTGTTTCTCTGCTCTGTCTTCTTAAACCCCCAGACGGTCATGGCAGATGGCCGCTTGTACTGAGCCAGGTTCAGCTGGTGGTATAATCCTGTTAAAGGGGGAGTTTTACCTCTCCACTATCCCTATGTGCTTGCTCAGTATGAGGGATTGCTGAGGAATTGCTGAGGTTGGAGTCTGCATCAACGGGACACAACTACAAGTCAATGACTTGAAGTAATCAGCTGGGATTCCTTAAATAGAAAACTTTTTAACTGATTGGAATGTATGTATGATTATATTGTAAAGTTCTTGTAAAGTGCCTTGGGATGACATCCGTTGTGAATCGGCGCTTTATAAAAAAACTGAATTTAATTTAATTGAATAACAACAAACTTTTTCTCTTCAACTCAGCAAAGTAAGAACCACACAAATATGACACATGTTAACAAATTTAAGCAAAGTTACTAGAACAACAATATGTTGCTGAGACCTCTGAGTCAGTGAGTGCAATGGATTTTGATTAAAATGTGGAACTGTTTCTCATTTGCATCCCTTAAAACCCATTACTGCTACCTGCACAGAAACATATTACTTTGGGAACATGTTTCAACTAAAGGTTGCTGTGGTTATGAATACGTTTCAGTGGGTGAAGTTGAACATATCACAATGCAAAGTGTTTGCACTGAAATTGTATTGATTGTGTATGTTTTTCTATTATAATATGCACATTTAAAGTATAGTATGTTCAGTTTTATATCTATGAAACTGTTGTGCCCCCTTTTAATGTCCTCCCCCAACCACATCCACATTAAAGTTTGCAGTTCCCCACTAAGATCTTATCTGTACAGCAAAAAAATTTATATGTGCAAATCATTAATATTTTGTAGCTACTGATGGTTACCAATGGTTTTACTAAATCATATTTGTCCATTTTTAATATTTATGAATATGTCCTCAGATCACAATACTATGTCTTTCCCAGGCCTGAGAAAACCTGCAATGAAACACGAGATTTAGACGTAAAATGTGTCTGCAATCTGTAATTGACAGATCAGCTCAAAGCTTTTCGACTGTTTTAAAAATTTCAAAGGAAACGAGCATGCATCTTTTCTTTCAGAACAATTTGCTTTAAAATGGAATTTTAATTACCCAATAAATCCTGAAATTGGCACATTCAATATTTATTTTTAAACAAAAGCACGAAGCCTCGTTGATACATAACTTTCACTAAAACTATGTGAATTTTAATTAAAACAAGTTTTAATAAGCAATATGTAATGTAAAGAAGTAATGTGATCATTTCAACCCGTTTTTGACCAAGCAGCGTTTTTTTAATCTTAAATGCACAGTAGAAATATAATTTTACTTACCGAAAAAATAGACCGAAGACTTCTTGGATGGTCTGTTAGTGCAATCAATACCACACCAAGCCATCTTTGTCCAACAAGTGGATGATTAACATTCGAACATGAATAAATATAGCGGACGCAATTCATGGTGAAGTTTAGAGAAACAAAATAGCCCCCCTCAGAGGTGTCAAGACGGTAAACTTGACTTATGAAACCTAAAATTGTTTTTTGAACAAGGCTGTACTTGATCCTTTCTGCAATTTATGTTACTTGGGGGTTGGCTTCAAATTTGGCCGGTGGAGTGTGCCCCTTGGGTGAGAGGTGTAGTAAGTAGTGATGTGCGATACCACGGATTTCCTATCCGATCCGATACCAAGTAAAATGAAGGCGAGTATCGGCGATTCCGATCCGATACCGATACTTTGCTCAAGGCAAGGCAAGGCAAGGCAATTTTATTTGTATAGCACACTTTCAACAGCAGGGCAATTCAAGGTGCTTTACATGATTTGGTGATTTAAAAGAAACACATAAAAGAAACACACATTATACATGATACACAATAAAGCAAGAGAAAAATAAAAAAAAGCAAGAGAGCATGAACACATTTCATACATATAACATCAAGCATTTACTCAAAGGCAATTCTAAACAGATGGGTTTTTAGTCTCGATTTAAAGCAGTTCAGAGTTTCAGCAGCTCTACACTCGTCAGGAAGTCTGTTCCAGATAAGGGGAGCATAGAAACTGAAAGCTGCTTCTCCATGTTTAGTTCTGAGTCTAGGGATGTTTAGTAGGCTAGAGTTGGAGGACCTGAGTGGTCTTGGTGGTTGGTACCATGACAACAGGTCTTCAACATATTTTGGTGCTAAGCCATGTAATGATTTATAAACTAGTAAAAGTATTTTAAAGTCTATTCTCTGAGCTACAGGGAGCCAGTGTAAGGACTTTAGAACGGGGGTGATGTGCTCTACTTTCCTGGTTCTAGTGAGGACGCGAGCGGCAGCGTTCTGGATCAGCTGCAGCTGTCTGATTGACTTTTTAGGCAGACCTGTCAAGATGCTGTTGCAGTAATCAATCCGACTAAAGATAAACGCATGGATGAGTTTTTCCAGGTCGTGTTGCAAAATCAGTCCTTTAATCCTAGAAATGTTCTTCAGGTGATAGAACGCTGACCTTGTTATTGCCTTTATGTGACCCTGGAGGTTCAGGTCTGAGTCCATTACTACACCTAGGTTACGAACCTGATCAGTAGTTTCTAGCTGTATTAATTGAAGCTGTGTGCTGACTCTTGATCGTTCCTTGATCGTGCTCAAATATTACTGTTTGGGAAATTAAAGTAACAAGTAGTGTACTTAAAAGTGTCACTTCATACTGAATGCAAGACATATAACTGGTTCTTCTTGTTTATTGATGAAGAATTATCATACAAGAAAAGAGCCAACTTACATATTTATTGACAGCATCTGAGCATGTGTGTCTTAAAACGCCTACCTGAACATCTCAACATAAAACAATAAACATTTAGTGGGCATTATTCAGATAAACTAGGGTAATTGTGGTTACTTTACTCTGTATTTCTATTTCCAATAAACTACATATTTGCTCCAAATGACTGAAATATCAATATTTTTATAAGAACATCGATTCTAGAACATACAAAGCTGGTATTGGAGGTATCGATATTTTAGTATCAATCCGCACATCACTAGTAGTAAGTTGAAGGCACCATCAGGTGTGGAAAATAGGTTGGATGGTCTTGATTTTCCAGTCTTGAGTCTAAGCACGCCAAAGGTCTCTTCTTAGGGCGATGACAACAAGTTAGAGCGATAAGTTGGGTCTTTTTTTTCCCATCTAAGATGATTTTAACTATCTTGCTTTTTCTATCCTCACGGCCACAAATTTTGCTCTACATGCATGATATTTGGTGCTGTGATAGCCGTGTCCGTCGACATTCACACAATATTTTCTGAATTGCTTTATTTCTCATGGTTTTCTGTCAAAGCCCTCCAATGCGCACAGAGGCAGAAGAATTCTAGACAAATTCTGGAAGATTCTACTATAGTTTTAAATGGAGGTGGTTGAGATTTTCAGGACCAGAGCCTCCGTTCGAGCCATCTCTCTCTCATCCGTATTTGAACTGTGAATGAGGTGATGTGTACTTTCAAAACACCACTGACTTATTAATAACCAAAACGTTTTTTACCGGATCGTTTTAATCGGTGGGAAGCGCGGATTACTTCTCCCCCACCATGCCTCCACTCACCTGCAGACACCTGCGGACACCATTCCCTGCCAGCCCGGCGAAGCTGTGGGGGGAGGATCCATCGCTGGGCCTCCAGGCGGACTCGGGGTGCCAAAGCCCGCGTAACATCTGCAGCAGAGGAGGACCGCTGGTTCCAGCAGGGGGCTAAACCAAAAGCCCCCGTCAGCTCCACTCCGGTGCTCCAGGGTGCCCGGTTAACGTTTGGGCCAGGCCGCGGTGGAGGCGCTTGGAGCAGCCGCCACCGCTCTCCTCCAACCTGCCTGCCTCTATCAAACCGTTTCAGCGCCCTGGATGCGGATTTCCCTCCTCTGACAGCCCCTGGTCGCCGTAGCTCCGTAGGAGCGCCGCCTAATCCCTCCCAGCAGCAGGAGCAACAGCCGGACTCTCTGCAGCCCCCCACGTCGCGCCAAACCCCGGGCTGCAGCCAGAACTCGCCGAGGAGTGCTCCACTTCACCCCGAACCCACGGAACGAGCCCTCGGCGCCGATTAAACATCGCTGCAGTCCTCGGGAAGCTTCTACACCTGGCATACAGCAAGTCCTGGATGGTGAACGATCCACTGCCAAGCGCAAACATCCGCCTGCAGACCCGCCGCCCACCACACTCATCATCGGGGACTCTATCATCAGAAACGTGAGGATGAGAGGAGCCCTTACACTGTGTTTCCCTGGAGCCACTGTCACGGACATTACCGAACAGATCCTACAGCTCATTGATCAACACAAATCTGTGAGTAAAGTTGTGATTCATGCTGGCACCAATGACATTTATAAACAGCAGACTGAGCTCCTGAAGCGTTATTTTATTCACCTTTTTAATCTTCTAGAAAACACACATGTCTCTGTTTTTAATTTCTGGCCCCACTCCCACTGTCGGCAGAGGAATTGGCCCTTTTAGCAGACTGTTATCCCTTAATACTTGGCTCTCCTCCATCACCGCCGTTCACAATATTGGTTTTATAGACAATTTTAACATTTTTTGGGGCAGGAAGCACCTGTTTGGACCAGATGGGCTCCATTTAAATAGATAAGGCACTTGTACACTGACATTGAGCCTGGCATTTTCCAGTCCCTCCATCTCCAATCACTATTAATATGTCACTTTTTAATGTTCGCTCTCTGCTGAACAAAACTTTTATCATAAATGATCTGATTTTAGACCATAATCTTCATTGTTTATTTTTAACAGAAACTTGTCTGAGTGCAGATGCCCCTGTTGTTCTTACAGAGACCTCCCCACCTAATTTTAACTTCACTTATTATACGAGGAGTAGCAAAAGGGGAGGCGGAACTGCTTTTATAAGTTCATCAACACTTTCCGCCAAACCTGTTTTATTTGATAACTACTTTACTTTTGAATATAATGCAAATGTTTTTAGCACTCCTCAGATTTTATGTGTCACAATTTATAGGCCTCCTAAAAAGAGTGCACTTTTTATTCAAGAATTTTCAGAGTTTTTATCAATTTTGCACAACTCCTTTGAAAGGATAATTTTTGCTGGTGATTTTAATCTACATATTGATAACCTTTAAGACCCTTTATCAACAGATTTTTTAAACATCCTGACTTATATGGATTTTAGCCAACATGTCATGCAGCCCGACTCACAACAAAGGACACACCCTGGACTTGGTCATCACGCATGGCCTGTCCACCCGTGTGTCCTCTGTTGTTGACTTGGCTGTCTCTCACCACTACTGTGTGTTTTTTAACATCACCAGTTTTATTCAGCAGGAGACCTCTGTGAGAACTGTCAGGAAGCGCCATCTAACCCCTGAAGTGGGTGCCGGTTTTCTGGAAATTCTTTAAAAGAATCCTCCTATTGTTTTACCTGCCCAATGTGATTTTATTGTCAAGGATTTTAACAGAAGGCTTCAGTCCACTCTTGACCGGCTTGCTCCACTACAAGTTAAAAGTTTAAAATCTAAAGCTGCAACGCCGTGGAAAAATTAAAACCTCAGAAAAATGAAGAGAAATTGTAGGGTGGCAGAGAGAAAATGGAGGAAAAGTAAAACCACAATAAACCATCAAATATACACAGATCTTCTCAAATTATACAACAATGCAGTAAGAAATTCAAGAAATTCATACTTCTCCAAAATCATCTCGAAACATAAAACTAATTCCAAAATCCTTTTTGCCACCATTGATAAACTTTTTAACAGAGCTACTACTGCATTTCCTAAAACCCCCTCAAACACTCTTTGTGAGGAGTTCGCAGACCACTTCAGAGGGAAGGTAGACACCATCAGATGTAAGATTTTATCTTCTCAGAGTAACATGGTTTTAGACAAATCTGAGTGTGTGTCTTTACCAGAGGAAACGCTGGACAGTTTTGTCCTGGTAGAAGCTGGGACTCTTGATAAAGTTTTCTCCTCAGTGAGGCCCACCACATGTGTTTTGGACCCGATTCCCACTTCCTTTTTTAAGCAATTTTATGGATCTTTTAGAGATGAGATTTTAACCATGATGAATTGCTCCCTGCAGACGGGGGTCTTTCCTGCCGCCTTTAAAGGGGCGGTAGTGGGGCCCCTGTTGAAGAAGAGCAATTTAGATTTTAATGATTTTAACAATTTTACACCGGTATCTAACTTACCTTTTTTAAGCAAAACTTTAGAAAAAATTGTTTTAATTCAACTTAATGATTTTATTAATGTGCACAATGTCCTGGAGAAATTTCAGTCTGGTTTTAGGGTAAAACCACAGCACAGAGACGGCCCTTCTAAAGATTTTAAATGATTTTAGATTTAAACTATGATGCACAGAGGGTGACAGTGTTGGTTCTACTGGATCTAAGCGCTGCCTTCGATACAGTAGACCACACTATTCTTTTAACCCGTTTAAAACAGATTGGCCTCTCTGGTGCTGTTCACAAATGGTTCACATCCTATCTCACAAACAGGAATTTTATGGTAAGTTTAGATACCTGCTCCTCTAGGGTCCATAGGATTACATGTGGTGTGCCCCAGGGTTCGATTTTAGGCCCAGTGCTTTTTAACCTGTATATGCTCCCTCTTGGCAGTGTCATCGGAAGACATGGAGTCAACTTTCATAGTTATGCTGATGATACACAGCTGTACATCTCCATGTCTCCCGATGACACACGGCCAATGGATGCACTTTTTACCTGCATTTTAGACATTAAATCCTGGATGGGAGAAAACTTTCTCCAGCTCAACCAGGACAAAACTGAAGTTTTAGTCATTGGTCCTGAGGCTCAGAGAGAGAAACTTTTACCAAAACTACAATCACTGTCTTTTAATCCCTCTTTTCAAGTGAAGAACCTGGGCGTGATTTTTGACTCTGAGCTGACTTTTATTCCTCACATAAAAAATATCACTAAAATAGGTTTTTATCAACTAAAGAACATCGCCAGAGTCCGCCCCATTCTCTCTCAGGCCAATACGGAGACACTAATGCATGCTTTTATCTCCAGTAGAATTGATTACTGTAACGCCCTGCTTTCTGGTCTTACCAAAAAGAGTATATCAGGTTTACAACTACTACAAAATTCAGCAGCACGTGTCCTGACGAAGACCAGGAGGCGGGAGCACATTACACCGGTCTTAAAATCATTGCATTGGCTCCCCGTACATTTCAGGATCGACTTTAAGGTTCTTTTAATGGTTTTTAAGTGTCTTAATGGTCTTGGGCCTTCTTATCTCTCTGAACTGCTTTTACCATATAAACCTTCGCGGTCTCTGCGCTCCTCTGGCAGCCGTCTTCTTGTCACCCCAAAAGTCAGGACACACAAGCATGGCGAGGCGTCTTTCCAGTTTTATGGCCCTCACCTCTGGAACAGGCTGCCAGAGGACCTCAGGGCTGCAGAGAACGTTCATGTTTTTAAGAGCAGGCTCAAGACTCACCTTTTTAGCTTAGCTTTTAACTGATTATTATTTATAACTGTTTGTTTAATTGCTCTGCATGTTTTATATGATTATATTTTTATCAGTTTTACTATTTAATCTTAGCACATTAATTTACTGTTTATTTTTATACTTTCATTTATCTTAATCCCCGTTCCAGTGTTTCCTCTGTGGGAGCCCTCTCCCACGGTCGCCTGTGGCTGCCTGGGTGCTCTCCAGGTGGAGCTTGGGTGGAGGTGGGGGTCTTGGCCTTGCCTCCACTGGGTGCCCTGTGTCGGTGCCTCGGCTGCTGCTATTAGTCTACCGCTGCTGGGGCAGATGGTTCCTCTGATGGCGTTTCCTTGCATGGTTCATCTACACTCGGCCCAATGTCCTTTTTTACTTTTTCTTTTAACTGTGTGTGTGCATGGGAGTTGGGTTGGGGGGAGGGGGGTATAACTGTGACCATGCTTTTAAATCTGTGGGGGAGGGAAGGGAAGGTGGTTTTATGTGGGGTCATTTTAATCTGTAAAGCACTTTGTGATGCAACTTCTTGTATGAAAAGCGCTTTATAAATAAAGTTTGATTTGATTTGATTTGAAATGATTAGAGTCAAAAGATAACTCTCACTGACGGTTCAAAATTTTTTCCAATACCATGTTCGATTTTTAGAAATATAGAAAGGTTAGTGAGCAGGCCATCACAATTGAAATCCATTTCTTACATACAGCTCCTTTAAAGTAAGTCTGGCTTTGTTTTGAGATTAGCTCGCTTTATGGAACAGCCCTCAGGTGATGAGGCCAGCATCAGTTACAGTGGAGATCAGCAGAACTAACCTTACGAATCCGCAAACTGGCTTTCAGCACGATGTCACGAGGTGTGTGGAGAATGGACCCAAACGCACTCGCTGAAGGAAGGTGCAGGATGTTTATTATTGTGAAGTCGTGGTGATGATGATGATGAAGACACTGGACATCGGGCAGGGAAGGAAGACAGCAGGAAGAACCCCCCCCCCCCTTTAAAGGTGGATTCCAGACACCGTGGAGAGAGTGAAAAAGAAAGGGAAGAGAAAAAAAAACAAGCACCCTTGCCAGGGTGGCTGGACGGAGGTCGGGCGGACGGCCCCGGCGGCGTCCTCTGGCTGGACGGAGGTCGGGCGGACGGCCCCGGCGGCGTCCTCTGGCTGGACGGAGGTCGGGCGGACGGCCCTTAGGTCCTCTTCTGAGGGTCAGGTAGCGCCAAAGATGCCTGGCCGGTAAAGGTCGGCCGAGACAAATAGGTTCTGGAGGCTCGGACGCCTCCTGAGACGGAGGTTCTGGAGGCTCGGGCGCCTCCTGAGACGGAGGTTCTGGAGGCTCGGACGCCTCCTGAGACGAAGGTTCTGGAGGCTCGGACGCCTCCTGAGACGAAGGTTCTGGAGGCTCCAGTGACGGGGACGGGTCCTCCCTGACCCTCCCTGGGAGCTTCAGCGACGGGGGACGGGTCCTCCCTGACCCTCCCCGGGAGCTCCAGCGACGCATGGGGAAATGTCCATCGCTGGAGAGCCGCCGCTGTGACCGCCAGAAACACGGCAGCCACAACAACGGCGGGCTCTGGAGCTGGAACGGGCTCTGGAACGGCCTCTGGAGCTGGAACGGGCTCTGGAGCTGGGACTGGAACGGGCTCTGGAGCTGGAACGGCCTCTGGAACGGCCTCTGGAGCTGGGACTGGAACGGGCTCTGGAGCTGGGACTGGAACGGGCTCACGGACCGGAGCCGGAACGGGCTCACGGACCGGAGCCGGAACTGCCCCGGAAGCGGCCCCACCTCGGCGGCGTCGCTGCCTGCGGCGAGGCGCTCCCCTGGAGCAGAGGTAGGCCGTCTTGTCCCCATAGAAAAACTCGAAGAGGTCCTCCTCCCTGATGTGAGGAGCCCCCGAAGAGCCAGCTGGAGGAGGGACAAAGACGGCGGGGGAGAGAACCGGCGGTGGGTGCCACGCGGAGATGGAGCCGACGTTGGTGGCCCGTGTGGGCGCGCCGCCCTGCTCCTCGCTCGCTGAATCTCCGGTTCGGCGGGTCCGTCGCCTACGGCCAGATGGTGGAGGCGGAGAGGGCGGACCGATCGTCTGGTCCAACGCCTCCTGGCGAATCCTCTCCGCCTCGCGCCGCAGATCGGCGAGCTCCCGGGCCGAGAAGACACTCTGGAAGTGAGGGAGATCTCCGAGGATCTCCCCGGCTCCGGAGACCCGCACAGGAAGGTGAGGAGAGGCAGCGAGTCTGGCCAGGTTGGCCCAGACGTCCTGGCGCAGGGCGGCAATCTCCTGGGCGAGTGCTGGGTCCATGTTTAGGGCCGGATCATTCTGTCACGAGGTGTGTGGAGAATGGACCCAAACGCACTCGCTGAAGGAAGGTGCAGAATGTTTATTATTGTGAAGTCGTGGTGATGATGATGATGATGAAGACACTGGACATCGGGCAGGGAAGGAAGACAACAGGAAGAATGACAAGATTGAAAGTAAGCTCTCATTATCTGTATTTTTCCATTTTTGTTTCTTGAACCAAAACGAAAAATTGGATACCAGTCCATTTCCCAGTTTTTTGTTTCAAACGAAACACGATCTTCCTGAATGTACATGGAGCATATGCTTGGTCAGACAGTCAATCCCACGTGGGTGCTCGGTATTGTCCGTGGGTGCTGGTGCCCTGCAGCACCCAAGGAATCGGCGCCTATGGATGATGGAACAGACAGAAAGACCTTGATCAACAGCCTACATGGATGCATTGACACCTTTTGTGATGATCTTTCATCACACTGATGGAGACAAAGACGTTCTTAGATAAGCTTTGATGCTCCAACCTGAGGCCTGCTGTGTGATATTTAACGTGTTCAACAGTTTTTGTTTTCATTGTTTGTAGAACACTTAGGTCTTTTATTATCTAATTTGGTATTGCTATTAACTAGTAGTCAGATTTAGTTTGTTACTATGTCTATTTCCTAGTCGATTCTTGGGTGTTCTTGATTAGTATTTTAATTCAATTCAATTCAATTCAGTTTATTTATATAGCGCCAATTCACAACAGATGTCATCTCAAGGCACTTAACAAGAAGTCATTTCAATACAATTATACAAACATTCCAATCAGTTAAAAAGTTTCCTATTTAAGGAATCCCAGCAGATTGCGTCAGTCATTGGCGTGAGGTTGGGCAGATTTCCAACCACAGCAATCCTTCAGCAATCCCTCATACTGAGCAAGCATGTAGCGACAGTGGAGAGGAAAAACTCCCCTTTAACAGGAAGAAACCTCCAACAGAACCAGGCTCAGTAGGAGCGGCCATCTGCCACGACCGTCTGGGGGTTTGAGAAGACAGAGCAGAACACAGAAGGAACAGAAGATCCGATATAAGAGAACTTTCTATGTTACAGAAAGTAAAAAGTTGATAACAGGACACAGTGGATGTTCAGTTACTGAGAGGATCATCCCAGTCGATGACCCCCGTCCAACAGGGCATTGCAGCCAAGCAGGATACCAGACCAGGTGTATCTTCGATGGGGAGAAAAACACTCAGAGAAAACAAAGTTAACAGTCGAAATAACAGAATGTACTGTAATACAACTGGAGAGTCGTAGGAGAAAAGGAAGTAGCAGAGTGAAGAAAATTGGTAAGTCTGTCCTCCAGCAGTCTAAGCCTATAGCAGCATAACTACAGAGATAGCTCAGGATGACCTAAGCCACTCTAACTATAAGCTTTATCAAAAAGGAAAGTTTTAAGCCTGGCCTTAAAAGTAAACAGAGTGTCTGCCTCACGGACTAAAGCTGGGAGCTGGTTCCACAGGAGAGGAGCCTGATAACTAAAAGATCTGCCTCCCATTCTACTTTTAGAGATCCTAGGAACTACAAGTAAACCTGCAGTCTGAGAGCGAAGTGCTCTTTTAGGAACATATGGAACAATTAGATCTCTGATGTATGATGGAGCTTGATTATTAAGGGCTTTGTATGTAAGAAGAAGGATCTTAAATTCTATTCTGGATTTAACAGGGAGCCAATGAAGGGAAGCTAAAACAGGAGAAATGTGATCTCTCTTTTTAATATTCATCAGAACTCTTGCTGCCGCATTTTGGATCAACTGAAGGCTTTTAATGGCATTTTGTGGACTTCCTGATAGTAAAGAATTACAGTAGTCCAGCCTTGAGGTAACAAATGCATGGACTAGTTTCTCAGCATCACTCCTGGACAGGATGTTTCTAATTTTAGCAATATTCCGGAGGTGAAAGAAAGAAATCCTTGAAACCTGTTTAATATGGGATTTAAATGTCAAGTCTTGGTCAAAAATAACGCCGAGGTTCTTTACGTTATTACTGGGGGACAATTTAATGCCATCCAGATGAAGTGATTGACTAATCAGTTTCTGTTTAAGAACTTCTGGTCCAAAGACAGCAACTTCTGTCTTGTCAGAATTTAAAAGCAAAAAGTTTAGGGTCATCCATGCTTTTATGTCTTCCAGACATGCCTGTAATTTTAGTTTATTTCTGTCAGAGGTTGCTGTGTGATGTTCTTGACTGTTTATTTATTCCTCTGATTCGGGTCCGACTGATATGCACCACATGGCAGAACCCTTTTACATTTCTTGACATTTTCATTTAGTCTTTATCCTGCAAAACTCAACTGTCGTTGAAGCTGGTTGCTCCCAGGTCAGAATTGTGACCCGCATTGTCTTCCATAGTAGTATCACGTTGTAATGTGAAAACTTTAATGTTCAAACAATATACTTTTCATATTTCTGCACTATACTATCATGTTATTAAAGCGACACTATGTAAGTTTTGCTCTCTGGGTCCCCCTACAGTCGGGAAAAAGGTATTGTGTGATAGTTTGACGTTGTTTACACGTTTTTACAATAAACTATCATGTTATAACTTGATACTCTTCACGTTTATACAATAAACTATCATGTTATAACTTGATACTCTTCACGTTTTTACAATAAACTATCACGTTATAACTTGATACGGTCTTATTTCTTTTTTATATGGCTGACAGCTCTACGCCGGCGTACATATGAATACAATTTCATGTTTTTTTGTTTTTTTCTTCAAACGCCAAAAGGTCGTGTAGCTCATGTTTACAAGCCAGCATCATTATAGCAGCTTATTGGCTAATGCTTTTTTTAAAAGGTTTTGTGGCCACAGGGGCCTTTATTTGACAGTGAATAGGGGGCGGAAGTGAGTTATGCAGTTAAGCAGCAGTCGAATTTTGTAGTTCTTTTTGTGCACAGGTTACTACCCGCACCCCAAAGTTACGTAGTGCCAGTAAAAGCGATACAGACCCCGTCAGGCTATGGCATGCGTGTCATTCAACTTATTGTAAGTCGATGTACCATCACAAGGGTCTTGGAAATATATTATGAAAGTTGAAAAACTACATAGTGTTGCTTTATTATACACATTTATGACTTTATAACAAACCTTTCACATGCTTGCACTATATTCTTCACCGTCTATGCTGCAGACTTTTATATCAGCTCTTCACGGTGCTATTTTCAGTAGTTCTCCGATGCAGGAGGAACCAAGGACCTGGTGGTTGATTTCCGCAGGTGCAGACCCACCACATCAACACCAGTGAACATCCAGGGAGTGGACATTGAGACTGTGGACTCTTATAAGTAGTCAGCTCACTGATGCCCACAAGTCAGATAAAATCTGCTGAAATCTAGAGCAAGCGGTCAAGAGCGCACACAGAAACGCACGCAGCGAGACAGAGTTTTACGCAACAGAAGCGGTTAAAGCTGAGGATCTTACTATTCTCTCAGCCACTGCCAAGGTCCTCTTTTTGGGATTTCAGACTATGGTTACCTTATAAAAAGTAAAATGTAAATTGAAAACCTGCCGGTCATGTTGTTCGGTGCCATTTCTTTTTAGCGGAAACCGTGATGTGTGACTTTTGAATAATGTCGGGCTGTAATCGGGTTCGGGCTTTAATAAGCTGTCAATCAAAATGTACTCTTCGGGCTCGGGCTGAATTCTCTCAGGCTCGGGCGGGCGCCCAACTTTTAAGGCCCGATTACAGCTCTAGCCCAAAGTATAAGTCAAAGTGCACCAAAGAAATAACTCTTAAGCCCTGATTTCATTATCCATTTACTGATTTCAGTTGATCCCTTTGTCATAGGTAATGCACAGATGTCAGCAGAAAAGGTTATGCTAAAGAATTTAACTAAATGCTAAGCTAACAAATCACTAACCTGATAAACGCTGTAAACGAGGTGTGGCCTAGACTGGGCTTGTTTTATACTCCACAGCGGCAGGAAAGCTGACGTCAGTTACCACCATAGACTGTGTATAACTGGACGAAGCCTCTGTGATGTCACCCATAGGTTTCTGAAGAGCAAAAATGAAGCCAACTGGGCGGTTCCCACCGCTGGCATCTTGTCTGCGTCACCAGTCTCGTCCCGTCACTCCCAGAAAATACAAAAATGGGCAAAGAGGTGGAGCTGAGAGTGGAGCTGAGAGTGGCGCTGTGAGGGCGGGGGCGGATGATTGACACTCTGAGCCGATGTAGCCAGGAGCTAGTCCTGGAGCTAACTGAAGCTAACTTCCCTCTTATATACTGTTGAAAGAATTTTCAGTCATTATAGAGAATAAAGCCATTATTTTTTTAAACACAAGATTCTAAAAAAGAAAAGGACACATAAAAAAACAAAGTGGGGCCAGAAAGCAAAAGAGACTTATGTACAGTAAAATGGGGTTGGGGCAGAGTTGTCAACAGTGTTATGCAGTCAGGGCTATATTTATACTTTTTTCTTAAACATCAATTGTTCAAAGGGCCCTGCTTGGACTGTCATGTCTAATGTGAGGATGCATAAAGATGGCACCATTTAAACTAGGAATAAAAGAAGCCATAACACTGTTGACAAACCTGCTGGCCTTTTCTATTTTTGCTGGGTTTACACCTGCCCTCTATCGACGCCTTTGGGTGATGGAGGAGAAGGTTAAGCTGGTGCAGGTCCTCCATCATGTTCACCAACTGGACACTGCTGACTGCCCCCATGTCATTTCCGCCACAGCTTATGATGAGGACATTTAGAGCTGCTCTTCTTCACAGGGAGTTGGAAAAAAAATGGGAGAAGCCTTTCCACCTCAGCCAAACCAGGAGATACGGACGTCTGGGATGCCGAGGTTTCCTCCGATGGTTTCTTCAGCTCTCTCAGAACTATGTCTCCAAATGGCTGTGGAGAAAAAAAACTAGCATGATGAATGGCGGTTGCACAGGTGTGGCCTATCAGTTGAAAGTGTAATACTATTAAAATTCTACATTGCGCGTTGCGCGGGATCAGGACCCGGGAGCTGGTACAACTTGGTGTCCAGATGCTGGCTGAGCCCGGCCTGGGGATGCTGTCCATCCTCCGCGGCTATCGGTGGGGCGCTGGGATGTTGGCGGTGGGGATTGGCCTAGGGTGGAGGTGGCGCGTGGCGGCCGCGGCCCCTGCAGTGACGGGGGGCCCTCGTCGGCCGGTCCCTTGTCGGGTCCCTGCTGGGGGGTGGGGTGCCCCTGGGGTGCCCCTGGGCCCGGCCGGTTGCCGGCGGGGCCCGTGGGCTCGTCACTGCTGCCCCCCGTGCCCCTGCATAGTGGCCGCTGGATGTTCCCCTGGGGTTCTCCTTTGCTCCACTCTTGGGGGATGCGGTCGGCCCCGCCCGGGTCCGCCTGGGGCTCTGGGGGTCCTTTGGACGTCTTTGCTCCGATCTCCTTCATGTCTGCATCGATTCCTGGGAGACGGATTGATGCCTGCTCGCACCAGCTATGGAACACTCTTATGGAGAAACCTTATATGCACCAGCATGCTAACACACACACATAGATGTGGGGTCTCTGGTGTTTAAGGATATATTCTTGGGCTGAGGTTATCATTACTAGAGCTTGATTAATCGGTACCATGAGTTTTTCTGTGACATTGTTGTTGTATTTTTATATCTATTTTTGTGTGATGTGGTTGTGTAATTCTTAGTTCACAATGTTTGGTTTGTTTTGTCGATGTTCCTTTTTCGTGTTTTGTTTTGTTTTTCCCCCTCTCTCTGCCGTCCTGTGGGTATGGAGGCAGACTTCAATGTCTTCCTGTGTTTTCTTTGTTCCCCTTCCTCTCTTGTATTTTCAACTCACCCTCTCTCTTGACATTTTGTTTCCTACCTCTCTTCTTCATCTTCCTTTTTTCTTCTCCTTAATTTTCCGTCTCCGTGTCCATAACATCAGGAAATAAAAACCCCAACAATTCATAATCAAGATTTTTCACACATATATCAAGTGGAGGACTATAGCAAAAGCTGTACTGCTCCGCTTGTGAAAGTAAATCTGTTGGGCTTCTACTTGGTACTCAGACACCAATTCTGAGCTCCACACTGCCAAACAGGACACGTTAAAAAAAAAAAATTCTACATAAAATGATGGAGACAGGTACTTACATTTTCTGCTTTGTTTGGCTGTTGTGGAGGACAGACATGCAGCCATTGTGACCTGGTAAACAAAATCTATAAAAAGCAATACAGGTGTCTTACTAAAAGTGCAACTTATCCCTTCCCAGACCTCAATAAATGATTAGTAAAATTCATAAGTTGCAGAATTGACTAGGATCAAAATTGTTTATATTAGCTGTTGCTAATCTACAATAGCTGTGGGAACAGTTTTTTTAACTGGGAGATCCTACATGGTTGTACAATCACTAACAATTAGATTAAATACAATACAGTCAATGATACAAACAAATATTAATATAGATATGTGAACTATCCTTACTAACTTAGCTTGATCATGTATCTCATGCATAGACTAAATAGATCTCATACACTATTAATAACTAAGTTAAAAATATTATTGAAAACTTGCATTAAGTTAATGATAATTTAATTTAAATAAATAATTTCAATTTAAATGTTGACTTACCGATTTAAAATTGTCTTTATTTACAGCCTGGATGGAAGAGGGTAGCAGAGTTGCAACACAGGAAAATCGAGGCAGTGCTGCCAACTGTCTCAGACATAAAGTAGCTGAAGTTGCCCCAGAAAGTCGCTAGATGTCACCAGATGACGTCATACGCTAATTTGCATAATGATGATGTCATCACGTGATGACGAATGAAACAAAAAGGAGGAAATAATTATGTTTAGATTAGAATTTTGTCATACAGGGTTAAACAACATATTATTTAAACAGGGGAAATATGCTACAGGGAAATGTGACTTTTTTTCTTCAAGTAGAGACTGTGGAACATGTTCTATTATTTTACTTGAAGTATATTGTTGAGAAAACTGGTACAAAATTTACAAGATATCAAATTGCAACTGGACATCAAAGACCTTTTAAACAAAATGTAAAGTTCTCAAAGAAAAAAAAAAGCATTTGCTGAGACATCTCAAGAAGACAAAATTAATAGAGAATATAGTTGTTTGTTTTTTAGTATTTTGTAAAAATAAGTAGGGCATATTTAGCATGCATCAAATCTTTATTTCTTATGATATTATTTTCAGTGGGGGTTTTTTGTCAAGCGGGATGCGGCTCGGATGGTTGCTGAGGCAAAAACTCGGGCGTGGGAGGAGTTTGGAGAGACCATGGAAAACGACTTCCGTACGGCTTCGAAGCGATTCTGGTCCACCATCCGGCGTCTCAGGGGGGGAAAGCGGTCTGCCACCAACACTGTTTACAGTGGGGATGGTGTGCTGCTGACCTCGACGCGGGACGTTTTGGGTCGGTGGATGGAATACTTCGAAGACCTCCTCAATCCCACCGGCACGCCTTCCAATCTGGAAGCAGGGTTTGGGGACTTGGGGTCGGGCTCTCCAATCTCTGGTGCCGAGGTCACCGAGGTCGTTAAAAAGCTCCTCGGTGGCAAGGCTCCGGGGGTGGATGAGATTCAACCGGAGTTCCTCAAGGCTCTGGATGTTGTGGGGCTGTGTTGGTTAACGCGGCTCTGCAATATTGCGTGGACATCGGGGGCAGTTCCCTTGGATTGGCAGACCGGGGTGGTGGTCCCCCTGTTTAAAAAGGGGGACCACAGGGTGTGTTCCAACTACAGGGGGATCACACTTCTGAGCCTCCCTGGTAAGGTCTATTCAGGGGTTCTGGAGAGGAGGGTCCGACGGATAGTCGAACCTCGGATCCAGGAGGAACAATGCGGTTTTCGTCCTGGCCGTGGAACACTGGACCAGCTCTACACCCTCAGGAGGGTCCTGGAGGGTGCGTGGGAGTTCGCCCAACCGGTCTACAGTGTTTTGTGGACTTGGAGAAGGCGTTCGACCGTGTCCCTCGGGGGGCCCTGTGGGGGGTGATCCGGGAGTATGGGGTACCGGGCCCCTTGATACGGGCTGTTAGGTCCCTGTACGACCGGTGCCAGAGTTTGGTTCGCATTGCCGGTAGTAAGTCGGGCTTGTTTCCGGTGAGAGTTGGACTCCGCCAAGGTTGCCCTTTGTCACCGATCCTGTTCCTAACTTTTATGGACAGGATTTCTAGGCGCAGGCAAGGCGTTGCGGGGATCCGTTTTGGTGGCCTCAGGATCGGGTCTCTGCTTTTTGCAGATGATGTGGTCCTGTTGGCTTCATCGGAGCGTGATCTACAGCTTTCGCTGGAGCTGTTCGCAGCCGAGTGTGAAGCGGCTGGGATGAGAATCAGCACCTCCAAATCCGAGGCCATGGTCTTGAGCCGGAAAAGGGTGGGGTGCCTCCTCCGGGTCAGGGATGGGGTCCTTCCCCAAGTGGAGGAGTTTAAGTATCTGGGGGTCTTGTTCACGAATGAGGGAAAAATGGAGCGGGAGATCGATAGACGGATTGGTGGGGCATCTGCAGTTATGCGGGCGCTCTACCGGTCTGTCGTGGTGAAGAGAGAGCTGAGCCAAAAGGCGAAGCTCTCGATTTATCGGTCGATCTACGTTCCTACCCTCATCTATGGTCACGAACTCTGGGTGGTGACCGAAAGAACGAGATCACGGATACAAGCGGCTGAAATGAGTTTCCTCCGCAGAGTGTCTGGGCTCTCCCTTAGAGATAGGGTGAGAAGCTCGGTCATCCGGAGGGGGCTCAGAGTAGAGCCGCTGCTTCTCCACATCGAGAGGAGTCAGTTGAGGTGGCTCGGGCATCTGGTCAGGATGCCTCCTGGACGCCTCCCTGGTGAGGTGTTTCAGGCACGTCCCACCGGGAGGAGGCCCAGGGGAAGGCCCAGGACACGCTGGAGGGACTATGTTTCTCGGCTGGCCTGGGAGCGCCTTGGGGTTCCTCCCGAGGAGCTGGAACAAGTGGCTGGGGAGAGGGAAGTCTGGGTCTCTTTGCTTAGGCTGCTGCCCCCGCGACCCGACCCCGGATAAGCGGAAGAAAATGGATGGAATGGATGGATGGATGGATGGATGGGTTTTTTGTTATAAGTTTTTAAATGTCCTATGTTTCTGAACTCGCCATACATTTCGAACGTTCCTTGAATGCACCACAGGTGTGCAATGCAGCATAGTACAGACAAGCTTCTGCCTTAATTCCCGTTGAAAGATTGGTCTTACATACATGCAGATTTATTTTTTACTTTTGAATTAACAGTAAGTACAAAACAACTTTGTGAGTGGATGAAATGAACCAAAAAAGATTTATGATTGGTTAGTGGACATAGTCTGATCATGCAACATACACATGCGCAGATCATTCCCTTTGGGAAGGAGCAAGCTGGGTCTAACTGCAGGAAATATCGGCGACAAAGTTTCACAGAAAGTAGCTAAGGGTGCTCAGAAATGTCGCTAGATTTGTCGCTAGGTGCTTTTTGGAAAAAAAGTCGTTAAAGGGGCTATATGCAACTTTTCCCCAAAAATAAACGTAACAATAGCCTTTTTATTTGACCATTTATGACTCAAACATCTCCTGATGATACTGACACCTTGTCAGCTCACAGTGGGTGCACCTATAAGCCTGTATCCAATTTTTTCTGTTTTCTGTCGGGTCTGATTTTCCCGCGCTGTCTGCGCATGTGACGTCAAGCGCGTTCATG
This sequence comes from Valencia hispanica, assembly GCA_963556495.2. Classification (NCBI taxonomy): domain Eukaryota; kingdom Metazoa; phylum Chordata; class Actinopteri; order Cyprinodontiformes; family Valenciidae; genus Valencia; species Valencia hispanica. Next base: position 14,937,585 of record OY747700.1, read on the forward strand.
TTAAATGTTTCAGATCACTCTGCCACCACCGCTAGTCAGCACTCGCAAGCAGTTCAATGGATTGTGCGAATACACAGAAGAGACCAAGGACAACTTTGACACCAACAGTAACTCCACATAAGACTAAAAAAGTTAAACCCCTGACAAGTGCCCGAAAAAGATCGAAGATTTAGAGCGACCGGTGTATGAGCGCGCGCTGCGAGAGCGAGCAGAAAGGAAGAGCAGTTCCGTTTTTGCCACAGGTGTCAGTCGCGAGTTTAAATTTCAGAAAATTGCATATAGCCCCTTTAAGTCGGTTGAAATAGCGACAAAGCCGCTAAGTTGGCAACACTGCACGGGGCGTATCTGTGAGACCATGACTGCTGTGACACAGTCAATGCCTGTGACGTAAAGATGTACCGCTCTCCACCAATCACAAAATTCTAATGCAGTAGCCACCGTTCAACCCTAAGAGGGAAGCACTAAGACGATTTTAGACCAAAAAGTATAGAATTAAACAAGTTTACACGACATGTAAAAAAATCCCCAGAAACTGAAAGATTGCATTGGTAAAAACCCATTTATACAGTTTAGAAGCAAAAAACAGTTGTTTTGGGGTTTAGTTACTCTTTAAGGTTCTACACTAACATGGCTCAGGTTATACAGGGTAGCCTATATCCCACCTAACCTTTTACCTGTTCTCACACACACGCACTCTGCCCACTGGCTCAACCCCGACCTAGTATGCTTTTTGATTTAGCTCTACTTTTACTTCCCCTCATAGAGAAACACTTGATCGGTTACTGTTATAAAGACTTAAAAATATAAAAAGGAGTACTGTAATATTTTTTAAAAATGCTAACCTTTTATGAATATAAGTTTTTACCTTAGGTGGAACTACAAGTAAAGTATCTGAATTTGTATTCACAGTACTTCAGTAAATGTAATTGTAGGCTAGTACTATGGAATTCTAACCGTATTTAGGACTAACATCTCTAGGATTAAAGGACTGATTTTGCAACACGACCTAGAAAAACTCATCCATGCCTTTATCTTTAGTCGGATTGATTACTGCAACAGCATCTTCACAGGTCTGCCTAAAAAGTCAATCAGACAGCTGCAGCTGATCCAGAACGCTGTCGCTCGCGTCCTCACTAGAACCAGGAAAGTAGAGCACATCACCCCAGTTCTAAAGTCCTTAAACTGGCTCCCTGTAGCTCAGAGAATAGGCTTTAAAATACTTTTACTAGTTTATAAATCATTACATGGCTTAGCACCAAAATATGTTGAAGACCTGTTGTCATGGTACCAACCACCAAGACCAGTCAGGTCCTCCAACTCTAGCCTACTAAACATCCCTAGACTCAGAACTAAACATGGAGAAGCAGCTTTCACTTTTTATGCTCCCCTTATCTGGAACAGACTTCCTGACGAGTGTAGAGCTGCTGAAACTCTGAACTGCTTTAAATCGAGACTAAAAACCCATCTGTTTAGAATTGCCTTTGAGTAAATGCTTGATGTCATATGTATGAAATGTGTTCACGCTCTCTTGCTTTTTTTATTTTTCTCTTGCTTTATTGTGTATCATGTGTAATGTGTGTTTCTTTTATGTGTTTTTTTTTAAATCACCAAATCATGTAAAGCACCTTGAATTACCCTGCTGTTGAAAGTGTGCTATACAAATAAAATTGCCTTGCCTTGCCTAACAATTCCTTTTTATTTTTACAGAAACTTCCACCCACTGATGAGCTGCTGCTCTTCCTGATGTACCTGTCTGTCGGTCTGCCTCTCAGGGATATAGATGAAAGTTTTAGGATTCAGCAGGATTATCACCACATAGACACATTTTTTGTACACCCTGCTTGGAAGCAAATGGCTCTGGATCCCACCTGAAGTGGTCAAAGCTCACCTTCCACCAGAGTTTACAAATTTTCCAGACACACAAGTGGTGCTGGACTGCACAGAAATTTTCTGTCAGACACAGTCTTCTCTTCTTCTGCAAAGTGAAGTGTTTTCCAGCTACAAACTGCATGCCACTTTCAAAGCCATGATCGTTATGGCACCTCATGGTGCCATCACTTTTGTGTCCGGGCTGTACGCAGGGTCCATGAGTGACCGTGAAATTTTTAAGCTTTCTGGTATAACACAGATACTTAAACAAGGCATGGCAATAATGATGGACAAGGGGTATCTTGTAAGCAGTCTGGCTCCAAGTTCTCCCGGCCTGCCTTTCTTTCAAGAAACACTGAAATGAGTAGAAAGGATCTCATGGAGACTCAGTCCATTGCACACCTGAGGGTACATGTAGAGGGGTGTATTAGGAGGGTAAAGGAGAATAAACTGTTTGATAGAGAGATACCACTCTTGATCTGTGGAAGCATAAGGGAACTTTTCAGTGTAGCTTGCTATCTGGTAAACTGCCAAAACGACCACTTGTGAAGGTGTACTCAGGACAGACATGCATTAAAATAAGTAATAAAAAAAAAATAATATTTATATTGAAAATACCAATTTCTATATTGTAACGAAATCTGTATGTTTGATGTATTATAGCTGTTTTAATGATTTAGAATGTTAGTCATTTGTGATCGAAGCATTGAATGACCTTTAATTATTACCCTCGTCATTCATTTATACTGTATATAGAAATAATCTGATGCCACAAGAGGAGAATAAGTGAAGGTTGATTTCACAGCTTTGGAAAACAATCCTTTATTATACATACTTAGCTCAGGTATGGTGACATTTACAATGAGCAAATACCTGGAAATATAAGCAAATACCTGGAACAAAAAATACATGCAGTTTTTTATGTATCATAATTCAGGTACATATTCATTAAACATTTTGGTTGCATTATAGTATGCAAATAAGCCATTGAGGTGCATAAAAAAGTTGCTAGTTATATAAAGAAATTGCTTTTCAAGAAAGAAAGAATACAGAAAAATTAGCAGAGCTGGTTTCTGCATCATAATTGTTATTGTTTTAATAACTGTTATTTTTAAGTCAACTCTTATTTTAAGTCATATAAAGAAGGCTGATTCTGTTCTTGGCACTACTGTGGAACCAATGGAGATAATAATGCAAAGAAGGATTCTTCCTAAAATCAAAAACATTATGGACAACCCTGAGCATCCTCTTCATGAGACAGTCATACAACAACAGTATGTCTTTAGTCGGATGCTTCTTCAGTTTTGCTGCAATACAGACCGCTACAGGAAATCCTTCCTGCCCACAGCCATCATTATCTACAACAACTCCTTAAAGAATTAATTATATGAGCTACAACAACACTTAATTTCCCTCTGGGATCAATAACGTATTTTTTAATTGAATTGAACTGTATTTTGTTTTCGCATTTTGAACTATAATTTCAGTGTAATATGAAAATGATTGAATTATGCTTAGCAATTATAGATATTTCACAGCTTATGCTAGTATTTGAAAGTGCCATCAAACTTTTAACAAATTGACAAACCTTATGAACCTGAAAGCCAAAATGTAGAAAATAATTAGCCGACTAATCTTTCTCTCTACTGGCTCTAGCCACCTTACAATCTCTGTAAATCCTTTGGATTAGAATGTCTTCCTCTGCAAAAAAAACTAAATCACACCTTTTCATGCCCCTTAAGAGAATCTGACCCTGCACTTGCCAATAATAGCTGTGACTATGCTTCAATTTCAGAGACCCCAGTATAGCTCTTCGCATTTGGGCATTAAATCTCCAAAAACCCAAATGGAGGGTTTTCTGTTGGGTGAAACATAAGGCCATCAGCGGATGAACCCAACTATGGGGCATCAGGGTGGATGACAACCCACATTTCGGGGCCGTACTTGAAGATTGTACAATGCGATGTACATCACTAATTGTAACTTTTGGCAAATCCTGGAGACATCGAGAGTAAATCAAAGCCATTTTCTCCTTGCACAAGGACACCGGAAGTGCTACTGACCACTCACGCAGTAGGAAAACATAATCGCGTGGCACTAGCCCATTGAGGACAATAAAAGTCCCACAACTTCATGTGTGGCCATTCTGTCTTTTTTTTTTTTTTAAGAGCTAATAGTAAAAAAGAAAGACATTAGGTGGTTTTAATCTTATAATAATCTAGCAAAAGTACTGCAGTCAGGAAAAAATGCACAGTGTGATAATTGAAGGTTAAAGTCACACACCTTTGCATTCCCAGCTGCACTGTTTGATACAGAGGCACAGCACCTGTGTTCAAATTCTGCTCTGAAGGTTGATTTTAGATGACCCTGCCCATAGATGTGGTTAGAAATTAAACTGTGAATTATGTGGCATGCATTCATAGTTGTACTCTTTACCCAGAATATCAATTTTGAAAGAAAAAAACAAGGCTTTATATTAAAATTTCAAAAATATCTTTAAATGACTTTTAAAGTGGACAATTATTTAAAATCCCCATCTCAAAAATCAGTGGGAAATTATTTCATGACATTACAGCAGTTAAACCCTTCTTTTATTTGCTAACCCTCTATTTGCACAATTCCAGTGGTATTCTGATACTGTAAATAAGGATGATGTGTGCTTATGGTTACACTCTTAACAGTTTAGCCATTCATGGGGACATAGCACTAAACATTAGTTTATCTGACAGTAAAAAAACAACCAAAAAACCACAATAATACCATAGTAAAAAATAAGTTACAACCCTAGGAATTAAAAATATATTTATGCAATTTTTCTGTTATTACATATGATGCAAAACAATTAGTATACCGTAAAATGTACAACTCAACACAATTTAAAATGTACAACTCAACACAGCCCATGACCTGTCCTGCGAGGGCAGTCTCTTAGCTCGATCAGCAGACCAAGACCGCCCATGCCTATTAAGGCTAAAGGCCAGCCATTTCTCTAAAATGTTGTGTGGGTGTGTGTGTGTGTGTGTGTGTGTGTGTGTGTGTGTGTGTGTGTTTAATGTACCTAATGGATATGAAAATGAACTTTAAACTTTTTTTGGGTTGTTGGGTAAGTAGTCCACAAAAGTCAACAGAATCGTTTTGTGGTATTGTAGGCACAAAGTAGTATTAGATGTTTTGTATTTAATTTGATTTACATCACTGCTTACTTGTGTGTTTCAATAGTTAGAATTATTTAGTGTACCGTTATAACTGTTTGTCACCATAAAAATTTAATCAAACAAAAAGTGAACCATTCACATATCAAGATATCCTTTTAATAAACATGAATAATTAAAATTATATTGAAAAATAAGCATTATCACAGACTGATTTTATATTGAGCTTAAATAATGTGAAGAAATAGAAATAAAATGATATAACATACAATAAGGACTATATATCAGGCTGTATTCTTACAGATGTAATGATACAAATAATGAAGTAACTTTTAACTATACATATAGATGAAGTTACATTCTTAGTACAAATGCACTATATGTTAGAAACCAAAACAATCAAAAAAAATTAAAATGTGTTCAGAAAAGCAAAAAGCATTAAACTTATGTTACCAAAAGCAGATTTTATATATTTAAGAACTAAACCCACATCAGAATTATGTGATCTTAACTGGTTTATAGTCCAGAAAAAAATTTATTGAATAAAACTTTACTTTATATGTACACCCCATTGTGGCTGAGGCTGCGAGACTCTGGGTGAGCCATGGATTGCTTATAGGTTATAAAAACGGGAGTTTGTGGAACAGGATGAAAGCTTGACTGGAAGGAGGAAGATGTGTTGCCGGTGTAAATCCCTGAGTATGGAGTGAGATCTTTGGTCATGTATAAAGAGTTTCCTGGAACGTATATGCTTTCAGGGTGGTGAGAGCTTTGCACTGAAGACTGATGAGCCAGGCTCCCTTGATACAGCAATGACGTATTTTCAGGAGGACCAGAAGTGTAAACAATAGTTGGGTTCATCAGGGCTCCATTGCTTGTCATTACTTGAGGGACATTTTGCAGAGGTGCTGGGCTTTGTTGCCCAACAAAGCTGTTGCTCTGGAGAGAATTTCCATATGCATTCGACTGGATGCTTGGAATGCTTGAGATGGGGTGATATCTTGTCATTGCCGGTCTGTTTGCTTCTGCCTTGTAATTCAGTAATTTAAGTGGGGTGTATTCATCAAATGAGCCTTTGTCTGAGGGTATACGTCTGCAGATAAACAGCAAAGCTGAGGCAAAGAGTAAGGCTCCTGTCACCCAACCGATGTAAAGAGCTTCTCCCAGCTCTCTCCTCTCGGCATCAATCAGCAGTGGATTGTAAAAATCCCTTATAATGACATGACTGGTCCAAGACACTGGTATAAAAACGCAGATGCAGGCCATGAACTGCATTCCTCCGGCAACCATGAGAATGATGGTTTTAGCCCATCTGTTACTTTGAAAACATGAAGTGCATTTCATCCCTGCTAGAGCTACCAATAGCCCTAACCCTGACAAGGCTACAGAGCAGCACATCAGACCTCTGGAAGCCTGCAGCTCAGGGGGCAGATACAACAAGGAGTCGTACACCTTACACTGCATCCTGATGTCTGCCTGTCTGTAGCAGTTCATCCACAAGCCCTCCCAGCGCGTCTCCATCACAATGATATTTGCCCCAATGAAAGCTGTGACCTTCCACATAGGCAGGCCAGTCGTAGCTGAGGCGCCGATCAGCCCTATCAGTCCGACGCACGTCGCAGCGATATCAGAGACTCCTCGAATCATTGTTTAGTATCCTAGAGTCTTATGTGTAAGTCCAAAAATTAGATGATGTTGGAAGCAGAAAAAAAGAAAAGCAAAAAACTTGGTATTCTCAACCTTTAGCAAAACATTTGAAGAAAAAATGAGTATAATGCGAAGGTATGTCCAGGCAGTGAGGATCTTTCATCACTGTTTGCTGTAGGAGGGTATTTGTTATGGGAAAGATGCTTTACTATTACCTGATTGGTTCTGATAGATGCAGGTAAAGAGGATATTTGCTTATTTTGTGTTTACAGTTTAGCAGTTCATGAGGGCCTGACACTGAGCTTTAGTTTCTCCAGCAGTAAAAACAAAAACACAATAATAGCTGAGTAATAAAAAAGAAAAGTACAACTCAAAAAATGAAATAATGTCATGTTTTTATTTTTCTGTGATTATATGTTTTATAAAACAAACAAAAATCAGTATGTGGTAAAATGAACAACTGTGACAGTTTTTGTTTTGTCCACAGGGGGGCAAAGTTGAGCTTTGAGTTGATGAAATAAGAGGTTCACATTATACCAAAGAGCACAGTATTTTCTGGCATATTAGAGCCAGTGATCCAATACTACATTTGAAATTGTATTTATTTGAAATAGCAGAACTGTCATATACACAGAGTATCAACATTTCATTGTATTTAATGTCAAAGATAGAAGTTGTGCCTATCTTTCATTTTAAAAAGGAAATATAGTGACCTTTAAGCTTAATTCACTTTGTTTATACCCTTTCCTAACAGAAATATTGTATTGCTAAAAATACGAAGCAAGGATAAACATACAAGGTAATGAGGTTGTTTTGGTCAACATTCAAAGTGACTTTCATATTCTAGTCATATGATCCCTTTGTCTGTTTGCTTGGCTTGGTTGGGTTACTTTTGAGTCCCCACCCTTAGTGAGCAGTGTTATCTGAGAATCTCATGTTTGTCCTGCCATTTCCTCCTTTTCGGTAGCTTCCAGTTGAGCACAACAGAAAGCCTAACTCTGATTAATAATTGTGTTAAATTGACTAATGTGGCTAGAATGGATTTTATACCTAGCTATTAGATTTAATGCAATACAGTCGACTGACCAGTTTAACCTGAACTGTCTGAAGTCATGATGGCACACCAGCCATTGTTTTACTTTGTATATAATACTAGGTGAAACGGGAAAAAGAAATGCCTTTTAAAGTTTTCTGATTCTGGTGTAGCTTTGGCTCTTTAAAAACAGTTTCAAATGTTTTTGTCACTTAAACTACATACATCACTTTCCAAGTACATTTCACCATTAAACACACATATACTTCTGTCAGATAATTAAATGGTTGAGAAAAAAACAACAACTTCTGCATAATAGATGTACAAAACTTACAGATTTACGATACTTTGCCCTATTTTGAAAATATGAGTTTAGGATTTCCTTAGCATGACCTATTAAATATACAGAAACATCTTGAGTGGCTAACTCCAGTTAGCTCATAATCACAGGTTGAGATCAAAAACATGAGTGGAAAAAGAGCGGTTTATACATGATATAAAGTATGTTTTTACTCTCTATGCTATTTAAGATATTTTGCTTATAATTAGGTGCTTTAATTGGATGCTTTTTGCCTTGAGAATAAAATATTGCACTGCCAGGCCAAGCTTATAAGGTCACTGCTGTTGTTTTAATGGGTCATAGATAAGCAACCCCACTGCGTACAGAGGGGTATCTGGATTGGTAACTGTAGACCGTTGACGGTTGTCTTGACAGCATCGGCTGAGGTTCGGATCGAGGGATAAACACCAGCTGCTGAGGCTGCAGTGGCTGCATTGGCTGCATTGGCTGCATTGACTGTGGGGTGTAGGCCCTGTAGTCTAAGTCTTTTGAGTGCATGTACCTGTCTGGTCTTTCGTCCGTGGACTGTATATTGCAACAGATAAATATGCATCCTCCTGCAAATAAGAAAGCAGCTGCCACCCAGCCAATATAGAGGGCTTCTCCAAGCTCCCTGCGCTGGGCGTCAATCAGCAGAGGGTTGTAGAAGTCTCTGATGATGACGTGGCCTGTCCAGGACACAGGAATAAGGACGCATATGCAAGCCATTAAAATCATGCTTCCTGCAATGATGAGGACCAGTCTCTTAGCTCGATCGTTATTCCTGATGCATGACGTGCACTGCATCCCGACCAAACTGATCAGCAGACCAAGGCCACCCAGAGCCAAAGAGCAGCACATTAACCCTCTAGCAGCCTGCAGGTCAGGGGGAAGGATCAGCAGAGAGTCGTAGACCTTACACTGCATGCGTATGTCAGCTTGGCGGAAGCAGTTCATCCACAATCCCTCGTGGCGAGACTCAAACACAATAATATTCTCCCCTATGAAGGCTGTGACCTTCCACATCGGCATTCCGGTGCTTGCAGCTGCCCCAATAAAACCAATCAGGGACAGTAAAAGTGCCACTATCTCCAGTGCTGAGTTTGCCATCTTGTCTTCGGTCACTCATCCAAGCTCATAGGTGCAGTAACAGTTGGACACTATCTGGATATGGCTCAGAGGAGGAGCTTTTCCCTATCGAGTGGCAGTTCATCTAGATAGATGAAGGAGGAGCCGGTGGTTGTTCAGTTGTACAACCTCTTCCCTCTGGATATTAGAATATAATGGGAAAGGGTGGGAATTTATACCTGTATCTAGGAGACCGGTTCCTTTGGGTGTTTTTTTACCTCTGCACACCAACCCCAGGAGCTTCTGTATGCTGCTACTTTGTTTATTCAGAGGGATCATTTTACATTCTCATATATCTCTTTACAATAAGGGAATCAGGGGAGAAAATAATCGTTTGTTTTAAGATGATCGTTTTAAATCAGTATACTAGCATTTATCTACAAATTTCAGTAGGTTTTATCAGTTAATTTGATTTAAAATTAAATAAACGAAAAACCTTCACTTTGAACTACTGACAAGTGATCCTTTTCTCCTTGGCCCGCAGGTAAAATGCTTCTGTCCTTGTTTTTGGAGGAAATTGACAGTTCTGAACACATCTGCTGAGTAAGCTTATGAGTGGTTGGTTTTAAAGCACCAACCCCAGCCATGTTGCATTCTGACCAAACCTATTTCTCACCGAAACTATTTAATCTTTTCTTTCCTCCACCTAACTTCTCAATAAAATTAAACTAAACAGCTTCTTTTGAAATGACCTTGTTTGGCTTACTGAGGGTGTCAATTCAAGGCCGTTTGACAGTCTCCCTGTGATTATGTAACCCATAATGTGACATTTCTGTAATAAAAGTTATTTTTTTGTTGGAATGTTTTATTTTAAAAATTTCTGGGAAATTGAGTTTGAGTGATTTTCTGTTTTTTGGCTATTCAATATGATAAATTACTTAAATGTCTTTAATCGAATTAATAAAACTGCTATTTTCTTCACAATCTATTGATCTGCAACTGATATTTATTGAAAGTTTTTTCTATTAATATTATGTTTTATATAACTATAAACTATTTTGTATTGCTTTTATTGTGTTGTAGTTTTACCTATTTATTTATTTTAGTTTTGATTATTTGAGAGACAAGACATGCTTTATACCTTTAGGTAATATTTAGATGACCATAAACTTGAACCTTTTTCAGCAAAAGTCTGTAAGTCGAGGTAATATTATGTATTGTGACAAAAATTTTAGGGCTGTTGTAGAGAAATTTAAAAAATGTAAAAATTTGTTGCGTTATTGCTTAAGTGTGTATTTCAATTTATATAATTAATAAGTGTGTTCCCATTTGTTTCTGAATTTTCTTGACATATTGTTTGATCCTCATGTAGCATAAATCTGGAAGTTGCACCTTTTCCATGGTTGAGGTGAAATCTCTCTGTGCCTTTTGCTTTTTTTAGTTGGATGTGCTTGAACAGTCTGGTTTTACTGGTTAGGGCACATATCTACTGACAATGATTAAGACGACATACATTTCCGTGTACACACCTGTAAGTGAAACAACAGGAGTTTCGACAGGAATATCTGGATTCCAAGACAAACAAAAACTTTTTGAGGAATAAGGTTTTGTCAAAGAAAGAAAACTAAAGAAAACAAACAACTTTTGTCACCCTTTTTTTATTTTGTGTGACAGAAGATATTACGTTTAGGTATAGGTTTTGAAAAAACTTATATACACAATCTTAAAAGTTATCAGGAGTTACCTACAGTTATGAAAAGAGTCTAGTGCATATTTATAACTGAAAAGAGCACTTCTGTAGATTTTGTAAAGACATAGATATCATCACATTGCTGCTTTACTGTTAAACAGGATGTAAAACACCCATACAATAGGCACAGTAAAACAATAATGAAAGCATTTCAGCACAATTCCTCATGATCAAAACACATTCACATTCATAATGAATTTCAGTCTCAGGAATACACTTTTTAAAGTAGTAAATTGGCCTTTTCTAGTTATGCCTTGTCTTTGCCACTCGATCGCCCTTGTCATTTGAGTCATCTTTACTGTTGTTTAAAAATCAAGTCCAAAAACCTCCTAGTACCGAGTCGGAGTATACACCACAGATCCTGGTGGCGGTGCAGAGTATGCAGGTTGGTAGCTGTATTCCGGCTGGTATGTGTACGGCTGGTATGAGTATGCAGGTTGGTAGACACTTCCACCAGTGTTGTATATGACCCTCTCGTCCTCTATATTGGTGCGGGGAGCATGGCGGCACAGAAGGATCACCCCTGCTGTGAAAAGTAAGGCTCCCGTCACCCAGCCGATGTACAGAGCCTCCCCGAGCTCTCTTCGCTGGGCATCAATCAGCAGAGGGTTGTAGAAGTCCATGATGATGACATGGCCAGTCCAGGACACTGGGATCAGGGTAGTGACACAGCCCATGAGGAAGAGACATCCTCCAACCACAAGGACAACGTGCTTTGTGCGAGCACGATGGCTCACCATCTTGGTGCACTTCATTCCCACCGCCGAAACAATCAGGGCAATAGCTGTGATAGCCACTGAGCTGCACATCAGACCTCTGGCTGCCTGGAGATCTGGTGGCAGATACAGCAGGGAATCGTACACCTTGCACTGCATTCTTATGTTGGCTTGTCTGTAACAGTTCATCCACAAACCTTCCCAACGAGTTTCCATTGTGATGATGTTTTCCTCAATGAAGGCTGTTACCTTCCACATGGGCAAGCCTGTCACCGCTGCTACTCCTATCAGTCCGACAAAACCTATGACGAGAGCCACAATCTCACAACAGATTTCGCTACGGCGTTTCCTCCTTTCAGCTCTCTGTTTTTCCTCATAAACAGAGTCCTGGTACTCTGTGTAGTTTAGGGGTGGCTTTTGCAAGTTCTCGTCATAGTAAGACCCAGCATAGGACATTGGTGGCTTGGTATAGCCACTGTAGGCTGTGTAAGAGGCCATCGCAGGTAGCTCCAAAAGCCAAAGATTTCCACTCTGGCTTTACTCTTCCAGCTCAAGAGGCAAGTCTGAAGAAAAGGACAAGCAACAGAACATATACACCCACAAAGACATGCAACTGATGCAATGCAGTCTGACTGGTTAATCCGGCCTGCACCTATCAGATAGAAGCAGTCAAAGGAATGCTCGTTGTTCGATTGCAAATGAAACAAGTCTTTCAATTGTGATTAGGAACTTATTCATTTTTATTATCAAAAGTGCAATCATTTAATAAACAAAGTTGAAGCGCATCAATTTCTGTTGTTAGAAAATAGCAGAAAAAAATAGCAGAACAATATATCATCTATAATTTAGATGTGAAATATAATTGGGAAAAAGTTCAAGCATACATGGCAGATGAGTTCGCCTCTCTTGTCTTGAAAATGATTATACAGTGCCTTGTAAAGGTATTCGGCCCCCTTGAACTTTTCCACATTTTGTCACATTACAGCCACAAACATGAATCAATTTGATTGGAATTCCAGGTGAAAGACCAATACAAAGTGGTGTACACGTGAGAAGTGGAACAAAAATCATACATGATTCCAAACATTTTTTACAAATAAATAACTGAAAAGTGGGGTGTGCGTAATTATTCAGCCCCCTTTGGTCTGAGTGCAGTCAGTTGCCCATAGACATTGCCTGATGAGTGCTAATGACTAAATAGAGTGCACGTGTGTGTAATCTAATGTCAGTACAAATACAGCTGCCCTGTGACGGCCTCAGAGGTTGTCTAAGAGAACGTTGGGAGCAACACCATGAAGTCCAAAGAACACACCAGACAGGTCAGGGATAAAGTTATTGAGAAATTTAAAGCAGGCTTAGGCTACAAAAAGATTTCCCAAGCCTTGAACATCCCACGGAGCACTGTTCAAGCGATCATTCAGAAATGGAAGGAGTATGGCACAACTGTAAACAAACCAAGACAAGGCTGTCCACCTAAACTCACAAGCCGAACAAGGAGAGCGCTGATCAGAAATGCAGCCAAGATGCTGCTGTGTAGCGACAGGTGCTCTCCCCCTAGGAGGGCACTTGGACGGGGGGGACGGGTGTGCGGGAGGGGGGGGGGTGGGGGTGGTCGAACTCAACCTGGGTGTCTAGTGTCTTTTGTGTTTTGAGAGTAGAGCGAATGTCAGGGTGGGTTTAGTTCCCCTTCTGGGATGGGGCTGGGGGGACTGCCTTGGGGTCCGTGGGGCTTTGTGGTGCTGTGGCCGTGGGCCCCGGGTCGAACGTGCCATGGCCTCCCTCCCCTGGTGGATCCCGGTGAACAGTGGTGCCTATTGGAGTCAGTGGGGGAGCTGGCTCCCTGGGAAGACATTTTGTCTCCCAGTCCTTCCCTCCCCATCCCTGGACACCTCTGTCCACCCGCTCCATCACTTTACCACTCATATTCTTGGGGCATGGGCACATCACTGGGGTGCGAGGAGGGGCTTCCCTCCTCGCTATCCCGTGGTGTCCTGGGTCCCAATTTTAATATACAACTTAGACACTCCCACTTATAACATTCTCATGCTTCACATATGTAGGGACTTTGGGGTGGGCACACTTTTCGGCATCAAGAGGGGGAGCGGTTCAATCAGCTTCACCTCTGGTGCCTGTGCCCACTGTTAAACCACATATAGACACTGAGGGCTCGGGGTGGGGGTCCGGGGGCTGGTGGCTCTACTGGGGCATCGGTACCTGGACCTGGGAGCATAAAGTGTGTATGGGGTGTGTGAATGAGGGTACAGCGTCATTTTTTGGGATGTCTTGGTGAGTCAGTGAGAATGTATGGGTTTAAAAGGGAGGGAACGTATGACTGTGTCTGTATGTCTTTGTCTACCTGTCAGGTTGGATCTTGTTCTGCCCCCTCGCCTGGCACACCTCAGGTCTTACACTTAATGGGGGGCCTATTTCCCCTCCGTCACTCCCCGCCGGTGACGGGGGCCCCTGCCTGCCGGTGCATCGGTGGTCAATCCGGTTCGGACCTGGTGCGTGCCTGGCCGGGCCTGGGGGGTCCGGTGTGTCGGTCGGCCGATGCGCTGGGCCGATATCTTCCTTTGGTTGGTTGGGGCACCTCTTTTAGAGGTGCCAGGTTTGGGATTGTTGGGTGGTGCCTGCTCGGTGGCTCGGCGGGATGCAGATCCGGCGTCTCTCCTCGTTTGATCACCTGTTCTGTGCGCACCGTGCGTGGACGGTTCATTGGTGGGTTGGACCGGCCCTGGCCCTCGATGGATGCCTGGTCTCGGCGCCCTGCGTTGCGCGGGATCAGGACCCGGGAGCTGGTACAACTTGGTGTCCAGATGCTGGCTGAGATGCTGTCCGTCCCCTGCGGCTATCGGTGGGGCGCTGGGATGTTGGCGGTGGGGATTGGCCTAGGATGGAGGCGGTGCGTGGCGGCCGGCCGCGGCCCCTGCAGTGCCGGGGGCCCCTCGTCGGCCGGTCCCTTGTCGGGTCCCTGCTGGGGGGTGGGGTGCCCCTGGGCTCCATTGACCGGCCCGCCCTGGTGCGGCCGGTTGCCGGCGGGGTCCGTGGGCTCGTCACTGCTGCCCCCCGGGCCCCTGCATAGTGGCCGCTGGATGTTCCCCTGGGGTTCTCCTTTGCTCCTCTCTTGGGGGATGCGGTCGGCCCCGCCCGGGTCCGCCTGGTGCTCTGGGGGTCCTTTGGACGTCTTTGCTCCGATCTCCTTCATGTCTGCATCGATTCCTGGGAGACAGATTGATGCCTGCTCACACCAACTATCGAACACTCTTATGGAGAAACCTTATATTGCACCAGCATGCTAACACACACACATAGATGTGGGGTCTCTGGTGTTTAAGGATATATTCTTGGGCTGAGGTTATCATTACTAGAGCTTGATTAATTGGTACCATGAGTTTTTCTGTGACATTGTTGTTGTATTTTTATATCTATTTTTGTGTGATGTGGTTGTGTAATTCTCAGTTCACAATGTTTGGTTTGTTTTGTCGATGTTCCTTTTTTGTGTTTTGTTTTGTTTTTCCCCCTCTCTCTGCCGTCCTGTGGGTATGGAGGCAGACTTCAATGTCTTCCTGTGTTTTCTTTGTTCCCCTTCCTCTCTTGTATTTTCAACTCACCCTCTCTCTTGACTTTTTGTTTCCTACCTCTAGTCTTCATCTTCTTTCTTTCTTCTCCTTAATTTTCCGTCTCCGTGTCCATAACATCAGGAAATAAAAACCCCAACAATTCATAATCAAGATTTTTCACACATATATCAAGTGGAGGACTATAGCAAAAGCTGTACTGCTCCGCTTGTGAAAGTAAATCTGTTGGGCTTCTACTTGGTACTCAGACACCAATTCTGAGCTCCACACTGCCAAACAGGACACGTAAAAAAAAAGAAAAAGAAAAAAAAGAAATGCAGCCAAGAGGCCCATGGTGACTCTGGACGAGCTGCAGTGATGTACGGCTCAGGTGGGGGAATCTGTCCATAGGACAACTATTAGTCATGCACTGCACAAAGTTGGCGTTTATGGAAGAGTGGCAAGAAGAAAGCCATTGTTAAAGGAAAACCATAAGAAGGTCCGTTTGCAGTTTGCCACAAGCCATGTGGGGGACACAGCACACATGTGGAAGAAGGTGCTCTGGTCAGATGAGACCAAAATGGAACTTTTTGGCCAAAATGCAAAACGCTATGTGTGGCAGAAAACTTACACTACACATCACTCTGAACACACCGTCCCCACTGTCAAACATGGTGGTGGCAGCAACATGCTCTGGGGGTGCTTCTCTTCAGCAGGGACAGGGAAGCTGGTCAGAGTTGATGGGAAGATGGATAGAGCCAAATACAGGGCATTCTTGGAAGAAAACCTCTTGGAGTCTGCAAAAGACTTGAGACTGGGGCGGAGGTTCACCTTCCAGCAGGACAACGACCCTAAACATAAAGGCAGGGCAACAATGGAATGGTTTAAAACAAAACATATCCATGTGTTAGAATGGCCCAGTCAAAGTCCAGATCTAAATCCAATCGAGAATCTGTGGCAAGATCTGAAAACTGATGTTCACAAACGCTGTCCATCTAATCTGACTGAGCTGGAGCTGTTTTGCAAAGAAGAATGGGCAAGAATTTCAGTCTCTAGATGTGCAAAGCAGGTAGGGACATACCCTAAAAGACTGGCAGCTGTAATTGCAGCAAAAGGTGGTTCTACAAAGTATTGACTCAGGGGGCTGAATAATTACGCACACCCCACTTTCAGTTATTTTTTGCAAAAAATGTTTGGAATCATGTATGATTTTCGTTCCACTTCTCAAGTGTATGCCACTTTGTATTGGTCTTTCACGTGGAATTCCAATAAAATTGATTCATGTTTGTGGCTGTAATGTGACAAAATGTGGAAAAGTTCAAAGGGGCCGAATACTTTTGCAAGCCACTGTATTTAACCTTCAGTACCTAGTGATATTCAAAACATGAACAATTTTATTTATCCTCACCCTCTTACAATAACGGCCTAAGTCATTTTTTCAGGTTTTTAACAAAACACAAAAAACTGAACAAAATATTGAATATAACATTTATTAACAATTTCATTCAAAAAGGTTGTGACAATAGATGACTATTGGCATATTAAAAACATTGTCAACCATTACTAGAGGTAGCCAGCATCACTGGGACATGATTTAGGCAAAAACATTTTTGTAAAAAAATGACATAGGCCTTTATTTTAGGAAGGTGACATCATGTAAATAGACTGCTATTTTATAGACAGATCCATTAATCAAATCTGTTAACAAACTAAAAGCCGATCACAGATCCCAAAACCTCTAAAGTTTATTTGTAAAGTGAGATGGTAAGAAGGTGTTAAGTGCAGAAACATGAGGAGGATTAGTTTCACTTGGGAGAAGTTATCGCCTCTTTGCTGACACACTGAAGTGTTTCGGATATCTTTCATGTGATAGCTTCATATGACAATATATAATCTTTCTGCAATGCAGAATTTACTTTGTCATGCAAGTGCAAAATAACATAGATTAACAGAATTAATAGATTTTACTAAACAGCTGCTGCAACTAGTCAATATATTGGATAACATCAACAATCTTTTTGTGGACACATACTTTTATCAATTTATTCTTCTCGCTTTGTTGTTGGGTTTTTATTTTTGTGATGGTCTGATATGTTCTGTTGTCACCATTGTTTTCTCCTTCCTACCACTGCACCTGAAGAGGGAATGTCAGTTTATAAAGTCAGCTCCTCCAAGCTCTCTCACACTCTCTCTCTGGAAGGCGGCTTGTCACATCGGTATTGTTTGGTTAAACGCGTCTTGTTACAACATATTCCACATATCCATTACAATCATCCATGCATTTCACTACTGACAAGTAACAATACTCAGCTTATATATTCAATTTATTGTTTTGTTTAAATACATTATTTAAGCATCCTAAGCGTTCAGTATTATGTTGCTGATGTTAAAAGTTGTCGCATAATTCTGAGTTAAAATGTGACAAACTGTTCAAAAAAATTTTCATTGTTTTTTAATTGCTGTGATGGACTGGCAACCTGTCCAGGGTGTACCGCGCCTCTCGCCCCGTGACTGCTGGAGATAGGCACCACCCTCCCCCCCACAACCCTGCATAGGATGAATGGGTACAGAAAACGGACAGATATTTTTTAATTGTTTGTGCATGCTCAAGCAAATCTTTAGAATAACATGGGATGCAAAGGCATAAGTCAGCTGTGCCTGCCTGAGCTGATGGTAGCAAAAACACTGGACCAAATTCACTTATGCGCCAGTATTGTGGAAGAAATGTAATGTTCTGTTCTGTGTAGTTCACATACTGATAGTTACTATGTGTCTCTTCTTTATGATATGGTGACCAATCTGATTATGTGACACTGTATTACAAGATGGCAGCCCATCGAGAAGATTACATTTTAGAAGATAAACTGGTGGAAATTTAGCCAGACTACACCAGTTTATATGATCTCAGCTCGTCAGATTTCAAGAACAGGGACAAGCGCGAGCAGGCATACAGCGAGTTGGCCGCAAAATTTGACCAGACAGGTGCTGTGAAAACAGGGGGCTGTCATGTTGGAATCATGTGAGCAGAGAACGCATTTTAATTGGTCACTTGAATATTTCCCCTCAGCACACAGCTCATGTAGAACGCACACAGTGAGTTTATATAAATATCAAACGTGTTTGATTTTCACCTCAACGCCTCGTGAGGCAGAAAACTCACCAAAAATTAGCTGCACACCGTGAGCTATCTGCTGAGCAAACGCCCTCGAATGACTTTTTGTTCAGCAGTTTGCTCTTGTGTGCGGCAGGCTATAGACTGTATATAAAGATGGACGAAGCCTCCGTGACATCACCCATTGGTTTCTGAAGAGCAAAAATGAAGCCAACTGGGCGGTTCCCACCGCTGCCATCTTGGCTGCGTCAGGCGTCTCGTCACTCCCAGAAAATACAAAAATGGGCAAAGAGGTGGAGCTGAGAGTGGAGCTATGAGGGCGGGGGCGGAGGATTGACACTCTGAGCATACAGTCAATGCTCTGAGCCGATGTAGCCAGGAGCTAGTCCTGGAGCTAACTGAAGCTAACCGAAGTTAGTGGGCGCCTTTGGTCTGAAAACCGCGGTAGAGCAACTCTGCTACCCTCTGCCATCCAGCCTGTAAATACAATATTAAGTCGGTAAGTTAATATTTAAATCAAAATAATTTATTTAAGTGAAATTATCATTAACTTAAAGCAAGTTTTCAATATTTTTTTAACTTAGTTATTAATAGTGAATGAGATCTATTTAGTCTATGCACAAGATATATGATCAAGCTAAGTTGCTTAGGATAGTTCACATATTAATACTTGTTTGTATTTACCCTAATTGTTACTGATTGTACTACCATGTAGGATCTCTCACTTAAAAAACTGTTACCACAGCTATTGTAGATTAGCAACAGGTAATATAAATAATTTCGATCCTAGTCAATTCTGTAATGTATGAATTTTACTAATTATTTATTGAGGTCTGGGAAGGGATAAGTTGCACTTTTAGTAAGAAGGAGCAACAGGAGAGGGAGGATGAGAAAAGGAGAGAAGACAAGGCAGCTGCACGGCTTAAAGACACCGAATAACTCCACCTTTGTGTCTATTTTTCATTGTAGCTGAAGTACGGGACAAACCGCGTTCCTTTTCACCTCAATACGGAACGCGTAATATTTTCTCTGAATACGGGACGATTTCGTTTTTTCAATTCAATT
The DNA here is from genome assembly GCA_963556495.2 of Valencia hispanica. Classification (NCBI taxonomy): domain Eukaryota; kingdom Metazoa; phylum Chordata; class Actinopteri; order Cyprinodontiformes; family Valenciidae; genus Valencia; species Valencia hispanica. The sequence continues at coordinate 14,956,873 of OY747700.1, forward strand.
CAATTCAAAAATACTTTATTGATCCCAGAGGGAAATTAAGTGTTGGTATAGCTCATATAATTAATTCTTTAAGGAGTTGTTGTAGATGACGGTAGCTGTGGGCAGGAAGGATTTCCTGTAGCGGTCTGTATTGCAGCCAAACTGAAGAAGCCTCTAACTGAAAACGCTCTGTTGTTGTATGACTGTCTCATGAAGAGGATGCTCAGGGTTGTCCATAATGTTTTTGATTTTATGAAGAATCCTTCTTTGCATCATCATCTCCAGTGGTTCCACAGTTGCCCCAAGAACAGAACCAGCCTTCTTTATCAAGTTGTTTAGCCTGTTTAAGTCCCTGGCTCTGATGCTGCTACCCCATCAGATGACGGCTGAAGAGATTACACTCTCCACAACAGACTTGTAGAAGATCTCCAGCATCTTGCTGCAAACCTTGAAGGACTCTGGGGCTGACACCATCTGGACCTGCAGCCTTGTTCCAGTTCAGTTTCTCCAGCTGCCTCTTCTCCTGACTTTTGGAGACAGACAAGTGGGAGGGGGAGGCAAAGGGGGTAGCATCATTTCCTGACTTGGTTGAAGTCAAACTTGTGGAATTAGAAGAGTCCATGGCTGAGGTGAAGGATAAAACATCCGAGGTGTAACAGGAAAGCTGTTGATCAGAGGAGAGTGGGGTGTCTGTTTGGCTGGGAACAGGAGAGGGGGATGCTGAGCTAGTTCCTGAACTGAACCTGTTGAAGAATGTGTTCAGTTCATTGGCTCTGTCCAGACTTCCATCTATCCAATCCTTCCTTTCCTTAAAGCCTGTGATCTTTCTCATTCCTGACCAGACATCTCGGATATTGTTCCTCTGTAGTTTGTTCTCCAGCTTCTTCCTGTATGCCTCCTTGCTGTCTCTGATCTTGACCTTAAGTTGCTTCTGTATACTCCTCAGTAATTCCCTGTCTCCCTCCCTGAAGGCTCTTTTTTTCTTGTTTAGCAGCTCCTTCAGGTCACTGGTGATCCAGGGTTTGTTATTAGGGAAGCATCTCACTGTTCTGGTGTGGATGATGTTGTCCACACAGAAGTTTATATAGTCAGTCACACACTCAGTCATGGGATTGATGTCCTCTCCATGTGCTTGGCAAAGAGTAATCCTTTCTGTGGTTGCAAAACAACCCTGCAGGGCTTCTTCAGCTTTCTGTGACCATTTTCTCACAGTTCGGTTTGACACAGGTTGCCTCTGAACAAGTGGCTTATATTCTGAACAGAGAAAAACAAGATTGTGATCTGATTGTCCCAGAGGAGGTCTTCGTTTGGACGTGTATGAATCCTTTACATTTGCATAAAACAAATCCAAGGTCCTGTTTTCTCTTGTAGAGCAGCTGACAAACTGTTGAAATGTTGGAAGTGTAGTAGAGAGCGAGGCATGATTAAAATCACCAGATATTGCCACAAATGCATTGGGGTGATGTGTCTGTAGCTTAGCAACAACAGAACTGATGACATCACATGCAGTGTCGGCAACGGCTGAAGGCGGAATGTAAACAACTGCCAAAATTACACTGGTAAACTCTCTTGGTAAATAATATGGACGAAAACTCACTGCCAAGAGTTCGAAATCTTGGCAGCAGAGACGGCACTTCACAGTAACATGTCCTGGATGACACCATCTGTTGTTGACAAGCACTGCTACTCCACCACCTTTTCTTTTTCTGGTCGTCTTCAGATCTCTGTCTGCTCGTACAGTCAGGAAGCCTGGCAGAGAGACATTGGCGTCGGGGATATGATCCAGCAGCCATGTCTCAGTAAAACACATAACACTGCATTCACGGTACTCTGGCTGAGTCCTTGTAAAGGCTTGGAGTTCATCCATCTTGTTAGCCAGTGATCTTACGTTGCCCATTATGATTGATGGAAGAGATGGCTTGAACTTCCTCTTTCTCTGTCTCCTTTTAGCTCCTCCTCTGCATCCACGTTTCCTCCTTATCAACTCATCAGGGACTTGTGGCTTCAGTTAAGGTATTATTTCAGCTTTTGCGATGTTAATCAGCTGCTCCCGGCTGTAAACCACATTGTTGCCATGGTTACGCATCATAGCAAATTGTCAAAAAGGGAAAAATTTACAGCAAAAATCCTTCCAGCTTCACAGCACCAAAAACTAGAAAGTATACAGGTCAAAAAAGTGCAATCTTCTTTAAGAAAAAAGAGGAACCAATGTACAAAAAAACTAAACTTAATATATAGATATGTATTTTACGGGACGGTTGGCAACCCTAACTACCATGTAGAAAAATAATTTCCCCAGCTATTGTAGATTAGCAACAGCTAACATGACTAATTTCGATCCTAGTCAATTCTGCAATGAATGAATTTTACTAATTATTTATTGAGGTCTGGGAAGGGATCAGTTGCACTTTTAGTAAGACACCTGTGTTGCTTTTTATAGATTTTGTTTACCAGGTCACAATGGCTGCATGCCTGTCCTGTCTTGTTATGTCAAATGGGTTGTTTATGTAGTCTTTATTCTTTTTACTTTCAACAATTACATCTGTTTTAAAACACTGTTGACAACTCTGCCCCCCAGTAAGACTATTTAGCTTACTGGCCCCCTTTTGTTTTATTATAATAAATTTTATATTGGACACTGTATACACCAATTTCCCCATGTATCTGGTGTAAAAGAGAACCTTCAAAAGTCTGTTCTTTTCCCCCTTAAAGAATGTCATTCAACAAGTGTAAATGGAATTGAGGTTAAAAATATTGTCACTTATTTGGGTATCACAAAATGTAAAGATGACGAGTTACATGCAAAGCTCAATTTTAATCTAATAATTACTACAACACAAAATCAGTTTAATTCCTGGTTGTCTAGAGACCTATCATTACAAAGAAGAGTGCTATTGTCAAAGGCTGAAGGTATATCCAGATCTGTGTGGGCCTCATGATCATTAAAAATGCCTGTGCAAATTTCCAAATCACTTAATCTTCAAATGTATAATTTTATTTGGAGGAACAAACTGCATTATCTCAGGAAAGGTGTATTATTAAACGGTAAACAAAATGGTGGATTAGAAGCATTAGATTATGTCTTTAAATCATAGCTTTAAAGTCAACTGGTTTATTAAACTTTAAAAAAATAAAAATAGTATTTGGAGGATTTTTCCTGATTTTATCTTTAAGGAAGTTGGAGGAATTTAATTTCTGCAATTTTTCAATTGACAAATTACCTTTTAAACTGGCCAAAGTTCAGCTTTTAAACACAACTTTTCACCAAACAGATTCTACATCTGGAATAACCAAGATATTAAGTTAAAACATAAAACGCTGTTCATTCAAAGGTGGTATGATTGCGACATTTTTCTTGTTAAACAATCAATAAATCGATAAATTAAAAAGGACTGTTGTTGTCTCATTGTGATTTTCTTGCGGAGTCTGCACTACCTGTTTCAGCGCAAGAATATGCAGTGGTGTTTGATGCAATTCCACAAGGGGCTTTGCAGCTTTTGAAAAACTGTGCTGTCATCCAAAACCCAACAGACTGGAAAAGTGGTATCTTTTTGGACGACATTTACATTCTAAACAAAAAATGCAGCAATTAATTTATAAGGAACATAATCATTGGAAACAATACTCCTCCTGCTCAACATTTCTGGGTATCCATGTATGGCAGTATTAACTGGAAGAAAGAATGGCGCATCACTGATGCATACTGCATTACTAATAAGATTAAAGAGGTATCTTTTAAAATCTTCACAGAATTTATCCTGCAAAACATGTCCTGGAACGATTTAAACTGAATATCAACTATTCCTGTGACTTCTGTGGACTGCACAAGGAGACTATTATTCACCTGTTTTTTAATTGTATGTATTGTAAAAAAAATTTATTTGATGTACAAAATTTTATATTTAGAAAATCTGGTCAGATAATAATTTTAAATGCTAGTGATGTGTGTATCTACCCCTATAGAATATTGAAGAATTATATATTTTTTGTTACTCAATTCCTTATTATAATGGTAAAATATCCCATACACAAAATGAAATGGGCTGAACGAAAACCAAACTTCATTTGTTTTTCTCAGTGATATAAATTTCTATATAACAGCTATAACCAACCTGAAAAATAATAGGGCTGGAAGAACACTCATTAAAAAAGTAACATTACCTACTAACCTGGCTCCTCCCATCATTGTAATTTTAATGTGGCGTATCCCCTTGTATGTTCGTGTGTTGAATCTACCCCTGGCATTCTTTTATTCTGTTCCCATTCTGTTCCTCTTTGTAATGTTTATATCTGTACAAATAAATAATCAATAAAGGTCTATGCTCTAAACGGATGAGTAAGAACACAAAATCCGCCTTCCCGTGCACGGTATCAAGCCAAGGTAGGCAAGACAATGAGTACTAATTTCCCCTGTTCCTAGAAGGGACTAGCTTTTTCTGACTCGCTAGCTTTGCCGTCTGTTTTCTTTCTGTGGGTAATTCAGGCAATGGGGGTTGGAGAAAATGTTCACGTGCAGCATGCATATGCAGCTCAGAGTGACTGCTCGTATTTCACAAAGAATAAGTATTACACGGTTTCCCATTGAACGAGACCTTTAATGTATACAGCCAGCACAAGCCTTACAATAGCCTAATGTTTGTGTGCTTCGGTTCGGCAGGTCAGCCTATTTAAATGTTTGTGCTCACTGTTCCTCGTAAAAAACAAACAAAAAAACCCCAAAAAAACAAACAAAAACAAGCTGTAACAAATTCTCAAAAGACTGAAGGAATCTGTTCTCATTCTTTTATTATGGAATTTCAATAAAGACTTATTTTAGTCTGCAGAATTTATCCTTGACATTCTTTGTCTAAGTTTGTAGTTAATGCCATTTGAATTTAGTAGAAACCGTGTGTGTTTCTTGACTAACCATTTTTATTTCGAGTCAAAGGATTGATAGCGTTTGCAATCTTTGATGACAATTAGAAATATCTTCATTTTATGTCAAAGGTCTCATTCACTGAGAAACCTTGTAATATTTGTTCTTTTTGAAATACGATTGGTTTCTCTGAGTTGTATATGCATGCTACACGTAAACATTTTCTCCAACCCCTATTGGCTGCATTAGCCACAGAAAGGAAATAGATGGCAAAAACCAGCAAGAAAAAGCCAGTTCCTTCTAAATCACAAACAGACTGTATATATACGATTAACAGAGCCTCCGTGACGTTACCTGTAGGTTTCTGAAGAGCTGAATGAGGAGCCTAAGTCACGCCCATCCACTTCCAGTCCATGGGCCCCCTACTGTCAAAAAAAGTGAATGAGAGTCAATGGAGACATAAAAGTTATTTTCTGATCCCGTTTGAAATGTTCCATGGTTTCAACATATGATATCCGTGAATTTTAAACACATTTTGATGTCACATATCATTCATAATTTCAAGTTCAAAATATATCTAAATGGATGAGTTATAAAAACATTCAGCCCCCTCAGAGTTGTCATGAACCTGACCTATTAAACCGAAAATGTTTTTTTGTACCAGGCTTTAAAACACGTTTATTTCTGGTGGGAATTTGGCAGTTTTAACATAGGAGCCAATTGAAACTTGCCCCTTTCTGGAGCCAGCCCCTAGTGGATGAGGGGTCTGCGTTGTCACATTTGGCCAGCACAGAAAATTTGTATTCATGCACTGTGTCCAAATTCAGGGGCTGCATCCTTCGAAGGACCTGTCCTACCTGGTCTACGTAGACTGTGTCTTTCATCAACCGGGTAGACCGGATGTTAGGGGCTGGGAATTTGGACTGTCCAACCTTCAAATTAGTTCCCGCCCCTACCTCAGCGAATGTCCTGTCAATGCTAAACACAGCAAGCTGATAAAAATGGAGCTAGAAATCTTCCTGATTTTTTTCAATTCTAGAGGAGCTACAGCAGTTTTACAGTCAGCGGCATGTTTTATATCTCTGGCTTAGAGGTGATCATTTCCAGGTAAAATAATGTTATTTCATCTACAGAATCACATGTTACCTTCAGCTAGTTTCATCTATAATTTCAGCAACCGAATGACTGGTGGTCAAATGTAAACACTTAATACATACTATATATAAACTAAATATTACATTATAACATTTTTGGTGGGTGGGACAAACTGTTTTCTGATCACGTCTTAGTGATGTGGCAGCCGTCGATTGAGCCAGCCCTGGATGATGCAGTGGACAGTGCAAATAAGCTACTTTAAGCCTTCTCTGCAGACCTGCATGATGTTCCCCTCGTCATCCAAATAGACCAGCCAGAGGTCTAAGCTGCAGGACTCCATCCACATATTGCATCTTAATTCAGCCGATCCAACAAAACTGCCTGTTTATTCTGATACATCTTAAAGAATGGTCTAGGAAGAGGTTATTAGGGTTAATCCTGCATGAACAATTATAAATAACCACACAATCATTTATACCAATTTCAATACTTGTTAGGTCATTTTCAATTGTCATTTCAAATTGTTTTAAGAAAGTTTTGTTACCTTTAAAAAAGCTGTAAATAATAGTGACACTGTAAGTAAAACGACTTAATGATATTCTCTATTTGTTTTAATCCATTATTCATAACCATCAAACTAAATTATGCACTCTGAAGTTAGTCATCTTCAGTCTGTTGTGTTTTCACTTAAACACATTAAATTTTTTAGATAATGTTAATATCTAAATTACATTTTAAAAAGACTCATAATACAGTTAATAAATTCAAATCAGTATAATTTACATTAAAAAACTCTTTTCGTTGAAATTAGGACTGAACTGAGGCCAATGTTGGCTTTTTATTTGTAAAGACATGAATAGCAGGATTTTGCTGTTAATGTTGTGCTAAAGGTTGCACTAAGCATGTAAGCTGACACTAACCATATAAGCATATCATTATGTAATATTACATTGGTTATTTGTTCATGTTTTTTTCTGTGTTATGCAATAGAACTGTAAATGTTTATTGTTTGCAAATAATAAACTCCAATAAAATTAGCTCTGTTGTTTGGAGAAAAAGGTAATTGCTTATAATAATAGCATAGTTTAAAAACATTGTTAATGAAATAATTTTTTTAAATGCTTCCGACTGGCAGCCCTAGTCCGGTGCAGTCAACGAAGTTCGTTAAACGTTAACAATTCATTTTGGGGACAGAAGCGTAAAACATGTATTTGCAAGAGAATTGACTGTCTGGCACACAAACAACATTGTTTTATTGCATGTTCATATTTGCCAGAGATGAAAAGAGAAAATTATCAAGAGCGATTAACCAAAATTAGTTTCTTGTCAGAGCGCAGAAATGTTGAGGCCATACAGGTATAAGTGCATTTATTAAAAAGGTACATACTTTGTTAATAAATGAATCCTTTTTATGTACCAAAACGGTTCAATGTTAAAGAAACAGTTGTGATTGGTACTGATTGTAGTACCTGTGAGTAACTAAAACCCTTAATTTTATAAACATGAGTAAGTCAGCTTGTGAGGTTTCTTAGGATGTATGGTGTACTTAAAAAAAAAGCAATTGTAGTTAGCCTAAAAAAATTTAAACAATTGTTTACACATATTCTTGAACTCTGTGGATGCTGGATCCTGTCTTGGTGAGATATACACTGTCCTCTTTCGCAGCACTCTTTTCCTCCATAACATATACATCATTGTAGTTGTCTTCTTCTTTGGATCTTTGTTTGCTGTATCTGAAGAGCAAGATGATTCCGGTGGCCAGCAACACACCAGCAGTTCCCCAGCCAATGAAAATGGCTTCTCCAAGCTCTCGTTTTTGGGCGTCCAGCACAGTTGGGTTGTAGAATTGTTCGATAATCGAATGACCCACCCAGCTGACAGGAATGAGTGTGGTCAGAAACGAAAGCAGAAACAAACACCCCCCAAAGGCCAGTGTGATGTTTTTGCTCTTCATATTGTCACGACAACAGTTGCTCCTCTGGATTCCACAAGCTGTGACAATCAAGGCGATGAAAACCACGGCGATGGAGACACACATCAATCCCCTGGCTGCCTGCAGCTCGGCTGGGAGAATCAGCAATGAGTCGTAGACCTTGCACTGCATCTTGATGTCAATCTGTCTGTAGCAGGTCATCCACAGGCCTTCCCAGAGCACCTCCATGACAATAAGATTAGCCCCAATGAAGGCAGAGACCTTCCAGGTAGGCAGAGCAGTAATGGTTATTGTCCCAAACAGGCCAAGGAAGCCCAGGATTAGGGCTAAGACTTCCAGCTTTGCTTTCATGGTTTAGCGGTGGAAGTACGTTCTCGTCTCGTCTTTTTTTTCTCTAATGCAGCCGCTACCCAGGCTGTCTGTTTAACAAGGCTCTAAATCTGATACTATCACAATGCATGTAATGTCACCCTGCTGGTTTGGATCAACCTAACCTTAAAAAAATTAACAGTGGTTTTAGTAAAGGGAGGGTGAGCTACAGTTTTGCTTCCCTTGGAAAAAAATGTCAACATTCCTCGTCATGCATGACATACGAACAATGTTCATATGTTAAGAGACAACTGCTAACTCACTGGTTTTAACATTCTTGCTGTTTAGATGTACAGTAGTGAATGAGTCTACATTTATGACGTTCCTTTGCTTCTATAGTTTGTTTACACCTTTAAAACACTTACTTATACAATTACATGCTTTGTGATGAAAACCTCATTTAAAATAAACTGCTGTAACTCAGATTACATAAATAAAACAATTTCATCAGGAGAGGAATAAAGTTTATGGTTAGTTTTAGGATAACTATGCTGTTACGGAAGTTTACATACTGTCATCATTTAAATGCTTGTCAACAATTTGGGGATTGTAAGGATGCATTCTCAATATTCTTTTTTTCTGTGTGGCATAATTATACAACGTACAGGAGCAATGATTTTTCAATTGTGTAGGTGCATGGTATTCAGAGGTGGGTAGTAACTAGTTACTTTTACTCAGTTACATTTACTTGAGTAACTTTTAATTTAAAAAAAAGTACTTTTATGATTAGTTTGACTAAACCCTACTTTAACTTTTACTTGAGTAATACTATTAATATGAAGTATCACTACTCTTACTTGAGTAACATTTCTGGATACTCTACCAAACACGTGTAACTTTTGTGAATGAAAAAAAGCATATTTTAACCAAATAAACGCATGAGACAACGACAAACATTTAAAGTTTACATTAAAGTAAGACCTTTTGTTTGTGTTCAACCTTTGTTGTTCTGGTATTTTCTATCTGCTGAGCTTGTTGTGCCATTTGGTGATACATAATATACGGTAAACCCCATAAATCGTTAATGGAAGTACTTTACCCTGTTCCAAGTATATATACATTACCTACCAAAAGTATTAGTTTCATAAGTTTTTTAATGAAAATAAATTGTTTAATTACATGTTTCTCATACATGAATTAGTATTTTGTAAATATGTTATTTGTATAATTCAGTCTTTGAAGTACCAGATTTTGTATATTATATTTTTTGTCAAACTAATGACATCATTTTTAAATATTACATCAAATGTTATGATTAAATAGTTACTCAGTATTTAGGTAACCATTTTATCAAATACATTTTTACTCTTACTTGAGTAATTTCTCGGACAGCTACTTTTTACTTGAGTAAAAATATGTTGAAGTTGTGCTACTCTTACTTGAGTCCAATTTTTGGTTACTCTACCAACCTCTGATGGTATTTGTTAAAACCCTAATACCAGACACATTTACCTGTAATAAGAAAATGCTAAATGAAAGTACTAAATGAGATAAAAACAAGAATTGGGTGCACAACTTTAAATTTATTTTACTCATTTTATATTTTATTAAATCTATACAATTTTAAATTAAGCAAACGGGTCTGGATTTATCAATACATCCCAACTAATACTTGGGTAAAGGTTCTCAAGCTGTGTTGTAACAATTCAGTTTATTTATATAGCGCCGTCATTCAAAGGCACTTTACAAGAAAAGTTGTTTCAATTCAATCATACTTACAGTACATTCTTATTTATCCTGCTTATTAAACAGTGCATTAGGTGAAGTTCATTATTCCAATCAGTTTAAAGGATTTCTATTGAAGGAAACCCAGCAGATTGCGTCCTCCTGGACGACAACAAGACTAGTGTAATTTTGGCTGAATATTTGACTGCTCTAATTATAAATGGTAACCGTCATTTCAATTGCTTGAATTCCTTACATTGACCCAACATTAAAGTACAATCTACAGATATTCAATAAGGTTGAGGTCAAGACCATTTCAAAAGCCAAATGTTACTCTGCTATTTATATATTAAATATGTTTTGATGTGTGTGGATTAATGTCCTTTTGAAAAATCCAGTTACAATCATCTGACCCAAACTGGTTAGGATGTGCATGAACCCCCCAGAAAACAACAACATTCTTGCCTATCATAATCTGGAAATTGCTGCAACACCAGTGTCACTGTCCACAGTTGAGTGAGTTTAACATGATCGTTCACTGAGAGGGTGCCAAACAAGAAAGATGCACCACTCAGAACTCAATACTTTTAAACTTGACCGGAATTTGCAGCTGCCCACATGGACAATCCAAATGTCTTCTGTGGAAAGGTTTTTGTGGTCAGACGAGACAAATATTTGGTTGTGTGCTCACATTGACAAGAAGTAGGAGATCAGAAGACATCATAATCAGTTTTAATTGGCAAGTTTGTGAAGATAAACAAAAGATTGCATTTTTGGACCTGCATGCTTTCTAGTTGTTGGTGCTGTAAATGATTTTTGCCATTAATTTCTCACTTTTTGATAACTTGCTATGATGCGTAACCATGGCAACAAGGTGGTTAACAGCCGGGAACAGCTGATTAACATTGCAAAAGTTGAAATAATACCTCAACTGAAGCCACAAATCCCTGATGAGTTGAGAAGGAGGAGGCGTGGATGCAGAGCAGGAGCAAAAAGGAGACAGAGATGGTAGAGGTACAAAGCATCAATACAAAGCATTTATATCATTGGAAAGCTAAGAGTCTTGTGATTCCAATTATGCCTGGCGTTTAAGGATACAATCATAACTGAAGACACAGTGAGCGCTTTTGCCAACACAAACATTCTCCTGATGGAGGTATAAAAATATGGAACTCACCACCAATAAACGTGACAAAACCGATCCATTTCGAACAAAAATTGTTTTTTTACATCGATAAGGGTCCGATTAAAGTCCTCCGATAAAGTGATCAGTCCAGGACAACAGCAAAACCAATAAAAAATGTTTAAAAAAAAGTGAAAATGCGCTCCCGAAATGTCTATGGCCATTTTTGTAGTCTTTACGGCTTTTTTTCCGATTCCTTCGCTTCCACTCCCGCCTACAAAGGTCACTGAGTATGCCCAGAGAAAGAAAAAAAAAATCATCCGGTTTATTCGTTACGTAGGGTACATCTCCATCCAATGGCGCATGGATGGAAAGTCACGTTATGGTATGTAATTCGAACCAATTTGCGGTCCAGAACTCAATTCAATTCAGTTTATTTATATAGCGCCAATTCACAACAGATGTCATCTCAAGGCACTTAACAAGAAGTCATTTCAATACATTTATACAAACATTCCAATCAGTTAAAAAGTTTCCTATTTAAGGAATCCCAGCAGAATGTGTCAGTCATTGGCGTGAGGTTGGGCAGACTTTCCAACCACAGCAATCATTCAGCAGTCCCTCATACTGAGCAAGCATGTAGCGACGGTGGAGAGGAAAAACTCCCCTTTAACAGGAATAAACCTCCAGCAGAACCAGGCTCAGTAGGAGCGGCCATCTGCCACGACCGTCTGGGGGTTTGAGAAGACAGAGCAGAGACACAGAAGGAACAGAAGATCTGATATAAGACAACTCTCTATGTTACAGAAAGTAAAAAGTTGATAACAGGACACAGTGGATGTTCAGTTACTGGGGGGATCATCCCAGTCGATGCCCCCCATCCAACAGGGCATTCCAGCCAAGCAGGATACCAGACCAGGTACAGTGGCTTGCAAAAGTATTCGGCCCCCTTGAACTATTCCACATTTTGTCACATTACAGCCACAAACATGAATCAATTTTATTGGAATTCCACGTGAAAGACCAATACAAAGTGGTGTACACATGAGAAGTGGAACAAAAATCATACATGATTCCAAACATTTTTTGCAAATAAATAACTGAAAAGTGGGGTGTGCGTAAATATTCAGCCCCTTGAGTCAATACTTTGCAGAACCACCTTTTGCTGCAATTACAGCTGCCAGTCTTTTAGGGTATGTCTCTACCAGGTTTGCACATCTAAAGACAGAAATTCTTGCCCATTCTTCTTTGCAAAACAGCTCCAGCTCAGTCAGATTAGATGGACAGCATTTGTGAACAGCAGTTTTCAGATCTTGCCACAGATTCTCGATTGGATTTAGATCTGGACTTTGACTGGGCCATTCTAACACATGGATATGTTTTGTTTTAAACCATTCCATTGTTGCCCTGGCTTTATGTTTAGGGTCGTTGTCCTGCTGGAAGGTGAACCTTCGCCCCAGTCTCAAGTCTTTTACAGACTCCAAGAGGTTTTCTTCCAAGATTGCCCTGTATTTGGCTCCATCCATCCTCCCAACAACTCTGACCAGCTTCCCTGTCCCTGCTGAAGAGAAGCACCCCACCATATTTGCTGCCACCACCATATTTGACAGTGGGGATGGTGTGTTCAGAGTGATGTGCAGTGTTAGTTTTCTGCCACACATAGCGTTTTGCATTTTGGCCAAAAAGATCCATTTTGATCTCATCTGACCAGAGCACCTTCTTCCACATGTTTGCTGTGTCCCCCACATGGCTTGTGGCAAACTGCAAATGGGACTTCTTATGGTTTTCTTTTAACAATGGCTTTCTTCTTGCCACTCTTCCATAAACGCCAACTTTGTGCAGTGCATGACTAATAGTTGTCCTATGGACAGATTCCCCCACCTGAGCCGTAGATCTCTGCAACTCGTCCAGAGTCACCATGGGCCTCTTGGCTGCATTTCTGATCAGCGCTCTCCTTGTTCGGCCTGTGAGTTTAGGTGGACGGCCTTGTCTTGGTTTGTTTACAGTTGTGCCATACTCCTTCCATTTCTGAACGATCGCTTGAACAGTGCTCCGTGGGATGTTCAAGGCTTGGGAAATCTTTTTGTAGCCTAAGCCTGTTTTAGATTTCTCAATAACTTTATCCCTGACCTATCTGGTGTGTTCTTTGGACTTCATGGTGTTGTTGCTCCCAACATTATCTTAGACAACCTCTGAGGCCGTCACAGGGAAGCTGTATTTGTACTGACATTAAATCACACACCGGTGCACTCTATTTAGTCATTAGCACTCATCAGGCAATGTCTATGGGCAACTGACTGCACTCAGACCAAAGAGGGCTGAATAATTACGCACACCCCACTTTTCAGTTATTTATTTGTAAAAAATGTTTGGAATCATGTATGATTTTCGTTCCACTTCTCACGTGTACACCACTTTGTATTGGTCTTTCACGTGGAATTCCAATAAAACTGATTCATGTTTGTGGCTGTAATGTGACAAAATGTGGATAAGTTCAAGGGGGCCAAATACTTTTGCAAGCCACTGTATATCTTCTATGGAGAGAAAAACACTGAGAGAACACAAAGTTAACAGTCGAAATAACAGAATGTACTGTAATACAACTGGATAGTAGTAGTAGAAAAGGAAGAAGCAGAGTGAAGAAAATTGGTGAGTCTGTCCTCCAGCACTCTAAGCCTATAGCAGCATAACTACAGAGCTAGCTCAGGATGACCTAAGCCACTCTAACTATAAGCTTTATTAAAAAGGAAAGTTTTAAGCCTGGCCTTAAAAGTAAACAGAGTGTCTGCCTCACAGACTAAAGCTGGGAGCTGGTTCCACAGGAGAGGAGCCTGATAACTAAAAGATCTGCCTCCCATTCTACTTTTAGAAATCCTAGGAACTACAAGTAAACCTGCAGTCTGAGAGCGAAGTGCTCTGTTAGGAACATATGGAACAATTAGATATATATAACTTGACCGGGCGGACTTATTCGCAGCCATTGTATATGAAATGTCTTATTCATGAAGAGATTACGCACAGTGCGTACCAGTAACATACTCTTTCAGCACCGTGTCCAAACACCCTTCATAATCAAAATACAGCATTGAAGGAAGCCGTGGAGCTTTATATGGTAAGATGAAGTTATGATTCTGATGATATTTTTAATTCAGCAAGGACTATGGCATTTACCCAGGAGATGGCGCATATGGCACACTTTTGACCACCTTTGACCTGTAGTTCTAAAAATGTGTGCAGAATACTCATTTTTTGGTTTATTGCTGTCAAATCTGGTGTGGATGAAGGTAATACTTCAGGCTTTAGACCCACAGTGTGTTTTAGGTCACCACCTCTTTTTAAAGCCAATTTTACAGCATGTATTTATATAAAATAATCGGACACAAATAAAATTATTTTTCAGTGTATTAAAATTCATATTGCTTGGTAACAATAGCACTCAGAGATATTAACAGAGTTCTGGGATACATTTTAGAGTGTTTGCTTTCCAAAGAGACCCCAGCCATGTCTCTACTAAAAATTGTTCAAGAACAGCTTTAAGTTAATTTTGGGTATGCGTTTTTAAAAAATGTAGGGCGGAAATTGCAGGGATTTTAAGGGGTTAAGCACAGGAAGGACTGGATAGATGGAAGTCTGGACAGAGCCAATGAACTGAATGCATTTTTCAATAGGTTCTGGTCAGGAATTAGCTCAGCATCTTCTTCTCCTGTCCCCAGCAAACAGACATCCCAGCCTCCTCTGACCCACAGCTTTCCAGTCACAACTCAGATGTTTTATCCTTCACCTCAGTCATGGACTCTTCTGTTTCCACAAGTTTGTCTTCAACCAAGTCAGGAGATGCTGCTACCCCCTTTGCCTCCCCTTTCCACTTGTCTGTCTCTAAAAGTCAGATGAAGAGGCAGCTGGAGAGACTGAATCGGAACAAGGCTGCAGGTCCAGATGATGTCAGCCTCAGAGTCTTCAAGGCCTGTGCAGAGCAGCTCTTCTGCAGCACCTCTTCAACATTAGCCTGACCCAGGAGAAGGTCCCAGTGTTGTGGAAGACATCCTGCCTTGTTCCAGTACCAAAGAGAACTCCCCCATCAGTTATCAATGACTATAGACCTGTTGCCTTGATATCCCACATCATGAAGGTCCTGGAGAGACTCCTGTTGGCACCCCTGAGTAAGCAAACAAAAACGTATCAGGACCCACTGCACTTTGCTTATCACCATGGAGTTGGAGTTTAAGAAGCCATCATCCACCTGCTTCATTCAATCCACTGTCATCTGGACAAAGCAGGCAGTACTGTGAGGATCATGTTCTTGGAATTCTCCAGTGCATTTAACACAATTCAGCCTGATTTGCTTTGTCAGAAACAGTGAAGCCGTCTACAATACGTCAATTTGATTCTAGATTTTTTTTTCTTCAATGCACTTAAAAATGACTGCAGACATCAGATATATTGTCAAAAGAGTGTCTTTTAAGCCTTAGGCAATTATGTCACCAGTGTGGTTCTTGGGAAATACGCTGTCTGGAGGCAGATGCTGCGCACAGTCCAGCTGGTGTTTATATAGTGAACCGTCAGACTCATATTTGGCTGCATCGTCCGGGTGGACCACCGGTCTGTGGTGGCTGAGTAAAACGGCATCTCCTCCAGCTAACTGCGGATCTTTTCCCGAGTTGTGTTGTACAGGTGAGGCAGTGCTACACCGGCGAAATACTTGCGACTGGGGACAACGTACCTCGCATCTAATACTTTTAGCATGCAATTAAAGCCTCGCTTTTCGACAGAATAAATTGGCAGCATGTTTCTGGCAATATACAACTTGATCGCCTCTGTAATCGCTTTATATCACACTCCGTTCTTACCATAAGGCACATGGTTTGTAAAGCTCTCAAGAAGTGTTTGCTTTTTAGCAGGTGTGCTAAAGGTGCCGTTTTCGCTACGGAGCCGGCTGCACTTCTCTCATTCTTCGGGATGTTTTTTCCTCAGGTGCTGGAATAGATTTGTTGTACTGCTGCTAGTAGCAACAGCATTTAATATATTTTGCAGCAAGGCTTCGTCTGTGTTTCGTCTGCTGCATCAAACCCAAACCAGTTCCAAATTATGGAATTAACTGTGCCTTTCTTTGGAAATAGTTCTCTGCTACAAGCTGCCATGTTGTTTTGACTGTGTCACGCGGGGGAGTGGGCTGGCTCATATCGCGCTACGGTAACCCACAAGGGCGAAACGCGAAAACGTCCGAAAAAACTATTGTGGCAAAAGCCTCGAGTTTGCAAAATAAAAAGCGTTTTAAGCTACAAAATTGATTAAATCTATTTTTTGCCCAGCCCTAAAACAACCTGATAAAGAAGGCTGGTTCTGTTCTGAGGACGACTGTGGAACATCTGGAGATGATGCAAAGAAGGATCCTTCATAAAATCAAAAGAACTATGGACAACCCTGAGCTTTCTTTCAAGAGAGTATACTGTGACTTCAGTCGGAGGCTTCTTCAGTTTCGCTGCAACACAGACCGCTACAGGAAATCCCTCCGGCCAACAGCCATCATGATCTACAATTCCTAAAAGAATTAATTGTATGAGCTACAACAACACTTAATATCCCTTTGGGATCAATAGAGTATTTTTTGAATTTGAATTAGAATTGAATATAAAGGCATTTAAATGATAAATATTTAAAAAGGGCAAAATAAGAGTATTTCTTTCTTGTAAATATGTATATATACAGGGTTTTAAAAAGACAGTAAGTCTAGGTTGAATTAGTACAAATATGCATGGTATCGATCTGGGCACACTGATTAAGTGTTCATCAGAGGGAGAGCCTGGGGAAAGAAACTATCTTTGTTGGCTGATTTTTGCAAATAGCTTCGACCTGAAGGTAAAAGTCCAAACAGTGTGTGTCCAGGATGTTGGGGGTCTGCAGAAATTTTTCTTGACCCTATTCCTGTTTTGGATGGAGAGAAGGTCAGCCCTAATAATCCTTCCTGCAGACACAATTGTTGGTTGCAGCCGGGACCTTTCCTGTTTTGTATATGAGCCAAACCACACCGTGATGGATGAACACAGGACTGACTGAATAATGGCAGAGTAGAAGATGACCAACAGCTCATGTGGCAAGTTAAACTTTTTGAGTTGCAGGTGGAATTACGGTCTCTGCTGGGCCTTCCTCTAAACAGTGTCTCTATGTGTGAGGATCATCTCCTGTCCCAAGAAAGGGTGGTTTACTTTGAGGCTTTAAAAACCTCACAACACCATGCAAACTATGATGGTGGTAGCATCATGTCGAGGGTCTTGCACAAAGTGGGTGGATTAGTGATGATGGAGGATAACCTCTAAATGCATCAGCTTCCTCAAGCATCAAAAGATGGTTAAAACTTACCAAAACTGGGTGTTCCAACAAGACAATGACCCCAACCACACATCCAAACTAGTTTTTCATAAATAAAGCCTCTAGAATGGGCAAGACCTCATCCCTACCAAAAACTGATGGACTGTGTTTAAAAGTCAGGTCAATGTGAGAGAAAATGGCCCATATAAATAATTTCTAAGATTTCTGATAAGAGTGCTCAAATATACATATACATATATATATATATATATATATATGTATATGTATATGTATGTCGAGCCTGTATTTATCAGAGAAAAATGTCAATAAATTTAAGATTAGGATCTCAATGCTTGTTTCATACCCCCCAGAGTTAAAAGTTTCATTATTAGGTCACCTTGGGGGGAAAAACAAACAAATTTAAACAAATGACCAAAAGCCAAAAATGAATAGGCCATTCACACTGATTATAAACGTGGGTTCCGGCTTCAACCGGAACAGCAGGTCTGTTTTTTAGTGAAAGCTCACATGCAGGTGGCTTTGTGAACGACTTTGGCTGAAAGAAGGAGTCTACTTCCCTTTAGCAACAACTCTCAGGAGTTGTTGTTGTTCTACTTTTTTCTCAAACTAAAAGACTTAGATTACCACTATTTGTATCTACAATGTTCATATAATGCTTTTCCATCATATATGCAATGTGCATATAATGTGTTACGACTATTTAGATTCAAATTTTTAACTGCATGACAACATAAACAACATATTTAAACAAGAGTTTTAGTCTGATTTAAGATTAATAGAAACTGTTTCAAAGCAGTGGGGGATTTCACAGAGATGAAAAGCAGCCACTCCTTCCTTCAAACCTTGTTTGGCCCTAAATAGGTGACGCCCTGTTGATCATGTTGTTTCTGAGAAGCAGGAGACGTAAAACAACAACAGAGAAATAAATGTGGGCAGGAGAGGTCATTAGACAGGAACAGAAACTGGAAAACCTGTTGAACAGGTTCACTGGCCAATGCTATCGTCATCTGCTTTAAATGTAAAGAGATAAAATCATGATGAAAAACCCAAGGATATAAAACCTATTGGGGAGCGTGTCTCTTCCTTTCGTGCCCCATCTTTGTGGAACAATTTACCTCAAGAAATTAGGCAGCCATGCACTGTTGAGGTTTTTAAGGCTAAGTTAAAGACCCAATTGTTCACTCTATCTTGTGTCCTAATTCAAGGCTTAGTTTTATTGTTTTTTGCTGTTGTTGCTTTTTGTTTTATCTGTTACTAAGCTGCATTATTTCATTCTGTATTGTTTTTAATCATTTCTTTTACTCTCTAATTGTTCAGCACTTTGTTTGAAAGCGCTTTATAAGTAAAGTTATTATTATTAAAGTTAAAGGTGTCAAAGAATGCTCTGTTATGAAAGCTCTGCTGCGGCTAAACTTTTAATGTCATTTTTACATTAAATCCTGATTTGATGGGAATGAAACAAGATGAAATAACTATAACTGAGTCCGCAGTCAGTTGTACCCTTTTGCTAGAGGTTTGGAGAAAGCAAACAAGAAATGTACATCAGGCTTAGTGCGCCCCCTGCTGTGTGCAAATATGACTGCAGATCCTTTAAAATTGATTACTTTTTCCAAGTACCACTATGCTGACAACTATTTTTAAATATTAGTTTGCAGGGCTCTGGCTTTCTTTATTTGGTTATTTATTTTATAATGACAAAAAACAAGAAAAGAAAATGTTCTAATCCATTAACACTACATGTTTGGTTTAAGGACACAGATTAATTGTATTTTCAAACGTTTTCTAGTCAAACCCTATGAAGCCCTCTGAAGACAAATGTTTAATGTGAAAATCCGAGGTTTCTCACCAAAAATATATTCAAAATTCTGATGTCTTTTTGTTTAACCTAAATAATAAAGGATAATGATTTGATTTATTCAAATGTTTTATATCACATAATAAAATACACTAATAAAATAAGCAATCTAGTTAACTTTGACATTTTTTGCAAAGAATCTGAAATGGAAATACATTGAAAAACATTGAAATATAACAGAATTGCAAAACAATTAATTCTAAAAGAAAATAATTAAATTTCATAGCAAATAATGTGATTTTGACCCCATACACTGCTGAAGTTCTGTAATATAACCATGGAGTTCGTCCTGTAACCGGAGGGTTGCCGGTTCGAACCCACGCTCCCTTAGTCTTGGTCGTTGTATCCTTGGGCAAGACATTTCGCCCGCCTGGTGATGGCGCCAGTGTGGCAGCCTCGCTTCTGTCAGTGTGCCTCGGGTCAGTTCACCATCACCAGTGTGTGTGTGTGTGTGTGTGTGTGTGTGTACATGTATACCTATACTTGTGTTGACATTGTATTGACTTCCATTGATTTTACTATGCCTAACCCAGACACTTTCCCTAACCCTAACCATTAGTGATACATGCCTAACCCTAACCATAACCTAATTCCCACCATATCTCTAAACCTAACTAGTAGAGTTTAATAGCTAGTTAAACATTGTGTGGACCAGGCAAAATGTCCTCACAACTACAAATGTCCACACAATGCTGGTGGCCTGTCAAAGGTTGGTCCACACAAGTATAGCAAGACAGGAGTGTGTGTGTGTGTGTGTGTGTGTGTGTGTGTGTGTGTGTGTGTGTGTGTGTGTGTGTGTGTGTGTGTGTGTGTGTGTGTGTAGGTGTGTGTGTGTGTGTATACAGAATGACTGAATGTAGTGTGAATCGCTCTAGGGACTAGTTTTGAGTTTGATTGTGTTTAAACCTGGTTCTGACTTCTTAGTCATGTTAAACGCAACAGAAGCACCCAGTAGTGTTAGTTCCTGGTCTACTTGAGCCTATACCGGGAGAGAAAATCCTCCACTTCACTCCTCTTTGTATATGTTCATTAGTTCTGTAAAATAATCACTGTTGATTTGCATTGTTTTATACCTTGTTACCTTTTACCTTGTTGATTCCTAAATCTCTTTCTAGAACCAGTAATGTTGATCCGATTACCTTTGAAATCCTAAGCATTTCTCAGAATAATATTTAGTTGGATGTAGTTTAAATGTTATGAAACTGTTGACAACAATGTATAATTCAGTGTGGATCTAAGATATCAAAGAACATAATTTTGTACTATGTAACTAAAGGTAAAAGGTAAATTATTGCTATATTAAAGCACTTACATGACCAGATAAACTCCATCCCACTGTAACAATCGCACCAGGGCTATTTTTATAGCAGATTTTGTGGTAGGAGTGCTAATACACAGGAATAAAATGGGTGATAAACAAGATGATAGATAAGATCCAAAGAATCATCATATTTTACTGTGTTAGGTATTAAAAGCCATTCTTACTTAGTTCATCTTGAAATTTGTCACAAGGACACAGAAATGTATTTGAAAAATCTAAAGTAGCCAGAAGCAAATGATTAAACCTGTATTTAAAATGTCTATTGGTCATAATACACAAAACTGCTCCAGCTCATTTCCAAGTTTACAGAAATATGTTTCTTCATGTTAAAAGCATCTTGGAAACGATCTGACATCTCTTTTGATTACATTTATTGCCTGAGATGAGCCAGTTTCCTAAAAATTTACATAAAAAAACGGAACAGCGTAAAACCGTCTCGCTACCTGTAATTACAGTGGCAAAATATAAATCTGAATAAGGTAGTAATGTTATAGCATCAGAAAGCTCCTAAATTAACATTGATATTCAGAATTATTCACAGCAAATGTGTTATTTTGCACAGTTAATTTCCAGTTATGGAGACTAGGTGAAAAATTGATCTGAATTAATTTACACTTTCACATGTCACACTATTTTGCTATGTTTGAATTAGATGCATTTTATTATAATCTCTCAATGACTGTGATTCAATTTATTCCACAAGAGGAGCTTAAAAAACAAATAAAAAAGCAACACCTAGACCATTTCCAAACATAATTGAGAAAACGTGATGTCAAAGAAGAGCTACAAAAGGTCACTTTCAATGAGTAGGAAATACGATAGCGTAAAATAAAATAGACTGTAGCAGGACTGTTTTTAAATTTATTGGATGGTTCTTGTTTTGTAGAATTAATTTTGTTTATAAGCATGAATTTCTCATTCTGCATAGGATTACAGTTCCTCACAAATCTATTCATACCCTCAAACTTTTCCCTATTTGGTCATCTTTCAATTAATTTTACTAGTTTTATCTGAGTAACACTATGTGAACAAAAGCAGAGGAGAGATATAGGGTTTAAAAATTTTTTTACAAATGAAAACTAAAAACTGAGGTATGCATTTGTATTTAACCCCTTGAATTAATAGTTAATTTTTTTCTAGGTTTTCTTGGCAAAACAACATACACTAGTGGGATTGGATGGCTAACACCTGTCAACATCAAGATTCAAGACAGATTCTTAGTTGGATTTAGGTCTGGACTTCGACTCGGTCATTCTAATACATGATGAATATGCTTTGATCTAAGCCAGAGGTGGGACAACCTGTTCCAAGAGGCCAGTGTGCTGCATGTTTCAGATGTTTCCCTAAATCACTTGAATGGGTCATTAGTAGGCTTCTGAATAACTGGTGACAGACTGAGAAGATAAATCAGCTATTTCTTTTAGGTCTCCCTTAGCAGGGGTGCATCTAAAATGACCAGGACACTGGCATTCGAAAACCAGGGTTGCCCACCCTGGATCTAAACCGGTCCATTGTTGTTCTGGCTTGATGTTAAGGGTTGTTTTCTTGCTATAAGGTGCTGCAACACAGTAGTCTCAAGTGTTCTGTTGCCTATAATTTTTTTCCCCCTTGATTGCCACATCAACTTTAACCAGTCCCTCCTGAAGGAAAGCATCTTCACAGCATGATGCTGCAACCACTATGCTTCACTGTAAAAAGCGTGTGCTCTGAGTGAATGACAGGGTGTGTGTTTCGCTTCGCTATCATTTGACATGATTATCTTCTTCCATCTCTGTTGCTTCCCCTAAACAGGGACTTCATACAGTCTTTTATTTAATCATGAGTTTCTTGTTCCCACTGTTCCATAAAGGCCAGATTTATAGAATGATCGGATCATAGTCGCCCTGTCACAATCTAACTAAATTCACCTGTCTGGTGTGCTTCTTGGTCTTCACAATGCTGTTTGTTCATTAAGGTGAACTAAAAAACATCTGACGCCTTCACAGAACAGCTTATACAGTGGCTTGCAAAAGTATTCGGCCCCCTTGAACTTTTCCACATTTTGTCACATTACAGCCACAAACATGAATCAATTTTATTGGAATTCCACGTGAAAGACCAATACAAAGTGGTGTACACGTGAGAAGTGGAACAAAAATCATACATGATTCCAAACATTTTTTGCAAATAAATAACTGAAAAGTGGGGTGTGCATAATTATTCAGCCCCCTGAGTCAAAACTTTGCAGAACCACCTTTTGCTGCAATTACAGCTGCCAGTCTTTTAGGGTATGTCTCTACCAGCTTTGAACATCTAGAGACTGAAATTCTTGCCCATTCTTCTTTGCAAAACAGCTCCAGCTCAGTCAGATTAGATGGACAGTGTTTGTGAACAGCAGCATTCAGATCTTGCCACAGATTCTCGATTGGATTTAGATCTAGACTTTGACTGGGCCATTCTAATACATGGATATGTTTTGTTTAAAACCATTCCATTGTTGCCCTGGCTTTATGTTTAGGGTCGTTGTCCTGCTGGAAGGTGAACCTCCGCCCCAGTCTCAAGTCTTTTGCAGACTCCAAGAGGTTTTCTTCCAAGATTGCCCTGTATTTGACTCCATCCATCTTCCCATCAACTCTGACCAGCTTCCCTGTCCCCGCTGAAGAGAAGCACCCCCAGAGCATGATGCTGCCACCACCATATTTGACAGTGGGGCTGGTGTGTTCAGAGTGATGTGCAGTGTTAGTTTTCCACCACACATAGCGTTTTGCATTTTGGCCAAAAAGTTCAATTTTGGTCTCATCTGACCAGAGCACCTTCTTCCACATGTGACAGATTCCCCCACCTGAGCTGTAGATCTCTGCAGCTCGTCCAGAGTCACCATGGGCCTCTTGGCTGCATTTCTGATCAGCGCTCTCCTTGTTCGGCCTGTGAGTTTAGGTGGACAGCCTTGTCTTGGTAGGTTTACAGTTGTGCCATACTCCTTCCATTTCTGAATGATCACTTGAACAGTGCTCCGTGGGATGTTCAAGGCTTGGGAAATCTTTTTGTAGCCTAAGCCTGCTTTAAATTTCTCAATAACTTTATCCCAGACCTGTCTGGTGTGTTCTTTGGACTTCATGGTGTTGTTGCTCCCAACATTCTCTTAGACAACCTCTGAGGCCGTCACAGGGCAGTTGTATTTGTACTGACATTAGATTACACACAGGTGCACTCTATTTAGTCATTAGCACTCATCAGGCAATGTCTATGGGCAACTACTTCTGTGATTTCTAAAGGCAGTTGGTTGCAATGAATTTTATTAATGGGTATCAGAGTAATATGGGACTAAATACATATGCATGTAAAAGAATCTGAAAACTGTTTATTTGTTTGCTTTCACTTCACAATTATGCACTGCTTTGTGTTATTCTAACAATATAAAGTCCCTATAAAACACACTGAGGTTGTAGGCTGTTGTGTGAATTAAATTAGAAAGGTTCAGGAAGTAAGAATGCTTTTTCAACTCACCTTCATATCCCCCCTTATGGTGTTAAGTATTTTTCTATTAAAAAAAGCAAAGCCTTTTCTTGATACTGACTTTACTTGTAAAATAATCCTAATTAAAATGTAGTCATTGACTGCAAACATTTATTCATTTTCTGTACTAGTACTAATATTGATATTAATACACTCATTTTCCATCAGTCAGTTGCAGATTGTCAATACTAAAATTGCCATTTGATGTTCCAGTCTTTCACCTTTACTGTGTACTTGTACACATCTCCACAAAACAATTTTGAGCTTGGAGAACATAATAGGCTGTTTAAAAAAGAACAAACGTGAATCAGAACATATCCATTTTGAATTAGGAGTAGGAAACAAATGTATTTATTATGATATCAATACATTTTATATATACACATAGTAAAAATGCAGTCCTAGAAGCATAATGAGCTTTTTTTTATTTTATTATGACTCTTTCATTGGTCAGACATCCTGCCAGTCTTTCGTCTTGATTGCATGAGCAACTTTGGACTTTCATTGTGAAAAAAATAAAAAATTACTTCTGACGCTTGTAACTAGCAAATTATTTTACACATGAATAAATAAAACTGTCGCTTCGAAATCCATTACTAAAAAAAGATGTACGAACACAGAAAACCTTCTGAAGAAGCTAAAGTGTAAAGTATCTACAATACAGTGTGCATTTGAACTGTCTGTGTGTATGAGCTGCAGTACTTTAGGCAGTACCAATCGATAAAACACAACGTGGTTTCACAGTAGTAAAAAAAATGACAGCAAATACAAATTCAAGTAAAAACAGGATAATGTTAACTTAAAAAAAAACAATAAAAATCCCCATTGCTTCTGTGAAGTGATGGCTTTTACGTACATCATTCTGTTATTAAATGTAACAAGAGAGCTAAAACAAAAAGATCAAAATCATAACACATCAGTGTATATTCATGAGAAAATGTACAGTAATCTATGCAAGACTGTCATCTGCAATATATTATTCTATGTCTTTAAGGACAAATAATACACAGCCCTTAGCTATGATAATATCTCTGAGTCACAGACGAAACAATATCAATGTTTTCACAATACCCAAATTTGGCAACAGCAGGCAGGAGTACAGAATGCCGCCCAAATGTGCAAACCATGCCAATCAAAGCAAGTGATTAGATCCCATGATTGTACCATTTTTCCCACCTCTCTAAGCAAACACTTGACAGTTATGAAACAGCATCTGATTTGGGATACAGCTCCCTCATTCTGGGTTATTTATTGCTTCACAAATGATCTTAACTGTACAAAAAAAGCATTCAGCATAAGTAAGGTAAAGGAGGGTGTACTGTTTCTTTTACTAGCTGTGTGATAAACATCAATGCTCATGCACAGTTTGTGATGAGTGATCATTGTGCGGCAAATGTAAAGAGAATCCCATCCTTTCAGCTCTTATGTGGCACAGTCTGGGGATGAACCCGATAGCTCCCTTCGAACCCAAACCTCACCCTTCTCTGCTTGATTCCTATCCCCGGAGTTGTCAGTTATGGAGCTCTTCCTCTCTGTATCAGATATCTTCTCTTCATCGGGTGTCTCGCTCACAGTTGGGGACTGCAGGCTCTTACTCTCATCTGTTTCTGCACCCTCCAGGGATAAAGCCATTAGGGATCTCTCCAGATCTGCCTCTTCAGATACAGCTCTGGGTGTTTGGCTAAACTCGTCATCGTCATCACTTAGGATGTCTGTCTCCTTCATTTCTTCCTGGTCTTCATACTCTTCCAGGTCAAACTGCTCCTCCACCCAGCGGTCTGTATCTCCTGCCAGCTCAGACTGCTGCTCATCCTTCTGCTGCAGTGGAACTGAATCTGATTCCGGTGGTGAAGCAAGGTCCTGCTGTTCTGAGTCCCCATCAAAAACAATGTCGGTGTCTATGGTGAAACGATTGCGTACCAGCTTTCTCCTGCCTAGAGTCCTAGTTGGGGCAGATGCTGTGAGCATTGATAGAATAAAAACACAATTATATTAGAAGCAAAAGTTCCTATAAACACATAAAAAGCAGTGTTTTCATGTTTTAAACATTTGTATTGAGCCAACACTTTATAGAACAGCATTCTGCTGTATTTTCACCGACAAGTCTTTTTAAAGTATACTGCTTCTGCACATCAAGTTCAGTAAGATTGGAATACAGAGCATATTTAAACATGAATTTTCAAATTTTGACACGGATACTCAATTGGATCTGGGTCTGGACTTGGACTGGGCCATTCTTACACATGAATGCATCTTGTTCTAATTCAAAAACCATTCCAATGATGCCCTGGCTGCATGTTTATGGTCAAAGTCCTCCTAAAATGTAAACTTCACGGCAAGTTGATTGCCAGCTCTCACGGGTTTTATTCTGGATTGGATTTTAGACTTTTGTTCCCGTCTTCCCATGATCTCTGAATAAGTCTTTTGTAAGGTGTTCATTTTCTCTCCCACAGTGTTTTGCATGTAGTGCAACTTGAGTATCATCTACCCTGAGCAACTTCCGCCTAAATAGCAGACGTAGAAATAGGATTTTAATGTCTTTTTTTATGCCACTCTAAAAAACTGATTTACAAAGTTACCATGGGCCTTTTGGCTGCTTCTTTCCATGTCTGCCCTGTCAGCTTAGGTGCGTGCTATGTCTTGGTGTGCTTGGACAATAATATTTCCATTTTAAATGGGATATTATTTTATAACCTATCCCAGCTTTAAAATGTTACATAACGCTATTTGTTCACTGCTGTTCTCTAACAAACCCTGAGGTGGACTCTCGTTACTAATCAGTTGACTTTGCAGGCAGTTGGTTGCTTTGGATATTATTTGTAAAATATTTATAAAAACCATGTATCATTTTCTTTCCACTACACAATTATATGCTACTTGTTTGTCTATGATAAATTACAAATAAAATACATGTAAGGTTAAAGGGATGGGAATAATTTTGCAAGGTGACATATTGACTAGTTGTAAATTGTTTGGATGCATTGTTGAACCCATAAATGAACAACCTGGATTGCACCAAAGATCCTATCTGTGTCAGTGAGGAAGGAATTGGGACACTTTAAGCTGTAGGGTGAATGCAGCCACAGACTGGCATTTACCGGCTCTATTTATGGCTGGACGGGCTCCCTTCAGGGCACAGAGTCGCTTTCCTCCAAATGGCACATACTGCTGGTTGAGGGGTAAACTCTCCGTTTTTAGGAGCTGTCGGCGGTGCTTTTCCCTCAAGATGGAGTGGACCGTCTTCAGAAATTCCTTTCTGCTCTCCGGAGAGCTGAGAGAGGAGATAGAAGGGGTTGTTTTATCAGTTTGTCGCTGTGTTGAGAGCAGCAGGAAGGAGCAGCACGCAAGCTTAAATCTGTAGTGAAACTCAACCTACTTCAGAAGAAAATCCTCACCTGCAGCACAGATGAAATGTCCTCTCTGGTCTTCCCTCTGACTCGGATTTTGTGTGAACTATTTCACACATGGCAGAACTCTCGCCCTCTGTGGGAAACAAACGTCTGAATCTTTCACAAAGAAACAAGTTGAGTTTAAAATACAAGGGTGTTATTACTGGATCATCTACCTGTGTTTGACATGGATCTGATTTGAAGGGCATCTGTAGGGATCATGTGACGGAATCGGAAAGGATCTTTTTCCTCCGAGGATACAGAAACTCGATGTGAGCCACCCTTAAATCAAATAAATGTAATACTTAAACATCCACCAGAAAGGTACTTCTAAATCTCGTTTTACTTTTGTGTTGTTCATACAGTGACAAATTCAAAAAACTGCTCATGGGTGCCTCTTTCGTGTGAAAACTTACAATTTTCTTCTTCTGCTTGGACTCCTCTTTGCATACAAATACCACAGCAGTTTTGAAAACTGAAAAGCAGAGGAAAGGTGGCAGAAGATAGCACACATCAGTTACCTTCAAATAATCACGGATGACTTACCTTTTTAAGTCCACACATGTAACTGTGCAGAAAATAAATCTTTAAAAAATACAACTAATAAATATGACAGTTGGGAATTTAAAAGTTTCTTGATAGTGAAGTTATGAAACCATTATTGATAGTGAAGAACTACTGCACCACCATGCAAAAGTAATAACACTAAAAGTTGTGCAGTTGTATGTGTAAAAGTTTACATTTTGATATATTATAATCACATACTTTAATGTGTTTTATTGAGATTTCATTTGTTAGACCATTGCTTCTCAAAGTTTTTTGCTTCTGATCTGCAAAATAAAAAAGTAGGAGGCTCATGATCCGGACTCTTGATTGAGCATACAAGCGTCTTTACCAAGTTAGTTAAAAAGTGGTCCCATGACACAATCAGCATCAATAGCCAACATATATTGGCAAACATGTTGCTTTTATATGTACTAAAGTCCTATTTTTATCTTTAACAACATTTATTGAATAACTATGCTTTCATTTTTGTTTTTTTATTAGTTTAAGACCCCAAGTGGGGTCCCGACTCCAGCTTTGGGAACCGCTGTGTTACACAAAGACAAAGTAGTGCAAAATTGTAAGTTGGAAGAAAAAGGATACTTGATTTTTAAAAATGTGTCTCATATTTGTATTCATCTCTTTACTCTTGTAACCTTATGTATGCAGTGTATTTGCATTCCAACTCCCCATAGTCATTACTTTGCAGATCTGCATTTTGTTATTGCAGCAAGTTCTTTGTGTATGTCACTACCAGCTTTTTACATCTAGAAACTGAAATTCTTGTTTGCAAAATACCGCATGCTTAGGCAAATTGAGAGCAATCCTAAACAGCATAATCCAAAGCAGCAGGGTGACATTACAAGCACCGTGATGCTAACAGATTTAGAGCCTTGTTAAAAATACATTTTGGTTGTTCGTGCATTAGAGAGAAAAAGACGAGACGAGAACGTACTTCCACCACTAAACCTGGAAAGCAAAGGTGGAAGTCTTAGCTGTAATCCTGGGCTTCCTTGGCCTGTTTGGGACAATAACCATTACTGCTCTGCCTATCTGGAAGGTCTCTGCCTTCATTGGGGCTAATCTTATTGTCATGGAGGAGCTCTGGGAAGGCCTGTGGATGACCTGCTACAGAGAGATTGGAGTGCAAGGTTTACAACTCATTGCTGATTCTCCCAGTCAAGCTGCAGGCAGCCAGGGGATTGATATGAATCTCCATCACTGTGGTTTTCATCGCCTTGATTGTCACAGCTTGTGGAATCCAGAGGAGCAACTGTTGAAGAGCAAAAACATCATACTGGCCTTTGGGGGGTGTTTGCATCTGCTTTTGTTTCTGACCACACTCATTCCTGTCTGCTGGGTGGGTCATTCGATTATCAGACAGTTCTACAACCCAATTGTGCTGGACACTCAAAAACCAGAGCATGGACAAGCGATCTTCATTGGCTGGGGAATTTCTGGTTTCTTGTTTATGGCAACCGGAATCATCCTGCTCTTCAGCAAACAAACATCCAAAAAAAGAAGACAACTACAATAATTTTGGTTAATGTCTCTTGATGATTTTGTCTTTTCATCTCTGGCAAATTTGAACATGCAACATAACTCACCGTACATTAAAACAATGTTGTTTGTGCGTCAGACAGCAGTCATTTCTCTTGCAAATACATGTTGCATGCTTCTGTCACCAAAATTAATTGTTAACATTTAACGAACTTCGTTGACTGCACTGGACTAGGGCTGCCAGTCTGAAGCATTTTTTAAAATTAATTTATTAACAATGTTTTTAAGCTATGCTATTATTATAAGCAATTACCTTTTTCTCCACACAACAGAGTTCCGAGTTTATTATTTGTAAACATAAAACATTGACGGTACTATTGCATAACACAGAAAAAAAACGTTAACAAAGTGCAACCGTTAGGTCTGTTTTGGCTTTTTATTTGTAAAGACATAAATAGTAGGGTTTTTTGTTGTTTTTCTGTGCTAAGTTCAGTCCTGATTACAACAAAAAAACTGTTTTCTGATCAAATTTAGAGATTTGAATTTATTACCTGTATTGTGAGTAGTATTTACACATTAGTCTTTTAAAAATGTAATTTAGATATTAATAATATCTAAAACACTTAATGTATTTAAGTGAAAACTCAGCAGACTGAACATGTCTAACTTCACAGTATTCTTTTTTTTTTTTATAAGATGGCAAATATAATTTTCCTGACATATCAGTAGCTCATGAGTGTCATCTCTTCAGCTGTTCATCATGTACATTGCTTTTATGGATCCTTATGACAAACCATTTTAACATTTAATCATAAAATTATATTTCTAAATATCATGGATTGCAAAAGCTATCAATCGTTTGAGTGGAAACAAAAAAGTTACTAGTCAAAACTGAAATCCAATTAAATACTTAAAAAATATATATTTTTGCATTTCAATATTTTTTTTTTACTAAACAAAGCCCCTAGTAGTCTCAGCGGGTCACCTTTTTTGATGGAATATAGGATTACTTATGATCATAATAAATACTGAATTGTTAAATTCTAAGCTGTTAGCCTAATGAAAAACAGTATCATTTTCTGGTACCTTTGATGTTGAAACACAGCATAAGAAAATAAAATAGATTTATTAAACTTAGTATCATCACTGACATACCAAACGTTGCCATCTGTGGTTCTTTCTTCCATTTTCCCAGGGAACCAGGTGGGTTGATCCATGTCACTGTGTTGTGGAGCAGCAGATCGCCCATCGATAGATCAGCCACCTGGCAGTTTTGTGAAAATACCAACATCATCATCATCCCACAGGGACATTTTCTTCCTTTTCTTGACAGAACAATGTCAAGCCGCAGGTGTCCAAGTCTACCTCTTTCTTTTCGCTGCTCTGCTCAGTGATTAGCTGGTCAAACACTGCTCCAAACTCTTCGTGGATCTTCTGCATTTCATTAATGTGGCTGGCAACCTTGTTCATAGCCTTTATAGCAACTAGAATCAAGCGGAAAACATGTTTTTAGCTAAACTGTTGTAACTGTTTGGGTATTAATTTAACTTCTCCTGCAATAGAACAATTTTATGTCCTGAGTAAACTGTGACATTTCCTTACCATCCAAGTGGTAATGTTCCTCACTGTCTGGGTCTGTTAATGAGTAGAGCTCCCTCAGTAGAAGGGGGTATTTCAACACCCTCTGTATGGGTTTAATCAGGTAGGATTCTAGGGTGGATGAGTGCTGCTGCTTGGGGTTCCGCTCATCAAGAAAGGCCTTGAAATTAGAATCAGTTTTGGCTGAAATGACAAAAAACATTCATGTGTTAACCAAAGGTTTAAACAGGTAATACAGTCTTTAGTTGTTTAAATAACTTTTTTATATGTAGTTAGGTATGGGTCAGGTAAAATACCTATAATAGGTATAATATTCAGTGCAATTAGCACCTTTACTTGTAAACAGCTACTAAATTTGGTATACTCTAAGACTATGTATACAAATTGAAATAAAATATTAAAATGTTATAACTATAAGATTTGTTTCATTATTAGCAGCAATATGAGTAATTATTGCCTTTCTGTTTTAATAATAGGGATCATTTCATGTTATATGTTTTTGTTTTAAATATTTATGTAAATAGCATGACATTCTAATAGTTTTTACACAGGGTTATCATACTGTGAGAATCTCATTCTGACCTATGCATTTAAGTACTTAAGAGATTGTAAAAGACAGTAATAAAAGCTTTGTTACTGTGGAATAAACACTTAGTTGAATCCAGTGAGTACACATTTCTGCTTTTCTTTCAGAAAAAGACTGTTACAGTCTTGCCAAACACAAAATATTGTTTTGTATTTTCTGTTAAAAGGCAGCGAGGAAAGAATCAATAAGTATATTTGAACTCCTTTATTTTAATACCACCACAAAACCTGCATAGCAGAAAAGCAGTTGACTCACTGAATATGAATGTAGCAAACAAAGCCATCCAGTGAAGTTATAAAGGGAGTGGGTGTAGTAGCTTCAGAACAGTCTGTTCAACACTTCTAATTACATATCATACAATGTTGCTGGGCTTTTATTCCTGAGAACTTCCAGCAGGAAAGTATACCGGGGTCAGATGGACAACTGCGGCTGACAATTCTGCAGAACAGATTCACGGAGAATTGCTATACACAGCAGATGGTAAATACACACTGTCCCTTTGAGCCAAGGTGGAATGAAAAAATGACTCACCCTTCACAAGAACCTTTGGGACCTTGGTGTGGCTGGCACAAAAAGCACTGTAGATCTTAAAACGGTCTGCATAGTACAAGAAAGAGCCTCCCAAAGAAAAAAGTATTTTCTGTGAAAGAAAATGTTTATGGGTCTTCTAAATGCTTTATACGGTTTAGATTCCAGGCTTGTGTTTATAAAAAAAAGGAGTTGTACCTTAAACTGATCCACACTCTCTAGCTTCTCCAGATCTGGAACCAATCTGGTCCCATCTTCCAGCGTTTTTAGAAACTCAACCTGGAATTCTACCATTTCCAGTAAATTGCCAAACAGAACATCCAGCTGGGAAAAAATTAATAAATAAAAAACATAAAATAATTTCCATCTCACAGTATTTAAATATATCTCATGTTTAGTCCTTCGTAACAGTTACAATGTGAAAATTCAAACTGTCATAGGACATGAATTTTAATATTGCAAATGCATGTAAAAAAAAAAAAATCATTTTCATTCCCTCTAATCACTATCCATCCCTCTTGTTCTACAATTTAACACTTCACATGATTATGCAACAAACCATTAATAGAATATTTCACCAGCACTGGCATCTAAAAGCCATGCTACCTCTTAAAAGCTCATGCATGGGAAACATTTCACATACCTCATCCTGTGTAAGGAAATTCTCTTTCTGCAGTGGGGTTAAATATCTCCCAATGAGACAATTGAGGTCCTGCAAGACAAGAGTTATTGGTGTTTAACTCTGTTTTAGTTCACTATGTGGGATGCAATATAAAATGGACTCTTGGTGATAAAAGTCAGAGGAAATGTTGCCATTTTTAAGGATTTGTTTTAAAAAGAATGAGCTAGAGACTGGGTTAAATCACTGTTGGCAGCAACTGATACCCAAATCTGACATGCCAGAGGTTTTTTTGAATACTAATGTGTGTAAAATGGCTTATTCTTGTGTCCTCATCAAACGAACAGAATTTAAGAGCCATCACAAAAGGGAAACGGCAGCATGGGAACAGCAAACTGTATGATCTCCAGTCGACATGCAAAACATAGACGCCGGAGTGCAGATGCAGCTGAATAATAATAATAATAATAATAATAATAATAAGAAGAAGAAGAAGAAGAAGAAGAAGAAGAAGAAGAAGAAGAAGAAGAAGAAGAAGAAGAAGAAGAAGAAGAAGAAGAAGAAGAAGAAGAAGAAGAAGAAGAAGAAGAAGAAGAAGAAGAAGAAGAAGAAGAAGAAGAAGAAGAAGAAGAAGAAGAAGAAGAAGAAGAAGAAGAAGAAGAAGAAGAAGAAGAAGAAGAAGAAGAAGAAGAAGAAGAAGAAGAAGAAGAAGAAAAATGAATTTAATTGATTTTAGTAATTTAATTTAAGAACGAAAGTCATATGTAGATACATTGAATACAGATTGACATGGTTCAAACGTTTATTTCAGTACATTTTGATTGTTATGGTTTACAACTAATGAAAACCTAAAATTCAGTTTCCCAGTAGGTTTGAATATTACATAAAGAGGATTTTTAATACAGAAATGCTAAGCTCTGGCCTACATAATCATGGGGAAGAATGTTGACTTGACAGTTGTATAGTAGTCAGTCAGAGGCCAGAACAAAAAAAGCAGCAAGTTACTGCCGCATAATACAGTAAGTAATGCAAAAGAACCACCAACAGAGAATTGAATGCATATACTGTACAAAATAAGGAAGTCTTCTGTAGTTAGACATTTCTATAATAAATGTTTTTTTTATTTTTTAAACCAGTCTTATATAACAATCGGATTATCTGAGTAACAGAATATTGAGTTTATTCATAAAAATGAACCTAAATAATTGCTTTAAATACATAACTCTTAGAGTAAAAATCAAGAGTTTCCCTTTTTTAAGCTAAATTAC
This sequence comes from Valencia hispanica, assembly GCA_963556495.2. Lineage (NCBI taxonomy): Eukaryota > Metazoa > Chordata > Actinopteri > Cyprinodontiformes > Valenciidae > Valencia > Valencia hispanica. The sequence goes on from OY747700.1 coordinate 14,990,922, forward strand.
TAAAACAAATTACTTTTTTGATGACATTCTAATTCATACAAATGCATCTGTGTAATAGACTAGCATAAAAACAAACATACAAAATAATATGACTGCAGCATTTTTAAATTGTCCTCTCTGGTTATTGTCCCTCTGGCTTTTTGGTCCCTGTGGCTTTTTTCAAAAACAATTAAACACACAAAAACAAAGTGCACCCTCAAGTCAAATTAATGTTAATTAAAACAAATCCCTCAAGAAAAAAATTAAACAGATCCCCTTAAACCTTGTGCAAGATACAATCAGTCAGTTGTAATGTAATTTCTATAGTAGGTACATATGTGCCCCTTGGACTGAGCTATAGTCATTTAGACAGTCTTGACATTTTCCCATTATATACCATCTTTAACCCAGTTATTCCACCGAGTCATTTTTATGGCTCGGTGGAATAACAGGGAATGATTAGAAAACATCCAGACAAGGGCACAGCTGTGTCCCCCATCATATCTCCCTGGACACAGAGATAAATATGGATTGATTGTATAGAATAGATGATACGAAGGCTGAGTACAAGATGGATAGAAACTCTGACTGATGGACAGGAGAACATATGCACTCACAAACACCATCTGCTTCAAACAAGTAAGATGATCGATACTGACTTTGACATAGGTGCGCTCGGTCTCCACAAGTTCACAGATCACTTTGCGGAGCTTGTCGGCATCAGACAGCTGTCGGGGAGTCGCGGTAGGCGGGAAGGGTGAGTCCGGGCTCGGTGAAGAGGACACGCACTCTGAGGGATTCATGTCATGGAGACTGCGACAGAAAGCAGCGACCTGCTCTGTACTCTTTAAAGGAAGGAAAAAAAAAAGAGAGACAAGGCAGATGATTGGTCAAAAACAGGTAAAAGTATAGTCCCAATGTGAGGTCATAAAAGGAAATATGCATCAAGCAACCCATCAGCGGCTTGAAAGAAAATGTGTAGGCATCACCTTCTACTTACTGATGTGCACAGACTCATGACTGTGCAGAGAGTGAGCCTAGAAAGAGGCAGAGAGGCAGCTCTAAAAAAAAGTCTTTTGGACTAATTTGGTCTATTTCAGTCAATCAGAACTATGACTTTCCGACCTCCTCCTTTTCGCTCGCTTCCCCGGGTGCTTTCTTCCTGCTGATGGATTAGTGGTGTAATGATTCAACTCTTTCACTGGATCAAAATATACACACAACACTGTGTGTCCACAAAGAGTGTGGGTTGCCATGGTGACTGGCCCTGATGTGCATTAGACTATTATTTTTGGACAAAAATAGACCCCTCTCGACAAAAGCCTACATGGCCGAGCAAATAGTTACTTTGTTTGCGAAAGGCTACAGCCTCAGCAGCAAAACAAAAACAAGCAACGCCAGCTTGTAACATCAATACAAACACAAAAGAGAGAGCACAAATAGGCTCCTTTCTTATCCATCACAACTTGATTTAATCCCATTGTGGAATGGCATGACACAAAAGAGATTAACTGAGAAAATCCAGCAAAGCGGTGGCGGCCATACGAAAAGGCACAGCCAGCTGGAGTACATTAAAAAAGCTTGTAAAGGAGGGCAAAGATGTCCCTCACTGGTATTAAGGGGCAGTTTTATAGACTTGAAGGAAGCAACTTATCCTGTCGCACCTATAAGTTCCTCTGGGAAATAATAATGATATAGGCTCCCCACAGCTGCAAAGTACGGATGGTTGTAATCTCAATTAAGATCAAAGTCGCTGCCAGTCAGCACATATCGCAGTATCAAAACTGCAATATCCCATGCAAAAAAATGCACAGCTGCGACATTTACTTTTTCACTACATAAAATGCAACTTAGAGATCACCGAAACAACAAAGGTTTCTGTTTGTTTTTATTCATCATTCAGTAATGCGGAATAAATCAAATAAATTCAAATTTCATTAATGCCAGAAACGTCTAATCGCACGCAGCTTTTGTTTTTTAAAGTTTAAGTGATTGTCAGTATTGTTATTTAATCAAGCACACATTTATGTGAGGCAGACGACCATTTGTTCCCTTTAACATTTATAACAATAATTTAGCTACATTTGTTGATCAAGCATCTAAAATATCTCAACTTAAAGTTTTAAAGGTTTAAAGATTTCAGTTGTGAAGAAATCATGTAAACAAAACCATTTGGAGTTTCAACTGTTAATAATATATATATATATATATTAGATCTTTGGCTAATATGTCAATTTCAACTTGAATTTATATAGCACTTTATAACAAACACGTTGCACCTGAGGTGAACAATAAAATACAAGATCAGTAAAAACACAAAAGCCATACCATTAAAGGAATGCATTAGTATGTATTGTATGTGTATAGGTAGTGTGCTCATACATTTAGCTATATGTATGTTTGAGTATTTTTATACAACTATGAAAACATATACACCATATGTTGAAGCATCACTTCTATCTGTTAAATTACATTGTATATATTTTGATTGGTTGCAGATGTAACAACACATTTCATTGTACAATGTTCTACCTTTAATTGTGCATATGAAACAAATATACATACAAATATATTTTAGAAAAATATTAGAGTAAAAAGTCAAAATACCCATTTCCTATTTGTTCAAAAGAGGTGTGTTTTTAAAAGCTCATTGAAAGTCTTCAGACTATCGATACATTACTTCACAAAGCATCTAAGTTTTTATTTGGACCTTGGAACATTCAAGAGCAATTGTTTTTTTTTTTTTTTTTACTTCTGTTCTTGTGGATGTTTATGGATTTAAAACATCCATTAAATGTCATGGGGAAAGACCATTGAGACATTTTAAAAACTAGTAACTAATTTTAAAATCAATCCTGTAATGAACAGGAAGCCAGTGAAGTAAGCTATTTTTTAGATTTAACACCAATTACCAATACAAGACAATTTTCATACATCTATCTCCATTATATGTGTTCAAAAACAAAAGGAGCATGCTCACAAATAGTTGGCAATACTGCGAGTGCAACTAGTTTATTGAGATACTATAGCAGTAAGAAGTGCTAAAAGCTCTATATCAGCAACTTTTACTACATTTTACATATGCAGCAGGCATTTGGATTCTAGACTCGGGGATGCTCACCAAGCCCGGGTTTTTCCAGTCAGAACTCTAAATTCAGAGGGCGTTATTGTATTTCCAACTAGAAACCTGAAAAATCCACCTTCCAAATAGAAGGAGAAGGCATCATACTGGAAAGTCGGAAAGCAGGGTGGATAAGATTATGATATTATAGTATAGAGATGCAGTTCGCTGTGTATTACTTCTTAAAAGTGAGACAACCCATCAGAAGTGCAAATAAATAGTTTACTCCTGCAGTTTTTACTTTGATGTATTTAAGCAGCAGCCATATTTAATCTGAACACAGGGTTGGCCAGGACTTTTCTAGTCGAAATTCCAACTTCAGGGGAGATTCCTTTTGATTTTTCTGACTTGGGATTTGTTAATTCCCTCCTTCAACCTTAAGCAGTAGGTATACCGGGGAGGATCTTAGTTAACACATGGCAGGTAACATCTTTAACAATCATTAGACGCATCGTGCTAAGGTGCACCAACATGGAATAGATTATTGGACTCCAGAATTGGATAGTTTTATGATAGTATGATAGTATTCATGCTTTTGGATTACTAAGAGTTGAGCCTTGGAGAACCTTGGAATATCAACCGCTGACTAGGGACAGGCGGTGTGGGATTTTTTATTTTTTTTTGCCTTTGGAAAATTCCAAACCAATATTGTAAAAAAGAACATTTGTTTTGTTCTCATGCACCAAGTATTTTTAACTGTGTCTAAATAACAAAACAGAAAAAACATCAGAAGTTTGAATGTGCCTAATAATCCACGATTAAAAAAGTAGATGTTTTAGGATCTTTAGTTCAGAGCTCATCATCACACATAAGATGAGTGTTATAATTGCCTCTGACTGCCACCTACTGTCTGAACTTCAGATCGAACATCGAATAATAGTCCTCCACTTAGTTTTGTAATTTCTTTTTGTCGTTGTAATTTCTAACCCTTTTCCTCATTTGGCTTCAAAGCTTATGTGACAATAGTAAAGAAACGGAAATGAAATGAAGTCAATAGGATAACTAATATCAGGCACTCATTCTCTACTATTGTGTTACACAATAGGTGAAGAAGAGCAAGGACATGTGTTCAGCGCTAATGTAGAGTAAAAATTGAAGAAAGAAACTGGACTGTTTTTTCCAACACTGTACCACACCTCAAACGGTGAGAAAAAAAACATAAAAACAGTGACAGAAATTAAAATGAGAACTTATGATTTGCTGTTTTTAATGCATGTAAATAGAGAACACTATAAATGATTGGCAAAGCTGATTTCTGTCTGCCCACATACCAAAATGGGATGACAATTTATTAATTGTGACAGCTTTCAGCCAGAACAGCCTCCTCCTTCCCTTATGTGATGTTAATTTGAATATGCCAGGACCAATGTCTGAACATTGATCTTCAGAAGGGTTGGAAATCGTATCTTGACCGATTGATTATCAAGAGATTTCAACAAAAGCGTGCATTTGTGCCCAATTTGGTTCCACATCATGGCACAGGGAGTCTCTGAATGCAGTAACTGTGATGAGGAAGGTCTTTATTAATTGGCCCTTTACTAATATGGCCCTTTAAATATGTATAAATGTTTAGAACCAGCAGTATTTGTGTTTAAACTCTTTAAATATGTAGGAAAAGCAGTTTTGGTTCAATCATACGGCACAGCTTACTTGTCAGATAAATTTAATAGAGATCCTATCAGATAAAGCAAGTTAAAATCTATTATATACTTGGTTTTATGGGTGTTATATGTTATAAGTAGGCTGGGAAAGTTACAAATATCAAGGTATAACAAGAGATTAAAAGTTTCACTTTAAAATCCACAACAATGTTCCACCATACTGTTATGGTATGGTCCTTTCAATGAGAAAGTGTCGAAGTGACCAGAGTTTTCTCCTGCTGTATTGACCATAGAGTAACACAATGTTCCCTCTTTCCTCATTTGTTGCTGTACACTGCTAGTCAACTAGCCAAAAAAGGCTTTTACACTCTTTCCTTGGTTACAGGAACAACAGATTTGGCTGTCACAGAAAAGACGAACATGAATGGTTTTGAAGCTATAAGCAGCATACTTCTTAAGCCAGATATAATGTGATACTGTAATATGAATCACAACCTAATCTAAAACCTTATTCATTTCAATGATTTTATTTGGAAAAAAATGCATGTTATGTTCAAATTTATTATAAAGAATAATATTCCTCAAACATTTATTTCTGATAACCTTAATTAGTATGGTTTACTAAGACTAATGAGAACTCAAACTTTTGTCTAATAATTAAAATGTCACATAAGACCAATAAAAAAGGTACCAAACATGTCTCAGAAAAAAAAGTGCACAGTCGGGCTTAGAGGATTTTTATGCAAAGCCTATTCTAGAGTTTGGGGGGAAAAGTGCGAACTGCATCTGGAGTCATTGCTTCAAGAGCCACAACTCACACAAGTACCCACAACATGACCTACAACTGTTGCATTCCTTGTGGTAAAACACTCTTCAACTCTCTGTGTAATGAATCTTTATGAGTTTCATGTTTTAAATTGAATTAAATGAAATAACTTTTCTAGGTATTTTAATTAATAAAGTTGCACATGATTGTCCATTAAACAATTATTGCGCCTTCACCCCAAGGAAAGAGATGAAAATAAAAACTTTAAATAAACTTATCTGCACAGCTGCGGTAGCTTAATCTGGGTATTAGGTCCTCTGATTCCTCCTGCCTGTTTTGTATGTGCAATTTGCCAAGTTTTACTGAGCCAAGCAAGACAGTCACAGTCTGATCATAGTCCTCACAGTTTAGTCTAATTAGCACCATTGCAGTTCTGAGTTCAAGAACAGTCAGGAGGTGGCAACGAGACAAATGAGGAGCTTAGAAGAAACAGCAAAGCTTTTAGAATTGTATCGTATGAACAGAATGTAAATCAAACAGACTGCCAAGGGTAAAAGTGTGAGACTCCAGAGTTGATTCTTTCCATCAGCTTATGAAATATAGATGAAACACAAAGCACCTCAGCAATGATGAGGCAGAGAGACGATAACATATCTGCTCTCTGAATCTGACAGAAGATTGATATCACTGCTCATGACTGCAAGGGAGAAAACTCCCCAGCAGTCAATCACTGCAGCAACACGGAGGGTAGTTTGTCAAAGTCACGTCTGGTCCAAGTTTCACAGGTCAAATCTGTAGAGATGGAACTCCTGCATGCAGTCGTTTATTTCCTTATTATCTTGTGAAGCACTCCAGTGATTATGGGGCAACTCTGCAGCACATTGATGACTCACAGCTTCCCGTCTTTAACAGCCAAGAGGGGGTTTTTGAACAAAAGCTATGAAGGTGTTTTCTTCCCCTAACTAGAACAAAACAGCTACGACAGAAGCAACAGCAACCCATGTAAAGAGAGATATATACGATAGAAATCTCACCAGATGAAGCATGTCATAGATGGAGTCTGCGGAGCGCTTTCTGTGCTTGCTCCACTTCAGGACAGACATTGCCTAGTGCAGGTGGACAGTCAGCATCAGGTAATGTGCCGCAGAGATAACTCCAGGTTTTTTAAAAGTCAAGTCTACTCTGTGCCTCTGGAACACATTTCTTCGCCCCCTTTTGTCTTTCCTGTTTTAGAAAAGAAGGTGCTGTGGTCCTTGAGTGAAGCTGCACAGCCTCCTCCTCTCCGCCCACCAGCACTTACAGCCTTCCAGCTCCCCCTCTTTTGCGCCTTCACAGTCTGCTGTAGCTCTGTCACTAATATCCTCCTGTTTTCTCTCTCTGCCTTCCTCTCTTCTTTACAGGTTGGGTAAACTCGGGCACACAGAGTGAATGTGAGGATCTGTCCGACTTTGACAACATTGCAAATGAGTTTTAATAATCCCTATGACTGAACCTAGAGCAGAGCAGTGCAAAGCAAAGCAGTAGGAGGAAAGGAGTCTCCTCCTCAAAGGTTGCAGTGGAGCAGGATTGGCTGGGTAAGCAACACAGCAGTAGAATATAAATGTAGGGTTTGATGAAGAGGGGGTGAGGGGAGCTGCAAACAAGCAGGCATTGCAGGAACAAATCAGATTATATGGAATTTATTTATACTTTGTAATAAATCAAATGAAACAAAAGCTTGAATAGACCACAAACTCCTATTAGATTGATGAGATCTGCATATATTCCATTTGTGCTAATGACATTTTCAGGGGGACCACTTTTCTTAAAAGAAAGTAATGCTTATACATCTGAGAGAACTCAACTATGACAATGTGGGAAGATTTCATTTTGTAAAAGCCTTGACACAGCAGAAGAGGATGCACTGTATGGGAAAAAATCAGGACCACTTCAAGTTCAGTTAGTGGAAATGATAAAACTGCAAAGTCTTGGGCAGGGAAAGTGAATCACTGAACATTTACAGTTTACAGTGCCTTGCAAAACTGTTCTTACTTTGTGAAATTTTATGTGATACACCAACACAAATTAGTGCTTAATGGTGAAGTGAATGTAAAAAAATGTGGGGTTTGAATATTTTTGACAAAAAAGCAAATTGTGCTATGCATTTCTGTTCAGCCCCTGCTGTGTTCCTTGGTCGTGATGATGCTGTCTGTTTACCGTTTGTTACAAATCTCTGAGGTCTTCATAAAACAACTGAATTTATATCAAGATCATATCAAACAGGTGACATTTATTGTGTGACTTCTGAATCCATTCATTTGGGGTATCAGAGTAAAGAGCTTACCACACCTTATAAATTTTTGTTTGGAAAAAAAAGATTATCAAAATCATTTTGGCTCTGCTTCACAATTATGAGCTAAAATTGTGGTCATAATGTGACGCAATGTAAAGAGGGTCAAGAGGTATGAATACTTTTGCAAGCAACTGTACTTAGTGTTTCGCTGTTATGGTGTAAAAGAAAACAGTTATGCAAGTTGTGGAAAAACAAAAAACATCTTGCAGTAGCATGAACGTAGTAAACATGAAGATCAGACATAAAGGTTTACATAGCAGAGCCTTAATCGGGTTGTAAACTGGTGTTATGACTGATTAGAAATGTAGTAATCAAGAGAAGTCCTTTTAAAGTCAGTTATGAAGAGAAGATTAGAGACTGCTGTCTTAATAAATCTTTTTGTTTTATCAGCAAAGGAAAAATTTACCATCAGCCAAAAGGGAATTAGTAGCAATGTCGCGTCTTCATCTTAACAGTTATGCTCTTATGCAAATTGTGTACTTTGATGAATGCACCTCAGTCATCCTAATGGCTAATAACAGTGCACAAACAACAAATTAGAAATTATGCTTAATACAGAAAAAAATCACCAACATGTTTAATTTGGAATGCTTTGTCTTTCTATATTTTTGCTTAGGTATTTTTAATGTTTAGGTCTTATTAATTTTTTATTGTCAGAGGCTACTACATTCCTTTACAGCAGTATGTGTTGGGTCAAAGAGAGGCCCAATTCAGATTTGCATTATACAGCAGCACCCATAAGCAAATGCGAATAAGACCTACAGAGCTTTCATAAAATGATTAAATGAGCCAGTAACAGGTGGTGACTCAAACTGTGCTGCAGCAAATGTTCATAAGAGATTTTTTTCACATAACAACAGAAAGCTGAGAAGGGTTGCTGTGAAGGACAAGTAACAAGCATCAAAACAAGATGTGTTGTCACGTGTCTGCTGCAGTCTTACCTTTCTGCACTCATCGAAATCGCGAAAGATCTCCGAATCATCATCTAGGCTATCTCCAGAGCTCTCAAGCAACAGTCCCACACCATCATCCAGAATCTCTTCTACAAAACAAAACAAACATGAGCATTTTAAAAATTCTTATTAAGGTATTCTCCTATATAGTTATGTCACAATGATATCACTAAAGTCATGGTTGGGAAACCTAATTTTCCTTTTTTTAAACAAAAAATTAAAAATTGTCTTCTTTTGTTTTTCTAATTTGTTTAGTAGGCCTTTTGTTTCGGGACACATTATGTGTACTGCTATTAGTTCCATACAACTATGTTGCCAAACATCTCATTTCACCCTATTAATGCATAAATGTCACTAAAGTGAAAAGCTTTTCAAAAGCTGTCAAAAATATTGGTAACATGAATTAAATTTGGACAAATATAAATAATATTTTCTAGAATTTAGTAAATTTGACAATCAAACATCTGTTGACTAAAGCGGACATCATGGGTCACTGGCTATTTTTGACAAACTATTACAGCCACTAAATGTTTTTGAAAACATTTAGAAACAAGTGTTTTTAAGTTGATTTATCATTGTGTTCATGTATGGCTCATTTCCATTTTGTTTAGTGCCACGTACAGTATTTTTGTGTGAAATGGTAACCATTAAAATAGTCAACTTAAATGTAGGAAGTAATAGGTAAATACAAAATGTTGAAGGAAGAAGGGATGAGACAGAAACAAATAGCGATGAGAGTGTAAGAAGTACATTATGTAGCCAATTTATATTTTTATAGGATTGAGTTATAGGGTATTTTTGATTTCCTTTTTACATACAATAAACGCATGTTGTCCACCTGAATAAACGTGGAAATCTCTTAAAACGAAGACATTGTTTATCCCTAAAGATGATTAAAAACAATTCCTGATGGAGGCGATCATAATTCATGCATTCAATTTTCTTTTTCTACATCTTATTCTTTCTTATCTCACCTACAGATGTAAAAAGGTGCTGTAAGATTGCTGGAGAATCGATTTCTACAGCTAGATTTGCTCGAGAAGCTTCATTTAAAAAGACTTTTCACCTTGACTTTGGGAGAAGATGTCAGTGTAGAGGTCTTCAGCTGCGTCAGAGCGGCGTGGAGGAAGGTAGCAGAGCTGACGGCGGTCCACAGAAGGCAGAGTGTTGACTGTTAAAGCCAGAGACACTTGAGAGAATGCAGCCTTCATGTCCGAGAAGTTCAGACTGTGAGAGTCTTTCCCATTCAGCTGAAGAATTTCATCTCCTGCATTCAGACCTGTAAAGTAAGAACCTGATATAGTTCATTTATTCCGCCTTAGATTATTCATGCAAAAGTTAGCGGGGCTGCTTCGATCTACAGTTAAGACATTGATGCATTCACATTTGTTTGTATAAAAAAAAAACACAAAATCAAAACTAACAACGTAGTTCGTTTTTTGTCCAAATAGAGTTGTGGCCAATCAAAGATAAAGGAAATAATTGAAGTTTAAATAATGTTAAAAAAAACAACAACATTTTTTTAGAATTCATTTATTTTTTGATATTTGAGAAAAGGAATAAACATCTTTCCACCCTCAGTTTTTCTCATGCTTAACCAGATCTGGACAATGCTAAAATTTTGATTCCATCTATACCAGACTTTTCAAGATTTCCGTAAAAACCCTGGATAATAAAACGCAAAAGATCCTTTTACGGCTACTTTTCATCTTTCTAACAAATGAATTGCAACTGAAGATCTCAATTTTGTCAGACACAAACCCTTAGCAAAGGCTAATCCCCCGGCCTTCACATCAGTGATGTAAAGCTGTTGTACTCCATCCTCTTCCACCACTGAGATCGAAAAACCTGAGAGAAAAGGGAAAGACAAAGAAGGGTTAAAAAAAGGAACACAAATCATGTCAAGGTTGAAAATAATAAAATATTCTTAAAAGCAAGACATATAAAATACTTATTACAAAACAAAAAATGTGCTCTTACCATAGCCAATCATACAGGATTCATCTCTGTCAAACTGGATTACTTTTGTTATTTTGGAGCAGAGTTCAATTTCTTTGTATAGCTGTGAAGAACAAAAAGGAGTTATTATATAAATCTTGAAGCTCTGTCTAACTTTAGTCATAGTGTGGTGGGCGGGTTATTGACGGCAGGAAAAGAGACCATTCATTTTCTTCCTTCTCACACAAAGCAGCACTAACAATATCTTGACATAGCTTATGTAAATACAAAAGTGTCTCAATTTATTGTAAAAAAGGTCCCCATATTCATGTTTTGGAGCATGATCTTCCTATGAAGCTCTTTTATTATGAATGAAGTATTTTGTCTCATGTGAGTCGTCACACACCTAATGCACTTTAAAGCTTGTTTTATTAAGTTTGACCTTGTGAAGGCAAATGGGATAAAAGCAACGAGATCATTTGCAAACAGGCAGCAAATACCAAGTCGTATATATCCTCTTCTGGCTTGGGGATGTAGAATTGCATTTGGTTTTCCATAAAGAATTTTAGTCGTAAATAGTGTTTGGTTGGGTCCAGGTCATGGGTCTGCAAATACAAAAAGGAGTTACGAGTTAATATCAAAGTAACATGCTTTTTTCTCTCCAAAACTACAAAAACAGCATGTATGCATGTAGATGCTTGCAAAGAGCAAATTAAGCATAATAATGCCAAATTTAAGGCAACGTTTTGTTACCTTGCATATAGACTCAAGAACACACAGTGCAGACTCTCCTGGCTGGATGGTGGTTAACACAGGCTGGTCATTTGGCAGACAAACCCAGGAGGGAGTGAGGTATTCAGGAACCCACATGTCGCTCTCAGTGTTGGGTCGGGCAAGGCTTTTCACAGTTCCGTCTTCAGTTTTCTTTCAACACAGACATCACAAGGTGGGTAAACACTATAACTACAGTTTTTAAATTTGATCAGCTTGGTGATAAGTGACTTCTACTCTTTTCTTAAATCAACTTTTTTTACCTAGACTTCTCCATTTTACTTCCTGCAGTCATTTATGATTGCCGGTGCATTTGTAAAATAGGATACATTCAAAAAGTAAATCTATTTAAATGATTCAGTTCAAAAAGTGAAAAGCATGTATAGATTTATTTATTCAGTTTGTTGTACTTCAAGTGTACATTTTGATGATAAGTGCCCAAATCTCAATCTAACACCCCCCCCCCCCCAGCATATTACCTAAGCCCAAAATAAGATGGTGTCTATTTTACCATAATGTTATGGAATGGCCATGTTGGGGGTTACACAATTATCTGGAAGAATGCTTACACATTGAAATTCTCCACAAGGAAGAAAAGCAAATAAACGGAATTGCTAAAAAAGTTGGCAGCTCACTGAATTCTATATCCAATGTCAATATGAATTTGTGTGGAAGGAAAATGTGTAGGAGAAAATGGTGCACAAGCAACAGGGAAAACTGCAGTCTGGAGAGGATTATGACCAAGAGCCTATTAAAGAGGTTGAGGGAGATTCACAAGATTTCGACAGCAGCTGCAGTCAGAGCTTCAAGAGCCACAGGGCTACCACATTAATGTTTCTTGCGTTAAAGACCTCATGACACAAAGTTGACATTTTTAAACATAACATAAAATAAAGAAATCTGAACCCAATGGACTTTGTTAAAGTCACAAACACGCCTTGCATAATCCTACTGAGAGCAAAAAACCGTCGCGGTGACTAGCATTTTAGTGCTGTATCACTGTGCACTGAATAAGCCGAAAGCCGGAAGTGACGTTAGCGAGAGAACGCATTATGTTTTTTTGGCACATTTGACAGCGGCTTTTCAGCTGTGACTGGGACCGCTATTTTCTATTTTTGACAAAGAAAAGTGATCGCAATGCCTTCGCGTTGTGTTGGGGGATTTTGCTCAAATACACACAAGGACTGTTTTAGTTTATTTAAGTTTCCCAAAGACCCAGAGTTACTGTCTTAGTGAGTGAAACAGGTTAGACTCACCGTGAGTAGTGGGCTCCCTCCTCCTCCTCCTCCTCCTCTCTCCTCTGCTCGGAACATTTTGAGCAGAATGGTTTTGATTACTATGATAAAGGAATCCCTGGATGTTTAGTTCAACACGAGCTGTGTTGCTGCTGACAGCTGTACCTGCAGTGTTCAGCAGGAGTGTGACAACGTAGCGGCGGTACCGTCGTGGTGCTCGTGGACTGCGATGCTACACTGACACCGACAGCGTCAGCATCGCTACTCCTACAAGCTCGACTTCCACTGATACCCCAGTCAGATCTCGTGTTTCCAGAAGCATATAGGCTCACTTTAGCCGGGGACACCAGGGACATGTCTCCACCACTTTTCTAAAAATGATGCGGAATTTCCTACCAGCGCAGATCTAACATCCACTTGTGCTCCCAGCACAATTTCTACATAATCAGTCGCCTATCTGAATGGACTATTATGTAAATTTCTCCATTGCCCTTTCTTATACAGTCACGGTTTCTTTCTGCGCAGATGCTGCAGCATTCTTTGCAGTGGATACATAGAGGGTTTAAAAGACTAGTCCATATGCAAACATGTTCAGGGCAGAGTCCTGCATTGCCGCTGGTACCGCTTTCAAGATCAATTAAATTTCATGGGTCTGGCTGAAGTTTCTTTACTGTAGGTTAAAACATATTAATTTAATACTTTTGTTTGTTTACGACTCCCAAAGAGAATGGTGTTGATATATTGTGTTTATGGAGAGAACATGGCAGAATATGCCCCCAACTTTGCGCTGGCAGCAGAATGTTCCCGCTATCCTGCGCTGCCAGAGAGATTTTTCTGCGACTGAATTTGTGATTCAGGAACGGAGAGCAGATAAAGCCAGGGACTGTGGACAATATTTGGTTTCTGCACAGAGATATCTGCATTCAGTTAATTTCAGACGTACAATGTTTCAAAGAAATAAAAGGAACACGATTCATTGTAATATAATTTACAATCACTTGGGGATTGTGTTATTTTCTGCCTTTGATCGGTTTTTTAAAAACTGTAGCTTAATGGAAAAATGTAAAGGCCCGTTGTTAAAGTGCGGCAGGAAAATCGAGTGAGAAAATGAAGCAGGACATCACACAAAAGTTCACTTTCTGACGGGCGGCTCAACCTCTCCACTACTCCATCAGGTAGTGAGTGGGTTAACAAAAAGGAATAGGAATACCATCTGAATAGTGTTTGTGTGACGAGCTTTTGACGTCACCTCATTATGACACAACCTCTATTCATTATTACAATAACCAGAAACACCTGTGGACACGCAAACTAACAGACGTCCTTCATTGTGAAAGTTTACAATTTACGCCACTGACCATTTGATGCAGACGCACAGTTATTTTCAACTTTAAGCACAGAGTTTAGGAAACTGAATCAATCAAAAACTATTCTTATGAGACCATCATCATCTCAGACCTGGACACCGTACTTAATGCAGCGCTATTTCCTCCTGCTGAGGCAATAAGAAAGTTGAGAAAGAAGTGGAGCTTGTTATTCCAGTCTGCAAAGTGCGAGCGGAGCGGATTCAGCCTCCTTAACGCACAAGGTGAACAATTCACGTCTATAGACCATGAGAAAGTTGTGAGACTGCAGGTAAAATGTTCATATTTAGTAGGCTACATGTTTTCATCTGCTCCATGTGTGATGGCATGATGGAGATTCTTTGTTCAGATTGTTCGGGCTGAATATTAACTAAAATCAATGAATAATTAAATAATATTGAATGTTTCAGATTTTTTCAAATTTTAAAAAAGCTGTCAGACTGAAAATAACGGGATCCCTGATTAAATGTAAATCATAGTAGAATTAATAATTTCTCTTTTACTGCTTTGGAATATTCCACCCGCGGGTAGCCGCCCCATGCAGGACTCTGAACTGTTAGTTTCCCCGCACAGAATGGCAAGGGTTGTAAAGGGAATGTGTTTTATTACTGAGCATATAGCCTATGTCGCCAACTGCTGAATAATTATGGGATATATGAATAATCACTATTTGTCCCCAGAAGTTTTAAAAACAAACTGACGCCCTTGTCCAGGAGAGACGGGAACAGTTTTGCTATAATTATCAACAATTCAAACTCTATTTAGTGAGTCTGACAAAGAAATTACCTAAACTTGTTTCAGCTGAAACTAATAAATTGGTACGATAATCATAAAGAAGAATTCTAATGAAGTAAGTCTTGGACTACTTGCTTTGTCGTTTGCCTTGAATGTTTGACTACAATATGATTTTATTTTTCCGATATCAGTCTCAGACCTTATAAATAAGTACGTCTGGATTAGTTTATTATTTTTAGTTTTAAAACTGATTTACCATATTTACATTATGTAGGCTAATGTTTATTCTTCAGGTACCACTACTAAAAACACGTTAATATTATTATGCTCATTTATATCATTTTGTTAATTATTTGAAAAGAAAAGAAGCCACGATTACATTTTTTTTTTCTAATCCTTACCAACCTGTGTTTCCCTGACGTCACTTCTCCCGCTAGCTTCTCTGACCCGCTTTTGTTCTCCCATCTCAGTCATTGTGTACGGCTCTTACCTGTATGGTACGATGCCCCCACCACCTCTAGAAGCACCAGAACCGGCTGCATTTTCCACCTCAAAAACCATCTCAAAGCTAAAACTGAAAGAGGAATCTTCTGAGCCTTCAAATATGAGCGCCTCCATCATGCCTGACAGCGGTAGTTTTCGGACTGTCCAGCCTGAGCTGTTCTGTCGCTGACGTCACATGGAGACGTAGCTTTGAAGCCGCGGTTAAGCTAATATTTTTGGAACTCTAATTATTGAGTAAAATCAAGTCTGTTCGGCTCATAAATTTACACGACCACATACTTTGACGAGATGCATTATGTCATAATGCATTTACATGAAGTCAGCTTCGTGTCATGAGATCTTTAAGCTACTCTCAAATGACAGACACAAGCAGCATCATGTATGGGCTAAGGAGAAAAATAACTGGACTATTATTCAGATGCCCACAGTTCTTTTTTTAAATGAAAGTAAAATTAGCATTTATTAGTAAATCAAGACCCAGAGGCTGGAGGAAGAATGGAGAGGCAAAACATGCAAGCTGCATGAGGGCCAATGTGAAGTTTCCACATTTAGTACTGATTTGGGGTGCCATGTCATCTACTGGTGTTTGTCCACTTTGTTTTCTAAAAGTCCAGAGTCAACACAGCCATCTATCAGGAAATTCTATTGCACTCCATACTTCCTGCAGCTGACAAGCTCTATGGATGTAGATTTAAATTTCCGCCAAGACTTGGTACCTGCCCACACTGCCAAAGGTACTAAAAGCTGTGCCTGATCAGCCTGCATGAAGCCCATAGAGAATCTATGTAGTTTCCACTATCGTAACATTAGGGTAATTTTACAGAAATGTCATGGTATGCGTGTGCCTCCACTACACAGGTCCCGATAGCGCCGTTTGCCTGCCTCTGCTATATCTATCTCTGTACTGATTATTGACGCTACATAGTGCTGAGAGAGTCGTGATACACGATACCTTAAAGAGCCCGTTTTGTATGGAGATACGATGGCTGAGAGGAGCAGGCCAACAGATTACCCCGTCAGATAAAGATCTGGTAAAATTACCCTGAAGTTCCAATAGTGGAAACGCGCCTAATGCAGACAGCCTGAAGTAACCTGGGATTCCACTACACCTCAGCAATGCCAAAAGCTTTTTGCCTCCATGTGATGCCGCATTGATGCAGTAACTCATGCAAAAGGAGAGAATAGAAATTAATATACTTTTCAGAAGCCTGACATTTCTCTTTAAATTATCCTCAAATTGATCTCATGGAATATTCCAATTTTCTGAGACAGAATTTTGGGTTTTCAATTAACTGTAAGCCATAATCAACATTACAAGAAATAAGGCTTGAAATAATTCACTCTATAAAATATGAGTTTCACTTTCTGAAATGAGTGACAAAGCATTGAACTTTTCCACTATATCTATTTTAGATGTACCTGTATTTATTTAGGGATAGAAATATCCTACTACATTCAACTTGGATAGATATATTTCTTTAATGTTTCACACATGACTGACCTACTCCTTACAGACCAATTTAAGTTAACAGAGAGCAAATGCTTACTGTGTTTTCCTTCACAGAATCAACAAATATGCGATCTACTGTTTTTTTCTCTGGCTCTTCACCATCAGCAAACACCTGCAGGGCCAAAAAGAAAGAAGTGCAGTGTTACCTCAGGCAGATGAGTGAAGGGCTTTTTAAAAGGAAAAAAATCTGTGCTGCTAATTTTGTTGTATTGGTACCTTGAGATTCAAAAATAACTATTCAATAATGTAGGACCAAACTGACCTGGCTAACTGTAGGGTGGGCTTTTGTTTTCTTCTTTGAGGTAGTATCTACACCCCAGAGGGAGGAGAACCTGCTTTTGCGCTTGCTGCAGGAATGAGACATGGCTTGCGTTCTGCGTCTCACTGCAGTCTCTGTGCGAGCTGCCACCTGCAAAAACACAAAATAAAAAAATCATGTTCAACAAGATCTTCATGACAATAAACTAACTAATGGACATCTATCAAAAGGCATTTCACTATGTTAATGGCTATAATGGCTTGATTTTAAATCATATTTAAAATTGTTAAATCAGAAGTTGAAATAACAAACCAACAATTGCAATACACAGATAGCACATAGATCTAAAGCTTTCAAATCGACCCATACGATACAGTTCTTTGTGAATGTAGGGATAGGCAAATGAGAAAAAATGATACAGTAGGCCGACTCTTCAAATCACAAACTGCTACCAAACAGCTAGAACACCCACCTGCCCTAGAACGCTGCGTTGGTGGTTGCAGAAGAAAAATAGCACATGGATGATGTCTAAAAATCAAAATGATGTTTTCTCTGCAACAGTTCCTTTTATATTTGGAGTGCATAACCTTGCTGTAGCTGTAGGTGGCTGGCACACAACTAAAGCTTATCAAATGGTGACCCCTGTGAAACTCAAATACCTAAATAGCAATCACAACATAAATAAATATTCTTTAAGGCAATTTTTATGCCAGGTGAGTCATCAAGTTAACTCCGTGTAGTGTATTATGAAGAAAACCATACTAATGATATTTCAAAAATATCCTCCAAACTTGTACTCATTTAATTTAGGGTAAAATTAGGAAAATGTAACCTTGCAATAATATCGTTAAATATTACAATGAAAATAATGGTTGTGATTAACGAACATTTTCCTAACTACCCTGTTTTTACAAGGCGAAAACATAAAAACACCTGTTGACCATGACATTACTCTCTGGTACAGTACTTGACTGGGTCAAGTCTTACCTAAAGAACAGGGACTTTTTTGTGGCAATAGGTTACATTTCATCAGAGTTGGAAAAAAAAAATCATTGTTGGGTACCCCAAGATTCCATCTCTGGGCCACTCCTATTTAATATCTACATGCTCCCACTAGCTCTGATTATAACAAGTAATGAGATTGGTTATTATAAGCTCTACATTACAATGTCACCAGGTCACATGAACCCATTCAAATACTCAGCAGATGCATATTACAGATCAGTGCAAGGATGTGCCATAACTTTCTTCAGCTGAATGGAAACAAAACTGTAAGTATGATTGGACCTGAAGAGGAATGATCAAGAAGCAGCACACAGCTTCAACTATTAGAGGTAGAAACTGATGATCAGGAAAGAAATTTGGTGTGTAATGATGGACTCAGACCTAAGCCTTAAGAGACACATAAAGGCAATTACAAAGTTGGCCTTATGTCACCTGAAGAACAATTCTAGGATTTAAGGACTGATGTCCCAACAAGATCTTGAGAAACTCATCCATGCACTTCTCTTCAGTCAAACTTGATTAAATTACTGCAACAGTGTATTTGTAGGTCTTTGCAAAAAGTCAATCAGACAGCTGCAGCTGATCCAGAACGCTGCTGCTCGCATCCTCACTAGAACCAGGAAAGTAGAGCACATCACCCCAGTTCTAAACTCTACACTGGCTCCCTGTAGCTCAGAGAATAGACTCTAAAATACTTGAGACCTTCCAGACCAGTCTGGTCTTCTGGTTCAAGTCTTCTCTCCATCCCCAGAATCAGAACCAAACATGGAGAAGCAACATTAAGTTTTTATGCTCCTCTAATCTAGAACAAGCTTCCAGAAAACTGCAAAACGGTTGAAACATTGAGTAAAATCAAGAGCCTGACAACTATTTCATCAAAGCAATTCTATTGCATATTAAACACTTTGATTTTGTCAGTTGCAATTCAATATATTGTGCAACTAATTTAAATTCATGTACGCATTTGGCAAGATAATGTATTAGGATAAATGTCATTTACTAACTGGTATAATGGTTAATTAAAGCCAGAATGAAGTACATAGAGGATATCTACCAGCGCATGAAAGGAAGAGACTGAGAATATGCCCAGTCTGCCCATTGTCAGCTTGGTGGGGCGGGAGGCGAATGCCAGGAGGCGTTTAGGGTTGGGCAGCTCTCCACCTTGCAAGCTGGCCAGGTAGCACCTAAAGCGAAATAGATCCATATGAAACTGCTCCAGGTTCTGCTCCCACAAGAAGATCTGTGGATTGAAACAGAAACAACAACACATCCATTTAATTGTTTGTCAATTTCAGATTAAGATAGAGCATCTTTTCTCTTACCCAAAGGCTTTCTTAGCAGTTTACTCAAAGCAATCTGCACTCTGTGCCAAATGTTTACTGGGCCAGTAGTGCAGTACATTGTGATTATTCACTGGGCCATCCACTCCCAGTCATGGTCCTGAGCTGGTGTTTGGAAAAGGCCTCTGACATTTCTATTGCCTTGGAAGAAAGTTCTGTTTTACTGCCAAGAAGTCCAGAAACTAAGAAACAATACTGCACATTCCACTGGCAGATACAAAGAGGAAGCGTTTCAGTTTTTTAAGGACAAGTCCTACATCTATTGAGCTCTGCAAAATTTCCAACCTGACACTGCCAAACAGAGCATCTCCAACCAGACTGTACCCAACTGACCAAACAAAGACCATTTGATGCTCCCTCTCTGTAAACAATCCTATTAAAGACAGTGTAAGCTTCTCAGTTAATGGAGAATGGGGCTCTGTTTAGCAGTGCCAACAGCATACCAAGTTTAGAAAAAAGTATGTGTGTAGCACCACCAGGCGTTCAGACAATAAATCTGAACATCTTTTATTAGTATCCACATTCGACTCTGCTTCTCTGTCCAGCTCCTATTTATCACAATAAACCCCTCCAGCACTGATTGTGAAATGACTACTAAAATACCAAATTTGATAATGCACTTTTTTCCTCTTCTTTTGTGTCTTCTGTGCTTTTTTTGAAAAAACAAAAACTAATAAAGGGCATCTTTTATTCTGCCAGTATGGTGGTACATGGCATCCATAATATTTACAGACCTGATCCTTATAAATAGTTTGGGAACCACTGTTTGAAAAAAAGCCATTCTTGGTTGGGATTTCGTTATCATAGATGGATCCATCTAAGAAGAAAAACATTGATTATTCATAGGTGTTTCTTCAATTAAGCGGAGTATTATTAAAAATTTAATCTTTATCTATGAAATTTAGAAATTTTTTAAGTCAACTCATCAACATCACTTTTTTTTTTACTTCTACATATTTGAAAACAGTATACCGGTAAGAAGATTAAAATATATTTTGCATTTCTTATAATAATGGCATTATTTTGCTTTTATTGCAATTCTAATACATCGCTTTCTTTTACAGTTGTGCATGCAGTTTCGCCCAATTTAGCTGAGTTGAAGCCAAGATGATGGTAACGTAAAAAATAAAGTAGGCTCTTTTGGAAATACATGTGTTTCAAGTAATAATTAGGCACATTTCATTGTTTGATTCTTTTAATAATATCGTAACCATCATAAAACAATAATTGTATTTCAAGTGCAAACTGTCATGCAGTTAACAGTTAAACTTCTCGAAATAAACTTTTTGCTAGAGCTTGACCTAGAAGTAATGAAAGAATTGAGTGCAGCGACTAATCAAGGTTCAAGGTGTCAGCCAATGGGATAATATCCAACAATCCAGCACAGTGACAGCAGGATCAGCGAGGGTTAGGAAACTTACTTGATCCAGGATTGTCTTCCTCTTCTTAGTGTCAGTGACAGCAGATAGTTGCATCTCTCCCATCTTCTTCATCTTTTCGTCCATGTCAATCTTCTGCTCCAGCTTCTTGATCTCAGCACGAAGCAGCCGAACGGTGTCCTCTCTGTGATGCTGGCGAGCGACAGCAGTGGCGCATGCAGAGTGGATGGCTGTGATCCAGTTTTCTAGCTCCGTCTGGCTGCAGGTCTTCATGGGGCCACAGAAAGAAGTTTAGAGGTTAAACTTGTTGACATAAAACACCTTGAAAAAGTATAAAGTAAAAAGGTAAAACAAATGTATATTCCTTTACATTTTTTTATATCAAGTCACATTGCAAGGTTTGAAAAAAAACTTTTCCAGATCGCGAAATACTTCAAACTGGGGTGGAGGTTCATAAATATACAGCCAGAATACAATTTAGATCGAAGGATCTTTATGAGTTAAAATGGCCTAAAGTCATGCCTAAATTTGATTGGAAATCAGTGGTAGGTTATAGGTTGAGCTATTTACTAAAGATGAATGAACAAAAAAGTAAAGTTCCAAATGTGGAAAGCTTGTGGCTAAACCCAAAAGCATACTTTATTTTTTTTTATTCTTGTGAATATGTTTTAAACATTTCCCTCTAACACCCAATCATGTCATGTATTTTGGTCTATTACATGACATTACAATAAAACAATTTAAAGTTTCTGTTTCTTACATGACTAAATGTGGAAAAGTTCAACAGGAATAAACACTTAGCAAGGCATTGGTATACTTGCCTCTAAGATATTCTATAACTGTAAATCCCTGACTTTGAATTGTTAGCAACCTATCTGGAAACAGAAATTATTTGAATATGTTGAATCTCCATTTTTGAATAGCTGCCTGGTTAACACCAAAACATTTTCTTACCTGGAAAAGATAAGCATCTCCCAAAGAATTGCTGAGGCAGAACACAAAGTCCTTTTTGGGATGCTCTGGCACAGCTTGGACAATGCTGTTCTCTACCCATATGGCATGCTTGGGAATACTGTTATTGTCAATCCCTGAACGACCATCGGTCTCATAAAAGAAGAGGGTGCATCCTGGAAAACCAAAACATTTTTATGAAACATATTTGCTGGTCCCAGTCATAGAGAAATATTAACAGAGACTTTCATTTTCTTTAAAGGCTTGAATTGCTTCAGCAATTTACTTCTGCTCTCCAGTGGCCAAGATTAAGAAGTGCAGCTGTGCTGACTTGGACAAGGACATGATTTTAATTTTAAAATACTGTCAAAGGTACAAGTTTATATGATCTGGTATCTATATGATTCATCTTACTTGTATGAAGGTATGCTGAGGCTTTAAACCAAACATATCATAAATAATATACAGTTTAAACCAGAAGTTTACATACACTATAAAAGGGTGCACATTGGGTACAATTTCTAGATGCCAGAAAGAGCTACTTTTATCTGTTTGAACAATTCTACACAACTGTTAAAGCAATGTCCAGAAATCATACAGTTCAAGGAAAAAATGGGTTCTGTGTCTAAGTGATGAATGTGGGAAATGTGCCTATCAATCCCAGAACAAAGGTTAAAGGCTTCGTAAAGATGCTGGCTGAACCAGGTAGGAGAGTGTCATTATCCACAGTAAATAAAGACCTGAGCCAACATGCGCTGATGGACCACTCAGCAAAAAGGAAATATTACAGTTTGCATAGGCCCTCAGGAACCATGAACATAATCTTTGGAGACATATCCTGTGTTTTGATCAAAAGATATGAAAGGGTTTGGCCATAAAGACCATTTTTACACAGGGAAAAATAAGAGGGAAGCTTGTAAATCTCAGGGGTGACGAGTGGAGGGGTGCCAGCATCATGTTGAAAAGGTGTATACTGTAAGAAGGGCTGATGTACTTTATCAAGTAGATGGGATTAAGAGGAAAATACATTATGTGAAATTGAAAAGTCCCAAAACCTTGATCTCTTCAGTAAATCCACTTTATTTCTGAGAACCACCATACTGAAAGAAATAAGGAAATTGTAGTACAAGACTTAAAAAAGAGAAAAACATAAAGTATTCTAATGTATTAATACTGTTTGATTGGAAGACGGATGTGGTGTACTTATGAGTTGCAATTTTACTTAATTTGAAGTTTAAAAAATAACAGGGGTCTCTAGATGTGGGAAATTTGATTGGGAAGGCTTTTGTGAGTATCTCTAAAAGCAGCCTAAGTAACCAGTTGCTCATGTTCCACACTTTGAGAACCATGGCCTTAAAAAATTGTGGGCATAGCTGAAAAGATGTACTCCAGCTCAGTCAGGAATAAAATGGGCAAAAATTCTATTAAACTATTGTGAGAAGCTTGTTGAAAGATACCTAGAACGTTTTACCCAAAACACGCAGTTAAAAGCTAGTTATACCAAATACTAAGTAAATGTATGTAAGCTTATCCTTTATCAAATCGAAAAAAAAATTTAAGTCCCCAAATGTAAAACAGGAAAAGTTTATACTAATTCAATGTGCAACAGTTAGAATACAAAGCTTATGTGTTTTTATACAGTGTATGTAAACTTCTGGTTTCAGTTATAATTTTAAAAGTGAGTGTTCAGTAAAGTATGCTGCTAACGTTTCATTGCGTTTGAACACACCTTTCAGGGAAACCCAGTAAGTCTTCCATTTGCGTCTTGTCGCAGATTCAACTTTCTTGTTCTTTTTGTGCACAAGGAAGTTCTTTACAGCAAGCTTCCCAGCTTTACGGACCATCCCCTGGACAACGCTGAGCAACAGGTCAGACTGATAGGCGGAGCTCATAGTGCTCTGCTCATCACTCAGGGCGGAGCCCGCTTCCTCCAAGCTCTCTGTTTGGCAGGAGCTCATTTGTAGTTCTTGACGGAAGTTCTCGTACACACCCTGCACACCCTCGCTGGTGCCGCCACCCCCGCTGCTGCTCCCGCTGTCACTGCCAACGAAGACGCTCCGTCCATGCATGGAACAGACAGAAAAGGAGGCTGACATCGTTTTGTAGCGCCGAGGCTGGTGCTCTACCTCCACCATCACCCCGTCGATTCCGCTGTCTTCGTATTCACTGCCGTCTCCGGCTGTGACATCCTGGAAAGTGGCAGAGGTACAAGGCAGGTGAGACAGCATGGCAACCACCTTTTCCTCATCACCAAGTGAGCATCCAGGAAACAATAAGAATAAATGAATGATAACTCATGTAATATCCGCAGATACAGGATAGAGCTATTCTTGAAAAGAAAATAAGTTTAAAAATCCTAGACTACTTCAGCTAAAGTAGAGTCTAGGCTGCTTAATACCGAGGTTCTGTTTAAAATTAATGAACAGCAAGGATTCTGCTGGATGAATACAGCCTGCCCTCCCTGTGGCACCAGAAGGTCTGCACTCTCCTTCTCACAGGGCCAAAGGCTCCTGGGAGATGAAGGGGGATACACAGAGCCTGGTATCTCCATCTGGTCACATGACCTAATCATGCGCTCTGGAGCTCCATTCAACAAGGTTGACGGTGCCATGACAGGGGGCCACCACACACGTTTTACTGTTATACTCTTCTACAGGCATCCCCTCATTATCATAACAAAGGCTCCGGGCATTTCTAACAGGGAGTGACTTAAATCTGTGCTCACTCCCTCCCTTCTTTCCTGTCTCTTTTCCCAGGAAAAAAACAATGGCTTCATCAGAGATGAGACGCAGGAACTTTATCTATGGGGTGAATGCAATAGAGGAAATTCTCTGAGACGACAGGGATTATTAATAACAATAATAAAACATAAAAAAATGCTGTGCGTTGTCCTAACTGTGATAGTATAACTATTTTTATTTGACACTTGTATTACTTAGCAAATTATGACAAGGTATTTGCCCTCTTAGCTTATTTGTTACACTTTTTTTAGATCACACTAAATTTTTATATCAAAGATAACCAGAGTAAGTAAACAAAAGGAAGATTTCAAATGATTATTTTACTGATTAGGGGAAAGATGTATTCATACCAATCTGGTCCTAGTAATTGTCTCCTAAACCTAAAAACTTGTGGATCCTTTAGCAGAAACAACTACCATCAAGTGTTTGGGATTAGGAGCAATGGGCTGTTTCAAAAGACAAACAATCCAGACATGAGTAGCCTGTTGGTCATTCATAATTGCACAGCCTGTGGCGGCAATGTGGCGTGATCAGTTGTTTTTCACAAAAGATTTTGCGATGGCGGGATAAAAGGAGGTGTAGGGGTGGTGTCCGGGCTGTCAACGTGCAGAGTTGCATATAAACCGTGAGACGGAAGAGTCCGTGGTAAACAGACAAACTTGCTTGGACGTAACTTGTTTTTATCCCGATTAAAGTCCCACTCCACAAGTATTTTTGCGAGTCGCTCCAAAATGTGGCTTTCCTTCACAGTCCCTGTGAACTGTCTAGCAATCTGGTCTTCAGCTCAAAAAGCCAGAAGTTCCTGGACCACTGCATCACTCCAGTTTGCTATCTCAGCTGATACAGTTTACAAATGCTAAATGAACTCCCCATGCTTACTTGGATTTTGCATACTGTTGCCGGCCGGGGCTCAGCGCACATTCCACGCATCATCATGACATCACCGTCTGTTGCGCCAAGGCGCGATCTTCATTCATAAGTCCAGCATTGCCGCAATATTGCTGTAATTTTACTATCTAGCGTGCGGGCACGAATACAGCAATTTCCGCGCCACCGAACATTCGTAAGACACACCATGGTGGCAAAATTACCCTAATATGCTGCCACGGAGTGTCTTTTGAAAATGCCTAGAGTCTTTTACGTCACTCTGGAGGGATCTGGGCCAACTGCTCTTCATAGAAATGAATAGCCTGTTAAAAATCATGCACAGTTCAATCTGGACTTTGACAAAGCCACTCCAAAAAACTTATACTTTGGTTTTGTTCAGCCATTCAGAGGTGGGCTTGGTGGAGTGCATCTGATCATTAACGTGTTGCATAACCAAAGTGATCTTTCAGGATTTCTTTTTAGCAAAGAGTAGAATTCATGACTCCAGAAATTACAGCAAGTTGCTTAGATCCCGAAGGAACAAAGCATGATTTTATTTTTCTAAAAGAAAGCAGTGTTGTGTTGGTTTTAAGCCAACTATAACAGGATATATTCCTAGAAGTTACACTTTTGTTTCTTCTGTCCATAGAATATTTGACCAAAAGTCTTAGGGATTATTGATATGTTTTTTTGGCATATGTGAGACTGAACTTTGTGTGGGGTTTTGGCCAACATTGGTTTAGGCCTTTGAACTCTCCAATGGTGTTTCCTTCTTACTGTTGAATCATGAATGCAGACCTTCATTAACAGAGGCAAATGGGTTCTGAACTGCTTTAGATATTCTAGTTCTTTTTTTATTTTTTTTTTATTTTTTAGATATTATAGTTCTTTTGTAACCTTCAGGAGGAGTCTTTGAATCACTCCTGGAAAGATTATCACTGTTCCATGTTTACTCCATTTGTAGGTTATGCTTCTCACTGTGTTTAGCTAGAGTCCCAAAGCCTCAGAAATGTCTTTCAAACCCTTTCCAGACTAAAAGACATTAATAACTCCTAATGTGTTCTTACATTTCTTTGGATTGGAGCTTGATGAGTGGCTTAATTGAGATCTTTTTTCCTATGCCATGTTTTCAGACAGGTTCAGTTTAATTGATGTCTTGATTCAACAGGTCAGTCAATAGTCAGTCCTGGGTGTAGCCAGTAAAAGTTTACTCTGCTTTCCAAAACATTTAATTTTAATTTGCTGTTATTTTAGCACTCAACAAGAAGGTTGATTGCTCATATAAGGGCAGGTTGGTTTGAATAGCTTTTTTCCTTTAATAAACAAAATCATGATTTCAAAACCCCATTTTGGATCTACTCAGATAATCTTTTGTTAGTTTAAAATTATATTACTGATTTGAACATTTTTAATTTGTGACAGAAATCTGGAAAGAGGCACAGTTTTACATTACTGTGTACTGTACATTAGCCATGGACCACTAACCCATATGAAGGTATACTAAGGTGTTAAAAATTTTAAAATTACTTTTTGTTTTACATTTTGTTCTGTTTGTTGGTGCATTTTATGGAGAGACGATTAGCGCTGTGCTGCCCCTCACTCACTTGCTGCTGCACACTTCTGGTTAGCTGGCTGAAAGAAGGCTAATACACTTTCCCCCTCACTTAAAAAATAGATAAATTCCATTACTTAGAAATATTTTAAGCTGCATAAAACACAGGCAGTCATTTTGAGCAAACTAAAGAACTAATGAGATCCATAACTCTTCTTGATTTCATCATTCTGGGGAATAGGCACTTATTCTTTATTCCATATTTTAGGTTGAGTGCATAATTATAACTGTAACAACACCCAATGTGCTATAGCAACAAATGTATCTTCCATTCTAGATAAAAGCTATAAGGCCATGTTACAAGTTTTTGTGTAAATATCTTGATGAGGCAACACTGTAGTGTTTATACTACAGTGATCCTGCAAAAAAAATCTCATACCTAACTGTAAAAAGTAGAGTTCTTTCACTTTCATTAATTTGTATCACATTTTCAGATATGACATGCTGAATAATTCTAGAAATGTGAAGGATGAACTCAGAAATAAAACAATGAACTCACCTGTATAGTCTGTGCCCTCCTGCCCTGCATACTCGTGCACATTGTGGCTTGGAGGTTGCTCAGGCCTTCAGACAGGCAGTGAGAACGTCGGCAGGGAAGAGTGTACGCGCCATATGCAGTCCCATCCTCCTCTGATGGGGACAGCATCTTACCATCCTCCCCCTCTCCCATAGACCTGTTGGTGTCGTGCCACTTAGCATAGCGGCCGTGGGTTCTGGAGGCCGGGCTGGTGTTACTGTACAATTCATCCAGCGAGTTTGCTCTGTCAGCGGAGTCTGTTGGGCTGAACTGCATGTGGCCTTCACAGTCAGGGAAGTCTCTCTCATTAGCCATGTCGATGATCTCCTCCGTGCTGGTTAAATTATCTTGGCTGATGTCAGAAAGGGAAAATTCCAGGCTGTCATCTCGCCAGGTGTCTGCAGATTTTGATCTCTTTTTGAAGCTGATGGTCTCTTTGGAGCACTCTGTCTGTTGGATATATTTCACCTCATTTGTGTACACTTCCTCATCCTGCGTCTCTTCCTCAGTGGGACCAGGTAGGGTTATGTGCATTGTATTCATATGCACTGAGGGATTGGCCAGATCATTATGAAAGGAAACAGGGCGCAAACTCATCGCCACACGATCCACCCAAATGGGACTTCCAAAGTCAGGGAAGTTGTTTGTTTCATTGAAGGGTTCCAACCCGTTGTCAGCTAGGGATTGTGGGATGCTAGGGGTGCTACTTGACCGAGTGCTTGTCTCAGAGTTTCTGTGCTCCATTTTTCCAGACAAAGCATGTCGAGAACGTCTGGACTGTTTATTGGAAATGCGTAAGGACCGAGACATGTGCTTCCGTGACAGGTAGCCATGCCCAGTACTGTGGAGGGCATGTTCCCCGTTTTGGCTCTCACTGTTCCCCATGACTTATAGCCTGGATGGAAAAGAGTGAAATTCATTTATCTTCCATTTACAATCAAAACTAACAGACATGAAAATTGTTGAACATTTTTAGTATACCTGCAGGACAGTAATGACTTTTCTGGCATCTTGTCACTGAATCTTTAGATGACTTGAGACCTCAGCAGCTGATGTGGTCCACAAAACCCTGAAAAATACAAATTCACGTTTTTCAAGAAAGTCTCAAAGTACCCATAGTAAATAAAGAATGAAATGTTAACATTGGAAGTAATGATTGTTGCCAGCATTGTGATGCATTCTGAAGGAAAGTACAAAGTAAAATAAATACATTTCAAAAGAATTCTAATATTTTTTATTTGTAAAAAAGGAGGTTGGAGGCGCTTTATTGCAAATGACTTCACTGTAAGAAATACACACTGTAAACAAGTAAAGTCTTTCCAATCAGGTATAAAAGGTCCAAATAGCATGTTGATTTAAGGGAACACTAATTTTACACTGCTTTGAATTTTACACTGCTATACTTATCGGGCCAATTTTGCACACATGAAACGTTCATGTGCAATTCTTGATCATTAGTGGTACACCTTCTCCAACCTCCTTTTCCCATATAAATTACCCTCGGGTTCTTTGTAATAACATAATAACGACCCACTGCAACTGTCACAATGGTTTAAAAGTGCATAAAATTTTTTAAAAAAAAACTGTGCCAGTTTCAGTTATTTTAAAGGTGGTAGTTTTGTTCTTGGTCATTCTCAAAGTAGAAGTAGAACGTCACCCCTCAAGACCAACTAATCTGGATTTATACTAAATAAAAGACTCCATGAGAGTTCTGTACTGCAGGTAAGATTTTGTTTTACTTATAACCTTTTAACAAAATATATCTTCAAAAATCCTGAATAATCATCTGAGCCAATAAAGACATACTGTAAGTGTTAATATGTGTTATGTTTGGTTATAGCTTGCTAAACTTCCTGAAGAAGATTACAAAGAAACATTAATTTCAATAAAGGACTAATTGAAACAGTGGAAATAAAAGTTCAACGGATTTACTCAGCTCAATGTTTTACTTTGTGACCCAGTTTTGATCATATTAACTAGTTAAAACCGGCTATTAAACTGTACCTTTATGATTCAGTCAACCCCTCCTAAAATGCACCAATGACTGCAGTGACAGATCGAGTGAACATGAGTTATTTAAAGCATGAAGTGAGCCAGCATGTTGTTCAATTACCATTTGTTCTCAGAAACTACCCCCTGCTGTATAGAGGACTGCAAGTAAGAGGTGGGTTTTCACCAGACCACTTTTTGAGACTTCATCTAACGTCCTTAAGGCATGACTGCTCCCTCTGTTTTAAACCCAGGGACCATCAGCAGATGGGAGTGAAGATTAACCAGAGATCTATCTCTTATCCCCCATTGATGTTTCCTTTTCTAGCTTTAGAAATCTTCTGGGGTTGCAGTCTTTTTGTATGTATGTGTGTAGTTGATGCATATAAGTGTAAAAAAACCAACCTCCTGCTGCTGCATGCACTCAAGCTTGCAGTGACGGGAGTGTTATATAAACTCTTACTGACCTTGTTTTTCTACCTTGTTGCACCCATTTCTCTCTTAACTCTGTTCTCTGATCACCGCTTACATGTACTGCAATATATGTTTTATATTATTAATGCAATCCTGTTTTCATACAATTCATAAAAAAACAGGAACAAACACTTAGAACATACAAGTGTCTCCAACATTACACTGTGTGCTACATCAGGGCTGTACTATTTACTGCTAAAAATTCTACATATTTTATTTGTTTAAATGTTAAAAATTAATGGTTCTGCAGATGTCGTCCATGGAGAAAGAGAATGTGTTTTAGGCCTGACATCCAAATTTGTGTCTGCCAATGAAGGTTCTGCTACTTAAAGAAGAGCTCTAAACTGTGGATTCTATTCTATTCTATTCTATTCTATTCTATTCAATTCTATTCAATTCTATTCTAAGAGGTTTGTTTTGGAAACAACATCCATCAATGCAGAAAACTCGGGGTGTAGTGACCTTAGAATTTAGAGGGCAAATTTATTTTTTACCCCTGAAACAAATAAAGAGGTGGTTGTCCAAGAACCTTGTTAAACATAAAGGATATGGAAGCAAACAGACCAGGGATAAAGTTGTGTGACGTTTAAATAAGGGTGAGGTTATAAAAACTTTGAACATTTCAAAATGGAAATAGTATGACACAACTGCAGGCCTACAAAAACATTGGCATTCACATAAACAGACTGGACAAGGAAAGCATAACTCAGAAAAGTCACAAAGAGACCCATAGCAACTCTGGAGGAGCTGCAGACAATCGAATCTTTAAGTATGAGATTCTAATGAGAAGACAACTCTTAGTTTTGCATTCTACAAATGAGTTTGATGTAGGAATTTATGTAAATGATAAATCTTCTTCACACTAAAGGGTTACTTGTGGAGTACCACAGGGTTCTGTGCTTGGACCAACTCTTTTTACTATATACATGCTTCCAATTGGTAAAATCATTACACAGCATGGGATACATTTCCATGGCTATGCCGATGATACACAACTATATTTATCCATAAATCCTGATGAATCCAGTCAGTTATGTAGATTACGGGCATGTCTGGAAGACAAAAAAACATGGATGACTAAACTTTTTACTCTTAAATTCTGACAAGACAGAAGTGGCCGTCTTAGGACCAGAAGCTCTAAAAAATAAACTGCTTAGTCAATCACTTCATCTGGATGGTATTAAATTGGCCTCCAGTAATAATGTAAAGAACCTCAGAATTATTTTTGACCAAGACGTGACATTCAAATCCCATTTTAAACAGCTTTCTAGGATTTGCTTCTTTCACCTCCGGAATATTGCAAAAATTAGAAACATCATGCCCAGGAATGATGCTGAGAAACTAGTCCATGCATTTGTTACCTCAAAGCTGGACTACTGTAATTCTTTACCATCAGGTAGTCCACAAAATGCCATTACAAGCCTTCAGTTGATCCAAATTGCGGCAGCAAGAGTTCCGATGAATATTAAAAAGAGAGATCACATTTCTCCTGTTTTAGGCTCCATTCATTGGCTCCCTTTTAAGTCCAGAATATAATTTAAGATCCTCCTTCTTACATATAAAGCCCTTAATAATCAAGCTCCATCATACATCAGAGATCTGATCGCTCCATATGTTCCCAACAGAGCACTTGCTCTCAGCCTGCAGGTTTCCTGGTGATTTCTAGGATTTGTAAAAGTAGAATGGGAGGCATATCTTTTAGTTATTAGGCTCCTCTCCTGTGGAACCACCTCCCAGCTTTAGTCCGTGAGGCAGACACTCTGTCTACTTTTAAGGCCAGGCTTAAAACGTTCCTTTTTGACAAAGCTTATAGTTAGAGTTGCTTAGGTTATCCTGAGCTATCGCTGTAGTTATGCTGTTATAGGCTTAGACTGCTGGGGGACAGACTAACCAGTTTTCTTCACTCTGCTACTTTTCTCTTCTACTACTCTCCATTGTAATATTTGCAGTTATTTGGACTGTCAACTTTGTTTTTCTTTTAGTGTTTTTCTCTCCATAGAAGCTACACCTGGTCTGGTATCTTGGTTAGCAACAATGCCCTGTTGGACGTGGGGCATCGACTGGGATGATGCTCCTAGTAACATCTTCTGCTTTTATCAACTTGTTACTTTCTTAAATATAGAAAGTACTCTTACATCAGTTCTTTTTGCTCCGTTTCTCTGCACTATCTTCTCAAACCCCCAGACGGTCGTGGCAGATAGCCGCTCGTACTGAGCCTGGTTCTGTTGGAGGTTTCTTCCTGTTAAATGGGAGTTTTTCCTCTCCACTGTTGCTAAATGCTTGCTCAGTATGAGGGATTGCTGTGTTTGGAGTCTGCATGAACGGGGTGCAACCTCAAGTCAATTACTCGATGCGATCTGCTGGGATTCCTTAAAAAGAAAACCAAAACTTCAAACTGATGGGAATGTGTGTATGATTGTATTGAAATGACTTAACTTGTAAAGTGCCTTGAGATGACATCTGTTGTGAATCGGCGCTATATAAATAAACTGAACTGAAAACTAAAAATAGGAATGCCAAGACCAAAGAAAACTATAACAAGTCCAGTTTTACGTTTGGCACAAGCCATGTTGGGGACACAGAAAACATGTGGAAGAAGTTACTCTGGTCAGATGAGACCAAAACGCTATGTGTAGCAAGCATAAAACCAACACTGCACATCACCCTGATCATATAATCCGATGATAAATAGTAGTAGTAGTATGTTGTGAGGATATTTTTCTTCAGCAAGAAAGTAAATAAGGCAATACTGTAAAATAAATCTTAAGGGTTGAATGTCCAGACATCTGTCCAATGTGCAGAGCTGATAGAAAGATACTCTAAAAAACCTAAAGGTGTAATTGCAGTGAGAGGTGGTTGTAAAAAGTAAAGTCAGGGGGGTGAATTTATATTAATGTATTTAAAAGATTGTTTTACACAAGAAATGTGAAAATCCATCACATTTCTTCCATTTTATGACATTTTGTGTTGACCTATCACCTAAAATCCCCATAAAATCTATTGGTGGTTATGATGTCAGAAAATAGGGAAGAAAAGTAAAGGGTATTAATATTTTTGAAGGAGACTATACAATTACATAATGGAGGAGTAAGTTGAGCAATATATATATATATATATATATATATATATATATATATATATATATATATATAGATCACAAGTGGGAAATCAAATTGTACACAATAAATGTTCTTTTTGCACAATACAGTCATTTGTCCACTGTAACTTACTAGTTAGTGTATTTATGAGAAAACAGAACTTATTCAAATATTAACAGAACATTCACTGATGATTGTGCCAGATATCATCATTCATTAAAAAGACAATGCAGTTCCCTATATAGAACTTTTCTGCAGCAAAACCCATAACAATTGTCATGCTAAACCTGCCTGCCTCTTTAGCCCAATTTAACTTGATGCAGCATGTGTGCTTTTGCTTTTTAATCATGAATGCATATGTTGTGGTAACCATTTCAAGACACAAACATAAATAACAGAAAAACAGAAATGTTGGAAAATGCCTCACTGCCTTACTAACCTGCAACAGAACACAAGCATTATTGCAAAATTGTTCCAAGCTCTCTAACTTGGCTTCACAATCCCCTTTCGTACTTGTTAGTGTAAATTGCGTACTTGTAGCACTATAAAAAGACTCCAAATTAAAATGGTTTCCACAGGACCGGGGCTAACCAAACTAAAGAGTTGTTTCGCTTCTTGACACTACCCAGCACAGAAGAAATGTAGCCACTAGTAAGAATGTCAATCAGAATGTCAATCGCCCCCTTGCATCGCAGTACAGTACTTGCACTGCTAGTGTACATATATTCACAAGAAACTAGCTTTGTTTTAGACATTGTTTTATTTAAATAAAGCAATTGCACATTCAAAGCCAGTCAGCTGGGTCTATTGGAGCATCAGAAGGTCCACTTGATGCTGCTGCATCACTGCTGGTTTGTGCTGCTGAGGTGGAGGCAACAGAGGGACAGAAGAGGAGTATGTGACACCAGTCTAATAATAAACACATGATTTAAAAAATACAATAAAATTAAATGATATAAATGAGAAACCTAGAGATAAATACATGATGTAGACCATAGTGTATAATATACAATGTATTTTTTCAGATACAAATTATATTAGTAATTCATATTAATTAAATTAATTAAATGTTATTATAATTACAATGAAATTCTAATTAGCAGAATGCAAAAAAATCAGTAAACTGCAGTATAATATTGCATGTGGGAATGCTGGGTTATGCTCTAACATGCATGATGTGCACTTTAACACAGGTGTAAAGTTTAACATGATAAACAAACTTTATAGACAATATAAGCTGAAACACAGTTAACAGCTGGAGTTACAACTATGGAATTATTATTATGATTATTAATGGTATTTTGATTGATTATTACAAGCTGGGAAAACGTGAGATAATGATGCCAATGAAATTAACATTAATACACCTGCTGATTAGATCTAATATTTACACATTTGTCTGAGGAAGGTACACAAATCACTATTTTCCATAATAATAGCGCTAGGCTTATCTGTTAGAACCATTGACTGTTAATATTTTGGTTAGAACTAGCAGATAGCTATTTATAGATTAGCTAACCATGTGCTTATGGCATTATTGATCATCATTCTGTAACATCAAAATAATATCATTAACATCATCTTTACTGTAACATTACCTTTGTCTTTGGTGCGCTTTCCTCCTCTTATATTCTTTTTTTCTTCCCCTGGGCAGCAGATAATTTGGGACTCTTTGACATATTAACTTTTTTTGGACGCAATAAAAAAAATGAATGGCGGGTAAGAGAAGTCTGATTGGTGGAGGTGGTTTCCCATCCTGCTTTGCGGCGCCTCATGTTTTGTTCTGCACCGTGAGCTAAAAGTATGTGTGATCCCTTCAAGTACTCCTTGGTGCGCTGCAGTCAGCACGTATAAATTAAAGTTAATACTGTGTGAAGCTCATTACTGCTCCACTCGTTGCAGTGGCAACAAAGTACGACAAAACCGGAAAGTTCCTTATGCAGTTCTGGCGCCCCCAGCATACACTGTGCCCTTAGCATATGCCTATACAGCTATGCCACGGGCCGGCCCTGATGTCAATCATTCCACACGCATGTGCAGGGAATGCATAATGCTACTGGGATTGTTGGACATTGATTCGTGTCAGTTCAGCTACATGTCATAAATGCTCATAGGGGCTCATCAACATAACCATACTATTCAAAGAAAATAATTTTTAGTTGCGCCACAAACTGCTACCCCTGTCATTGAAAAAGCAGCATAAGTGGGCTGTTTTGGAGTTTTGCTTAAAGCTCACTAGTTCCCATTGCCCTGGGACTTTTAAGTCTCCTAACGATGAGGTAAAGAGTGATTCACCTCTCATTTCAACGGGATGTGTAGGAACACAAAATAGCTTGACTCATAAAATTCTCTTGTAACAATCCTAAAAATAGGAACATCACCACCAAACAAGTTTTACTGCATCTCCATTAATAGCTACAAAACTGCATCTAGGAAAACAGAGATTCAACAAAGCTATCACCAGTTTGGGAAGTTGTGAATACAAAATACATGAAATGCATCACACTGCCTTTAAGTAAGTCAAAATATATATATTTCTTTATACCTTAACCAAGAAAAATTCTTGAGATGTGGAGAAGTGGTCAAAGTCAACAAATGTGGGATCTTGAGATCATCTTTAGAAGTTGAGCTAATTTGCTAAAATGATAATAGCAAACAATTTTTATGTTATGTTAGAAGAGTATTGCCAACTGTCTTTAATGCTGTATGCACAATAAAAAAATCCTTCTCACTGCAGAACGGGGGTCTCTAAGTTAACTTGGACTGGCCTTATAATCCATAGTGATTCTCCAGGATCAATGCTGATGTGTTTGTCCAATACATTTTGTAAAACTGAACAGTACAGACCAGCAAACTGCTTGAACATCTGGTCACACTTAATGGTATTAAGTAAATCGATGCATCTGATTAGCTGCGCCTGGCTCCTAATTAACCTCATAATTAAAATACATTGCTTTTCTATTTTTAGGTTAGGTTTTTGTAAAATAAATAAGACGTTTCACTTTGCAGTTTTCCATTTGGGATTATTGTCATCACTTTTTTCCCCCTGGCAAAACCAAGATTTGTTAAACGTCTTAAAAAGAAAAAACTTTAAAAACAAAGGCCTGAGGAAAGGAGGGTGCCCTTATGTCACGTCTAAACTATGTGACAGGTAGATTTAAGGTCCCATAGTTACTAAACAACACTTAAAAGCACATCTTAGGGCTGAGAAATTCCTAGGCTTGTTTGAACAGGAAGAGGAAACTGTCAAAACCCCCATTTAACTTTGTTTCTTAGACACTCAGGGACAAACAGCCAAGTTACTTTAATCTTCTGAGAAGGTCCACACAGGCAAAATCCGACCTACTAACAGCTAAAACTAGACATGAATCCTTCAATTAATTAATTTTAAATATCCTGTCTAAATAGTTTAGCCACAATGCCTATAAAGCCTCCATTATATGAAAGGAGACAAACAAGCTAAGCATGTATGTTAGTTTGTGTAGCTGAAAGACATGCTTGACACCAACTATACTGTTGAAAAGAATGCACTGGGCTTACTAGTAACAAGCTGCAACACAAAACCCTGTAATCTAAACAAGCTCGTAAGATAATAACACAGGTAGTTAGACAGAACAGGGGAGGGGCTTGACAAATTAGGTCTGCACTGAAGACTGCTCATGTTTTCCATCTGATAAACTTAAATCCTGATGTGAAAGCAAGAATATGTACCAATACAAGTAAAAAATGATTCAGAGGTTAAATGACGAGCAAAGATGTACAAAATACACATTTCTGAGGCTATGGGCTAGCTAGATAATTATATAATCAACCTTTACTTTTAAAAAGAAAAAGAGGGAAGTAACATGGAAATAAACCCTAAAACAAGGTAGTATCCTCATTGTTATTGATGGCTGTATACTAAGTGTTGGGGCCAGTGGGGTCTGAGCACAGTGGGATGTTATCCACTAAGCTGACAATTGGCCATCTGGAGTGTCGGTGAATGTCTGGCTGTGGTGTATATTGTGTGATACTCCGGTGCCTCAGTCAGAACCTGTTAACACCATTTCCCCCCTGTTTTAACAATGGTGAAATCTGTGGTGTTATTTAAAAAAAGCCAGTACATTATTATGATAATTTTATTGCAATATGAATATACATTTAACAAGCAAGCCACAACATGTGTTAGTTTAAACTTAAATGCAGGTTTTTGGATAAACACATAAAAAATATTCAGCCAATTGTCTAACATATTATATTGTACTTATCTGTAAAAAATACAGATACACTAGTTTTCACCAGAAAAAATCAAGCCCTTAGTGTAGGCAAAGACAACATGTGCTTCTCACTGGACATATTTTTATGTTATAACAGCTTAAAGTGATGACATTACATTTGCAGGCTGTATTTGACTACATCTTGATTTCAAAATGTTTTGAGATCATTGAGTTGTTTTATTGTTTTAGACCGAAAAGCAAAGATCTGCCTCAAACAGACAGACTGGGAAGGAGAAAGAGAATTGCAAGATAATTACTGACAGTGAGTTGGTTTGTTTTCTCCTATAGTGGCACAATGTGAGATGTTAAAGTCGGTATGCATGTGTTTCTGTAAGGCACCAGGTGTTCTTCCATCAGTTACCGTCACAGACTGGAACCATTGCCTCTACAAAGTCATTTTATGCAGGAAAAAGTAACCACTTCACACCCTCACATTGCTCTCAATCGTTAGATGATACTGTGGCTGTTAGTAGGTTTTTAGAGCAGTGTAAAAAAAGGCCTTGTGTTCTTTGAAGCGATATGGAGTCCAATACTGAGCTGCAGCTGTTGCTATAAAAGCCTAGCGACAACTTGGTTCCTACCAGTGTTTCCTCTAGGGTATCCCTATATGCAGAGGTCACTACTACCCCTAGTAAAAATATCACGCCACTACTTAGGAGGATATTCAGTCAGCTTTGGTCTGTGATTCTACCTTTTTTTTCTTCATTTGAGTGATTCAATTTTTTTTATCAGTTGGAGACAGTTAAATAAATGAACGAATGAATGAATGAATGAATGAATAAATGAATAAATAAATAAATAAATAAATAAATAAATAAATAAATAAATAAATAAGCATGTAAAAACAATGCTCTTTTTAAAGCATGTTTTACAAAACTGATAAAAAATATGGTAAATTTGCTTCATGTCTTTCTAACAGACTGAACATCCTCCAACGGGAGCGTTTGCTTAACTTTTTTAATTAAAGGTGTATTCAGTTTCAACACAAGAAATGTAATGTTGTCATAATATATTATGACCAATCTGTAAATCAAAAGATGGTTTGGAATAATGATAAATATTAAACGGCTCTCTCCAAAATATTTCATTAAATATTATTCAGTCATTTTTCCATTGGATCTAGCCTATTACTGTACTTACCAATAGAAAAAGGGACATTATTAATTTAGGAATTTAATAATGAAAGAATTAAAATAAATTATAAATACCTCAGAGAGTGCAGAAGAAAAGGTAATGTCACCTGTTCTTAATATTTAATATTTAACTGCAGTATCTGAGGAGCCTTTTCCAGTCTTTCTTCTCCAGTGAGCTGCTACTGAAATGCCAACTCCAACACAGAGACTCACAGTTTCTCCTTGACAGCTTTTCAAAGTATTTCAACAGCTGCAAGTTGAAAGCAGTCATAAACCACGAGACCTCAGACCAATGTTAGGTTCCAACATTAGCAACTCCTTGTGTTTATTATTTCGCCGGGGAGGATATTTGCATTTTTTTATTCATGAAAGAGGTTGGGGGACAGTCCACTACCTTGTTTTTCAGTGAACAAATATCCAGATGCAAATCAAAAAAGAAAATTTACATCTGCGGTCAGCCTACCAGAGATGGTCTCACAACGGTTATGGAATTACAGCCTTTTAGAGGAAAGAAACCTGTGATGATGTAGGAATGAAAGAGGGTTCTTCTTTCTTGTGTCAGTAGCTAATAATATGAAACAAGGCCCTATTTCATAGATGATTCTGACAGGCCTGGTCTGAAAAAGGTTGGGTGGGAGTGTTAATGAGAGTGGAGGCAGATGCATTCTGTTGAGACAATAAAACATGAGCTTTAATATGTAAACTGATTATTCAGCGCCAATATGTGACTTCAAACTATAACAGCATTATCAAAATAGAGTTAGATTTTGGATTTCACCTATATGCACTTTATCAGGATTTCTACAAATTAATAAATAAAACAAAATAGTGTTTTTTTATCTTTAGACAAATTAATTAAATTACATAACTTAATTTAGCCTAATAGATTCATAATTTAGGTTTACCTTAGCTACTTTGTTTGATCATTTTGAGCTTTTAACCTCTGTCATTGAACATGCTGGATTTGGAAATGGTGGCAGCTTTTTTATATCTCTAAGTCAAGGTAGGGGTTAATGTTGCCTAAAACACATCACCACCTTTTTAGTCATGCTAACTGCGCTAACCAACAAAATTTGATGTGTGTATCTCTATAGATCCACCTAATTGGTATGCTACAGAATACTAAACATATTACCAAAGGGACCAGAACTATAGTATAATCAAAGCAAAAGAACATTTGTAAATAGATTCTTTCATGTATTTTACTTGAGCATTTTCAAACAGCCAAACATTAGCATGGAGAAAACAATTCATGCTTTCAGTTTGAGTGGGTTTCTTTTTATACAGCACCTAGAGTACACACTCCACTCAAAATCACAACTGGGTCAACGTCGAGATGAATGTTCATATCTATGATTCCAATATTAATGAGCAGGGAACTGGTGTTTCAGATTGTTTTGCAAATATAAACTGTAGAGACAGAATAGGTCTATTCCTATTACATGGTGCAGTGGGAGAAAATTGCATCTGCCTGTTCCCTAGCTCATAGTGGATGCAAGAATAACTTCCCAAACTAAAAAACTCAGGAAAAAAAAGGGGTTTGGGATTTTGTAATTCCTGCAAAGCTTCTTTGGCTCACCATCAATGCTATATGTAAAACATTCAAAACTCAAAAAAGGCTCGACTTTCTTTCTAAACTATCTGGCCACATCCCATGAAGTTGTCGCTAACGCACCTCAACAATAATTCCCCTGAAGCTCCCAGCATTATGCTGTGATGCTGTTCCACAGAGCACAAACAAACAAGATCCATGCACACATGACTGCACAAAGCAAGGTAGAAAATGAGCCTATTTCCTCTCAGCAGCTCTGTTTACAGTTACCGTAACAGCCATCTTTACTACCCTGCATGTGCTGGAGCCTAAAAAGCCTAATTTTAACTAGATTTCACTGCTTCTGGTATGTTACCAGGTTATAAAGGTAGTTCAAACACGACAGAGCTAAAAGCTAAAGATAATTATTTGAATGTTAACAAACCTGCATACAAATGAAATAACATTGACTTTTACATTGTCTAGAGAGAGATGTCTGCATAGTGGTTCTTATCCTGCATTCGGCCTCATATCGTCAAAACATTACAAGCTTAGTATCTGAGACCACATGATCCTGGCAAATGCTTGTGGCTTGTAAATGTACAATATAGCCTTTGTTAAACTGTACACTGGACTTTCGAAACTTAAGACACAAAGCTGTGTCAGCAAGCTCATACACACGTTTGCCTTTTTTGAAAACAATTTTGTTGAAAGAGAATAGCTAATAAAATTATCTGCAAAAAAGCTTTAAAAAAAGTATTGCTTCATTTTTAAGGTTGTTCTCCTTGAGTCATAACAGAAACACTGTTAAGATTTACAACCTGGGCCATCAGAATCTGACCTCCTGTCCTGCTGAGCCTTGAACGGCACATACATTACCATAACTATGACAGCAGATGACCATTTCTCGCCCTTCTCCCCACCACGGGAGTCGCGGCGGCTTTTAAACACAATGCTCTGATTTTAAATGAACTCGGACATCATGAAGTCTGCAGCTACCCCCCTCCAGGATGTGCTCTGGGGATTCTTTTTGACTTTGCCCACCTCTCACATTTGCAATTCATCATTTGTCTTTCCCAGCATCACAAAACCACCAGTCCCAGCACCAGCAACTGCTTTGTCATTACTACGACTGAGAGATGGGCTGCTTTGTTTGTGTCCTGCAGGGAATGGAGGGCAATTTAATGGTCTCTTCATCTCAGTTGTAGGTAAAATCTTGCCCTACACTGGAGTACTACAGATATAAAATGGTGGAAAGCATAGGTCCCTTTCCTACAGCACCTCTCAAGTTGGACCTAAAATGCCTTCTTTGCACGTTGGGATGTTTTGTAAAAGCACAGATGAGGGATGGGAGGTTGTAACTGATCCACAGTGGATACGCCTCTCTGCTGGCAACGACAGCAGGCACAGAGTCAAATTGCCATGTATGTGTGAAGAAGGGGGTGGTACGCGCAGCACACCTCTCTAACCAGCAACACTTTAGTCAATCGCAATTTTAGCTCACTGTCTGTAAAAAAAAAGAGAAAAAAAAGAAAAGAAAAGAAACCCACACTGATTCGACTTTGAGCACCCCTGTTTGGTCTGTGAGAATAACCAAACAGAAACAGCTGTGGTGTCACAACGATGTCCATTTACACCTATAAAGTTTAACTGGGCTGAGATTATTGAAGACTCTAAGATATGGTCACAAAATAGAATTAAAATTATCAAAAAAAGAGAATAAAATTGAAATTGAAAACTGAATCCAATAAAAATACAAAATCTGATTAATTAACCGGAATGTTTAAGCAACTGGATGAATCAGCTTTTACTGAAATACCAACCTATACCTAAAGCCTTAAACTGCATACTTGACACAAACTCAATTTATCACCTATTTTGGAGTGTTTTTTTCCCCTATTTGACAGTGTGTGTAAAAGCCCAAAAAAAACCAATAACCAGCAAACATTACTGACTTACCTTGTTATGAAAAAGCCGGTATCTTGGATATCATGCATTTTCTGCCACAGAAAACACAACAGATGTCCTTTTAAAAAACTGGAAGTAAATCTTAGGATCCTCTGCAGTGAATTCCAAGCAGAATGACTACTATTTGCACGGAGGAGTTTGAGAACTGAAGGAGAAAAAGAGGGGGAGTGACTCTTCATAACCCTAAAACCCACCCACCCCCCTAACACAACCTCCAGCTGATTCATTCAGCCTCCCTTATTCTATGATTCCATCCCCATAAACTACAAATCTATTGCCAGCAGGAAAGCTTGTTCTCTCCATGTTTAATTTGACTCAAAATAAAACATGACATCTACAGAAATTGCTGAAGTTCTACAGTAGAAAAAATAAGTTTAATTGTTTTTTAACAATAAGTGCAAAAATAAAATCAGTCAAGCTACATTTTATAGCCAAAAGTATTCATCTGCCTTAACACACATATGAACTTGATTGACATCCCATTCTTAGTCCATAGGATTTAATATGATGTCGGCCGCTTTGCAGCTATAACAGCTTCAACTGTTATAGTCAGAAGCCTGTTACTTCCAACCATGTTCAGAACTGAAGAAGCCATTTGGATAAGAGGTGTTTCTTAGGAAAGAATTCAAGAGCAACTTCCTTCAAGTTACTGCTATTTACTATTTAAAAGTTACTGCTATTTTAATTTGACATCTTAATCATGTAAAGCACCTTGAATCACCTTGTAGTTGAAAGTGTGCTATAAAAATAACATTGCCCTGCCTTCAAGAGTCTCAATCATAAATACAACACGGTATTGTATCTTACCTTTATTTCTGGGGCTCAAACCAATCAACAAAACTTACTTCACCAGACAAACTCACATGCTGACAGCAACTGAATAGCACACAATTTTCTATACCCCAAGAAAGTAATCTTGAGTTGACATCCTTTTTAAGATTAAAGGAGTAGGCTTCATAAAAGTTGATTCTGGAAAATGAAAAAGTATTCCACTATAGTGTGAAATTCTGAAGATTACAGCAGCCTAATGGAATTAATGAGTAGAGACACCACATCTTGTATGGCAATCACGTCAGCTGTGACGCAGCTTTTTTAAGCTAATGAAACTGCAGAGGACACAGCAGCGAAAAAAGAAGAAAAAAAAACAGGGGGAAGTGCAAAAGTGAGGGCAACACATCGTCTGTTCAACAGCAGCCTGCATCATGTGCCCCAGAAACAGCTTGGCATACACACTGAGCACTGAAACATGCCCTGAGCAAGTGTGTGTGAGACATCCTGACAGCCAAGGAGGAAAGAAAACAAAAGCTACGAGCATATTGTGTCTTCTGTTCAAACTCGCAGGTTTGAATTTCCGAGTGTCAAAAAAAGAAAAAAAAGAAAAGAGAAATGGAAAGCTCTCGAGACAAAATTCTGACTTGGAAAGTCGAGTTCTCTGGCCAATGTAGAGTTCACTAATGTCAGTTTCGAGGTCACTGAACTAGTAGCACACAAAGTTGTGAGCTGGTCCTGTACTTGACCTCCAGTAAATCAATACAAAGTACAAAAACTGATGTTGGACATGCAAATCCATTGTTTTTCCATATAGATCAAAAGAAAATTCATTTCATGTCCTTTTGATCGCATCTTACCTAGAACCAAAATAACTGATAATTACCTGGCTCCTTACAAAACTAAAAAGTTGGCCAAGCCACCTCAATTGGATCCTCTAGAAGTGCATTAGCAGCGGCTCTACTTTGAGCCCCGACCAGATGACCGAGCTTCTCACCCTATCTCTAAGGGAGAGCCCAGACACCCTGCGAAGGAAACTCATTTCGGCCAACTGTTTCCGCGATCTTCTTCTTTCAGTTCTTTTCACATAGTGTTGTACAATCTATTTGTGAGCATGCATGCTCTTGTTCAGTTTGAATGAATGCAACGTAGAGAAATACAATGTCTGCATGCATTGCTTATAGAAAGCAACCTGATAAC
Source organism: Valencia hispanica (assembly GCA_963556495.2). Lineage (NCBI taxonomy): Eukaryota > Metazoa > Chordata > Actinopteri > Cyprinodontiformes > Valenciidae > Valencia > Valencia hispanica. The sequence goes on from OY747700.1 coordinate 15,034,819, forward strand.
TGCAAGTAGAGTGTCCTCAACTGGAGTGTGACATCCAAGCTTCAATCCCTGACACAAATTAAGCTTAGCATTTGTTTACTATACTGAATATTTTTTTAATGGTTTTGAAAAAACAAAAACAAAAAAACGTGTCTAAATGCTTGTTGGGATTTCAATCTAAAGTGTTGGAATAACTCTGCTGCACCAGCAGGTGGTGGTGTCAACATTAACTACAATTAAGATTACAGTCAAAAGATGAAAATCCTGAGTATGGCTAAAGCTGTGCTGAGCTAAAAAACAAACAAAAAAAAACTACTGTAGCACTAGGGCTGGGACGACGCGTCGACGTCAACGATTACGTCAATACATAAAATACTTCGACGCAAAAAATGTGCGTCAATGCATCGTCACTTTCAAAACAAACATGGCGGGAGCGAGTAGTGGCAGCATGAGTGAGTCAGTTGACTTAAATACCTCCATTCGAACTCTCAGTTCAAAGGTATGGAACTATTTTAACATAAAAGGGAACGATTTTGTCGTCTGACGGCTTTGCAAAATGGAAATGGCTTATTATAAAAGCACGACGGCTATGCACCAGCACCTGAAACGACGGCATCCAGGAGCAGTTTCAGCAAATGATTAAACACCGTAAGTTTTCAACTTTTTTACTAACGCTATGTATTTTACCTTATAAATCATCCAAACACCCCCACGTAGAAGGCATATACTCATACACACATACACACTCATGTACAGAAATTAACACTCAACCTAAATTTATTTAAGTTTCTTGGCAGCGTCTGGAATATGTTACTGCTATCTGTTTTGTTGGTTTTTATTTGTGACCCCTGCTGGCAAAATAAGTCGGAATGCGCACAGACTAATTATGAGTAAATGCTGAAAATGTGAGAGTGTTATTTGGCCGCGGTAAACATGTTTGTTAACAAAGGTAATGCACCACCTGCTAAACGTAGCTGTCGTGGACATTAATACAACATTGTTTAAGTGCTTGCAAGGGCAAACTGACAACAAACTCTTGATTGTCACGTTTAATAATGCATCATCCTGTTTGAATACTTTTTTTTACTTCATGCTTCTCCAGTTTGTCGGGTTCAAAGTTGCCATTTAATAACTAAAAAATGTCCAGCATTTTATTGTAATCACCAGCGCCCCTCTCTCTCTCTTTTTTTTGGATTAAATATTTTATGAAAACATTGCAAAAATAATGCTGCTCTATTACTGTAGCTTAACCTGTGATTTGGGTCAGGCAGACTAGTCGGCATTGCACCATATGATTTGGTTGCACATTTAACTTCTAGTTAAATGCAACCTCTAACATAAGATTGTACTACTACTACAACTTTATTTTGGATTTTTTTTTTATTAAAATGTGTTCAAATGAAGAAATTTGTTTATTTCATTGAAATACATAAAATAATAAATGTCAAATTGATCGAATCAAAATCGAGTCGAATTGAAAAATAAATCATTAGATTAATCGATGCATCGAAAAAATAATCGCTAGATTCATCGATTAAAAAAATAATTGTTTTGCCCAGCCCTATGTAGCACATTATTTCTTTGCCTTTGTCTTTAATTTATTCATCTTACATTTGTAGTTTATTTAGAAACAGAGTCATAAAAACTGATAAAAAATTAATTGATCATTCTTTGTTTTCTTGCATAAAAAGCAATAGCAAAGTGGGCATCTATGCTATCTTCCCCTGTAATCGCTAGATATCTAGTCAATATGTACACACCAACATTTAAAAAATTCCTGACTTTAAAAATTATTTTTCTTTAAAAACGACGACAACATTTTTCTCCACAAAAGCTCTCATTTGCCTGTGGACCGGCGGTGCAAAAATGATAATCTAAGTTTGGCAAAATATTATAAGTGTTTAAATTTTTTTGTCTGTTTGTTTTTCATCCTGTGACCAATTTCTAAAGAGATTTTTTGTTGTCTCCAGGAGGCCAGCGAGGCTTACCTCATGGGTCTGTTTGAGGACACCAACCTGTGTGCCCTTATAAGTGTTTTCATTTATTATGAATTTAGCCAAAATAATAAAAGAAAACCAAACTGGGTCTTTAAGAAGCTTCATGTGACTCAGGAGGTTGTGAGCCTAACATAACCGAATTGCCCTCATAAAGACAAAGATGCTTTGTTTAGATAGGATTGCATGAGATGAAGGTTTGAGCTAGAGTTCACCTAACTAGGGTCAGGATATTTACTGACACAAAAAACTCCCCATTACTTTTCTCTTTTTCAAATAGCAAAAAAATTGCTTTCTTGTGAACTAAAAGGAATTGAAAGCGCATGATTAAGTGTGAAGATATGTCAATTAATACATTCTGTAACCTAACCCTAAGGACCTCTTTTAAACAGAACACTGATTGAAAAAAATGCATGAATGATGTGGGTTAATGCTGACGCATTGTCTACTGTCACCACAGGCATTTCAGAAATGTAGATTGCTTGTGTGAAGCTCAGCTAAACCTAAAACTGTTTTTTTCACTACTGACAGAAGGCTAATAAGCCTACACTCAGTCAGGAGCTGATGTAACTGGACATACAATGCATCGATTGCTCTTGAGCAATTTGGCAGGTGAAGCAACAGTTGCAGACTTTCAACAGTAATTTACATTACTGGTCCTGTCCCAGGACCCAGATGCATTATACTCTTTAATAAATTGCCATTTAATGCAATTGCATGCAAGTAAATCAAAAGATTTCCACTCCCATCATCGCTAATGAATGGACGCAGACAGTCCACAGAGCTCTCTAAGTGCTTGATTCTTTCCTAATTTCCTGAAAAGGACGAGGATTTTTGAAGTCAGCTAAAATGTTATGAGCAGATAATATCTTTCATGCAGTAAATCTCTTGGTGTCTTTATTTAGTGTAAATCCAGAATATTTGGTCCTAGAGGCTGAAGTTAACCGCTCGATTGAGAGGGCCAGGACCAAAGCGGACATCTACCATCTTAAAACAAGAAACAGCGTAATTATATGAAGCTATAAAAAGTCATCACCTTTGCATTGGGTGGTTATTTACATGAAGCATGAGAAACAGATCCTGAGAAGTTTGTCTAGTAGGCAACTACGTAATAAAAACACTTTTATATCACATAGCTACTCTGACCAGAAATACTTCCCATGTTCCATTCTCAGACCATGTTTCACACAGGAAGAACATTGGTGACACCCTGCACCCAACCTCCAACTCTAGTCTTTGACTTCTGTGTACACCAATACCCAATACAAACATGGCAATGGTTTAGGTGTTCATAAAAATTACAACTATTTTAAATAATTCAGCTCTTGTTTTTCTTCTTAGATTAAGGTCACTTGAATCTTGATTTATTATACACGTATCCTAACTTGTGCTGGTTTATAAAGTATGACAGCACAGTAAGTAATAAGTAAACTCTTGTCTACAATACAGACAGCTTTTTTTTAAATTTAGGCTAGTTGTCTCGTACAAATTTCTAAATGTGACAGCTGAGGATTTTTTTAAATCCCATTTTGGGTTACTGTGTTGAGATCTGACACATAAATTATTACTTCTTTGTTCTCTGGAAAGGCCGTTAATACCACTAGATGTGGTAAAAGTCAGCAGGGTTCAAGCCTTTCTTAAGGCACAAGAGCTCATGTCTAACTGGCTAAATCACAGTCCTGTTACACCGAAGAGCTTGGATAAAGGTCAGTTAATAAATAGCTGCACTTTTTTTTATAGCAACTGTGCATAGGCTACTTGATGCACTATTATTCAAAATGATGTAGTTGTGATTTTAAATTATTTTTCATTCTCTATTAATGTGAAGGACAGGCAGTAAATACAACAATGCTGATCATAATTTTTTTTTATTTCAGTTCATAAGATAATTTTCATGAGGTATTTTAGAATTATTATGCAAACCTAAAAGGTCATCACCAACAATATACAAATTTAGTTCAGCAGCTAAACCGAAAATGGTGGGGAGAAATAAAATCCATCAAAACGAAGGTTCAAGTGTTATTATTTTGCACACATCCTCCTCTTTCACACCGCCTTCATCCACACCTATATTCCTCAGAGAAAAGAGATGATCCATTGTACCAAAGAGCACCCTGCGCAACTGATATGTGAAAAAAAAGAAAAATGTAAGTGCTGTGCAAGACATAAAAGCAGTAACCAGTGCCTGGTAGAGATCATTAGCAGATAATCCATTGGTCTCCAGCTGAGAGTTGAATCTCAAGAGTCAACATCAAAGACGAGGGTATGGGAGAGGAAAATAATTTAGAGTTCAGAGAAAAAAAGCTCAAATTCATTGGACAAGACTGAGCCCATACTAGCATAGGTGGCTGCTCTCCAGTATTACTTATTAGGGATGCTTTGAACATATTAAAGTGCAACTTCACAAGCTGCTTCATTTGCTCAGCTATATGCTGAGCTAGTTCCACAAAACACTCCACCCATAATTTACCTTAAGAGAATATGAACCACAAGAAAACAGCTGCAATAAATATATTCTACCACAGTTTTAGATGATGACTGGATTATGGAGCTTTAAAAGTATCACCCTAAATTCTATCCAATATAATTAGTAATCACTTTAATTTCTTTTTGATGGGAAACTTTGAATATTTCTTAAAAATATATATATAAAAAAGGTCTCAATAACTTAAGACAACCAAGTAGGTTATCCATTAAACATAAGTTCACATATTTTGTTTAGGACAAAGAGTTTCCCGTTTCAATTGCATACAATAAAATAATCAGAGCTAAATTCTCTAAGGATAGTATTAAACTATTATAAATTATAAATATTATATGATAAACCACATTTTCTGATTATAGCAATGTTCTGACACCTTGTAGTTTTGGACGTACACTAAGAAATCGGCTGGTTTAATACCTGACCATTCACTGTCAGACTAAACATCTGATATTTTCCAGATCAGTGAACACACCACACCAACTGCTGCATGGTCCCACTCACAACAACTCTCTAGAGTGTGGGTGTGTTTACTGGGTTAAGAAGACCAGACATTAGTTATTTTCAGCATTAGTGAACTGAGGATTTTCCTTATTTTTGTAACATTTTATTAATTTGCCTTTTAAAACAAAATATATGTATAATGTATAATAGCATGTATCATAAAACAAAATGTCCACGTCCGCAAATGAAAACGACCATATAGGTCGATTGTGAAAGCTACAAAAAACGACCTGTGTGAGCGTTTTCTGGGATCCGCACCTGACCCAGCAGTGACTAGCTACCAACAGGGCATGCGCGTCCTTTCTAAGAGGAGCTGCCAAATACGCATGCGCGAAATTGATCTCAGTTCAGCCCAACATTCGTACTGGTAAAACTCACTGCAGTTTCACTATTTACATACATTCTCTTGAAAAAAAAACAAAAAAAAACAAAAAACAAAACAACATACATTATCTTGATTCCTTCATTCACGTGTTGCTATTCTTATGGTTGTGGCAGAGTTGTTATCATAGCGCATTAATTCCAGACGATCGAGTTACAAAGTTTACCTGAGGTCCAAAAACACTTTCTGCCTCCGTATGTTTAAAAAGCATTTGTTTTCATTCTTTACCGTTTTAAACATGGGTAAATGAGACATCCTTTGACATGTGAAACTAACACATAATTAGAGAATGGCATTGAATTAACGAAACCACCCAGGTGTATATAAAAAGAAGACCAACCTGTATGTGTGAAGACGGCATTTTCTTTTTTTAAGGTTTTGTGGCCACACAGTGGCCTTTATTTGAAAGTGCGACACTTGGCAAATATCCGTGGGGTGGAAGTGAACCCCGGAAGACCACGTCCCTCTGAACATAGGGCGCCCGTCTCAACCACTGTGCTACGCGACACGGCTTTTATCCTTCTTTTTTACCATGTGCAGCGTATTGAACCCGGCTGTCTTCAGAATAACAACGTTTATTAGTTAATTTGTAGTGAGATTAGTTCGATATCTGCGTCATCATCTGTTTAAATGCCCAAGGTAGATGCGCCAGTCCCCCAAAGGGCCGTTTGTTTTTTACAGCTGACATTTTCAACCACAAGGGGTCGCATACGGAATATAGGGTCCTAGGTCTAGGTTCTAGCAATGCAAAAGAAGTTAAATGTTTCATAAATTTAGCTGATAGAATTTAAATAAAGTGTTTCAAGTAAAAAAACAGACTAAATGGAGTAAAAGACAGTTGCTCTGTTTTATCCATGTTAGAAATATTTAGAAAAGTTAGCCTTTTGAAACTCTTGCAATAAAGATGCTAAATGCAAGAAAAAAAGCTAATTGCTAACCTAGGATGCTAAAGACAGTTTAAAATTGGCCCTCGATTTTTTTTAGTAAAACTGTTTTACAGCAACTATGCTCTCACACATTGCATGACTTCTTCTCTGTTCCTAATATAGATAAGTAAAGGGTGCTCATAACAGACTTTAAGCAATATTTTCCTGTTCCTGAACTTCCTTATATTACAGCTGTTAAAGAGATATCCAAATCAGCCTGGTAAAAAGCTGACTTCAATTGTAATAATGCAAGGGGTTGCTGGTTACTTAAAAACGGTATTGCCAGGTTAAAGTTTTTCTAAACCAGATATGGGGAATTTCTGATTGGGGTATATATATATATATATATATATATATATATATATATGTTTAAATTATTTTTGACCAGACAACAAAATATCTGCCCTGCTTTGCAGGGTGGAAAGTGAGCTGCCAAATACTTAAACTTTGTTTTTCAGTTCTCACATCGTGACTACAGCAGGATGTTACGGTGGGTAAACCGGATGTTAAGCATTATTAAAATGTTTCTGTAATAAAGTGCATTGTCACATCTTGTGATGGAGTAAAAAAGCCTACCAGGTTTATTCCAATTAACCTTGATGTTCCCTTGTATCCACCAACTAGATCAAGCATACAATGAAAAGTTTAAAAGACGAATTACCTTAAAGAGTAACTAAACCCCAAAACAACTTTTTTTTGCTTCTAAACTGTATAAATGGGTCTTTACCAATGCAGTCTTTCAGTTTCTGGGATTTGTTTCATATTTTGGTGTAAACTTGTTTAATTCTACACATTTTGTGTCTAAAAACGTCTTAGTGCTGCCCCCTTAGGGTTGAAGGGTGGCTACTGCATTTGAATTTTGTGATTGGTGGAGAGCGGTACATCTTTACGTCACAGGGATCGACTGTGTCACAGGCATGGTCTCACAGACATACCCCTCCGTTCTTCCTTGCACCGCCCACTTTGTAGAATTTTCAAATGTTGTCTGGGGGGGGGGTTATGATTTTTCAGGGGGTTCAGTTACACATTAAGTGCTTTAATAACAGCTCAACTCCAAGTGAACCCAGAGATACTAAAAAAGATTTTACCAAGTTTGCTTTTCTGACTGATAGTGCGGTGAAGTTAGCCTTACTCCAGTCTCCACAAAGTGACTCATAGCCTCAGCAGTTTTGTGCACTTAGTATCCATTATTCATCCTGAAACTACAAGACTGGATCAGGCATGTGAAGCTGAAGACCATTACCATGTACATTTCTAACAGCTACTCATGTGTTTTTGCTCTCAGCTCCAGAATGGGTAGAACGGAGCTGTGATGAAATTTCTGAATGTTTATCCGTCACTATCTTTCTAAACTCCATAACCACGGTGGAAAGTACCTGAGCCCTATATAATTTTGTAGATTTCTAATAAGAGTCCACTGTATGTCTTTAAAGCACTGTTATAGCTTCTGTTAAAAAAATATGCACACCAAAGTGGCTTTAAAGCTAAAATACATATCAGTCCTTGTTTGTTTCTTTCTAGAATGTGCTACTCTTTGCATAGTATAATTCTTGAACACTTTGATTCGAATTTTAGGCTCACAAGATTTCATGGGGATCAAAGCTTGAGGATCAAAGAGGGGTAAATGCATGAACTCAAAGAGTTAAATATGTTGCTTTCTCCACTATTTTTTTCTAACATTAAATAGATGCATCAAAGTCATGCTGATTTGCAGAAACTGTTGGTCTCTGGAAAGCATTTGGAAACTAATCTTGCCAAGACATCTATCAGATAATGCTGACAGTCAGCACATCACCATTTCATTATATACTAATATACGATGCAAGACAACATCTTATGGAATGAAGAGAATTTAGAAAAATAAATACTTTCAATTAAGCAATACATGTGATATGAAGAAGGGGAGTTTCCAATGTTTAGCAGTGAATTGATCAAAACAGATCCTACCGTACATAACCTGTGGCATACACAGTAGGACGGAATGTAGAGAATTTGTTTTATTAAACTATAAAAAGATGGCAGAAGACCAAAGGAGAGCAGCACATCAGTGATATTTACTAACGAAGGATGATATCCTGTCAGGAGGAACAAGGGAAGGTTGAGCTATTCTATCAAATGGAACACAGCTTAGATGCAATCAGAACAGCATTGGAAAGCATTCTTGTTTCTCATTCAAAATTCAAGACAACATGCAATTTGGTGCTAAACATTGTAAGAAAATGGGGTTTGCTTTAGAACATGTGTTGACATAAGCAAACGCAAAAATGCTAGTCGGACTTTAAAGAATGGATTTAAAACAGGCAGAGAAGCTCATTCAAAATGTGGTGGCATCCTAATAATACTGCTATTTTGTAAGAAAGATTTAAATAATTCATTTATTAAAAATAATTATATATAAATTATTGACTGGGCATTCAAAAATAATTTTCTGATATGATGGATGGCTGATAATATGTAAATAATTAAACAGCTTTTTTATTTTAGTTAAAACTATCAAATAGTACAATACTCAGAGGATTCAAAGTGTATGTGGATAAGATATGGGTCAATATGAGAGTCCCATTTTTATTTACACAAAAGTCTAAAACAAAAATGTATATCATGATCTAAGCGCTATAATAAAAAACAAAACAATAACCACATTTGTTCTGGTAGCAGTTTAAATAATTGGGACTAGGGCTGGGCGATATAGAAAAATAGCATATCGATAAAGGGAATAGTCATATTGATCGATATCGATAATTATCGATAAATATCACAAAACGTAAAAAATATATTTTAAGTGCCTCCCCGGTCATTTTGTTATTCTTCAATGAACTAATTTTAACTACAGATTAAATTAAAATCAAACACCTCTTTTCATTATGAATAAGTTTGTAAGACACAGGAACAAATAGACCTGAGTAACATCAGTAAATACAAAGAAAAGTCATATTATTAACCATTATATTATTATTTTTTAATTGTTAGTAATTGAAATTAACGGCTTATCTTGATGCATTTTAATCTTTTAAACATTTTATGACACGTTATAATATTATTGGCTGAAACCTTTGGTTTAGTTTGTCAATAAAGCTTAGGCTATGTGCACACGTAGCCGTTTTTTTTTTTTACGAATATCCTCACCACCTCGTTTAAAAAAAAATCTCAGTCCACACCTAACCTTATAAAGTGTGTTGTTAAGCACATTCATAGACATGCTAAACCTGTAGGGGGCAGTAGTTCCCCCAAATCCTATCCACTCAGAGTAACTTTCTATGTTCTAACCTCTAACTTCTACATGAGCTTGTTAAAGCTAGCAAGCAAAACGCGCTTGGACAATCGATGATGCCACATCTCTGAGGGCATAAATGCTGTTTCTGAGTGTAAACACAGATAGCACAAGTGATGTCGGAGCATTTTTGTCCCAGAAAGTGATGTTGCGGAGTTGAAAACTCCGGTTATTTCTGTCCACACCCAAACACTTAAGACAAAGAAAATGCAAATCTCCGCTTTGGCCGGAGTTTTTAGAAATAATAGTTTTCTGTGATAAAAACTGGGTTTTCGTGTAAATGAGAGGCCAAACCGCAAGGAAATATCTGAGTTTTTCCTTTGTGTAAACGGGGCCTTATTCTAATTCATTTCAGCCGGCTGGCCTATCCAACCCCATTGTGTGTTTTAAAGCATTTTTCGCTTCTGAGGACCGGGGGCAGAACCGAGGGGGACATTTTAAAAGCCACAGGTGTTGTTAGCAGCGCGACCTTGGTAAATTTCCTGTGTCTCTCTGTAGCGGATTCGCAGCGAGTCGGGAGAGGGGAGTCCTGCTAAGACAACTGATCGTAGTATTTTATTTGGTTTGTTATTGCTACGTTTAGTGTTTTAATGCGTCGAGGATCGGTTCAAAACGGGATGCAACCTTTATCTGAGTCACTGAAACATTTATCCGGGACAACTTCCTCCGCTGCTCCCTTGCTGTGAGATCTGACCGACGTGAAGTTACGGCGATGGTTCGCTTAGGGACTATGAAAAAAATTATGTTTCAGCTTAAATCATTTCATCCTTTTTGTGGTTTGAAATGAGAGAGGGGTGGCTGACAGCGGTGCCTATCAGTGGTAATGATTTCTTTGGAGTAAGTAATAATTGTTGTATTAAGATATCTGATGAAAATGAGGGAAAACTTTTTTTTTCTATCGAACTTTTTTATCTACCCCTTTTTTTTCTATCGCACCACACGTCTATCGATCGATATATATTGCTATCAAATTATCGGCCAGCCCTAATTGGGACATATTTAATATCCCGGTTAAATATTGTTGTGTGCACCATTTACTTATTCTCCCATCTATCTGTATTTCTTGTAACCCAAATATGTCCACATAGCTAAATCTGTCTCTCTTGTAACTCTCGCGGGAACTGCCCCCTAGGCTACTGCAAGTGGCAGTTCTCGCGAGCCTAGTGCCGAGAGTGGGTACAACAAAGGAGAGAGATGGATGGACGTAAAGAAGAAGTCAAAAAAACTAAGAAGTCATGTAAGTATCTGGAAAAATTAGACAGCTACTCTGTCTGCCATTGCTCAATGAGTGGAAATATGTTTACAAGCTGAAGTAATAAACTGTCATTGAACAGAGAGGTCACTGCATTGGTATGAAGACCCACCAGAAAAGGCGGAGAATTGCTTTGCAACAGACACACCAACGAAGAAGTGTAAAAGGAAAACGTCTCCGTCAATACGTGTGCGTGTGGTTGAAAACTTGCTGATGAAGTATAAACTAAACTCTACTTTCAAATCCAAAATTTAACAGGTATGCGTATAGCCAGAAAAAACTGGTAAATCATGCACTTTCTGTGGCATCACATTAAAAAACATTCGAAAGAAACCGTACGGCAGAAAGTGGCTTTGGAACCGTAACCAGCCAATGCCAAATACAAGTTAACAATATTAACAGTAATATGTTTTTAAAACTTCTTGAAACTATAAGAGGAACAGGTTAAGGTACTAATACATGAACAAATGTGTGGAAGCGTATTAAAGCCTTAACTTAAACTACTTTTCCAGAAATAAAGACCCCATAAATAGAAAACTTGCTATTTTGGAAGTTTTCTAATTTTGTGTTTGCATTTTAAGATCTCTAATAATACTTCCAAATCACACAACAGCTCCTTTGTCTGTCGTTTAAAAAAAATTATTATAAAAAGCAAACAACTAGACTAAATTGGTGCAACATAAATGGCACCATTTTAATGAATGGCTTACATTGATAATATCACTATGCTTTATTTATTATTCACTTGACACTAAGCATAACATAGGAATGTTGTTAGTATGTACTTTGCAAATGAATGAAAGAAGAGTTATGAGCCAGTGGGATGGATATGAATTATTCACAAGAGCCCTTGTGAGGGTTAGATTATGCACATATCAAGAAAACACTGTTTTGGTAGCACATACATGAAGAACAAAGTCATGGATTGTCTGAAAAGCAGACAAATTACCATATGAATGTGCAGACATTCTTTTGCGAGCAGACAGTTGGTTTAACATTGGAGATCCTTTAGAGTTACAGAGCATGAACATAAGCCGGAAAAGAGCAAAACTGGCTACAGCTCAACCACACAAATAGGGACAAACAGAAGGTCGACTCTCTGAACAGGCATGTCACACAGATGGGTTCATGTTACCACCTTGAGGACACATCCCTGAACACTGAGGTCATTCTGCTTGGGGGGTCTATCTCCCTTTTCAACTTTCAAATTCCAACTGCTTTTGTTCAACCATGCATAAATTCTGTAATCACTCCTTTTTATTGTATTTATTTAACCAGAAAGGTCCTACACATTGAATTGGATAGAAATTGTAAAAAGCAGTGATACACATAGTCTAAAAGGTGAAGCACAAAGAAAGAAGTATAGATTTAAAAGATGCTACCATGGTCAAGAACATCAAAAATGTGAAAAACTTTTTAGATGCTGATAAGTTACATGACATGACCAATTATGAAAATTACAGCCCAGTCCATCCTTCTGCTCCTTCTGCTTTTTAATCAAATGCTCAGTTTGCATTATCCAGCTAAATACCCAAATATTTGTAGGATCATATTCACTGGATAAAATGCCCCACCTGGGTAGAAATACCAACATTATCTGAGATATGGGAGCAATTTATGGAAAACAACATTGATTTAGCTTTATTCATATTAAGAACCAATTTAATGCAACCATTGATGTCTATGTCACCTGAAATGTAGTGTTAAACATGTCAACATTTAAGAATAGAGCAAACCGAGTAAAGAATAGTGTGATCTGTAAAAGGATGCACTTTAAATGCAAACATATTCTTCCCAATATTAGTAACAAAAAAGTTAAATAAAATGGGGCTTAACATTGAGCCTTGGGGGACTCCTTTTAAAATCTCCAGAAAAACTGATTATATCCATTAGGAAAAACTTTTGTTCAACCATCATTCAAACCAAAATTGCTCAATCTGGAGCATCTCCTTGAAGAGAACAAACAGAGCAACACAATGCTGGTTCCTGTCCAACGCATTGATAATGTAACCAATTTAGCTTTCATTTTAATACAAACCAAACGATTTTACCAGAAGATGTTTTTTTTGTGACTCAAGTATTGCCTTGGTTGACTGTTTATTTAATTTAGAAAGTTTGGACACAGGGTGATAATTACTAACATCTGAGGGCCCCCACCCTTTAAAAGGCATTAAATAAAATATATTACACATTATTATAAAACTTGTAAAAAAGGTTATTTCCCAAAAACGTATAATACAATACTGTAATAAAACTATAGTATAATAAAACTATAATAAGCAAATATTTAATGTATTACATGTGTTAAGCTGTCTGTTATGTTTAAGTTGAATTATATCCTTAACCACTGGGGTACTGACCGAAGAGGTACTGCTACCACAACCAGTTCTATTCCCTTTTCAAGTATTCCTGCAACTAAAACATAATTCTTAACACAATTCTGGAGGAGTGAAACTGCATTCTGCATTAGTTGTAAAACTACATTGAATTTGTGGGTCATGCTTGTGTTAGCTCACCATAAATACCAACTGCTGGGACAGAAACTGCCTCCCAGCAAAGAGTGAAGTTGTCTTTAGTGAAAAAGCTGTATTTCTCTTAGCAGACTGAACATCATAACAGTTATTTAGCAGCAAATGCATATCAAATAATTTAAACTTCCTGGTCCTAAACAGACACTCAAAATTGGAAGTAAAAAAAAAAGTAATGATCAAAAATTATCATTATCAGGCTGGAACTTGCAGAATTTGCTCACAACACAACACATGCATAATACAGCTCTGTATTATCTACAGAAAAAAATGTGAGGGGAGGATACTGTAAGCAGCAGATTGTAGCTGTGACGCTGCAACAAACATGACACCATAAGGTCACTGGAGTAAAGCAACAGTACCAGTAACAAACCACCTTCCACATGAGTCACATGTATATACGCATTTTCAGTATAGACAGCACTGGGTTGACAATAAAGCAACAAGAAAAGCGCTAAAAAAGCCAAATAATAAAGAACTGTTTCCAGAATTTTACCGCAATAGATCAGAAGAGGTAGAATATGTTTTGGGACCTTAACGGAATTTATGCGTTCTGCATATCTTGCAAATGTTCTCAGTCAGGGTGTATTCATGCAGAAGAAATGAAATTAATATGTCTGGACATGCATGCGTTAAACCTGACGTGTCTCGTCATTCAGGCACATGCCCGCTGTTGCCCCCCAAAACAACCGACGGCGACTGGATCGGCCCCATTGGACGCAAACGCTGCGCACCCTGTGGGTAAAAGGCGTATCCTGTCGCGTTGCCCACTGGACCGCACCGCATCGCACTTCAGTGCACCGGCGTCTCGCCTCCAGTAAACTTGTATGACTGAGTGACGCGCTCATGCGTTCAGACGCAGACGCATGATCGGTCACCGAGCTTCTATTTTCCTCCCTCTTATTAGGAAGGACAACATACTTCCCGGTTCCTGCACATGTTAACATACCTGTCTTCACCTCCTCTGGGATGTGGCAGCGTTTTTCCAGACACTAAAGTATCCATTTTTCCTCATGCCGGTTTAATCTGTACGTGGCTCAGAACGCTGCCGCCACCGCCGCCGCCGCTCCTCCAAGGTCTGTGTGCGTCCGCGGACCATGCATGTTGTTTCACTTCATTGAGAGGGGCGGAGCCCACGACCCTTGGAGACGGCGCGCAACTGGATCATGATAATGCCACTTACCGACTCTTGGAGCCAATCAGATCGCAGTCCATGTAAATTATCCACTGCTATTTGCGTCCCAGTAGCTGCATGCATCAGTTTTTAGGATAAACTGCTAAATGTATGGTTTTGGAGTTGGCAAAAACGGCCTTTCATAGGTCTTGATCCAAATTCATATTAGTGCAGTGGCTGTGTGTCCTGGACACATTCCCCCCTTTCAGTTGGCTCCTTTTATTTTATAAATGCAGCAGGAAACAGGGGATAGAAGTAAACAAAAAAGGGGGGACTTAGCTGATTCACCACAACCCCTTTTTACAGGCCCCCTGCACAATGTAGATTGCTATTTCTATATATAATAAGGTCCTTAAATTTTAAGTTAATCTCAATACATTAGAATATCACTGAATAACCAAAAGTGTAAAAAAAGTGTGCAAAAGCAACATGGATAACCATCTTGAGAGGGTTATGAAGGAATGCAACAGTTGGACCCGCCATGTCCTGGATACATCCTTAATTTCCCCACGGGGATTATTAAAGTATCTCTTATCTTATCTTGTGTGGCGGCTCTTGAAGCACATACTCTAGTAACAGTGCACACCTTGTGAATACCTCCAAAACTTAAAAAAAGAAGAAATGAAATTAGTTTCAAAATATTTTCATAGCAGTTATCCCTGTTGCACATTAGTCAGGTCTACTTGAAAACTGTCTCTTTCGCATGTTTACACTAGCCATAAACTCTGTGATAAAGACAACTTTTTTGTTGGTCTTATGTAATATTTGAATATCATTCATCAAGCTTAACAGAGTTCACATATGTCGTTGTTTGTAGTTATATATATATATATATATATATATATATATATATATATATATATATATATATATATATATATATATATATATTGGGAGTAAAAAAAACAAACTGCAATACAAGAACTTTTTTTTTTTTTTTTTACTTACTGAGATGTACCTGAGGGTAAAATAGAAAACTTTTCTCTTTTGCAGAACTGACAATTTTTATGGAAATAGCATGAGAACTGTGTAAACACACAAAAAACACACCAGCAAATGGTGGACATTTTTTATTCAGTGCACATAGCTGTACAAGGTGGGATCTCAATGTACCACAGAGGTTTTAAATAGTAGTAGGGTTTATTCCACCCTCTACTGGCCGGAAATGAGATCTTCAGATTGTTTTAGTTCTTTTTTGTTTTTTGGACAATGAAATACATCGTGTTAAAAAAAACCGGATAGAACAGATTTTCTTTAATTGTTTTGCTTCAGTAGAGAAAAGCTGACTGATCAAAACTTATATCATGTCTAGTCCTGCCAACAGAGTTGCGCATACACAAATTTAAATATACAAAAAGATAAATATATACACACATGTTCAGTATATACAGCAGAAAAGTGAAACAAAACTAACAAAAAAGCCCATATCTAATAAACCTAAAGGGGCATCTTAGGAACACCGTTTTATTTGTTAGTGTTGGAAACAGAGAAAAGGGGCAAGTTTGAACAGAAGATACAGCGCCACCAGGTGCTCCCAGGTTTCCTTGTGGAACCATGTCAAGAGTTGTTTTACACTCTCTTTCAGTTTCATCATTAAACTATTCTCTACCACTGTCCTCTTTGAAAGGGCGGGCGTCCAAATCCTGGTCTAACGCCTCGGAAATGCCCCCTGTCCCCGTCATTCAAAATCTCTGGTCCCATTGATGGATGTCGTTGGAAAGGTGGACCCCGAGGAGGTAAGGGTAGTGGCATTCTGAATCTATTTGATGGAAACATCGGCCCTCCTGGCATCATTTGCGAGGGCATGCGTTGCATGTTTGGCGGACCTGGGAAGGGAGCCATATGAGAATTCCGCATGCCAAAGGGAGGCTGCAGAGGTGGCATCCCTGGTCTGGGGGGAGCCTGCATGACTGCAGGGTTTGGCAGCATCCTAACCTGTGCTGCTGGAGAGCAAAGCTGGTTACCAGAACCAATAGCTGAGGAAGGATCTTTGCCCCCAGTAGGATCCTCTGTGGACTCCACTGGAGTGTCAGTATTTCCTGTTATGAAAAGGGAAACTGTCAGGTCTTATAGTTTCCACAAAATAATTATCTAAAAACGCAGAGAGAAAGAGCAAAAAAGTTTCCAGTATAGTGGCAAATGTTTTAGATCATCAAGACACCCAGAAGTAACCAGTTTAATATGATGCTGGAAAAATATTGGAAATATATATAACTTACCTCCTACTAAATGTGTGGTGTCAAACTCTGTGTGTAAGAAAGGAGCTCCTCCTGGAGGTAAGGACGTTGGGGAAAGCATGATGGGGACAGGAAAAGCAGGCGGACTTCCAATGGGTTCACACTGCGGAACTGTTGACATCTGGAAAACAAAATAAATATAATGCCATCTTTATCAAAATTTTTGTTAAATTAGAGTTAGTGTGAACCAAACAGAAAGGTTACATAAACACCCTTTCATTCCAAAGCACAATGTAAATTCATTTGAAGGAAACAATAGGAAAACTGTTCCTGTAACGTCTTAGTTGGAGTTGTTAGTGTGATAAAAACAAGCAGTTGCCATTACAGCAAGCAATAAACTATGTCAAATTAGTATTAATGACTTGGATACATTTTGTATATAATTATTTCTCTTTTTAATGAACCAAAAAACTGTTTGACTTAGACATGCAAATTCCCATCGTAAATGACAATCCATTAGTTCCCAATATCCAGGTACTGCAAATATCAAGCGTCAAAAAAGTTACCGGTACTTGCAAAACAACTAAAATGTTCCATCACACTCTGGTTCACAGTCTCTTTAATTAGATTTCGGAGAAAGCACCACGCTGACCAGAGTTTTTCCCCAACTGTCTGGAGCATAGACCTAACTGCAATGCTGCCCTTCTATCTCTTTCTGCTCACTGCTGGTTAGCTGGGTAAAAGATGGCTAGTACACTTTTTCCCTCACTTCCAATAAAGATATATCTGGGTGTTTGCAATACAGAGAAGAAAAGCACTTTGAGAGCGTAGACCCCCCCCCCCCCTAATGAATTAATCCTTGGCTTATTATTTTTTTGCCAATCAGGTAGTGTTGATTGCTATTTGATCTCTTACTTTTGAAGAAAAAAAATATCCTTAATGTCCTCTGGTAATGGGAACAAATTTTGTTTCCATACATACTTCTATACAATAACTGACAATATTTGTTTTTTTGGTTACTTATTAAAAGTGTTTGTTGCACAATAAGCCTACATTATAAGACCAACTAATTAAATATGTATCACAGCAAATCACAGAAACTCCTAATTGGTCAGAAATAAGGTTGAAACAAAACATCAGTTAAAGAATGCAGCTGTCAGTTATATCTAATTGACTTGATCTAATATATTGCTTTACAACCATTAAAATCGGAACTTTATAAATTCTGGTTTCCTTATTTTTCATGTCTTCACCACAGATGACAAAGACAGGAGATGATCGGAAGAAAGGCTTTTCTTTCTTTTGCTCAGGCCTTTTAGTTCAAATGTTTTTGCTTTAATCTAACCAAAGAACCTCAGGTTTTTGTAAATTTCGACCACATACTCTATTGTAATAATAATAATAAATTATATTAATGACCAGTGAACTATATTATGCTGTTATTTCATTTTCAGTCAAACTGACTTGGGTTTATCCTTGTTACCTTGGGAGTCATACATTTATGTTTAAGCCAGAAAGTGTTTTTCCCCCCTCACACGTTCATTTAAATTGTTAAAGACAAAAAACACTATCAACATATGAAAAGAATGCTACAGGAGCACAATAATAGGAAATTTAAATGTATAATTATTGAAAATAACCATTTAAGAATGTCTATGAGTTTTGACAGAATAATATTTTCCTTACTTCTCATCTTCTCTGAGGAAAATAATTTGTTAAAATTTGTCAACCCATCAGAATGATCACTAAGGTTATTTTTCTTTTAAAGCACACTGCACACTCAAAAATGATGGTCAAATTTACATTAAAAAACTTGGTTTAAATGGCTAAACAGATTCAAATTTCTATCCTGGCATTGTTAGGCTGTCTGCCTAAACAGACTCATTAGCATAACCTTTACTTATAGAGGAAATACAAAGTATTTTAGGGAACAATTACACTTCAAATGCACAAAAGAAACAAATATTCCCTAAAAAGGCACATGATCAAATAAGTTATATATTTCAAAGTCACAACAATCCTTCCTCAAATTGAAAACATTTAACCTTACCCAATTATTCAAAATACTTTATACAATCAGAAAATATGAATTTTTTTTTGATTATTTTCAACGGAGCAAATGCACAAAAGAGTACACAGATAACATCAGTACAAAGAACTAAATAAAAAGAGAGAAGAAAATCATAAATTCCTTTTTTCTTAAAGATTTGTGGCCATAGTGGCCTTTCTATAAAAGTGGACAGCTTAGAAACGGGGAAAGAAGAGGGGTAGACATGCGGGAAATGTCAGCAGATCTGGGACTTGAACTCGGGATGGTCGCGTTGAGGTCTAAGGCATCCATACATGGGGCACCTGCTCTAACCACTACGCCACACGATGACCACTGTAGACAAAGTCAGTGTTTTGGTGTGGCCATCACAAAGCCCTTATCTCAACCCTATACGGAATTTGGGGGCAGATCTGAAAAGGCATGTTAGAGCAAGGTAGCCTACACACTTGACTCAGGTTACACCCATTCTGTCATAAGGAATGAGCCACAATTCCAGAAAACAATTGTGAGAAGCTTCTGGAAGGAAACCCAAAACGTTTGATCCAACACATACAATTCAAAGGCAAATCTACCAAATAAAGTTTTAAACTTTGAAGACGTCAATAAATAAATATATCTGACATATTCTTCCTATATATATATATATATATATATATATATATATATATATATATATATATATATATATATATATATATATATATACTCACGCGCGCACACAGTGGGGCAAAAAAGTATTTGGCAGCCACCGTTTGGGTTGTCCCACTTAAAAAGGTGAGTGAGGTCTGTAATTTTCATCATAGGTGCACTTCAACTGTGACAGAATGTAAAAAAAAAAATCCAGGAACACCTGCACAATACTGGGATGAGCCAGTCTACAATAGGCAAGCAGCTTGCTGAGAAGAGATAAACTGTTGGAGTAATTATTATAAAATGAAATAAATACAAGATCACTGGCAATCTCTCTTGACCTGGAGCTCCATGCAAGATCTCACCTTGTTTGGTACAAACGATCTTGAGAACGGTGAGGAAACAGCCCAAAACTACATGGGAAGAACAGGTCAATAACCTGAAGAGAGCTTGGACCATAGTAACACAGGTTACTATTAGTAACACGTGGATTAAAATCCTGCTATGCGCTGCTAAAGCCAGCACATGTCCAGGCCCATCTAAAGTTTGCCAAAGACCATCTGAATGATCCAGAGGAGGGTTGGGAGAATGTAATACGATCTGATGAGATCAAAATAGAACTCTTTGGTATAAACGCCACTCGCCGTGTTTGGAGGGGTAAAATGCAGAGCTGCATCCCAAGAACACTATACCCACTGTGAAGCATGGGGGTGGAAACATTATGCTTTGAGGCTGCTTTTCTGCAAAGGGGACCAGACGACTGATCCGAAATTTAAAAAAGGATGAATGGGGTCATGTAAAGTGGGATTTTGGCCAAAAACCTATCCGTGAGAGCATTGAAGAGGAAACATGGCTGGATCTTCCAGCATGACAATGAACCCAAACACATCGCCCGGGCAACGAAGGAGTGGCTACGTAAAAAGCATTTCAAAGTTCTGGAGTGGCTTAGCCAGTCTCCAGACTTCAATCCAATAGAGAATCTGTGGTGGGAGTTGAAAGTCTGTGTTGCCCAGCAACAGCCCCAAAACATTTAAGGAATCCCAGCAGGAAGAATTGGCCAAAATACCAGCTACAGTATGTGAAAACCTGATGAAGATGTACATTAAACGTTTAACCTCTGTCATTGCCAACCAAGATTACATTTGAAAGTATTGAGGTGAACTTTTGGTATCGACCAAATACCTATTTTCTGCACAATTATACAAATACATTTAAAAAAAATTATACAAAATTTACTTTGCTATATATATATATATATATATATATATATATATATATATATATATATATATATATATATATATATATATATATATATATATATATATATATATAATAAAAGTACCTTTCTTTCAATAGTAATAATATATTGTTACTGGTAGGTTTCTTAAGTAAAGAAACTATATTGTGCATGAGAAGTACGTTTATTTAGATACCAGATGCAGTAGTCTTTCTTCAAGTATTCACTGCCTTGGATGTTTTACCCTTTGTACTGCTTTTACAAATCAATCATGAGCAACATAATTTGGCTTTTTGACGGAAAATGTACACAGACACCCTCTTAATGTCATGTCAAAAACCAATTTCAACAACATAATGAGAAATATACATATTTAACATGGAAAATGTGATGCATAAATATTCACCCCCTTTAAGTCAGTATGTACTATCTGCACCTTTGAGTGCAATCACATCATGGGGTATGTGGGGATAGCTCTCAACAAGGCTTACACATCTGGACACTACAATTCTGCTCCATTCTTTCTTGCAAAACTTGTAACATGTTGCAGGGATCAAAGGAACAGCGCAAGACTGGTTTAAATCATATTTGTCTGATAGATTCCCGTTTGTTCATCTAAATGATAAATCTTCTTCACTCTCAAGGGTTACTTGTGGAGTTCCACAGAGTTCTGTGCTTGGACCAATTCTTTTCACCATATATATGCTCCCAATTGGTAGAATCATTAGACAGCATGGGATAAATTTCCACAGCTATGCCGATGATACACAACTATATTTGTCCATAAATCCTGATGAATCCAGTCAGTTATGTAGATTACGGGCATGTCTGGAAGACATAAAAATATGGATGACTAAACTTTTTACTCTTAAATTCTGACAAGACAGAAGTGGCCGTCTTAGGACCAGAAGCTCTAAAAAATAAACTGCTTAGTCAATCACTTCATCTGGATGGTATTAAATTGGCCTCCAGTAATAACGTAAATAACCTCAGAATTATTTTTGACCAAGACGTGACATTCAAATCCCATATTAAACAGCTTTCTAGGATTTACTTCTTTCACCTCCGGAATATTGCTAAAATTAGAAACATCCTGTCCAGGAGTGATGCTGAGAAACTAGTTACCTCAAGGCTGGACTACTGTAATTCTTTACTATCAGGTAGTCCACAAAATGCCATTAAAAGCCTTCAGTTGATCCAAATTGCGGCAGCAAGAATTCCGATGAATATTAAAAAGAGAGATCACATTTCTCCTGTTTTAGCCTCCATTCATTGGCTCCCTTTTAAGTCCAGAATAGAATTTAAGATCCTCCTTCTTACATATAAAGGCCTTAATAATCAAGCTCTATCATACATCAGAGATCTGATGGTTCCATATGTTCCCAACAGAGCACCTCGTTTGTGAGGGAGATCTTTTAGTTATCAGGCTCCTCTCCTGTGGAACCAGCTCCCAGCTTTAGTCCGTGAGGCAGACACTCTGTTTACTTTTAAGGCCAGGCTTAAAACTTTCCTTTTTGATAAAGCTTATAGTTAGAGTGCCTAAGGTCATCCTGAGCTAGCTCTGTAGTTATGCTGCTATAGGCTTAGACTGCTGGAGGACAGACTTACCAATTTTCTTCACTCTGCTACTTCCTTTTCTACTACTACTCTCCAGTTGTATTACAGTACATTCTGTTATTTCGACTGTTAACTTTGTTTTCTCTCAGTGTTTTTCTCTCCATAGTAGATATACCTGGTCTGGTATCCTGCTTAGCTACAATGCCCTGTTGGACGGGGGGCATCGACTGGGATGATGCTCCCAGTAACTGAACATCCACCGTGTCATGTTATCAAATTTTTACTTTCTGTAACATAGAAAGTACTCTTATATCAGATCTTCTGTTCCTTCTTGGTCTCTGCTCTGTCTTTTCAAACCATAGCTGTCAAGTCTCCCGTTTTGGCCAGGAAACTCCTGTATTTTACCCCCTCTTTCCCGGCGTCTTCCTGTATTAACATAATCCTGTAAATTTCCGGTATTTTATTATCGTTTAAAAATCCTCTGCTGCTCTAAACAAAAATCTCACTAGCCTCGCGAGAATTGCCACCCGCAGAGTGGCATTTCTTGCGTGGCTAGCGCGGAGAGCGGGAACAACAAAGATGTGGATAGATCCTGATAAGGGAGAAGTCTTTCCAGCCAAAAAAAACCAAAACCTACTTAGTCATCATCTGGAAAAATAGGACAGTGAATTGACTTTCCTACAAAGGAGCAGGATGGGGCGCAGCATTTGATTGTCAACAAGGGTAGGCGCGTCACGTTCCGATCACTTAATTGTAGTGAGTTAGTGGTTGACAAGTGGCTGTGTAATATGTCAGAAAGGTAAAGTAAGAAATTGTCCGGGAAAAAACGTAAAACTCTCAGACATTTTGACTGACTTGCTTCCCCTAAACGTGCCAATATATTCCCATTGAAAAACAATCTTAAATAAGAGGTGTTGCATCCGTCTGCGTCTCCTCTTTGATCAGCTTTAGGGAGATTTTCAGCACCAGAACAAACAAAACAAAGGAGAAAAAAATCAGAAATAAACAAAGACTTCTCTGAGTTTGAATTAATAATTGTATTTATTGTGTCTCAGACCCGCTGTGTTTAACCATGAAATGAGTAGAATTCAGTATTTCATATTCAAAATGATAATAGGTGAAAATGCCCAAATAATTTATATAGGCTTAAAAATACTTCATTAAGACTACTGAGCAGGGGTGTGTCTAGGCAGTTTTTAAAGGGGGCCAGAGATGATCTTAAGGTGTCACACCAAAATAAATGCAGGCTGTAATACAAAAGGGGGGGCTATACTGAGTGACAGACATCAGATTCACAACATGGTGGTCAAAGATGGACATCAACATAAATAAATAAA
Source organism: Valencia hispanica (assembly GCA_963556495.2). NCBI lineage: Eukaryota > Metazoa > Chordata > Actinopteri > Cyprinodontiformes > Valenciidae > Valencia > Valencia hispanica. The sequence continues at coordinate 15,058,302 of OY747700.1, forward strand.
ACCTATAAATAATTCTAACTAATTAACGTTATTTCTCTCTTATTTTATCATTCATTAAAAATATTATCTACATAGGAAGTGATAATGTAGCATCTTCATAAATGCAGAACCTAATGAGCAGCTGCAGAAACCAGGCCAGGAATAAAATCATTGACTAATCAATGACTCATTTAATATTTTGACTGATTTGATATTGTAATAATAAATACTCACTGCAGCTCTAGAATCTACTAAATAGAGAACATCTACTTTGAAAGTGAATTATGAGACTAGATTTAAGAAGTGAAAACCAAAGGACCAACATGTTCAGTAAGAAACACAATATAGATCTAAGACAATACATAATGGCATATAGCCATTCTAAAGATATATAGATCTGCAGTGTGAGAATATGTTGTCCCACACGTTTTAACAATTTTCTGTCTGACACTACCACGTCTGCCATTGTGGTGGGTGTGGCTCAAACATTCAAACTCGAACAATCCAGTGTAAAATATGCAAATGTTAGAGGTCACTACAATACCCACTATAAAATAGATAAAAATTTGAAGCACACGAGTACATTGTCCTTGGTGCTAGAAAAGTGGCAGATGTCAGACACTCTTTGGCAGACGTGAGAGCGGGAGTTTTCGTGAATACTACAGCTTGGTTAGAGTGGTGGGTTGGCTCGCGCCCGAAGATTTCCCTTATTTTCAAATTCAGAACTTGACAGGTATGTCTCAAACCCCGTCCTACTGAGCCTGGTTCTGTTGGAGGTTTCTTCCTGTTAAAGGGGAGTTTGTCCTCTCCACCGTCGCTACATGCTTGCTCAGTATGAGGGATTGCTGTGGTTGGAAAGTCTGCCCAACCTCACGCCAATGACTGACGCAACCTGCTGGGATTCCTTAAATAGGAAACTTTAACCGATTGGAATGTTTGTATAAATGTATTGAAATGACTTCTTGTTAAGTGCCTTGAGATGACATCAGATGTGAATTGGCGCTATATAAATAAACTGAATAGAAAATGGAATTGAAAAACTGTCCAAGCTCTGTCAGGTTGTGTGGGGATCAACTGCGAACAGCCCTTTTCAAGTCCTGCCCCAAATTCTCTATTGGATTGAGGTCTAAGCTTTGACTCAACCACTCCAGAACATCGCCTGTTGTCTTCAAACTATTTATGTGTAGCTTTAGCTGAATGTGTCTCTTGTGAGACAAAAAAAACATTCTACCACTTGACCATGGAGTCTCCCAAGTGCCTTTTGGCAAACTCTACTCAAGCCTTGATGTGAGTTTTCTTCGACAGTGGCTTTCTCATTGCCACTCTCCCACAAAGCTTTGACTTGTGAGGAACCCAACACAGCAGTTGTATCTCCCATCTCAAATCCTTCAGCGTAGTCATAGGTGTCCTCTCTCACTAGTCTCCATCTTGCACGGTCACTCAGTTTGGACGGCCTGATCTAGGCATTTACACATGGGCCAAATTCCTTCCAATCCTTGATGATGGATTAACTGAACTCCAGGGAATGTTCAGTGCCTTAGATATTTTTTGTATCCATCCCCTGACTTTTCAATAATATTTTCTCTGATTTGGTGTGTTATTTTGTCTTCATGCTGTAATCGTAGCCAGGAATACTTATTAACCAGTGAATGGACTTTCCAGAAACAGGTGTCTTTATACTACAATCCCCTGAGGCACAGTCACTGCACTAAGGTGATCTCCATTCTACTCACTGTGAGACTAGCACCAGTTGGCTGGGATCTTGTTGAATTAGGTCAGTCACTTCAAAGGGAATGAATATTTATGCACTTATTTAATGTGAAATATTGTTGTGTTTCCCATTGACATTCAAGGTTTGCTTTGTAGTATTTGTTTTTTGTTAAAATAAAAAAAAAGCCTAATTTGTTGCACATGTTTGATTTGTAAAAGCAATAAAATAGTTAAAATACTCAAGGGGGTGAATACTTTTTATAAGTAGTGCACATTGTTGTGCAAAAGAATTACCCTAAAAGCCTTCTACACCACATCAGAATCATACATCTGAGTGTGTTTAATTGTAATTATATGGGATAACACATGGAGTGAATACTTTGTAGAACAAAAGTCAGCTGCAAATTTTTTGATTCTCCAGCAGCTTCGCATATTAAGAAACTGACATTTGTACACACTTTCTTTAGAAAATACAGTAACCCAAGATCAACCACTTTAAACATGTTATGTTTTGTATTTATGTCTTTCCATTGTAGTTCTGGCTGTATGTTTAGTCTTTTACAGGCCCAAATAAATTTTCTTCCACAACTTCCCTGTATTTAACTGCATTCAACTTCCCATCAACTCTGATAGTTGTCCTCCTGAGACGTTCTCCCACCTGAGCTGTGGATCTCTGCAACTCCTCCAGAGTTACCCTGGGGATCCTGGCTCCTTTGATTATTCCTCTCCTTTGGGTGGATGGCCATGTCTTGATAGGTTTGCTGCTGTGTCATATTTTTTCCATCTTCACATGATGGATCAAATAGTCCTCTGTGAGATATTTAAAGATCTGAATATTTCTTTATTACCCAATAATACCCCATTAAACTGTCCCTGACCTGTTTGTTTTCTTTGTTTTAAAGAGTTTATTTATTGAGTTTAGATGAAACAAAGGTAGGCTCTGTTTATCATATAGGTGACTTCTGAAGGGGATTGGTTGGACTTGATTCTAGTTAGAGGTTGGATCTCAAAAGTGCACATACCTGTCTAGATTCGCAAGGATTTTGTAATGAAAAAAAGGACTGCTTCAAAATATAATTTCACTTCAATACATGTGGAAAAATTGAAATGTATTATGCATTCTGTACATTTACAATGAAACAAAAAAATGTATTAGTGGGAAAAAAATTAAAGATGGAATTACCAGTTTGCACAACCTAAAACTAAAGTTTAGTTGAAGGAATGATTCGTTTCAGCATTCAGCCTTCTACACCTGCCATCAATTACAGTGAATCTGATTAATCTGACATACAGTAAGGTTTAGTTTTTCCAAGTAGGATTTTTTTGGGGGCATTTGCTCACTGTAGTGAATTGGAAGACTAATGTGATACACAATGATCTTAGGAACCATCAGCATGTAGTGCATCTATCAATGTTAATTGTTTTTATCAGCTTCAAATCCATCCACACTTTTTTGCCTGCAGGGTAAATGATCTTTTTCAGTCTAAATAGAATGAAAAGAATATGTAAAAAAATACACACAAAAAACAAACACAAAAAACACAGTTAAAACCAGAAATATAAACATCGAATAAAAAGACACACACACACGCCTTTCTTTCTCAGTATGAGGTTAAATCAGACCAAACTTCTCATTATCCGTCAGTTAGAATTAGCAAGATAAATTATTTCTATTTGCCAGAATAGTGAGAGGGAGAGAATATGTTAAGATGTATTTATTGTCTTCAAAATCAGACGTTTATGGCACACGTGTGGCTATATTTTAAGGCAACACCTCAAACACACTGCTTTCTTGTTTGACACACTGGGGAATTCAACAGAAATGAGCCAAGATATCAGGAAGAGAAATGTCGCACCATCATACCAGGAAGGAGACAGGCTCTGTATCCCAGAGATGAATGTGATTTGGTCTGGGATGTGCAAAACGACTCCAGAACAAAAGCCAAAACCTTGTGAAGATACTGGCTGAAGCTGGTAAGACAGTGTCATTATCCACAGTGAAACTTGTCCTGCACCGACATAGGCTGAAAGGCTACTCAGTGAGAAGGAAGCAATTAGTTCAAAAGAAACATAAAAAAGGTCAGATAGCAAATACACACAGGGACAATGACAAAAACCTTCATTTTTGGAGACATGTCCTGTTGTCTGATGAAACTAAAGTGGAACTGTAGGCCACAATGACCATTGTTACATTTGGAGGACAAAACAAGGATGTTTGTAAGCTTGGGAACACCACCCCAACTGTGAAGTATGGAGGTTCTAGCATAATTGTTTGAGGTTGTTTTGCTGTGCACCTCCTAAAATAGATGGCACGATTAGGAAAGAGGCTTAAGGACAGTAAAGTCAATGTAAGGGCTTTGTGATGGTGTGGCCATCACAAAGCCCTTATCCGATAGAGAATTTGTGGGCAGATCTGAAAAGGCATGTTTGAGCAAGGCGGCCTACAAACCTGACTCAGTTACATCCATTCTGTCAGGAGGAATGGGCATGAACACCAGCAAACTATTGTGATAAGCTTGTGGAAACCCAAAATGCTTGACCAAAGTCGTGCACTTCAAAGGAAATGGTACCAAATACTGGGGAAATGTATGTAACCTTCTGATTTTGAAGACATTGATAAATAAAATCACTTACATATTCTGTCTCTCATTATTGTAGCATTTAACAAACTTGAATAATTTAGGTAATTCTAGCACCCCCAAAGCAAAATAACTTTGGTCTGATTTAACTTCAGACATCAAGAAAAAAGGTGTCTTTATTTGGTATATGTACATTTCTAGTTTCAACTGTACTTATAAAAAATTTACACTATTAACACCACTGTAATTTGAATGATTACTCAGGATATCTTGCTACAAGTAATCAGTAATTAAAATATGGGTAATTACTAATATAATCAATAATTAATTAACAAATAAATAAAACTGAGCTCTAACTACTAAAAAGGAATTCTTAAATCCTTAGATAATAAAAGTTCTGATTTTCTTTTGCTTTAAAAAAATTTAACCAAATTGTATCCCTCTCTCCAACAGTAAATTTACAGTTACACACATAATTTGGATTTATTTTGGGAAAATCTGGAAAAAAGTGAAGAGTTCACTAGAGGAAAGTATTTATTGTCCGTCAAGTTATAATGTCCAAAAACAGCAAAATAAATTGATACTTTACTCTTTGCCTTGGGTCTCATTGTATCACCTCTCTGTGACCTGAAATGGGTCACTTGATTGGCAGTTCCAAATGCCCTGCCCCTGTACAACTCTACATTTGTTTGACATGGCCTCATGGTCGTCACTGCAGGGAGGCATAAGCTGTTTTCATCTCAGCACCAGGAAATTCTTATCTTAAAATTCAAAACAGAACTGTAAACAATAAGGAAAAGAACTTAAGCGACTAAAGATGATCAAATCAAATCAACACTGCAATCCAGTTGTAACCAAGTTGATCCAGGCCTTTTAACTTCAACAGGGTACAACATCTTGTTTTGGTTTGGGCTGGCTGGTCAGTGATTCATTGGGTGCTTCTTCTTTATTTTTCCATCATTGCATTTGGCACTACATCACTTACTCAGCTCTTGGAAGCTAACCCAAATCAGTTTTTGCAATGTATACATTAGAAAGCCAAAAAAAAAAGTTTTTTAAGAAGACTGCCTGGAATTCATAGCATACTAGAATAGAATATCACTGTCTGGAGCCAGTGTAGACCCAATTCAAAATCTTAGACCTGCACTGAGATTTTCTCAGCAAATGGGACATTTGCCTTCTATAGACTGAGTTTTAAGCTTAGCAGAAAAGAGATTAATACATTTAAAGTGCATTTAAATTTTCCAAAATGTTTTAAACATATACATTTTAGTCTGTGAATTTTTAGTCTGTGGAATCAAGATGATCTATTTCAATCTGATCTAACCGTAAGCCATTTTCTGTGGTCCAGGTTAGAACAATAAAGTGTTTACATCGTTGTACACAAGTTCAAGGCAAGTTTAAGATCACTGTCACCGTTTCAAAATGCTACATCATTTTAATCCTTTAGTTAGTCATATTTTGCAGAGGTCACAAAGGACCAAAGGGATTTCATTGTACAAAGTTATAAGTCAGGAGAAGGCTAAAAACATCAATGAAATGTTTTTATAACTTGAAATCTTTAAAGGCGAACGCATCTAAATAATTTTTCCAAATAATGTTGCATCACAGTTCCGTAATGACAAATTTCCTTCCAAATACAGATGTGTAAAATGTCATTAGCAAACGTGCGATCAAGACCCGTGCACGCTTCTCATGACCCTAGCTTTGTTGTCCAAGAATACTGTATGCTCTACATGCTGCTTGAGTATGTGCGTACTTTCTCCCTTGTTTTCCCTGCTTTTCATGTGGCAGGCACACAAAGCAATTGGAGTTGCCGGTGCTCAGTCCTGGAGCCATCAGAGTAGTGTGCAATGTTTAAAGAAGTGTAAAGCTTCTGTGCACAGCATCTACCAAACAAAGCTGTCTCATGTGACATAACTACGCAGTTACAATGTCACGAAACCTTTCCAATAATTTTGTAAAGCAGACAGAAAGGAGTATCAAGTTAACAGATCTCTATATAATGGAGATTGTTGTAAGATTTCTGCCAGCAATTCTAGGCAGTTAGTATGTAAAGCCAGTGAAGCTCAAATTTCTTGTGTTGGTATTTGGCCCCAGTGCACCATCCTCAAAGGTGGAGAACATACCATTGTGCCTTTACTTAAATCATAATGGAAGTTTTTTGTTCTTCAATAAAAACCCCACACCTTTTAATCATCTCCATGTCAAGCGGGCTTTTCCAAAAGAACTGTTCATTATCATTATTTCTTGTTTTATCCATTTCATATACATACTTCTAGCCATTCAATTAATAAGTATTAGTAAATATTGTTAAACAGTATTACGATTTTGTGTGCTGATCTTGCTTTGGTAGAGTGTGGTTGGGGCGTATGAACAAAATCTTTTTATTTCTATTATTTTAAATAAGAAAATACTCATTTTCATTTAATTTGTATTTAGAGGTTTCATTGTAAATCATGACTGAGCAAAAATAATTAAATGCATTAATGGTTTCTCTGAACATGATTTAGGCCCGCCAGAGCCTTCTATACCAGTAGTCTTTGTATACATGTACTTGGGCTGCTGATAATGTATTTATTTAGGTTAGTTAGTTTGTGCACATGGTGTTTTATAGTAATGTAAATTGGGTTTGTAACTTATTTGACCAACATAGTATTTTAAAGACCACATCAATATTTTGTAAGTGGGGTATTGATTACAAAACATCTGTTTAGGTTCAAATTAAATCTCTAACATCAAAATAAAATTATTTTTTAATCATTTTTTAATCTCCATTTAAAATGAAAGATTTGGTCGGCAAAATATATAATTGGCAACTATGAAAACTGTGATAAAAAAAAATCAAAAAAAGTATAACTGTATAATAATGCATGTGCTCTTATTAATGGTACTTACAATTTATTGTGTAGATTTTCTAGACTTATGGAACAAATGGAGTTTATACAGGGTTAAAACCTAATTTAAGAATTAAATAACATTTTATATTTCCTTGTCGACATTTTATTGATTGTATGATACAAATAGCTTCAATATCCAAATTCAAAAGCAAAGCCTCACAAAAAATTGTGCATGCACAATTTCCAAAAAAAAGAGAAAAGTTTCTTCTAGTTGCATCAACAAGTAGGAGGGAAGAAAGCAACAACCGTTTACCATTCAAAGATAATCACCCGAGATCTTCTGTATTTGAACCACAAGATATGGAGAGAAGAAATGAGATCTCAGAAACAGTTAAAAGGGTCTGCTCTTACCCTGTGTGTGTGTACTCCATCAGCAGAAAAACTGGACAACAGCTGCCTTTTCCCTCGCAGCTTAATTCCTCAAAGCAAACCTTGGCAGGCAGACAGCCAGGCATTCCAACTTTCAGCAAGAGTCTGTTCGTGATGGACTTTAACTCTGCGTTCAGTTGACCACTTCAACAACATGCAATATTTTATTTATTGTGTTGAGAAAAAACTTTAGGTAATAAGCCGCAATTTACCTTTAAAAAAAAATTATCCAAGATTCTTTAATATTTTTCCTCCTACTCACCTTTATAAGGCCAGTTGTCCGAGGTTCTAGCTCAAAGTCGTATTGTTTTTTGTAACTGAAAAGAAAATCCTGTGCTTGAAAAGTTAGGCCATTTAAAATAACTCACACAGGATATATGTAGAGATTCTTAAATTCCAATCAAAGTACTTTAATTTTCACTTTACTGTAGGTACCATTTAAGTACATAAACAGAGCTTGCGGAAATATTCTAATGGACTCAGACTAGTTATTAATATCAATAAAAGGATAACAAGGGATTTTAATGAACAAAAGTTTAAACCAACTCCTATCTACACAGAAAGAAACCTAGGCCAGTTTGTAAAGTAGAGTTTTAGCACTAATGGTAGCAACCGTTCTATTAAACTAAATCAAATGTTTTGCATATAACTGAAGGCCATCCACTTAAAAAAAAAAATGCACTTAAAATTACAGGTCTGCTTAAAGTTTTTCTCTGGATTCAAACACCTCCAGTGCCTTAAAACCAATTTATACCCCTTAAACCTTTCCACATTTTGTCATATTCACAAACTTAATGTATTTCGTTGGGATGTATGATGAACCAGCACAAGGTAGTGCATAATTAATTTTTTATATATATATATATATATATATATATATATATATATATATACACACACACACACACACATCAATGCGAGCTATGGCAAGGTTTGCTGTGTCTGCCAGCGTAGTGTCCAGAGCATGGCGGTGCTACCAGGAGGCAGGCCAGTACATCAGATGTGGAGGAGGCCGTAGGAGGGCAACAACCCAGCAGCAGGACCGCTACCTCCAACTTTGCGCAAGGAGGAACAGGAGGAGCACTGTCAGAGCTCTGCAAAATGACCTCCAACAGGCCACAAAATCTGCATGTATCTGCTTAAATGGTCAGAAACAGACTTCATGAGGGTGGTATGATGGCCCGACGACCACACTTGGAGGTTGTGCTTACAGCCCAACACCGTGCAGGACGTTTGGCATTTGCCAGAGAACACCAAGATTGGCAAATTCACCACTGGAGCCCTGTGCTCTTCACAGATGAAAGCAGGTTCACACTGAGCACATGTGACAGACGTGAAAGAATCTGGAGACGTCGTGGAGAACGTTCTGCTGCCTGCAACATCATCCAGCATGACCGGTTTGGCAGTGGGTCAGTAATGGTGTGGGGTGGCATTTTTTGGGGGGCCGCACAGCCCTGCATGTGCTTGCCAGGGGTAGCCTGACTGCCATTAGATACCGAGATGAGATCCTCAGACCCCTTGTAAAAGCGAATGCTGGTGCGGTTGGCTCTGGGTTCCTTTTAATGCAAGACCTCATGTGGCTGGAGTATGTCAGCAGTTCCTGCAAGAGGAAGGCATTGATGCTATGGACTGGCCCGCCCGTTCCCCAGACCTGAATCCAATTGAGCACATCTGGAACATCATGTCTCGCTCCATCCACCAATGCCACATTGCACCACAGATTGTCCAAGAGCTGACGAATGCTTTAGTCCAGGTCTGGGAGGAGATCCCTCAGACCATCCGCCACCTCATCAGGAGCATGCCCAGGCGTTGTAGGGAGGTCATACAGGCACGTGGAGGCCACACACTACTGAGCCTAATTTTTGACTTGCTTTAAGGACATTACATCAAAGCTGGATCAGCCTCTAGTTTTTCCACTTAAATTTTGAATGTGACTCCAAATCCAGACCTCCATGGGTTGATAAATTTGATTTCCATTGATAATTCTTGGTGTGATTTTGTTGTCGGAACATTCAACTTTGTGGAATCAGCAATGGAAGAGTATCTCTATGAGCTTTGTACATCTAAAGTGTGTGTGTGTGTATATATATATATATATATTTTTATTATGAATATAAAAAATATATAGAATAGTTTAAGAGGTAAAAATACTTTTCAAATACCGCTTTGATTTACAGTTTCAGGGCACTGTACTTTGTGCTGGAAAGAGGGAGAGGAAATCTGGCTTTTAATTCCTATTCAATTTTTTTTTTAATGACTGATTTTGTTCTAAATATCTAGCAAGAATATATGTGCATCTATACCTGCATGGTCATTTTTTGTTGTTGTAAAGAACAAATGCCTCAATGTCGCAATGTGTGTGGTAGAATGTTTTTGATGATAGCAGCAAACCCCCACAAGATGACTAAGTTCTCCCTGATGAAATTAACTGCTTACACATTTGGCTGAATCTGGTTCACTTTTTTGGGGAAAGGTTTCTGTCACACATCCCATATAAAACAATCTCACTAATAAATTTCAACTGCATTTTCAAGAAGAAAATTTCCTATATCATTCCAAGTCTTCATTATCCATCTTTCTCGACCACTTATCTTCAGGATATCAGACAGGGAAACATTTGTGGTAGCATAATGTACACTCCTCACAGTTGTTTAATGTCAGTACCACAAACCAGACAGAGTAAGCACATACAAGTATTCAAGGCAAACTGATACAAGAAGAAAATTAAATGAAACCGTGACTTCTTCCAGGAACTTGCTTTTTTATCAGATGGAGAACAGCAGTGCTCAGAGATATCCATAATAGCCAGAAAATTTTTCATATGGGGATATTAACTTGAAAATACTAAATATTTAATGCAAGTGAAGTTTTCTTCCCCACACAACATTCGAGCACAAGTACACTCTAAAGGAAGCAATGGAGGGAAAAAAAAATCTAGATGTACCCCAGTATAAAGGGGTATAATGGTACATTAGGGATGTGTATAAATCTGGCGATACAATATGTATCGCGATACAGGGAAGACGATACGATATATTGCGATACTATGAGTAGGACTATATATTGGGATTTTTAAAGCTGAATTTAACTGTAGGAAAACTGTCAGGGCATTCTAAACACTCCAATCTGTTTCATACTTTAACACATCCAGCTTTATTACTAGATCTAGTTGATCCGCTGGAATGAAGGTGAAAACAGCCACAAACTTCCAGTTATACTTTTAATTTTACTACAAAAATTACTGTCATTATTAATAGTTCCATTCAAATCCTTAAAAAAAGAAGATATTTTTGTTTAGAATATCGATACAATATTGGGAAATAAAATATTGCGATATATCAGTGTATCGATATTTTCTTACATCCCTATGGTACATGTATTCATATTTTTTGTTATGGCCCTGTTGACTCGGTACACACGTGTACTGAACGAACACAGCTGTTTTCTGCCTGAACATATGCAGAATGTTTATGTGCTGAACTCAGAGCGCAGTGGAATGTTCCGCAGCGCAACTTTAGAAAGTGACATCAAAACAAAACAGAAAGGACTCCCAGCTATCACTAACATCTGCCATTTAGGAACATTAATGGTTTCTCATGCAGCTATAATAGAAAAAGAAAGCTGGACCAAAACAGAACAGAGTCAGCAAACGTATCTTTCAACAGCAATAAGGTACATAACACGCTCTGAACTGAATGACTCACTCACCTGAAACAATGTCAAGCTGCATATAAACATCACTAATACTAAAGAAAAATCAGCCAACACGGCTACCAGTAGCATCCAATCAGCCCAAACTCCTTATTTTGTATAAAACCCAAGTCGGCAGAAGCCCCGTTAATAAGGGATTTTCAAGTGCAGCTGGGAAACTAGGCTGTCGAAATATAAAAACTCCAAACTTATTTAAGCATGTTTTATTCTCAAATTTGGGCTAAGTATTATTTAAACATTTGTAAACATTAACACTGACTGTTTAGGTGGTTATACTGTTTTCTACTCAGGCTATGTCTGCTTGTGCTATTTTATCTATAAAAAATATATATATATTCTTAAGTCAGTTCTATACTTTTAACTTCAAGTTATAGAACATTATAAAATCAAATTAATTTCAGGAAAAGAATTCAGAAAAAAAAATCTGTTTAATGGTGATCAAAGAAAAAAAGATGCATATTATCTTAATTAAATGGTACCAAAAACATACCAAACAGTGATTTTTGAGTACCATTATACCCTTACTCAGTATAGTTTCAAAAGTGAAACTCTTGTTTTCACTCGAGCATGCATCTAGGTCAATCCGATTACAAGTAGATAGTCCTCAGTACAGGTGTAAATGTAGAACAATTGAGGACACACTCACATACACTCAGAACAAGTTAGCTGGGGACCTTAGAGATGAAGCCACATTCCTTTGGAAGTGCGTCCTGATCCAGATCGAAGATCAACAAACTCACCTGATGTGCTTCCAAAAAAAGTCCCTTTTTCTCTTCTCATGTCCAGAAAGAAAAAAAATATTAAATATGAAACTGAGTCCACAAACGGTTCTGGATTCTTTGATAGTGAACTAAATAGTTATGAGCATACAGCAGCAGAATATCAACTCAATCCAGCTGGTCCTGGGAACGGTTTTTAAACCTTTGAGCCAAAAGCCACCTGGCAAGGTGTGAATATAAATAGTCATGAAAACTGGAATTTTATTTTAAAATATTTAATACTTGTCTTTTCACACAGGTGGTGCTTACATCATGTGGCGCTTACATTTCCCATGTGGATCAATCAGAATACTGCTCTGAGCAGAGCATCGGTTATAATGAGCGAAGCATTTTGAATAGTTTGGGGTGTGTGAAGAGTCCAGAAGGGAATCTGCGGTAGGCTCAAAAACTTACGTTTTTTCATAAAGGAAGACGAGCCACAAACAGAACTCTACATCAGAAGTCTGAAAAGGGGGGGTATTATGCAAAATGGACTTTCTGAAGCTTATTATCCTAAGAACCTGTCTTTCCCTCATTAAAAAAAATACCTGAAGTGTTGCTCTGACCCATTCACTCACGTTAGAGTGATCTTTGAGTCTCTGCCGTTCTCTGCTGGTAGTTCTCAGGGTTGCTGAAACGCCTGCTCCCACCTATCCCCGCCTTTTCCACCCATCTCCTCCTCAGCCTTATGTACTCAGCCGAGAGCCTCGCCCCTGCAGAGCTCCCCTGCCCTCCCCACCTCACACAACTCCGGCTGAGTACCAGGTGCAGTAATTATAACACACCAGCTGCAGCTGTGCGTCTTTTGTGGGATTTTTTTCCCGACTCCGTGCATGCTGCGATGATGCACGGTATGTGACGAACTGAAGGGGGAGTGTCAGAAAGAGTAGGAGGGTCTTAGAGAGGCACAGGCGAAAATCAAGGCGTCCAATACAGAACTAAATTTCTTTAAGGTGGATTTGGATATATGACGGACTTTTAAAAGACTTAAAAGGTGACAATTTTATTGGAGTGTGCTATAGAAGGGTAATATGTGCCTGGAAGAAGCATAATACCCCCCCTTAAACTTCAAGTCACTATTAAGTATTCTCCTTTCAGACGTATTGCCAAACAAATTCAATTGATATACTTGCCAGATGACAGCTTTGCAAAACAGAAACAATCAGACATTAAGATGCACAAGCAGCTACCAAAAGAACCAACACTTTTTCAGATGTCATGAGAGGCAATGTACCGAGAATTTCATCCAAACATATTTTTAAAGCCTTAAATAGAATTCAGGATGATTCTGTAGATATGCAAGAGAGCTGATTTATACATTTGCTTCTAAAAGTGTGCACACCCCAGGAAGATGACAGATTTTAGTAAATTGAAAAAAAAAAAACATTTTAAAATTTGTGTATGCAACATACAGCATAAACACAGTATAACAATACTTTTTTCCTCTCTGACTGAAAATACACATTCATTTCTAGTTTTAAGCCTTAACAAAAGCCTTTCCCGCCCCTTTTAAGTCAGAAGTTTACATAGATTTCTTTACTATATACTTAAACTCCCTTCTAAACTGTATGACTTTGTTTGATTAACCAAAATGCATTAGCTTAAGGGTGTGCACATTTATTAGCGGTTTTATTATCCTTTACATTTTCCACCTAAAGATTTTATGTTTTATCAGTTTAACCGTAAAAGATGGGTGTCATATCAAGGATGGAAAAGTTTTAAAATAAAACTTTAGGGTCTAACTTTTTATTATTTTAGACCTGGTATTTTAAAAGGGGTGTGGCCTGTGACAGCCATGTAAACTTTAAAAATGTTTATAGATAGCAATTCATGGCACAATCTCAGAATTTGTGGAATTGTTTGCGAATTGAGAAGTTTAAAGTTTTCTGAAAAAAATTGTGATCTTTAATATAAAAGAAACACCCTTGATATCGCAATGAAATAACATTGGCATTAATATGAAAAAAATATTAGATTTAGTGTTAAAACTGTATTCAGTGAAGCTACTTTGATTGTGGATATTTATTTGGAAACCGGGATGATGTGACATGTAACTTTTTTTTCTCCCAAACCGTCCATGTTTCTTTATATGGAAGTTTAGGCAGGCAACAACCCTTAAAACTTTTTCAAAACTTGAGAAAAGTTCAAAGTCAGGGTGTGAACATGAAGGACATAACTGAAATGTATACCTAATAAAGTAATTTCGGCAAAAAAAAAATCATTTTTAGATATTTACAAAAATATTTAATTAGCAGGGCCATATTTCTTACCTCTAGTAATTGCAGCTATTATACATTAGTTAACAGAGACCCATGCTCTCTGCTTTGTCACCATCAGCTAATTGGAATGAGTTTCTTTATCACTGAACCGAAGGCTGTATAATGATGCTTGAGTAGAGGCTTATCGAGTTAACTTTACGTTCATTTTCGGAATTTCAGAATTAAAAGGCTGCTTCACTCCTTACGTGTCTGTTTCCATGTTAACTTTACTTATCCCCATCAGAAATCAAGACAATGAAAGCAACGTCCAAAGAATATTTAAAAAATGAGAAGGATGGCCAGCTTCACATCCCCCCCCCCCCCCCCCTTATTCTCAGTTATATCAGAAAATCTTCACGAGACATTTCTCAGCAAGATTATTCCTTATTTGCCAAAAATAAGTCTGTATAAAGTTGCAGATTAGAAAACTAATGAATCAAATACTAATTAAATTGACTCTGAAAATGTGTCCTCATCATAAAGACCATCTAAGTTGGCACAACTTGGGTTTTTCAATGTACTACTGTATCTGTACATTTTGTACAAGCTCATATAGCTTGTACAACTTTTATGTTTTTTAAATTATCTGAAATTACCAACCAACCGCGACATGTTTTATGCAGAAATAAAAAGCCATGAACTTGGACATTTACAATTTCTCCACTTGCTGGACTGTTTTGATTGTATCTTAGATCATTCAATGCAATAAGGAATTAAACCAATCATGATTGTTGCACAGAGATGAGGATGAAAACTTTCAGGTTATTTTTGTGTTTTATGTTTCAATTTGCAATGACAAAATGTTAGATACATTCATGCTTTCATAATTTGTCTGATACCGAATAAGGGATTAATTTTGTATTTGACATTTTTCCTGCCAGCTTCCTTCCTGCCACCTGTTCTGCATGAGTGTGTTCATTTCTAGAGTCAGTAACCCTGGGTATCTAACCAAGTTAATGGCCAACTTTGTAGTACTGCTTAAGAGCAATCTTAAGGGTTAGTTAAGTCTGATCTCTTAAAAATACCTTCATAGTAAAGGATGCTGCCACTCTACTGGTTAAATTATTGCCATGGCTCCCAACAATGACAATTTCAACACACTTTGCAGTCTTATATGGTGCCCAGCCCTTATGATGGGAGGGCTGGGTTTTAAAACCAGGACCTTGTTGCTGAGAAGCAAAAGCACCGACCGTCATCACCCCATCCAACTCAACACTCAGTCCAAATTTAAACAGGCAACTGTGAGCCTGAGAACCTGGGATTTTGACCTCCTGGTGCACTGCTAATTATTTTGAAGTCACAAAAACGGCTTGAGGCATCATCAGTCAAGTATTACGTTAAAGAGCAACTCACCCCTCAACCAGTCTTACTCTGCCCACATTTCCTGTTAGAAAACTGCATCAAAAGGAGGCGTTGCCTGGAGGACCAGCAAATGTGCTGGGGGAGAGGGCTGGGCGTGGTCTGGGCTGTAGCTGACATGTCGACAGCAGCGCTGTTGCAGTGGCACAGATACAGACAGCAAGAAAGATGGAGAGAGCAATAGCGAACAATCTTTTGAAGTGAAGGATTTCTCTCCACCTCCTTCACCAGAGGAAAGAGAGGAAAGGGAGGGAGGTTCTAGGGAGGAGCCGTGGCCGAGACTCGGCTTGTTTTATACCCCACAGCGGCAGGATAGCTGACGTCAGCCCTCCTCGCAGAGCGAATAGCAGTGCCAGATTAAAGTGCAGTATGGAGTTTTAACCTGAAGAGGGCGCCACACTGAAATGTTTAGGCTGAAAATTGTGCTTTTTACTAAGATGCACTAAAATACCAAAATAAAGTCCAGACATGTAGACAGAACTATCAGACACTCTTTTATACAGTGTATCAGCAAAAAAAAGTTGGTTGCTCTTTAAGCTACAGCCGAGCTTCTTTTTTTTTTTATTGTCTGAGCTTTTTTTATTTGGCAATATGAACCTTATAAAAACACATTTAAAGAGATTTCTAAAATCACCTGACCAGGTACCCAGTAACAAGCGGAAGACCTGGCAACTGATTTGTCGGCTTACCTGGTTTTCCACTCTGAAACTCCTCTTCCCAGTCAGACCTTTATGTCCCACCAGCAGCCAACAGTCAAAAAACATTCAACAACGAGGCAATGATCAATTTTTTCTTCAGGTGAGGTGCTGAAATTGTCAGTCCAGCAATATATGGAAAGATGAAACTGACCAATATTATTTAGGTCATTTGCTGGTCATTATTTGAATCCATCAGGTTCAGGAGATGATTTTAGGGCCCTAAAAGGCTGTTTAAAGTAATTTAAAATTCTAATCACCTCTTGATGTATACTGGTTAATAATTATATATTTTACATAAATCACAACATTAAGCAGATGTTTAACATTTTGACCAAAAAACCTAATGCTAAAAAAAGGATCCCCTGGTGTTAAAGCGTGGATACTGAGCACAGAAAGGATAACAGAAACGCTTCCCTTCACACATACCACAATAATGAAAGTCTTTAATTACCATTTTTATTTGAATAATTTGTTACAGAACAAGATAACTGTAGATATGCAAAGAATTAATGAGAAAGAAAGTAGTAAAAAAAAGCACTTTTAAAAGACGAGACCTACAAGCAGAGGAGCCTATCTGAATTATTGCTAAGGTTAAAATAAAATGTTATTATTTAATAAATTAAACCTCTAACCAAAATATGATAGATAACATGCAGACAACACTTTATTTCAGCCCTGCAAAATATGACCGTAATAGCACAACTGCTACATTAATACCCTTTTTGAGACGGTTGGCTTTAAAATTGTGAACAAACTTTTAAAAAAGGAGGCAAGTACCAGTAATAAAGTAATCTCTAACCCCTTCAAAAAACATAAACATAAATAGCTGCGCTTAACATTCAACACCAACTTCACAACGCACAAGACAAATTAATATTATTTATCTAAATAATCAGTGCCACAATCAGTAACACCCCTTGCAATAACCCAAAAAAATTTAACTGGAGCATGTTTTATTTAATCTTTCCTGAATTTATATAATTGTAAGTTGATTATAGTGTGTGGAAACCTTTGATTAGAGATCAATGACTTCCTACATCCCTGAGTTATAAATGATGTGACACAAAGCCCATTTCTAACTGTCATTCTTCAAAATGGGAAAGATAAATGTGTGTATGGTTCTTGATATGTAAATAGTTACTGTCCTAAACAACTGGTTTAACAAAACAAAACAAAACAAAAAAAAACTAGAACTATAAGAAACATGGTTGGGTAAGGACTGAAAAAAAAAATCTCGGAAACTCTCATATTATCCTGTAGAAAACATTTCAGTTGTGAGTTAATGTCCGCGCAATGTTATTTTTTAAAACATCTATCAAGACTAGTGTCAATAAATATAATGTGTGCTAAAGGTGAAAAATAATCGGATTTCGCATTTCTCAAAAGAGTAAAAGAAAAAAATAGGACTGGTGTGAGGCTAGGCACCATGTAGGTTTTAAGGCAAAGAATGTTTACTACAAAATATGAGCAAGGGAAATAAACAAATGTTAAGATATTTCAGACCTTCAGCAGAAGACAGCTAGTATAACTGAAAAATTTTATAATGATTGAAAATAAACGGCCTCATCAGTGCACAGGAATCATGAAACATTTCTCGCTTTCCTACAGATGCTGGTCATTCCCTCTCTCTTTGGTCATTTTATATTAATCTTTTTTCTGAATAAAATGGAGCCATCTACCACAAGACGTTTTGTAGCAATAACGTTTCACCTGGTTTTCACCAGGAGGACATTTCAGACAGTGTGACATCCAGTGACTTTTAGACAATTTACAACTAAGCAGTGCTGGGAAAACTTACTTTATCAGGTACAATTTAAACTAGACAAAATAAATTTGATCTACATTTAAAACTACACTATCAATTAAAGAGAACATTGTCATTTTGCTAAATGATTCAAAACTCTTGGTAAATGAATTCTATATGTAATCCATAACACAAGTACTATTTTAAGAGTTTGTGCTATCATTTAGTTTACTGTGTATATTACATAGGGTATGGATCTGATTCAGCAAAAAAACTCATTTATC
Source organism: Valencia hispanica (assembly GCA_963556495.2). NCBI lineage: Eukaryota > Metazoa > Chordata > Actinopteri > Cyprinodontiformes > Valenciidae > Valencia > Valencia hispanica. The sequence continues at coordinate 15,076,651 of OY747700.1, forward strand.
TTCGTTTGACCAGATTTCAAGTAGATCCCAAACCACTTTAGAGCACCTTGTATCCACGATGAAAACGGAAACTTTGCAAAGGTAATAGACCCACATATACCATGATCTTTTTTTATTTGTGCTACAAATGAATGTTTATGACATCATATTAAGCTACTAAATAACAGCTGGAAAGGTGCGGGCCATTCAAGTGGTCAGTCACATAATGTAGCAAAGCTTTGTTGACAGTTTTCCTCTGTAAATAATTAGAAAAAAAATATTCCCCACCCCACAGTGTTTGGATAAATAATGACAGGGCAATGGCCAATGTCAAGTAAGATTTTTTTAAATCTCAATAAAACTAACTTTTAGCTTTTACTTATTTCTTTATATTTAAATTTTAAAATAAAAGGAAAAAACGATTCAGATAGGCTCCACATGTATGCAACAATATCTTGTTTTTGTTGTAAGCTCAATAAGAGGTCTTGTCAAATAATCTCCCAAGAAGGCCATTAACTCTAAACAGGAAAGAACAGTTTGTACTAACAAGAAAGTGTTTAAAGACTGCAAAAACATTACCTGAACATGAGCACTGACAGCCACATCTGGTACTATTTCCAATGCTCCGTTTACAGCTGCCTGGCTGTTAACCTCCTTGGCTTTGTTCCACTCTGAAATATTAACAAAGACAAAATAAGGAAACATGTACAATATGTGAATTCAGGTCACGCTGAAGACAATTGTGTGTTTACCTGGATTCAGGGTCTCTGGATCCAGCATGCCGCCCTCCTGATAGCTCTCCAACTCTTCAACTTTGACTTTGGTCCAAGGAATGTAAGTAACTCCTTGCTCCACATCCCAGAACTTTTTGTGTGCTGACTTTATACCTTTGTTTAAAGCCCAAGCAATCTGGGAGAAAATTATATTAGATGCAGTGATGTTATGCCAAAAGGAAAACAAAAATTTATAAAGGACAAGAAATCTAAATGAGTAAAGCACATACCTTCGTGGGTTTCTGGTTGACTTTGTATGACCCTCTACTGAGTTTTTTTAAGGCCGTATAAGCATCTTGTCTGTGAACCATAACAATATAGGCACAACCTCTTGGAGGAATCATCTGAACACAAAGTAAAGGTGAAAAAGTGATAAAGTTAACATGACCTTTTATTCATAGGTTTTTTTATAAAGCAAACTGTCCAAACTTACATTGATGGACTCAATCTGACCAAACTCTTCCAAAAGGGACATTACATCAGACTGTTGAGTTTTCTTGTCAAGCTGCCCAACCCAAAGTGTGGTACTGCAAACTAGAAGAAAAAAAAAGCGATAAACTAATTTGGAAGGTTTAAGTGGAATATACGTTTTGGCCAAAAGTTTTCGCAGTGACACAATTTAGCTGATTTTGTAGTGATAAATTTATATCATTTTCAGATCCCTGTGGAGAGTGATGTTAAATGTTTACTTAAAACTAAAAATCACATTTACAATAATGTTTTACATTGGCAAAAACAATTACCAAACACACACACATATTTCCCACATATACATATACATATACACACACACACACGTCTTGCTATCCTTGTGTTGACATTGTATTGACATCCATTTATTTTACTATGCCTAACCCAGACACTTTCCCTAAACCTAACCATTACTGATACATGCCTAACCCTAACCTTAACCTAAACCTAATTCACACCATACCTCTAAACCTAACTAGTAGAGTTTAATAGCTGGTTAAACATTGTAGGGACTAGGCAAAATGTCCTCACAACTACACACATATATATACACACACACACATATATACACACACACACATATATACACACACACATATATACACACACACACACACATATATATATACACACACACGTTAACGATTTGCGTTATTTTTCTTCTTTTAACGCGTTAAAAATAATTGACGCATCAATTAATTGGGCCACCTCTCCTTCCTATGGTGCAGACATGCAGTACAAGTAAGCTCTATACAGAGTAGGGGCAGTAACGTGCCATAGACACTCGGGGCGGTGTTTTCTCAAAGAAGACATGCTTCCGCTTCACATTGCTAATCCTGCTGCAGCCTGAGCTAGCAATGGAAAAAAACCACACTTCAGCTTTAGATTATTACCAGAAGGAGATGTGGACAAGACAAGGGTTATATGCGTGCTTTGCAAAAAGGAATTTAATTACCACCGCAGTAATTTTTCCTTAATGTACCATCTACGAGCGAAGCATCCGGGTTCGGCAACGGCATCAGGCGGACCATGACAAACCACTCTGGAGGAGAGATTTGATGGGAGAAGGGGACCGCTTTCCAAACAGGTTAATGACAAAATAACCAATGCAATTGCTTGTTGGATAGCTACAAATTGCCGCCCTACAAATATTGTTGAAGATGCGGGATTACGTCAGGTACTTCAAATTGCAACGGGGGACACCGCGTATAAATTGCCTGCCAGAAAAACTCCAAATCTCCAAAATCGACACGCTGTACAACAACACAAGGGCTAACAAACTTGAAATATTGCAGAAAGCACCTTATGTTGCCTTAACCGGAGATCGCTGGACTTCATGTGGAAGCGAGAACTATTTGAGGGTTACAGCTCACTTAGTTGACGATGACTGGCGTCTGCAATCGTTTGCTTTAACGGTGAGCAAATCCAATGATCGCCACTATGCTGAGGCCTGCGCACAGCACTTTGAAAGAATTGCAAGTGAATGGAATATAGACAAAAAGATCTCAACGCTTGGAACAGACACAGTGCACAGTGCAATATGAAAGCAGCTGTGAGACAGCTTCCTTATGAACATCTGCCGTGCAATGCACATGCTATACAGCGGTCAATCATTGTCGCACTGCAGGATAGTGGCTTTGACACAGTCTTGGCCAAATGCCGTAAAATAGTTGGTCACTTCAAGCATAGTCCATCCAATACTCGAGAGCTGAATGAACAACAAGCGGCACTTGGTCAAAAAGAAGAATCCCTCGTTCAGGACGTCCCTACTCGGTGGAACTCCACCTTGGAGATGATCAAAAGAGTTCTGCAAAACAAGGCACCTATAGCTTCAACACTGTCAGAGCAGAACAGCAAAATCTCCATGCTCACAGAAGTTGAGCTTTCAAAGCTGAAGAAGTTGGCAGAGATTCTAGAACCATGCAGGTGAATATTTTACTTATTCATTTTTGTATATTGATCATTTAAGTTATTGCTTGTTAGAATGCATTTATGAACCATTTGTGTTCCCTAGACCAGTGGTTTTTAAATTTTTGTACATGTCTCACTGGTAATACTTATGTATTATTTGGGTGGTACTGAGGGCCCTCTGGAATGTTAGACTTTGTTTTCAGAGATGATTTAATTAACGCTTTAGTTATACATTTTAGGTTAGGTGATTTTCTGGTTTAGGCATAGTTTACACTTAGCTCAGATACAATTCAGCCACACTTTAGTCAATTTTAGAGCCTTTTTAGACTTGTTTTAGTTCTGATTTGCTCTCTTTAAGTCTGGAAGTGTACTAGTGCATTAATGAGTTAACACATTATTCCTCTCTTTGCAGACATGTCACAGAAATACTGGGTGGGGAGAACTACATCTCCTGCTCAGTTGTGCTGCCTGCCTTGTGCCACCTCTTCAGAGTCATGGAGCCTTCAGAGGATGATCCAGTGAACATAGTCCGGCTAAAAAAGGCCTTTTCTGAAGACCTGTCTCAACGAAAACAAAATGCCAATCTCAACTGGCTCAAGATGGCAACTGCACTTGATCCAAGATTCAAGGACTTAAAATGCCTGCCCAAATCTGAGCGAGGTGAAGTGTGGAGTGCTTTAACAGAGTTACTGAATGAGCAAGAAATCCTCCAGACTCCTGAAACAACACATGTGCCAGCAAAGAAGAAGAAGATTTTCCTACAACCATCATCTGGTTCCCCTTTCATTGTTTGCAATCAAAACAATCTGTTGTGCTGTGCCTATAAACTTGTACCTGTAAAGAATTTAGATCCTAAAAATATATTAGGAAAGTTACAAATGAGTTTGGACAACTAATTTCATTTTGTGGGTTCCCCTTTCATTGTTTGCAATCAAAAAAATCAGTTGTGCCTTTAAAGTAACAAAGCAGATCTGTTCAGGTTCTCTGTTCTCCCAATTTTGTGCAACATTTGATTGAGTTGAGTTGAGCTGCTAAACTAATGCACTATGGTTTTAGAATTGTTTTAAGAACCTCAGAAGATGGGTGGTAATTTTGTTGTTTTTGTACTACAAAAAAAGGGGAAAGAATCCTGTCTTTGCATGAATACCAATTTTACCATTTTGTTGGATGTTCTACTGCTGCTGTGAGAAATTACATTTACATTTAATAACATAAGCTAATTGTGCAAGATTTATTTTCTATTCATTGTTTACATGATAGAGTATTTCAAACAATGTTTTCTCTTCTAAAGAGTATTAAGTTATTTTCTGTTACACTTCAAGAGGTTATGCACTTTCTAAATAAAAAACTTTTTGTTAATTTTTGCATGCTTACATGTTGACAATGAAAACTGCATTAATTGTTTGCATTTTCTGAAATAAAAAAATGGCAATTAACTGCGATAAATGTTTTTCAGATTTGCGATTAATTAGTAAATTTATTTTATTTATATATATATATATATATATGTGTGGGTGTGTGTGTGTGTATACAGGTGAAGATTTGAAAGAGTACAGCTGAAATTGCACTATAAATCTAATTAAACTACGGTGGAACCTTGGTATTTCCTTGGGTTAGCGACCACAGCCGCTGGCAAATAGTTATAAGCATTTTTAGAGGGGGTCTCAAGTATTTATGGATTTAGCTGCCTATTTTAACAGTTCCAATACTAAATATACCTTAATATATGCCATTAATACATACAGTAGAAACAGTCTTTGCACTACAGCAGAAGCTAATATCTACAGTCCTCCTTATAGCCCATCTAAGGGTGCAGCCAATCAGTGTCTAGGAAAATAGACAGCAGCTATCCATGGCGCTCCTGGATTGGCTGCCTCGCAAACATCCCAAAATAACATGTGAAGTAACACTGTTTCAAAACTATTTCAGCTTTCTGAACTGCATTTTCTTTCGAATATTTTCGATATGTGCTAAGAAGAAATCCTCGAATAGGCTGGGGTGCACTGTAATGACTTTAAAAGAGGCAGATGTGCTTGAAACGCCAATAATAGTTACTTACAAAGAGTAGTGTCCAGTTGTTATAGCTTTGCAGCAGATAGCTCAACAAGCAAGACATTTCTTGCATCTGAAAAGACAATGTTCTGAAACACCAGAGACTTCACAGTGAGAGGTTCAATAAGAATAAAGGCTTCGTTACATCCATGAAGCTCAAAGCAAGTGCCAGAAATGTATCTTTCTAAGGAGTGCACTACAGATTGACATGCCACAATTATAGAACTAACAGTGGTCAAGTTGGTGAAGAAATTTAAACCACACCAACAATGTATAATGTTTACAAAGAGATTTGGAGCAAAAAAGGGACATTTGGACCATCGTCTTCGGACAAGGGCTGATAATAAGCCACTTACGTTTAAGAAAAACCTCAAGAACAGAGGGATTTTTTTCATAAATTACTTAAGACTGCTGCTAAATTGCTTTCTCAGATGAACCTTCCTTCTGATTGCTTCAGACATTTGGAAAACAATTTATCTATAGAAAACAAACCGAGTATTGCCATGATTGCATGTCATGTGGACTAGTGAAGCACCCCACACAATTCAAGTGTAAGGTTGCTTGTCACCCAAGAAACTGCAACATTGATATGACTAAAACTGGTTTCATTCCTTCATTTCATTGGTGATCATCATTGCCCTTTTCAGCATGATTAAGAACTGTGTCAAAAAGCAAACAGGCAAAAATGGCTCATAGATCATGACACTGAAATTCAGTATTTTTAGCCATGAAATGTATCGATCATAACTCAAACTGAGAACATGTTCTCAAAAAGGAAGTGGACATATAAATGCTGGCAAATTGTGATTAATTTCCCCTCCTAATAAGACAAGAACGAGCCACCATAATTCATGATTTTCCTACAATTTGACGAAGCAAGCCTTCAGGAATAGAAGTTATGAAGAAAGGCCAACAATATAAATATGAATGCTCAAGAACAATTTAATGTATTTGCTAAATTTAAGCCTTTTAAACTATTAAGGCTTTAATTTATGTGTAGTATTTCACAGAAGAGCACAAAAAGAAAATCACAAAATATTACAAATGTCAAAAGATGTCATAAATCACTGTGTCACTGCCAAAACTTTTGTCCATTACTGTACACAAAGGGAGAGCATATTTTCTCCATAAAAACAATACTCTGCTTATCTTTTTTTTTTTTACCCATAACTAAATTCTGCATCCACTGTAGTCTAGCTCTAATAAATAGGAAACATGCATACAAAAAAAACAAAATAGTTCTTCTCATAAAATCATGAGCCACTTGATATTTAGCATCATGATACTTGGGGCAAAATCATTTTTACCCAGACCCAACTAATATCAAAAAAATAATGAAGAATTGATAACACTTACTTTAATTGAAAACTGACCTTTACGCTCAACGCCTTTTAATACTCATACTATGATCAAATGTGGCAGATTTGTGACTAAGTTAATGCTGTATAATATGCTAGTCACATGTTTCCATATTAGTACATACCGCTGAGAGTTTGGCTCTTTATGCTGGGAAGACCTTTCTGCCTGCGTTCTCTGTCCTTCTCTCTTTCACTCCTATCCTCTGGACTTGTGCGAGATCTCCAGGACCGTTCTCTGGAGCGAGAGCGTCTGTGCCTTGACCACCTTGAGCGAGACGAAGATCTCGATCTTCTCCTTGGAGATCTGAGGTACAAACAAATTACAAGTTGAGCTGCAACAACAACAACAAAAAAACAAAACATTTCTCACATAGAAAATTACCTATCATTATCTGAGCTTTGGCGACAGAGCAAAACCTGACAATTCAGTTTTTACTGATGTAAAATTTATTAATTCAGGACTATGGCTACTCTGCATTTTGGGCCAGTGGGGCCTGGACCCACCAGATGTCGCTGTGGAGCTCTGTGAACGCCTAAATTAATCAGTAGAACAGGATCGTCCTTTATAGCGAATTTAGCTAATAGAATTCGAGTTTCCGCCTTGTCGACTGTCAATCAACTTGCATGCGCATCACGCAAATCTGTGATGACCGTGCCGCGCACACAGGCCGCTCCTGTTTACAGTCGCCCTTTTGGAAGAGAGCGTCAGCCATGGAAAAGTCGCTCACCTCTAAAATGTCCAAAACAAAATACAATCTGGTGATGCTCAATAGCACGCGCCGCTTTCCTCTTTACCCGCTGTGACACCACATGTGATGTGCATGCACAACTGTTGAGGTGGAGCTAGAGGGAGGGGGGAAGGGATATTTTGGGAGGGGCCTTGATAGTGGGATTCAAAAAAATCTCTTGCTCCCTCAAATACTCCAGACAGCAGGTTTAACAACGCTGGTGAATTACCCTTTATTTGTAATTTGATGTATAAAAAAGGTTTCGTTCTTCAATTACATTTATATAAAATGCCGTTTGTAGTGTGAAGGTTTGTGCTATTTTATGTAGTTCAATTAGTATTGATCAAAGTCAGATTGTATGCATCGGAGAATAATTAGTTGCTGCTCAAAGCTGTTGAGTTGTTGTGCCCCACCTAACTTATCACTGATTTAGCATACACTTAGAAGCAGAATTTGATGTTGACTCCACAGTGAAAAAGACTTGAAAACCTATTAAAAAGGCTCAGTGTTAGAAAGCCCCTTTAAAAAAAAACATTACAGATGTTGGGAGACAGGAGTATGTTATTAAAGGCTAGATCGGTTCTGACGAAACCTAATGTGGTACAAGGTGGCTGCAATGATAAACTTCTTTAAAGCGAGAGTACGATACACGGCAGCATCAAAGATCTTTAATCTCAGCTGTTATCAGACCTGTAACACAAGTCAGCAGTGCAAATAAAAGACCACGGCCAGGTGCAATATTTTAGCGCAACCCTAGTCATAAAATTACAGGTGGTGGCCTATTTGGAATCTTCTTAATGCTCTTCTACAAGATTTCATGACCTTTTCCCAGTCTCTGGAAATTTTCCTGATTTTGTATTTTTTACTTGCACATACCTATCCCAGGATGTCTGTTATGTTTAAATAAATATACACATTTACATAAATGGTTTATTTTCTGTATTTTTATTTTTTAGTAGCAATCCACAGAAAAATAAGACGTTGACCAGATGATTTTCAGCTCAATTGTCCTTGACAGGTGACCAGCTGTAGCATATACAGGATACAGTTCCTTGGACAATCAAAACAAAATCTAGCCCACCTTTTCAACACACCTTAACTTTAGACTCTCTTTGCTATCATTTGAATTTGTGCTCGTGTGTCTTTACAATTTCACATTACACTTAGATATTGGGTGCTAACAATGTTTAATCTTTTTGTTCCACTAAGTCTTTGATCTAGCAGCATGGAAAAATTTAGTTTGTACCAAATTCAGACATAGTCATCTGATAATTTTAGAACTGGAGATTTTCATGAACTTTTAATCTTTGGCTTATTTTCTGCAAATGGGCATATGCATAGTAATAAATAGAAATTTTTTACCTTTCAGAAGATACTTGATCACCAGACATCCTGAAGTTTAAACTATCACATATTTTAACCATTTCAAACAGTATGTACTTTTAGTGTATTTATTACATTTGCTGAAATTACTGTCAAAATGACCTTTAGAATTTATCTTGTCTGATCTAAGGACATCATACTTGTATATAGTTTCAGAAATGGTAAGGTTCATTGATGAATGTTAAAAAATGCTTAGAATACTTTATCTTTAGAGATTTGTGGGAAAATTACTTATTGTGTTTGCTGGCTGAGTTATGTGCCAGGTGTACAGTGTGACTGGCTGGTGTCAGGTTTCTATACTCTGGCTAGTTGCCCCTTAATGTTGGCTCTCTGACTGCACAGACTTTTGGGTCTGTTTCTTTATTTTAATTAAAATCAATATACGTCAAAGGATTCAAAACAAAATGATCTGTGATGTGTGACCTCCCAACAGAAAACAGCCCCATATATGAACTTGTGTCTATTATCCAAATGTATAGGAAATATCTTCAGACAGAAATGAAGCACAAAGAACAAAAACACACCAAGAAATAACCTGTAGATACCATACCTAAGGTAAGGCATCCAGAAATTCAAGAAAACAGATCGAGGCATGCAGTCCAATGCAGCAAGGAATGTTTTCAGACGTTTGCACTGGAGAAACTAAACAGCAGTTACAGAAATAGATGCCCAACACAGAAGATCAAACATTGGTTCAAGAATCAGCAGTTCATCTACATCTCAAGGACAAGGGAAATTCGTTGGAAGACAGCAATGTAAGCATCTTGGACAAGGAAGACACGTGGTTTGTTTGGAGTGAAGAGAGCAATTTATGTTGAGCATGAAAAACTAACACTAAATAGAGAGGGCCTTAGATTTCATGACAAACTTTAATAAATTCAACCTGTACCAGACCTGCAAACCTTGTCAAAATATTATGAGTACCACTTGTGTTGTGCGGCTTTTTTTCAGACTTTTGAAACTCGATTGCTTTGCGCGCGGCAATTTCCCCATGGAAGTTTAGAGGGTCGTAAGCATGGCCACTTGTTCTTGATATTTAATCAAAAACTTCTGGGGAACATGGACCCTCTTCTTTTTGGCAACTCTGCTGCTGCCCTGTCCCTCCCTGTCTTCCTCTCCCTCATCTGCCATGGCTGGTTGTTAAACTTGCTACAAAAGATTTGTTGGCTACATGTTTAAACTGTAGAAATAATCAAATTTCCTCCTTATATACAGGCCTATTATATCTGCAATGGACATATATAAAGGCTAAAACACACACACACGCACCACTGCCTCATCTTTCTCTTGATTGATAGATTTGCAAAAAAAAAACCCGCCATTTTTTTGCTTTTTTTCACTTAGACTTCGGCTCGAATGTTTACACAGTGAAAGTAACGTTACGCCTAACGTTACGGTTCACATTTGCCAAAAGCTGGCAGGTCCGCTGACACTCGCACACAGTTTACCTTTTTAAGCACCAATCGCAGCAGCGAGTGGGGAACGGAGTCGGAGAGGCGGAGATGTTACGTTATAGGTTGGGTAGACTCAATTCTCCGCTTTTCTACAATTTTTCTGAAACTGCTTCACCACACTGCTGCACCGTGCTGGCAGACATGAGTACCGCACGTGCACATTCGCCACAGAACTCACATGTCCGCAGCTTTTTGCTTAGTTTAGAGGGGCGGGTCGTACCAGCGTATTTATATGTCAAATTGCGTACCTGCTACGCAAAATGCGTACAGGTTTGGCAGGTCTGCTGTACTGAGCCAAAGTGAAATATATTTACTTTAATGCAAAACAATACAAAAATAACACTATCTTTTTAGATAAGGATCTTCTTGAATTCAAATAAAAAATGTAGAACACCCAATTAAATTTGTTATGTACTTAAAAGAAACAAGGTCTTTAATTTAAATTAAAAGTTCAGGTTTTTTATGTTGAGGAGAGCACACTGCATGCGAGTTCAGCTTGCACAAATAGGAGTACCTCACAGTTTCAGTAAAAAACAAAAAAACAGTTCATTTGGGTTTCAAGGTGATCGTCCGGTACGTTTTCAGTTCACTTCAATCAAGAAGAAAAAAAAGAACTTATTTTCATAGGGACAGGAGTGAGTAATCTTTTTTTATTTCTGAAATTAACTAGATTTTAGTATTTTCTAAAAAATTTAAAAAGATGGAAAGAATTAAACTGAGCAGAGATTTGGTTGAAAATGTTCAACTACCATAAGCTGGGTTAGCCAATGCCTGGATAAATAGGTTAAACAACAATATAAGCACTTGAAAACAGTCAACATTGATGTTCAGATATTTTTCAAAAAAGACTTATATTTGAGAACAAGTAGAAGTCACATTGGAGCTGTTTAGATATTTGACAACCTAGTATACTAGCTGTACCTGAATTGTGAAAATTTACTCTCATCAACCGATTCCTCTACCTTGCATTCAGACATCTGCTGATTTTCTCCAATATCTGTGGTGTTTATTTTCAGCCTGGCATTGTTTATGGTGAGTAATTCAGTTGAAAAAAAATTGATCCTGCCATAAAGTTTTGGTTCAGCGCACTTTTGACAAAAAATAAAATACAAGGACTTCCTTGGTTCCTGTGTGTTATTCTTGGATAATCAGCCTATTGCACAGCGCCAAAACCTGTAAAGCTTAAATGCATACCTACTGTACAGATGCTCAGGTAAATTTACACAAATTAAAAGGTGGTGGAAGACGCCAGCAACAGTGCTACAATACATAATTTCTTAATAACAGCCCTCAGTGGACAGTGGAATCTGAAATACTTCCCCCAGTTGAGACGTTAAACAAATAAATGGTTGTCCTGCTAAGGCAGCACTTTTGTCATCTCTGGAATATTAACACAAAGTAGGGCTGGACGATATGGCCAAAACTTATATCATGATACATTTCTTAATTTCAGTCAATATGATATAATTCCGATATCGATATATACTATATAAAAGCCTCAGAAAAACTGCCAAGAATGCCCACAACAGATGGTTATTTATATACTTATTAAATGGCATTTAACAAATATACCAAGCATAAATTCCACACATTAAAAATAATATAAAAAGTAGTGCCTTTGGATATAAACGTCCTATTTTGTGTGAAGCATATTGTATTTATTACAGAAATGATTTTAGTAATAAATCCTTATAACATACACAAAATAACGTAAAACTCAGGTGTGTCATAACCGTATAACTTACCAATAGTGGAATTTAGTCGGTGCCCGAAGCATTGTAGTCTTGTCAATGTGTTCAACTCATTAGGAGCACTCATTTTGTTGATAAAACTTGCCTCGTTGAGATTAGCCTAGTTTATCTGTCTACCACGTCCTGGGCACAGCCAACTGCTGCTCCGGGCTCCTGTCTGTGGTGTACGTCATCACTCACGTAGCCAGTGTGTCGGGGCTCTTTCTGTTCGGCTTGAATCGGCTGCGCTCATTAATGCCGTGAAACGTCAGTCAGTAAAACACTGTACTGTATATTCATTCCCTGCTCTCTCTGACCCCTTTCTTGTCAAGTAACTGTCCTGTATATAATTAGGGGTTGGAGTTGGCTTGTTTAGTCACGGATGTGCACATCGTTTTTATAAAACGGTAGCTATACCTCTCTCAAGAGAATTTGGCACTTTTATATCTTTGCTTGAGGTGACCAGAGTTTTTTTTTTTTTTTATCAACAGACAGCTCATTCATAAACCGTTCATTTCAGAAAGTGAAGCATAAATTTTTTACAGAGTGTAATATTTTAAGCCTTTGTTTCATGGGTTTTTCATGAATATGGCTTACAGATGACTTAAACTGCTTTGTCCCAGAAAATTTGAATATTACATAAGATCAATGGAAAAAAGGGATATTTTAAACCAAAATGTCAGGCTTCTAAAAACCTTATTAAATTCTTTGAACTCAATACTTGGCTGAGGCTCCTTTTGCCTGAATGACTGCATCAATGTGAAATCGCACGGAGGTGATCAGCCTGTTGATCTGAGAGGTGTAATGGAATCCCAGTTGGCTTCGATGCCAGCCCTTACGTCATCTGCATTGTTGGTTCTGATGTCTTCCAATTGACAGATTCTCTATGAGGTTCAGGTCAGGCAATGTGCTGGTGAAACGAGAACGGTAACACCAGGTTTTGGTACCTTTGGCAGTGTCCTACTAAAAAATGAAATCACCATCTCCATAAAGCTTGTCAGCAGAAGGGAGCATGAAGTGCTCCAAGATTGCCTGGTAGATGTCTTTGACTGTGGACTTCAGAAAACCCAGTTGACCAACACCATCGGATAACAAGGGACCCCAAATCGTCACTCACTGTGGAAGGTTCACACTGGACTTCAAGAAATGTGGAATTCTGTGCCTCATCGCTTCCTCCAGATTCTGGGACATTGATTCCCAAATGAAATGCAAACTTTACTTACATCTAAAAAGACGACTTTGGACCACTGAGCAACAGCCCAGTTGTTTTTCTCTTTAGCCCAGTAAGACACTTCTGACGAGGTCTCTGGTTCAGGAGTGGCTCGAAATGAGCCCATGCGTAGGATTCGTCTGTGCATAGAGACTATTGATGCTCTGACTGCAGCCTCAGTCCAGTCCTTGTGAAGCACCCTTGGTTTGTGAATGGATTTCAATTGGCAATCCTCTCAAGGCTGCGGTTATCCCCGTTTGTGGTGCCCTTTAACTCCCACATGTTTTCCTTCTATTCAATATTCTTTGAATATGCTATAACTTTCTCACAACATTGGAATTTTCTGAGTCACTGAATTTAGGGTTTTAATTATCTGCCATAGTCAAAATTATTTGTTTTTTAATCCCGTCCGTGATTGTTTTACTTCAACATGATCAACAGTAATCCCATGTTATAGGTAATTTTAAAACGTTTGTATTCTGCTCTTCGTGTCAAATTAGAGCAGTAAATACTTGGCAGAACATATTTTAAACTGTTTTAACCTAAAACAGTGTTGAAGGGAAATGTAAACCATATAATTAGTCATTTGATTCTGCTTCTAATAATGAAGGCGTTTGTTTTTGGACAATTTTAGATATGTGTGAAAAATTCCTTTTCAGGTGATTTAGGCATCGCATTTAATACAGACTGCTAAAATAATACTTTGGTTATGACCTAAGGATGGGATGCCATTTGGCACAGTATAAAGAGTACTGATGGACAGAGCTATTCTGAAAGATGAGGACCACCAAGAATAATAGTAAAATATCTATTTTTAATTAATTTCATACTGCACTATTTATAAATAACATTGAATTGCTGCTGCACTTAAATTTGAATCATGCACTGCACTTAATCTCTACCGTTGTTATACCTGCTTCTGTAATAAGCTGAAGTATGTAGCATACTGCCCAATATCTCCAATACATTTTCTATTCTAATATACTTTCAACATCACTGAAAAGTTTTTCAACAAAGTTTCGGGTGACAGATTTTTTTTAAATAACCATCTTTTAACAGGGTGAATTTAAGGTGAAGGACCAAAACTCCTCCTAAAGGCTAAGTGTGCGATATAAAGATGCATTGCCAAAGTGCGTCTGTGTTTTGCACAATTGTAAAAACCACTCCTTGGACCCACATAGCTCACACATAGGAAGTCACGAAAACATCAAACAAGCCGTGTTTGATCTACATTCAATTCGCAATAATACTAAATGGTCATATCCTGACATCAGCTAAACCCTGCCCCATGAGAACAAGAATTCTTGTGTCGGTCCCTGTTCGACCATCTTGAGCTAACTTACTTCAAATTGCGTCAAAGGTGAGATAAGTTGGTTTTTACAGTTCTCAGAACTTAAGCATTTTGGATGAGCGGCGAACCGTTCTAAAAACAAAACAAACAAGAGAAGTCAAGCTGCTTTTTACTTAAACACTTAGAACTGTCGTGTCCTGGATGACTGAGAATCTGAACCAGCATGTTAGTATTATGCTGCAATTTCTTTGTCTCCAATATGCTTTAAAAAAATTTATTCAGACTCAAAACAGAACTTCAGGATTAAGCAATATATTAAGTTCAATAAACACCATGTAGTCAGAAGCTTAGGTTTTACAACTATTGCTAGTGTCATTACAAGGTGTGGGGTAGGAACCTTCTGTTTCTGTTGCAAACTGAGGAAAAGCTGTGGAGATATTTAACCCATCAGTGATTCCCCTAAAACTGAAATTGGAAAACTGTCATTTACATCAATTAGGAACACACTAAAGCATAACAAGTAGGTAAACTGTATGATGTACACAGAAGCACTCTCAGCACGAAGGATGAGACAAGAACGATTCAACATTGCAACCAATGCGATTAGCATTGTCAACTTTAACAAAACCACTTCTGAAAGTGCTAGAAAACCCATACAGACTGCACCGTTAAACTGAAAATCTTTGGATGGCTCATATTCACGTTCCTCTAGATGTTACAACAGAAAAAGTATCAAATTCATTACAAAATGTGGCAGTAGCACCTATAAGAGATCCTCTAAAACACCTTGGGTCAACACTCAACTCAAAGGCCAGTGCCATTTTTTTAAGTTGATGCCTTTCTGTCGCAACACTTTTCAATATGGTCTTCTTCACAGCTGACAACATTTTGATTACTCCATTGTTGTGGTACCAGCAACAGAAAAAAAAACATTTAACCAGTCAAATATTGGCACATCTTTTAGTGGAACCATTTCCTATTTCAAAAGGTAGTTCTAAAAGTCTTTTTTTTTTTTTTTTTGCTGTACTGCTGAGAGTCGAGATGATAATACTGGTGGTTATAACCACCGGATTCAGTCACAACAAAGACCATAATTAGTTGAAGTTGACCTCACAATCGCTCAAAATTCTGATGACATTCAAGAATTAGAAGTGAAGAGCACAGTCATTACCTAGAAGTAGATCTGGACCGCACACCATAGCCTCTGTCTCTCCCCTCCTGCTTCATGGAAGAATTTTCTCTTGAATTTTCCTGTTAGACACAGGCAACAAAGACTTTTTACAGTAACTTCTCCATATTTAAACAGCTCGATTATTACAAATTGCACTTCAGGAATGCAGTTTGTCGAGCAAAAGTTTTTAGCAATCAAATGTACAATGGTATTGTATTGCTTCAATTAAACTAAACGTATTAAACAAAGTTAGCGAGCTTACCCATGATTGAGAGTTGGACTCTTTTACAGAATTAAAGTCATCTGGTGTCAAATTCTGTTCAACACGACCCATTCCTCCACTGTGCTGAGAGATAAAAGAACCACAGCAGCCAAATTATCCACAAACACACAACCTTGCTATAAAATATAATCTACTTTCAAAAAAAGTAAAATAAAATAAGACGCATGCAAAGTTAAAACTCTGAAAATAATTTGTATTTTTAATAAATTTACCTTTATATCTCCAGTCCGTCCCAACATATCAGGATGAACATCTGTGTTTAGCATCTGAACAGGAAACTGGTTTAACAAATGTTCAGGCATACCCCTGTTAGGACAAAAAACACACATTGGAAATACACCAACGAGATAACAGACTAACATCTAACGACACGAAGAATATTTTAACGCATAAAGTGTTTAACGTGATTTGATTGTAATCACTTATTTTATTTGTGCAAAAAGCTCCAAAACTACGTATAAAATGGCCACCGATCATAAACAAAAACTGCATGGCAGGCTTGAATTAATTCGCTTAAATGTCATGTCTGTTTTCTAAAAATAGATACAAGTGAATTGTTGAAATACACAGAGTGACACCTCAAGCTGGTTTTGACCTGAGAATTTTAGCTAATTATCTTGAGAGAATGGAATCTCAAACTAATTCTGTTGATATAACTGATTATTTAATCACCCTAAGATAATTTGAGCTTCTATTCTTCTGCAGTTTTATTGTCAAATTATCTTTAAAAAGAAATGTCACGCTTGTTTTGTCACATTAAGCCTCATTATTTTGTAAGGCGGACAGCTAAATTATATCAGTTTTTATTATACGATTAATAAACTCAGGTTGCGAAAGCAATATCTCGAGCGTCTCAAGTTATCTGTTCCTCATTATTTATACAACCCTTTACTTTTTACTTTAGTTTGTAAAAAAATAATCACAGAGAACTTTGATGCAAATTGTTCTTAAAGTAGTGCTTTTATTAAAATAGCAACGATATCTATTTTGAGACTCCAGAAAAGCTCATTGATACTACCCACACAGAAATTTTAATGAAGCAGATAAATAATATTTTGTCATTTGAGCAGGTTATGCAAATTTTATTTTTGTGGGTTGCCACTGCTGTGCTTAATATTTTTGCAGTTTATGTCTTTAAATAGGCCTAACAAATTTACAGCAATCAGGCATAACCTTTTAAAATAGTTGCAACCTGAATTGATGAAAACCCGATTTCAAATGTGTAGTTACAAATGAAATACCCAAACTAGTGTTTTTCCTCCAAGTTTGAGTTTAAAGAAGGATTCTTCATAATTTTGTTTCCATTTACACTCACTGTGACTGAATGTTGCTTTCTGAAACTGGCATATCCTCAGGTTCATCATCGTAGTCAAATCGGTCAAGCAGTTTCTGAGAAAAACAAAAAGCAAAGGTGCAAAAAGAGTAAATGACATAACTGCATTTTAAAAACATTTGAGACACTGAGCAATATCAATACCTCAGCTAAAGAACCTTTCTTCACAGTTTCAGCACTACACGGGTTGAGCTGGGTTACTGACATCTGAGGTTGGTGTGTTATGTTATTTGCACTTGTAGGAACTCCAACTGTCTTATCTGCCTGCTGAAAGTTCTGGAGCATCCTCTGCAGCTGATGATGAAAAATAAATATTAGAAGACAAAATCTCATCGGATTCGATGGAGAGCTTAAGACATTTTATTCCTTACCTCCTGAGCATGAGGGGACTGAAACAGTTGTGCCACAGCAGCTAAAGCTTCTGGAGTGGGTAGCTGCTGGACAGCAGGTGCAACTGAGGCATCACCAACTGGAGGCGAAGTTTCTGGTTGGGGGTCAACGGGAACTGCTCAGAAACAGGAAAATAAAATGATTTAACGAGAAGAAAACATAGCTCATCAAAATATACAGGACACTACACAACTTTTAAGTACACTTTTGAATGTTACAATGTTTTTTCATTACCTTCCGGAGCAGGAGGTGGCACAATAGTGCCATTGGCCATATCCATTAGAGGCTGAAGGATCTCCATATCAAACACACCATTCTTCTGCCAGAGGTTCAGCACTCGAATTATTTTATTCTGAAAAGAAACATATTTAGCCAAGGAGTTTTAGAAATGTCTCAATCATGTCACCAAAGATCATAAAAAATACAAATAGTACCTTATCATCCTCCGAACAGCGATAAAGGTTACGGAAAGTATCTGTGAAGTTCTTTAAAAACCTGGGTCCAAAAACGTCCTTTTCAACACCAAACTGATGGCGTGACTGCCGGACAATGGAATCAACCACATATAGACCAGGAACCTTTAATTCTGGCTTGCACTAAAACAAAAAGGGAAAATAAATTTCACTCAACTTTTCCTTTTCCTTAAAAGGGTACATTCTCAAATGCTCTCAAGTCAAAGTTTAAAATTAAAAGGCCTTTTTACAATTAAAAAGCAAAACAAAACCTTTAATAGGGTTTAGCCAACATGGAGTGAATTCATAAATTTAGCAACATCTGATTACACCTGAACCTAAACAAAACCTTTGTATACATGTCTTTAGTAAATATTTTGTTCTGTATCAAGTCAAGCAAGCCTCCTTACCATATTTCTTTAGGGTAATTATATGTTTTTAGTAGTTTATTTGTGCGAATATTAATTTTCCAAAAGGAAAATATTCTCCAAATGTACATACCTTCTTGATGAACTTTTCAACAATCTGGACAACATGTTTGTAAAGCTGAAAAAAGACAAATACGAATCCATATCAGAAACAAAAAAACAAAAAAAACATGTTTTGATTTAATCACTTAAAAAATATACACCTCATAATCATCTGTTTATTTGTTAAGAGCATTTTATATAAACTTACCTTAATGGCTTTAATAGCTGATTTGGTAACAGACATCATTTTAGCCCGGGATATTGGAGGCTTCATCTCGATCATAGAGAACAACTGGTTTAATAAAAAAAAACATTAGATTACAACACTGAAAATTTTTAATTCTACTATCACATGTGAAACTACAGTTTGCCTACTATGAAAGACAGCAACATAGGACATATTCCTTCAAATAGATGGTAACACCTGCACATTAATTTATAACGCTGTTTTTGTTTTTACACAAACAAATGTGCTTCTGAACCTTTAATCGGCTATTCTCACTCTGATCTCTGTAATCCACCAAAGTGTAATCAAACAACTTCTAGCTCAAGATTTATTGCCACCACCTGGAGACATTAAAACAGTGTTAAAAACTGAGTCAGGAGTAGAATTTAAGAATCCAGTGGACAATTCTGTCCCAAAGGCGAACTGGGGCTTGGATAGCCCCGGTTTTCGGCGCAGGGGTCAGGCTTTTGACTCGATGGATACGTATAGAGCTGTGGCTAAGTAAGACCTAGCACCAGTTAAGCAGCAATTTGGTGGAAAAGGCGCGACCCACGTGTTCACATACCTGGGATTGTTAACCAAACCAAACCCAATTCATACATGCGATATTAGCTATTTGTTTTTTGTAGGCCGGAAAATGCATTAAGGTATAACATTTGGAATCATTTCGAATATATAACCAAACGATATCACCAATACATTTCATTAAAGCGAGAGAGTGGTTTACTATTCTATTCATCATTGGCGCTTCCTTTTAAACAAATATTCTTACAATTTCTTTATTTAATATTACCCAGTACTAAGCGTACGAGACGTAATATTTCCAACGTTATTTAGAATGCAGTCGTTTTCTAAACACTCAGTCAGTTTGTTTACTAGCATGTCCTTATCTATAGCCCGAAATTACTGGCCATAAAAGCTATGTTCAAACACCAAAGCTAGGGTTGCAGACACAAACAAGACGTGCATATTAAAAGAGATTAAACGGAAAATGTGAGTCAACATGCTATATTGTATACTATATTATTATTTATCTCACTAAAGAACTTGCATACATTAGCTTAGCTTAACGGTTTAGCTTGTGGACTAAAAACTTACCTCCGTGTTGAACGCGTTCACAGCATCCATTGCAAACAGTTCAACTTGCACATGTATTGTATATCTTTAACTAAACACAATTATATAAAGTTGGGTAGCCAAAAACATTAAAACTAAACGTGTCAAATGACTTTCTGGGACCCGAATTTCGCACAAGCTAAGCTAAAAGCTAAGAACCCTTGTGGAAAGGTCTAGCTCCAACCAAACATGTATCAGAAGCTCCGCAGGAAGCGGAAGAAATCAGAAATACATCATTCAGGAGTGAAAAGGCTTTTAAGAAGATGCGTTCTTTATCTTTGGTGACCCTCTGAAAGACCAGAGCTCCGATGTAGGTCAAAATAGATGACCTGTTTGTAAGATCTATAAAGTTTTATCAAACGTTGTAGATTAATCAACAAGGCATAGAAATGTCTTGACATTTGCTACAGCTCCCCCTGCTGTTTGGGCGTCAGGTTGACAGCTGTCGCTTCAGATATCTGATGGGGAAATTGCCTCCAATTTCACAGACATGTTCAAAGCAACATCAACAATTTAACCACCTTTTTAATATATATATATATATATATATATATATATATATATATATATATATATATATATATATATATATATATAAAGACACTGTTAAATATGTGTCCAGTGAAAATATTAGACTTTGGAAAAAAGACACGTTAAATGTTAACAGTCAAAGTTTTTGTTTGTTTATAGCCTATAGAAAAACTCCATGGTTTTTAAGAATATAAATAGGGATTTCTGAAGAGGAAACTTGTATTAGTGCAAAAAAATTTGTTTTTTTAGCAAATTAACAATAGCCTACATAGGCTACTTTTTTTCATTGTCTAGTTTTCTTATTACATTTGTGGAACACTTGCATATAGGCTACTGTTTACATTTCATAGAAAACTCTTCCCACATTTTCAGTAGCCTAATAAATATGAAATTATCTTTCTATAATATTTTGCTTTATATAAAATGTCCAAAAAAGACGAGGTACAGTTTCAAAAGCAACAGAGAGAAAAAGGTGCGGTCAGGGACTTTGAATTTCATAAAGAAATGTTTGAGTGAAATTAATTCGACATTTTTAAGGATATCTCTCATTCTTAATCGATTCTAATGGTAACCCCACTGAAAACTGATTCCAATCAGTGATCACATTTTGCTGTAGTTTCATTCAAATACCAAACATCTACCAGTAAGCTTTGCTGTGTGTCTTCTTTGATTAAGAAAAATTATTTTCCCCAAAAAAGGAACTGGACTATAGAAAGGACCCTATAGAACTAGAATATATTCCTCAACTGGGATAAAGAGCTAATGAGAGACAAATGTATAAGACCTCAGAAAGTGTTCACTTGGGCTTATTCATTTCCTTTCCAAAAATATTTTACAAGTAGGCCTAAGCCAATGCCTAAGAAATATATTTTTATATAGGCTAATTTATTCCTGTTTTTGCAGATATAGTGTATCGGTGGAAGTTGTGATTATAAAAACAGTATGCTACTATGCAATTAGAAGATCACGTGTTTCCGCCACTAGAGGAGCTCCACTGGGGATCTGCAGCCACGGTGCCTTGTTGACGCTAGACGTGTGATGTCACGAGGTGATGCCGTCTTCTGGCCTGGCAAGCCATTCTAAATAACCTGCAGAGTAAAATCTTTTGCTGTTGTGGTTTGTCAAGATTTCTAGGCTATAGCTGTCTTCAGTATTGTTGGAAAAATAATGTATCAGGTTTAATTTACAGCGACTAATCATGTCTCACGCAAATGTGTTGTAAAGCAGCATTTAGACATCAGTTTTTAAAAATAAACATCAAACATTACGAGGTACGTTGGATAACCAAATAAAAAGAGAGGGGCGATGAACACGGTATTCCAAGATAAGCATGCAACAAGATATTATGAATATATTCATGAAATCTTGAAAAGTATTATTCTTGTATGTAATTAACAGTATTTAGTAGGACAATCCTTATCATTTTACTGCTAAAACACGTTCAATTATTTTACTCATTCCAATTGAACGAATCATACGTCCCCGTGTGGCAAATTCCAAGTACTGCAAGCATCTCCTCCAGTACTCTATATGCAGACCTGTCAGCAGCAGAATTACTGAAGACTGCTCAAACACGTGTTGGGTGTATTTCCTGGATTGTATAAGTTAAAGAAATACAAATTTTTTATTTTCACTATGGTCGGATCGACTTCAGTTCTTCATTCTCAAAACAGAACAGCAAGCAATCTGTCCAAAAATGACACTATGGCTGTCCCGGGGGACTCCACCAGTGTTCCTCCATATGAATGGGAGTACTACTTTGATTATCTTGATCCTGTTTTTGTGGATGAGAGCCAGCTGAAATACCATAAATGTAAGTTCTTATTCACTCCTGACTTTTTTCTCATCTTTGTAATTTTTTCTTAATGAAATAAAACAACAATGTGCTTCTTTATTTTCAGACTCAATTGTCATAATACTGTGGGTTACTCTGGCTGCTTTTGTGGGATTACTCTTTCTCATTTTGAATCTAATGTCTCTCAGTGTGAAGTTGCCAAAGTAAGTGACATCTTTTTTTCAAAGCTTAAGAGCTTGGAACGGGGAACATGAATAAGGGTTTTGTCACCCCAAGACACATGCAAAATCCTGATCTGCTTCTACGTTTGTGTGTTAAAATGTACTGTTATGCTCACTCCAGGATACGCAAATCTAAAGTTAAGCGACACCACAAAAGCTCAACTGCTTCCCCACAGGCTGATTCTGGAGGTTAGTAGTAAAAATGTTGGCAAATACTATTTTCAAAACTATATCCTTTGAAAATATACAGTGTTTAGCACGGTGAAAAAAAAAATACAAATGATTAACTCTGGCTATCCTTTCACTAACAAAGTACAAGGCCACTGTTTTCACAGATGTTGTATTAGGTTTTTCTTAAGCATTAAAAGGCAGTGTGTACATCTGAGTGATTTTACATAATTGCCATGTCTGTTTTATTGTGAATCACAGAGAGAATTTTGTTTAGCATAAACATACAACAAAAAGGTCCATGCATTAGGGAAACAAAGCAAGAGGTCTTTTTAAAATGACAAAATAGCAAAATGAAAGTCTGCCAAAGTCTTATGGTCTGAAAATCCAGTTATATTTAAAATGTTTAATTAACTTTTCATCCTAATTATTTCATTACAGATGGCTCTGACGGCTGTTTGAGTCTTTGATGATTTGGACCCTTTTTGTGTTTTGCACTTGGCTCCGGTTACCAAGCTGACGTGGGACATGAATAGGTCTGCTGAAACTGCTCCACTCCACAGCTCATGGATGTACAACGACAACAGAAACAGTCCTGGTTCTGGAAAGAGAAAACAAAAGCTTAAATAACCCTAGCTCATTACACAAGAAGTAACATTGTGTGACTTTGACATTTAGTTAAGAAAGACTCATTGCCAGTTGTCTCAAACTCTTGAGGTCAGTTCTTGCTGCCAAGGATGGCACAACTCGTTTTTTGGTTTATGGGGCAATTACTTTTTTACATAGCGCCCGGTTGGTACTGATAGTTTTTTTTTTTTACTCTTAATGAATGAAATCATAATTTTATAACTTCTTGTATTTTCCACAGGTTATCTTTATCCAACATTAAAATCAGTTTGATAATCTGAAACATTTAATTGTGACAAAAAAGCAAACAGCAGAAATGTGTAAGGGGGTAAACACTTTTTACGGCACTGCAACTGTACATACCCTTAAACCAATACATTGCATCTTTTTTTTAGCACTCCCCTTTTTTTAAGCAGGAGCATCAGCATCTGCTACATCTTGCTTGGGAATATTTACCCACTCTCCTTTGCGAAAACGCTGCCTGTGGGGTTCTGATCACCCCACAAAAGCATGTTGTTCCCATCAATCTCTTTGTACTTTCCTTAAAAATTAAGGTCACTAATGATTAATACCTTATTTTAATAAATAAATCGAAGTAAAACAAAGAAAATTTCGTCTGCTGAACTGGACAAAGATGTCTTTTAAATAAACAAATCTTTGAGGATAGTAGAAAAACAGTCTGCCGCAGGATCTCTACCACTACTAATGGCTTGTTAAACTTATTTAGAGTATAAACATGGCTTCTCATCCGTTCCTGTCTGTCACTGTTCCAATTGTTAGTTTTTAAACTATTACGTTATCTTTATGGGCAAGTTTAGGTCAAATGATGTTTTGTTGTTTCCTTTATCCTCCCATTATTATTTTTGTCATAAAAAAAGTGTAAGCAGAAACTAAAGGAAAAAAAAGATTAATCACATATACATATTAATATGTCCCTATTTCAATGTTATATAACAAGAAAAGTCTGCTGGGCTTCTGTTGTATTGTCTGCTGAGGTTCATTTTACATGTCCTTGTGTAACAGATGCGATTAATGAAATTTAACATAAAAAATAAACCAATAAATATAATTAAAAAATATTATGATTCTTATAGTAATTTCCTGACACACATTTGCTTTCTTTCAATGAAGTGTTTTGTCTTGTCCTGTTTTTGGACTGTGCAGTTTACCTACAAAATACTTTCCATTCATTTTACAGCAACTGTTAAACAGTGTGTATAAGTGATGCGATTATGTTACTGCAAAAATATACATTTTGTTTATGACTTTTTAGACAATTTCACCAGGGTAAGCAATGGTGCTTCTGCTCACACTTGAGGTACTGAAAGTCTTCGAATAAGCTCTCAGGTTCTTACCATGTGTGGACTGATCCTGATCTGGTATGCAGGCAGAGATAACGGCCCGATGGAGCTCTGAAAGCTGGCCTTGCATCTCTAATAAGCGGACCATAATGTTGGTGAAGAGCTGGCAGGTTTTCATCCTCAATGAAATGCCGGTGTGACCCCGGGCTTCAAAGGTGTCATGGTAGAGCAGAAGGAGGTCAGCTTTCAAGCCAGAATCGAGCATCAAAACATCCACGATTTCCTTGTGTTCGAGCACAGCCCTTTCAAACCAGGTCAGGAAGTCTTTTGTTCTGTTTTCATCATAAGAGTCCTCCACGAGCCACCTTAGGGACCACTTTGTAAGCAGGTGCGTGGTATCACAGGCCAAATGAGTGGAATCCAGCTTGTCTCCTGGCTGAGCTGTCTGTGGTTCTGAGAGTTTAAACACAGGCTCCCAGTAAACAAACATGCCGCTGAGGTGCACTTTGCAGCCTGCCAGAAGACTCTCTTCTTGTTTCACAGTCCTGCTGTCCTCTGAAGTGTTCTCATCTCGGATGCGTTGGACGGCAATGCGGCCCTTACTTCGCACCTTATGCTTACCTATCCCTGAAGATAAAGATGAACAATTCTGTTTTGTCTTCATTTATAAGAAGTAATAACGTTGCAGCATGAAACAATTAAGTTCTAATGTTTACTTTTACTTTCATACCCCTAAAAACATTTTCACATTGTGTGTGGATGTAGAAAAAAAAAGATGCATGCTAGTTGCAGCATCATCCTGTGGGGATACTTTTCTTTAGCAGGGGCATGGTCAGAGATGAGGAAGATGGATGGAATACAAGCCAATCTTAGAAGAAGGTTCAACATTCAGTATGACACAAATCCCAAAGATACACCCAGTTAAATCAACTTTGTGTTAAAAAAAGTTAAAGTGATGTATCGTGTTTCCCTAGAATTCACCATCATGCACTATTTTGTGTTGATCTATCACAAAATTCCAGATAAAGTACATTTAATTTCCGTTATAAGGTGTCCATTGTGAAATAGTTCAAAGGGTATGAATACTTTTGGAACACACTTAAAAAATAAGAAAACATATCCTTTTTCAATCACTTAAAGAGACAGGGCCAGTTATTACGGTTTTCAGCACTTACCCATTAGTTCCTTCAATTTGTGCTTTTCAGACAGGGCTTGTATTTGGGCTAGAATGGTGCTGTTGTGGGACAAGGACGCCCAGCAAAGAAGCAGAGAGAGAGTTTCAGTGGAGGAGAGCAGTTTTGGATGGAGCGCGAGCCGTTCCGCTTCTTTGTTTACACTGAGAGCAGTCCCCTGATGCACAAGGACAGAGTCAAGAGTCTGCAAAAACAGGCTTAACTGAGCGGCCTTCACACCCAACCTGGAAAGAAGAGATCACACAAACACTGGCATCCTTGACCAAAAAACACTCTGCATTTATACTATAAGACTTACACTTTCACTGCGTGTATGTATCTGGCAAGTATGAAGTTTTACCTGAGGTGTTTGCTGATGGCCGATGCCACACAGAGAAATTCGCTGATGAGTGGGAGTGGCAGACATTTCACCAAACGCGGAAGTTCTTCCTCAGTAGACAAGGTGGCACCAATTCCATCAACCTTCTTCTCTTTCTGCCCAAGGTTGGTAAACCACAGAGTATGAAGCAGATCAATGAATGCACATATTGTCTGCTGGGTCAGATTCCTGCAAGAACAGAAGCACAGATTAATACTGCAAATATGGAACAGACCGTAGAGAGTGCTTCACAAAACTATTTACAGAATTTTAACTTCTTCCCATTCTTTCATGTTACAACCAATTTATTTAAGTGAGTTTTTTTTGAAGATAGAGCAACACAAAGTAGTGCATAATTGTGAACTAGAAGGAAAGGAATAGATGTTTCTCAAAATGTTTAACAAATAAAAATCTGAAATTGTGTCGTGCATTTATACTCCACCCCTGAATCAATACTTTGTCAAACCACCCATTTACACCCTTAAATACTGACATCTTTGCTAAACTCTTGGCCTAAATTCTCAATTGGAATTAGGTTGCAAACTGCAAATGGGATTTCTTATTTCTTTCAACAATGGCTTTTTACTTGTCACTCATCCATAAATGCCAGATTTCTAAAGCAAACAACCAATAGCTGCCCTGTTGACAGATTCCCCCAATAGGAGCTATGGATCTCTGCACCTTCTTCTTCTCCAAAACATCCCCACAACTTTATCCCTCGCCTGTCTGATGTGGTCCTTGATTGTTCTCTTAACAAACCTCTGAGAACTTCAGAAAACAGCTGTAATTACACTGAGACTAAGCTAGACAAATGGGAATCTACTTATTAGGCGACCTCTAAAGGTAATCGTTTGTTTAAAAAACATTATTTTCCATTGGCTTCACAATGTGACCCTTCTATGTGTTGGTCTACTAGAATAATATGCATTCAGGCTTGTGGCTGCAAAGTACAAAAAAAATGAGAAAAAGCTCAAGAGGGCAGTAAATGCTTTTGCTGCATCTTATACAGTGCAATCCCCCAAAATAATCAGAAATATGATAACTTACTTTTTATCAACTACTTGTATCATCCAGCTCAGGAGTCCACAGCTCTTGGTCAGGTTATAAACTGCTTTTGGCACATGGGCAGCCTGACACAACACCTTTATTATCTGTGCCTATGTAAAGATTTATATGTCAACATCAAATAATTTCTTTACATTTTACAGAACCAATAATGTCCCGAAATGCTTTCCTTATTAATTAATGATTCATAATATTAAAATAATCAAACATTTAGAAAATGAAATTAAATAAGCTCAACTGTGTCTCAATTCATTGTGATAGTTATCTATTGTTTCTGTTGCAGTTGTACCTGGACATTTTCACTGCACAGGGGGCTACTGCTGAAGCCCAAAAGAACCTGAAAGATGCTTTGGTGGTTGCACACTTCATAGCTATGTCCATCACCTATTCCTTCCTCCAACAAATTTAGAATCCACTCACGTTCCACTTTGTGCTAGAAAAAAAAAAAAAAAAAAAAAAAAAAAGACAAAGTCAATTCCCCCAGCTGCCCTAACCCTTTCCCAGAAAAAGATAACCCACAGAAAAAAGGTTGAGCTGAACAAGCAAACATATGAAGGTTATTTGCTGTTGATGCAGAAAAAGTTTACTTAGTCTTTTATTTATTCAAGAAATATCCAACTCCTTATCCACGATTAAATAATAAGTGGGTTTTTTTCAAAACACAGAATAACTTACCTCCAGGTCAAAACCATAAAATAGCTTGAAGAATTCTGGGACTCTTCTCAAGTCTAACCTCTGGTGCGACAGCAGAAATCTGTTTAACACCAGATACATGTGGTCCTCTGGGAAAACACAAAGAGGTCAGAGGTACAAGTTCAGTAATCCTGAAATGTATTGCATCAGTCCAAAACAACAAAAGCACAACAAAGGTCCAGGGACACACACCGGGTCTGAGCATCTGCTGAGCCACTTTACTGATGTAAATAGCCAGGACAAATGGAAGTTTCTGATTCTGCTTGGGAATTCCATTCTTGAAGTTGTCCATCAAATAAAGCAGCTGTTGGGAAAGAGGAAAGCTTGTCAGGATTTAGGAGGTAATTTAAAAACCCACAGTGTCCATGGGGGTCATATACCTGTCTCCTCTCTCTGAACCGTGCGCCCTCCAGATGTTGGTAGAAACATGCCAGTACATGGTATGCTGCGGCTCTCATGTTTGGGTCAAAGCTACTAAGAGCCATCATGGTTACTCCAAAAGCGTTGCAGGATACGAATTTTAAGCAGTCTATCACACATTCTGTCACAGAACAAAAGATGAACAGTGTTGGTCGTTTCCACCATGCAAAAGAGTTCAGTAGTTAAACAAAACAGTCACGACACTTCAATCTGAAATATGCAGCCTTAGCTGGTTAGTTTATTGTTCATAAATACCTCTGGACAATTTTCTAAGAGTACAGACAGATTATTGCATCTTTTAGCCTTCTCCCCAAAAACTCTGCACCCCCTGGACCCTCTGCACCTTCCAGAACCTCCCTGCACTCTGATTCTTGACTCAAAGCACTCTCCATTTAAGCCCTATTTCGTGCCCTTGTAACACACAAGTTATTTGATAGGAGACAGAAGTTCTCCTAGCAATGTCTCCTAACAACTTCAAGAAATCATTTTATCAGCTAGATATTAGTAAGCTTCAACCAGCCTTTTTGACTTCAGACCCTGATTACTGTAGACATATCACATTTTATATTCCATCATTCTTCATTATCTCATAGCATCCCCACATGCACATCACCTTCAACATTCCATCATATTACACATTACCTCATGTACTCTCATGAAAGAATAATGTGTGGGTACGTGCCATATTCCCACAACAACAGTTTTGTTATTCTGATTAATTTTGTGCAGAGAACAGCATTTAATGTGGCTGATCACAGCCATCTCTTGTATAGCCTCTGGGATAGGTTTGGAATTTACCTTACTCTCATTTAGTCCTTCATGTCTTATTTATCTGGCAGATCCCATTCTGTTAATCTGGGAAATTATTTTTTTTCTTCACTTCCTGTACCCAGGGTGTCCCTCAAGGATCTGTGTTGGGGGTGGGTTTTTATATGCATTCTTCCTGCTTTCTTTGGTTGGAATCTTACATGGATGCAATATTTCCTTTTATAGCGACGCAAATGAAATGCAGATGTATATCCCCTCGAGTCCTGATGACCCCACACCGGTAAAAAATATTTTCAACTGCATTAAAGTGATGAAATGATGGAAAGCTAATACATTTCTAACAATAATAGTGTTATGAGCAAGTCTGACATAATATTTGCTCCATACACAGAACCTTGCATTGCAATTAGCACCATTGTCATTTAATCTGCATATCAAGCCATGAACTTTGAAGCTATTTTTGACTGAGATTTAAATGTTAATAACCCGATCAGCTCGGAGTTAAAGAGCTGTTTCTCACAGCTAAGAAACATTTCAGATTTTACAGTCATTTTAAATGTCTTTTGCATGTTTTTAAATGTACAGTATGCATGGTTTGACCCAGACATATATTTTGAAATTTATTTTCTTTCTTTTTTAGATTAGTCAGTAGTGCTAGTTAGTTTTGATTGTGCTTTTGCTGTAACAGCCAGAAAGCTGTTGAGTATCCTCTCAATATCAGTGTGCAAGTGTGCATCTTCAATTTATGCTTTAAAAATTGCTTTAAAAATGTATTTATTTTCCTTTTTTTGAGTACATGTGCACTTTGATTCGTAGTTGTAGTTATTTTTATTCAGTTTTTACAGATTTTTGTCTTTTAATGTTTACACATAAAGTTTATTTGAATTGACTTGCTCCACATTTAAATTCTTAAACGATAGCTTGCAGCAAAACATCTCACCTGGTTGCAATATAGCGCTGAAAAGGGGCAACAGGAAACATGGATCATACAAATCCCCAGGATTCTTTACTGTGTCATTCCAGTGCAGCAGCTTGGTACCGTCCTGAAAAATAAAGACAAAAAATTACATTCTGAAACCGTTTTGGTTTAGAGGGAACTCATCTTTAGCAGCAACCTTTTCCAAAAGGGTACATTTACAAAACAAACAATTTGAGATAGGAACCTGGGGGATAATTCTGCGCTCCTGTGGAAATTTTAAAATTGTTTGGAGCATCTTGTCGGCTTTCAGCAGCGCCAACACATCGTCTGAGCTCGGCTGCTTCCACAGAGAGGCTCCCAGCGTTTTTCTGGTTTTGTGATGCTCTATGGCTGCAGGGCCCCACAGGAGTGATCTGAAGAAAATAAAACTCACCATCAGTGACTGCCTTAAACAAGTGTACTTTCTTTCTGGGCATGACGTAAAACAATGAAAATAATAAATTAAACTTACTGAAATTTCAGCAAGCTAACTTGGTTTCTTTCATATTCCCGAAGAAGCATTAACAGCTTTTGATCTGTAAGGCAACATATGTTCTAAGATGAAAGAACATGAAATAAAAAACATGCTGATTCCTCCCTAAATTTTATTTTATTTTTTACCTGAAGTTGAAAGTGTGGCTCCATATGCTGCCAAAAGGACAATAAAGTGATTTATGTTGCACACCTTTGGGCATTTCTTCACCAGGCAAAGAAGAAGTGATACTAACGCTTCTGAAATGAGAGCAACATTTTTATGTCCATCAATAATAAATGAATGAAAACTGGCTGCTAATATTAGGTTCTAGTAAGAAACCCAACCTTTGGCTTGACACACGTTCGGCTCTTCATTGGAGTCAAGCATGATTGGCAGGAACTGCGAATGGCTTGTGGTCATCATATGGAGAGAGGATAGAGGAATCAGATCCTTTTGATATTCTGTACTTCCGTACATCACTTCCAACAAACAATTTAGAGTGTTCAGGAAATGCTGATTACAGTAGCGATACCTACAATATTAAAGAAAATGGTAATGTCATTGATTCATTTTGATATTATACAGTATATTTGATAGAAAAAAATGTTTGGATGCATAGTCTACTTTAATCCATTTTTGACAAAGCCGTTCCACTCAGTTGCATTGATGTCTTCAGCAGATTTCTGCATGGGAAAAAAATAAGAAATTACTCAGAATAAAACAAAATACGTGTAGCTATACGTGAGAAATAAAAATAAACCCACCAGGAGTTGTTGCAGTCTTTTTAAGATGCCCTGCTCCTGGTCTGATGGAGATGCAGCCTGATCTTTAGAGTGGCAGTATGAGGCTATTAGACATTTTAAGGCTGCAGCAACAACCAATCTCCTCCATTTTTCTTGCTCTTCTGTGCAGTCAGCTAGCTTTTCTGTTATAATGTCTACTAGACACCATCTTACAAAAGGAAAAAGAACCATTAGATGAAAATAGGTCAAAGGGTTTATTACAGTGGCTCGTAAAAGTATTTACAACCTTTGAACTTCTTAAAACATTTTATGTTACAGCCACAGATGTTACTGTATTGTAACGGGATTTCAGGATAATCTAAACAAAGCAGTGCAGTTTCCTTTTTTCCAAATGACAATCTGAATTCTAATACCCTTAAATAAAATCTATCGCAGAGCACTGCCTTCAGGAGACAGCCAATTAGCAAATAGTGTCCACCTATGTGTTATTTATTAAAAATCCAGAGGTTCTTTGAGGGCCTCAAGAGGTTGTTAGAGAACATTAGTGAACAAATAGCATCACGAAGACCAACGAACACAGCAGAAAGATGAAACTGGTGGGGAATCTTAAAACAGGGTTAGGTTATAAAAGAGAATCTAAGCTTTTGACATCTTATAAACCACTGTCAAAACCTTCAGCAGAAAATTGAAAATTTATGGCCCAATTGTGAATCTACAAATACATGATTGTCCACCTAAACTGTTGGGCTGACAGGGAGGCTAATGGTAACTCTCAAGAAGCTGCAGTGTTCCGCAGCTCAAATTAAAGAATCTGTTTAAGTAATACACTCCAGAAATCTGGTGTTTTGTGGTAAAAGAGACCAAAATTGAACCTTTTGACATATTGCAAAAATGCATGCATGATAAAAAACTAACACTACACACATCACTCTGATCACACCATCCCCACGGTAAAACATGGTAGCAGCGTTATGGTGTGAGGTTGCTTTTCTTCAGAAGAGACGGTGATTTGCTGCAGATGATGGAAAGACGGGTGGAACTACTGAATTGCAATTTTTACTAATAAACGAAACAAAAAATCTGAAAACATGTATTGTTTTCCTTCTACATAAACATATGAATCTTTGTACTTTGTGTTGGTCAATCCCATAAAAACACACTAAAGTCTGTGGTTGTAATTTGACAAATTTTATGAAAACTTCTGGTAAGACATTAGCATTAATGAACTTTTTACCTTTCGAAACGGTCTACTTTTTGAAGAGCATTTGGAAGATTGTTGATCAAATCCCAGATGTCATTCATGTCTGCAGAGAGTTTGATGAGATTTGCAGCAGCTTCTACAAGATGAACTCCAGAGTCCTCTGTCAGGTCTCCCAGAATACTTTGAGAAAACTTGGAAAGAAGTGCTTGTTTCATGGCTTTTACAACCTCTTTTTGCACTATGGAAATAAACAATGGTATTTTAAATGATGAACAATTAATAATAGGAAAAAATGTGCTAGAAAATTCCCAAATCTTCTATTTAATTTAAGTCAGAACACACCATCTTTTGGTCTGGCTGGGTCTTCTTTTTGGGCCACCTTTAAATAGGTATTAATCAGTGGAAGGAAAACCTTTGTCTCTGAAAACTTCTCTATATTGGTGGGTTCTTCACACCACACTTCGAAGCAGAGGCGGTGAGACGAGCAGTTTTGCAACAGTAGAGAGCAGATAGTCAGTGAGTCTGGGAGAGGCTGCCGGAGGCAGTGCAACAGTACATCTGTGTGGATAAGCTTGGCCATGCCTGGCTTGCTGGATAGAGCCTGGAGCAGGAAGGCTTCCAGCTCAGGACTGGAGCAGGACAGAAAAAGGGTGCCTAAACCATGGAGGTGTGCTTGTGTTAGAAACATGTTTTGGTTCTGAGAAGATGTAAAGTAACACCTTGTGAGGATTTGCAGAGCTACATGGCCGTAAATGCTGAGCTCAGATTGTGTCCCTTCACTGCTGGGACAGATGAGGCTTTCATGAGGTAGGAGAAGCAGCCTAGAGACCAACTCTCCGAGATTACTGGGGTCCATGTAGCTGTGCAAGGAAAGTAGGGCCTGGTAAGACTTAGAGTATGTCTTCGCAGGGTGAGAACCCCTTTCAACCAGTTCCTTCAAAGCAGCCTTTTCTATAGCCCCCATGTAGGCAGTAATAAGCTCCAGGTGATTGAGTTCATCAAGAGCGGGAGCACTGATCTTCAGCAGGCTCAGAATGTGGTCTGTCAGCTGAGCACATAAGCGCTTTAGTGAAACAGGTTTCAGAGAGTGAGGAGGGAATGCAGCCAGCTCCAGAGCCAAAAACCACTGCTCCAGACATGGATGCTTGAAGATGGAGCCCAGAGCTGAAACAACAATCTAGACACAGATGATTTAAATTAGAATAAGTTTGAAGCTGCTTAAATAGTTTCTTTAACAACTTTTCCCAAACCTGTTCTTTATTGCATTCCATTGTTGAGGACTGGTTCAGTTCCAAAAAGAGGTCTGATCCCTCCTGGGATTTTTCTGCAGTGGGGTCTGCACTTGTAGTCTCCTCAAAACTTTGTAGTTTAGTTACTACATCCTGCAGCATTTCCATTAGGGTCCTCAGAAATGCATCTCCATGTTCTTTGGAGAACTTGAAAAAAAGAATAAGATACACTGAGTGTTTTTATTTAACTTTGTATATACAGTATATTGAGTACTGAGCTTGTTTTGTGCTCTTACCTTTCCAAAGCTTTCCACCGTGGATTTAATATAAAGTAAAATCTGCTTGATTAATACGGGAAACTCTGCCAGTGACATGACAGCGAGAGCTTTTTCTGTATTTTGCCTAAAGGTGTCCTCAAGCAAAGCACCTGGTCCCTGAATGTATGCAGCTTTAATTAGGATGGAGTATAAGTTCGGGGCTGGCAGTTCCTTCGAAAGGCTTTCAGAGGATTTAAACTGCATAGAACAAAATAAATAAAGAAGACAATTCTTATTTTCTGAAGGCAGAAAGACTTGCAAAAGTATTAATACCTCTAGAGACATATTTTGTCATGTTACGAAAACAACTTCAGTTGTATTTCATTGGGCTTTTAAATTGATACACCGACACAAGGTAGGGCTTAATTGTGAACTGAAAGGAAAAGGAAACATGTACCCCTTTACTCTGATATCTCTCAAAGCACCCACTGCAACTACTCACCTTCAGAAATCACCTATTAAATAGAGTCCCTCTGTTTGTAATTTAATCTCAGCTTATATCCAGCTGTTCTCTGAAGGCCTCAGAGGTTTGTTGGCCGGCATTTGTGAACTAACTGCACCATGAACTAACTGCACCATGAAGACCAAGGAACACAACACAAGACTCTTAAAGCTGTGTTTGGTAATAATCCAATAACCCAAGCTTTGAAGATCTGACAGGACGCTGTTCAATCTGTCATCTGAAAATAAATAGAATGGCAGAGTTGATGGGAAGACGGATGGAACTAAATACAGCGCTTTCAGGGAAAAAAAACAGTTAAAGACTACAAAACCAAGCCGTTGTTGATTCATAAGTAGTCCAGTTTAAAGTTGTCCACAGAGAATGTAGGGTACACAACAAACATGAAGAAGATACTCTGATCATATAAAACCAAAGCTGAACTTTTAGGCCTGCATGCCAAACGCTATGCAGCCAGAACACACTATTGGTGGTAGAATCCCAGGACGGGGAAGCTGGTGTGAGTCGATGGTAAGGCCGAGGAATTGACTACTGTTCGGAAGTAAGCCTGATAAAGGCTAAAAAAGAATTAGGATTGGGGCAGAGCTTCAACTTTCAGCAAAAAAATGAAGAGAAATAATGAGTTGGAATGGCCCAGTCAAAGTCCAGAAATAAATATAGTTGAGAATCTGTGGCAAGACTTTGAAAAAACTGATGTTCTCAGATGTTCTCCACCCCAACTGATTGAGCCATTTTGCAACAAAGTACAGAAATTTCAGCCTCTAGATGTTTAAAGCTGCTGAAGGCTGGAAGACTGAATACAAATGCATGCCACACTTTGTTTTGGTCAACCAGTTAAAATCCATATAAAAGAGGTTTAGGTTTGAGGTTGTAATGTGAGGAAATATGAAAAAGTTCAAGAGGTATCAATACTTTAGCAAGACACTGATTCTTTTCCTACGATGTGTTAAAGGCACAGACTCACCAGCTGTTCTCGGCACTGCTGTGGCAGCCACCTGGAGTAATACTGATGGAAGTTTACGATGGACTGATGGAGAGGAGGGAATTGGGAAGAGACGAGCTCTTTATCGTACTGCTGAAGGGCCAGACAGAGGGGGAGAGGGTCTCTCTGACAGTGCAGCACATCAGACAGTACAGCAGACAGGTACTCGCAGACAGCTCCTGACAGAGGCAAACACAGATACCAGCATCACAGCATACAGTGCATTTACTTACAGGTGAAACTTTACTCATAAAGTTTGAAGATTGGATTTTTAAAAAGTCATAAAAAAAGCATGCATATTCCTATCACTGGGGGTGGGGTGTTTATCATTTACCTTTGTCTGCTGGAAGTTTGTTTCGAGCTTCCAGAGCAGCAGGTACCACCGCACTGAATGGGAACGTTTCGATAATGAGGTCTTCACTCAGAGACGGCCCAAACTCCTCCATCTCTCCATCACTACCCTCCATAATGACGTCCAGGATGTCTAGAACGTCTGAGGGTTGCGGACATTAGAGTCAAAATAAAACAAAAGAACCTTCAGACATAATTACTGTTTGAAGAAGCAAGCTGGGGCTTCATGGTTTAATGCTCACCATCTATGTGCGAGACTGGAACACTCGCTGCCTCCCCCTCCTGGACGCTCAGGTTAGCTTGGAGGTTTGCTGCATCCTGAACGAAACCTGCAACTCTGTCTGTGTAGTCGTAGGAATTGCACACCAATTTGACCAACACCTGGAGTAGAGCAACAGCAGTTTATAGTGAACGTTGGCTCAGAAACCTAAGAAGGCTTTATTAGACCTATTAATATAACAAAATATATCAGAAATCAAGAAATTCAAACATAAACTGCTGGTTAAAAGTTTGCCTTGAGGGTTTAATTATGTATTTCAACTACAAACTGAATTTTAGTGGGATTGTTTGAATGGGTTTTGATATTTTCTCTAATACACAAATAATCAGAACTCTCCATACAGGCTCAAATATATACATACACCTACACTAATAATCTGTAAATATCCCTAAGCATTTGCACTTGGTTACCACACATTTGTAGGTTATAAAAGAGCTTCTGACATAATGCCTGCCAAAATATATGTTGACTTTGGTCAGTTTCTTGGCAAGGATCCAGCTTTGAAGCCAGTTCACAATTTTCTATGTGACTGAGGTAGGGTCTTTAGGAAGGCAATGCAAGAGCGCTGCATTCCAACACCAGTTTGGTTGTGGGTTTAGGTCCATTGTCTAGTTTGAACTATCAACTGTACCCAGGTTCAACCATCGTACCCAGGTTCAACCATCAAACCCAAACTACCATCCTTGAATGAAAGAAAATTAGCCAGGAGGTTCAGATTCAAACAGACCATCAAATGAAAGCTGGGGGAACACCAGCCTCTCTGTCCAACACCTTCAACTTTGACTAAAATATGGACAACCCAAATGCTCTCCGGACAAATAGCCTATGATTAAATATGAAAGCTTGAGCTTTCTGCCCACAATGACAAGAAGTATGTTTGGAGGAGTCAAGACGAGGTTATCTTTTTTGTGGGCAGCATCATGTTGAGGGTACGTTTCGCTGCCAGTGGTACTGGTGTGTATTGCACAAACTCTTCAACTTCACCTAAAATCAAATGATTGATGTTTGAAATTTGAACCCAACTGGGACTATCCCAAGAATCAAAACTGTTTTTTGAAAAGAAGAAGTAGTCCAAAGCTAAGCTTGTTAGCTCTGAAAATTAACTATCAAGGATTTGAGGACTATGCATAAAACCCAGGCAACCAAGACATTTGCATAAACTCTAGCAATTTTAAGAAGTCAGAAATATGCCAGAAGCTTGTTGTGCACAACAACTGTGTAGTTTTTCTGCAACCGGTTAAAAGGCAATTGTTCAAATATTATACATTTCAAAATTTATTGAAGATTTTTGTTGTCACTTCATTCACCTTGATAAAATAATGGCTTAAATGCATTAGCAAAGGCCAAAAATAAAACTGACATTCATTCTCATGTGGAGTTTAGGTAAACCAATTGCATATACTGTAGGTCAGATAGCTAGTTACCCTCTCCAAGAACTGGATCACTGTCTCTTGTTGGTCTGGTTTTATTCTTGCCAGCTGGTCCAGCCAGAGGTCAAGCTCAGTGAAGGTGTACTCAAACACCCCAGTGTCCCTCAGCACCTGAAAAAACCACAGAGAATAAAGATGTCCATATAGTATCTTCAGGGTTAATCAGTAACCTCACCTTAGGAACTGATTAAACATCCAATGGCATACATATATCAAGTTCTTCCTACTAAAAGAAAAGCTACCGTTTAACCTTTGTATCCTGATTGTCTGTTAATCAGCTCAGCCTCCTGAAAGGATTTTCTGCCATCAGATTCAATATAACATCCTGTTAGAGCACACTAATCCATCCTGACCAAATACAAAAAAGCCTAAGTGTTGTACCTACCTGGAAAAATAAACGTAATATGTACAACACCCTATATAATTATTACCTCCCATTATAAGGGTGTAAAACACCTTACAATAGACTAAACTGACACTGAAACAATGAGAAACACTTTTCATTTGACATCTATTCTAAGAAATTTTTTCTTTTTTTACAAAATCAAAAGGTGGTCTTTTCTTGGGCAGAAGGCTGGAAAAGGACTCAGGTGTTCTTGCCACCACGGACCAAAACAAAACAGAGAGGCAAAAGAAATCCCCCACATTTTCTTGGGGTGATCTTGTGGTCCTCAAGGCTACCTACATACAAACTGGTTGATTAGGAGGGATGCCACAAAAGAGTCTTTTTCCATCCTTCCAGTACTTCCTGTGGAATTTGATAAAACTCTACTGGGAGTTTAAATGGAACTGTGGGCTTTGATTATGGTGGGGGGTCATGATACTGTGGGCCTGTTTTTTTAAAGGCACTTGGAATCCTCTTAAGAGCGCATTGCCTCACAAACTCTTTCAAATATCAGGACATTGTGTGTCCAGTGTGGGAAAAAGGTAAAAAAAAACTAAAAAAACTAGACAAACAGTGGATTTGTGAAAAATACTTCTTACTTTTAAAACTAGCTTTCGTGTGGTGGAGCTCAGGTGGTTGCTACTGCTGCTGGTAAACATTTTCAGAAGCAGGTACAGCACAGACTTCTCTCCAGATGATGAGTCTGAATTTACAACATCCTGGGAAAAACATTAACACAGAGTATGGTAAGAACATATTTCCTTCAATGGAGATGAAAGGGAACAAATAAAACTTCATTACCTGTAGGCGAAACCAGGAAAACTTGTTTGCAGGAAGATCTAAAGCCAGTTGCAGTATCTGATACTGCAAGACCGGAGGTATCTCTTCTCTCATTCCCTTCTCTGACACAATTCCTAAAAAAGTTTTTTATCACTTGGTTAAAAGAGCTTGTTTTATTTTACATGGTAATTCCACCGGACCTCAGGAGCAATACATTACCTTTCAGGAGTTTGCTGAAGTCGAATTTGGACTGTGTAACAAGATGCGGCACCACCTTCTGGTAAAGACATATGACTTGAAGAATAAAAGCCTTCAGCACAATGACCTCAGTCTTCTCTGCAGCTGTTCAAAACAAAGTGCAAGAACCGGTCAGCTGAGGATGACTAGCATTAGTTACAAGTATTAGAATAGAACAAAAACTTAACTAAAGGTTCCTACCAGGCAATTCGTTTTTTTTATCAGTCAGTTCTTCACTTATTGTCTTCTTATCATCACTATCAGCCTTTTCCTTCTTGCTAAGAGACTGCCATGTTGAAATTATAAGCGTCATGTCAGGCAAAATCTGGAACAGAGCATGAAAGACGGATAATATGTGAACCTGCAACACCATGTCTAATAAAACATCCCTTTACTGAGCTTACCTTGCCAAGAGTCTCCCTGTATTCCTGCACAAGCTCCTCCATCATTTCAACAGAGTACAGATCAGACTTATGCAACACAGACTTGTCCAAAAGATACTCCATGTTCTTACTGGCTTTTTTCAGAATGAAATTGATCATCGACACAGTTGTCAGCTGCACTGTTGGGTTTGCAAGCTGTTGATAAAAATCAAAAAGTAGTTCTTCACATTTTCCCTCCCAGTGTTGACATACATATTTTATAATATGAGGTTAAGTGACTTACATTGAGGCCCTGTGTAAAGAATGCCTTGTTGCACACAGGCGGGAAAGAGAGGACCATAATCATGGACAACAAACGAGGCAAAGGAATCATCTCACCGGTTTGAAAGATTGTGGAAATCTCTGGCTGAGCCTCATAGATCTGATTAAGAAGAAAGACAGGAACATTAACAGCAGCTTTATCACCCCTTCGCCACTTGCTACTTTTATCTGACTTTTGTTTATCGTTGGATGTGTTTGTACAGAGAAGTTGAGATGGAAGGTGAAATTGTGGGAGGAGACACATCTGGGTTGGGGCCACTTTTATTGTCAACGGCATCTACACAATGCAACACCCTCCCTCGGCGACCATAACCAAAGACAGGATGTACCACCATCCTACAGCCACATTAAGTCACAACTAGGCCTGTCACAATAAACAATACATCAGTTGATCACATGATGAATTCAAATGACCTCAAATAATTTTTACAGCAACAATAATTTCCATTTGCATGCTTGTTTGTTTTCATTGCGTGTCTCCCTCTTTCTACCAAAGAGACTGGATGAAAATAAGCATATATGGTCCATTTATCCATAATGGCAGAGTAAAATGGTACGTAAAAAAAAAAATTTCAAACTCTGTTTTTGTTGTTAGTTTGTACTTTTTGTTTACAAAACTCGGGTAATTTTAACTGGTCATTTTGACTGTTTTTCTTGTCTGAGCCAAACAATATTTTTTGAAGGGCAATTTTGATTACAGAGTTCATCCATTTTTTATTGTTTTGGTGTTTTTGTTAATTTATATTGGATATCAAAAAGTCTTCCAGTTGCTGTGGTAAATGTTCTTTAGAAATTCAAGTTTATTGATCGTTCAGAGGGTGTACATTGATTATTATTACATTAGTTTAAAATGGACTCAAACGACAATATTATCGTATATCGCAATAATTTTCAGGGCAATTTATCGTCCCGAAAAATTTGTTATTGGGACCGGGCTAGTCACAACAGCAAAATCCCTGCAGAGACAAACAAACACAATCCCCTCTGATGAGTGTAACCATCATCTGCCAACAAAACCAGTACAGGCCAAACAGCACCAAGTACAATGGCAGCCCCTCTGTAACATATGCCCAGTGGATGTCCCAAAGCAGCCCATTTTTGCTCCACTGTTGCTTCACATGCAGCAACCTTGATCAGATTACCACCCTACCCAGACCAGGCCCAAACAATGTAAGCATGAAACCCAACAGGCCTCCAAGCCCAGCTTGAGTAGTGTTTTTGCAGTGAAGGGGTGTGTATGTGTCTTGTTTGGGCTGAGAGTTTAACTGGTTGTATGATTAATTTAGCTTTAAATGTGTTTTGCTGTTTGTTACCTCTGCCAGCAGGTAATGTTTTCATGCCCGTCTGTCTGTTAGCAACATAACTCAAAACGTTCTGGACGGATTTGGATTAGACTTTTAGGAAACGTCCACAATGGGACCAGGAGAAACTGATTAAATTTTGGGGTTGATCCATGTATCAACCCACCGACCAGCGGAGCTAACCTCCATGCGTCTCCCGTGTCAGAAAGCTCAGAGACGGCTGACCTCACGCAGCAGCCCCACTACGGTTGGAGCATATGAACAGCAAATTACTTGCCCATGTCCAAATCTCCCCTCTGCTGGAAGAGCACAGCAACAGCACAAACACAGCCATGAATCTCATTAACAGACATTTCGTTGTAAAAGTACAGAAAGCTAGAATTAGATAACAACATGGCGATGTGGGGGAATGAGTGGCCCTGGTGGAGGTCTGTGCTCTCCGAGTGCTTTTCAAGTTCTTTTTTTGAAATTGGTTCATATTTTTGTTTTTATCATTTAAAGCACGTTGTGCCAATTTTATCATAAGTGCTCTACAAATAAAACTTGATTTGATTCAGCACCCAGCAACCCTCTTGAACCAAGACTACCAAGATATACCCACCGCCATCAAATAACAACTACTATAAGGTAGATATCTTAATAAGAGAGATGGTCAGGGTTTCACCAATGATATGAATAGGTTACCAGACTAACCACAAGCCACCCTGCAAGCAAATCCTACCAAT
Source organism: Valencia hispanica (assembly GCA_963556495.2). Taxonomy (NCBI): domain Eukaryota; kingdom Metazoa; phylum Chordata; class Actinopteri; order Cyprinodontiformes; family Valenciidae; genus Valencia; species Valencia hispanica. The sequence continues at coordinate 15,118,130 of OY747700.1, forward strand.
AAATATCTACCAATAATATACATATTGTACAAAATAGTTTGTTTGCAAAATGGAAGGAGGTTGGGATCAATTGCTAATGAAATGGATGTACAAAATGGCGAAAAGGCAAACTGAGCCAAAGCCAGGTCATTTCACCCACACTGTTAGCAAATAGGAAGATGAAGCAACAACAATTACCCTTTTAAGGAGCTTGACATTGTCTTGCCAAGCACTTCTGATCCTCGGGGTGTATGAATATTGAGTCTCCTTGAAAAATCTGGACAAGATATCAGGGCTCGCTTTCAGTACATTCACCACCAGTTCAGCCACCAGCTCATCCTCAGTTGCCTGTTTCAGCCCAACCAAGAACTGAAGCAAGACAAGGTTGCCAGGTCTGCACAAAGTAAAATATTATGATTAACAGTCTGCTTTTTTTAAATTAGTAAAATACAGTGGCTTGCAAAAGTATTCGGCCCCTTTGAACTTTTCCACATGTTGTCACATTACAGCCACAAACATGAATCAATTTAATTGGAATTCCACGTGAAAGACCAATACAAAGTGGTGTACACGTGAGAAGTGGCACAAAAATCATACATGATTCCAAACATTTTTTACAAATAAATAACTGAAAAGTGGGGTGCGCGTAATTATGAACCAAGACTACCAAGATATACCCACCGCCATCAAAGTCAATACTTTGTAGAACCACCTTTTGCTGTAATTACAGCTGCCAGTCTTTTAGGGTATGTCTCTACCAGCTTTGCACATCTAGAGACTGAAATTCTTGCCCATTCTTCTTTGCAAAACAGCTCCAGCTCAGTCAGATTAGATGGACAGCGTTTGTGAACAGCAGTTTTCGGATCTTGCTACAGATTCTCGATTGGATTTAGATCTGGACTTTGACTGGGCCATTCTAACACATGGATATGTTTTGTTTTAAACCATTCCATTGTTGCCCTGGCTTTATGTTTAGGGTCGTTGTCCTGCTGGAAGGTGAACCTCCGCCCCAGTCTCAAGTCTTTTGCAGACTCCAACAGGTTTTCTTCCAAGATTGCCCTGTATTTGGCTCCATCCATCTTCCCATCAACTCTGACCAGCTTCCCTGTCCCTGCTGAAGAGAAGCACCCCCAGAGCACGATGCTGCCACCACCATATTTGACAGTGGGGATGGTGTATTCAGAGTGATGTGCAGTGTTAGTTTTCCACCACACATAGCGTTTTGCATTTTGGCCAAAAAGTTCCATTTTGGTCTCATCTGACCAGAGCACCTTCTTCCACATGTGACAGATTCCCCCACCTGAGCTGTAGATCTCTGCAGCTCGTCCAGAGTCACCATGGGCCTCTTGGCTGCATTTCTGATCAGCGCTCTCCTTGTTCGGCCTGTGAGTTTAGGTGGACAGCCTTGTCTTGGTAGGTTTACAGTTGTGCCATACTCCTTCCATTTCTGAATGATCGCTTGAACAGTGCTCCGTGGGATGTTCAAGACTTGGGAAATCTTTTTGTAGCCTAAGCCTGCTTTAAATTTCTCAATAACTTTATCCCAGACCTGTCTGGTGTGTTCTTTGGACTTCATGGTGTTGTTGCTCCCAACATTCTCTTAGACAACCTCTGAGGCCGTCACAGGGCAGCTGTATTTGTACTGACATTAGATTACACACAGGTGCACTCTATTTAGTCATTAGCACACATCAGACAATGTCTATGGGCAACTGACTGCACTCAGACCAAAGGGGGCTGAATAATTACGCACACCCCACTTTTCAGTTATTTATTTGTAAAAAATGTTTGGAATCATGTATGATTTTCGTTCCACTTCTCACGTGTACACCACTTTGTTTTGGTCTTTCATGTGGAATTCCAATAAAATTGATTCATGTTTGTGGCTGTAATGTGACAAAATGTGGAAGAGTTCAAGGGGGCCGAATACTTTTGCAAGCCACTGTATGTGCTGAAAACAATGACTGACCTGCCGGATGTGCCAAAGCTGGGGTCATGGAAGATGATTCCGTGCTTTCGAGAGCAGCACAGGTCAACAAGGAAGCTGTGGACAAGTTCCCGAACAACTGGTATCCCAGCAGCATCAGAGCCCTCCACCATCTTATGAAGACAGGGTTACATATGAGTTGTCAAGCAATATTTCCCTGAAACAGTGTTAATGTTATCAGAATGTAACTTACTGTCTCATCATCAGTGGTCGCATCAGCAATCCCATCCCATTTGTACAGAGATGCAATGTTGGCCAATACAGCAGGGGTGAAGAAGCGCACTTTCTGCGTTTTACTGATGGCTTTGTTTAACACAATCTAATCAAAAACGAATATCAACAAATATTGAAACACAATGCTTATAGGCAAGAGATTTTGTTTTAAATGTGTGATCGGATGTACTTACTCTTGTCTTCAATGTTGACAAAATCAAATTGACAGTGGACATCCTGTCCTCCTTCAGACCCGTGTTCAAGATGTGTGGCAGGAGTTCTAACCCAGCAGATCAACATGTCATCCACACACAAGAAAACCAATAAGCATTTTGTGCAAATAATGATCGTTATTTAAACCTTACCTTTAATCTCTAAAACCTGTCCAATCATTGCAGTATCTCCAGACACTAAAAAGGACAGCACAAACTGGATGAAAGCCAGTCTGACATCAGGTTTACCCTGTAAGAAGGATCCAAACTTAGCTCAAACGACTATGACAGGCAGGGAGAACTGGAAAGGAAAACACCATACCCTTTTATCTTTTCTCTTTGCCAGTCCAGAAAGTGTTTTGATTTGAACATGACTGAAGACTTCTCTGGCAGCTTCAGCACCCTGAGACACCATGGCAGACAGCAGACTGAGGCACTGACGGACAAATCTATTCACAACGGCAAACAAAATATTAATGTTATTGTAGAATTGCCCTGGATCACAAAAATGCTCCTAAACTTTTCACATTTTCTCCAACACAGAGTAGTGCATAATAGTAAAGTAGAAAAAAAATGATACATGTTTTTTTTTTATATATATACTAATAAAGAAACTGAAAAAAGGATGCCTAGCATTTTTATTCAGCCTTCTTGAGTGAATACTACTGCAAATGCAGTCAAGTACTCTGGGTTCTAACAGATTGAAATGTAGCAAACAAGCTCAAGCTAGGTCAGATTGGATGGAAAGTAACTGTGAACATACATTTTCAAATCTTGTCATTGGTTCTAAATAATATTTTGGCCTGGATTTTGAGTCGGCCATTCTAACACTTATCTAAACCATTTCATTTTAGCTCTTTATATATGTTTAGATACATAGGGCACGACTAAATGTTTTCATATCAACAGAACCTTCCATTTTGACTGTGGCTCTCTGCATCTCAACCAGATATCATGAGCCTCTTAGTTGCCTCTCTGATTACGGCTCTCCTTGTCTTGTCTGACATGTCAGTTAAAGTAGACAACCATGTTTTGGTAAGTTTGAAATTACACCACACTCTTGTTTTTTCACTTGACTGATTGATAATTGGTTGAATCTTTTCCAGAACTGCTGCCCTGGCCTGTCTGGGTCCTCCTGGTTCTTTATGATGCCATTTCATCTCTGACAAACCTCAGAGGCCTTCACAGGACAGCTGTATTTGCACTTTAAATTACACACAGGTGGACTATTTACTAATTAGATTACTTTTCAAGGCAATTGGTTGCGCTGGATTTTATTTAGGGTCATCAGAGTAAAAGGGGGTATAAAGATATGTACACAACACTTAACACTTGGATTTTCTCTGTAAAAAAGCTTCTAAAAACATTTTTTTCCATTCATGTTACATGTATGCACTGCTTTGTGTTGGAACATACAATGACAATTAAATGCAAGTATGTTGGTGGTCTAAATGTGATCAAACATGAATTTTTAGCACAACACACAGCATTATAAATATACTAACCCGTGATTCATTGAATAAAAAGACCCTTGCAGAAGTTTCATGTAGTTAGAAGCCATCTTTTTCACTATGACATTCCCGACCATGTTGAAGTGGGAGAGATCACTGGCTGTCCTCAGAAGGATCACCTCCAAGCTCCCAAAAATCAGCATCATCTGGTCAAAGGCAAGACTCGATCAGCAGGACAAGCCAAAAACACAAAAGCAGTTCTATTCTTTGAAAAGTTTTTTCTCAAACTTACCTCAGTCTCTAGGGGCTTTTCTGCTTCTAGCAACTTGAATATTTCGGCACACTCCATCGATATTTTAATGTAACCCTCGACTACATCATACAGGTCGGAGCACGGCAGCTTCTTCGCAGTTGATATGAATTTTTCCAGCCCTGCAGACGACAATTAAGGGATTAAACTTGACAAGGCATTTGTCATATAGTACCCCTGACTGTCAGAGTAGAATATAATATTACCCTTCATGGCTGCGGTGGGATTTTTCAGCATGGTTTTGAACACAGTCCCGTTAAACTCCGGAGCCTTCTCCTTTTTCACCGGAGCCTCCAACTCCGCCGAGGCGTCCTTGGGTCGCTTTTTACCCATTCTGATTCAAACAGTTATTTACGTCTAGAAATTAACTTTTCATCTCACTATTTGGATTTCCACTGACTAGCAAACAAATCCACGTTGAGGAGTAAATAGAAAAATCCCATCTGAGATCACTGTTCGAGTTGAAACTCTTGCTGCTAAACTTTAGTTCCGCATTACTCACGTGGGCTTCAGCAAAACTGAAAGTTTTTTTCATCTTATGAAAAACACAGCAGGGATATTTTCCAATACAAACCTCCTGTAATATAAACGAATACATTGCAAATACATTGCGCATTAGGTACATTAGGTTAAAATAAAAATTTGACCTTTAAAGAACAACAGTGGAAAAGTAGGAGGTCAGTGCTTTGCAAAAGTATTTTCTTCAGGCTGCAGATCTTAAAATCCCGTAAAATGCCCTCTCCAGCTGTTGATATGAAAGGCAATTTTATTTGTATACACACTTTCAACAACAAGGTAACTCAAGGTGCTTAACATGATTATGGGGTAAAATAAAAATAGCAGTAAAACACAGACAAAGCATATAAAGTAAAAACAGCAATAAAGCAAGAAGCATAGGCTACCCAAAACATATGATACATCAAAGCATTACTCAAAGGCAGCCTAAAAGAACTCAGTGTTTCAGCAGCTTTGCAGTTGTCTGGAAGTTTGTTACAGATTAGAGGAGCATGTAAACTGAAAGCTGCTTTTCCATGTTTGGTTCTAATTCTAGGAATGTTGAGTAGACTGGAATTAGAGAACCTGAGTGGTCTGGGGGGTTGGTAGGCTATAGTAACAGTAGATCTTCAACATACTTTAGTACTAAGCCATTCATCCATCCATCCATTTCAGTACCCGTCCATCCTATGCAGGGTTGAGGGGCGAAAGGCCGGGTACACCCTGGACAAGTCGCCAGTCCATGGCAGGGCAACACAGGACAAACAACCATGCACGCACACACTCATACCTAAGGGCAATTTAGAGAAACCAATTCACCTAACAGTCATGTTTTTGGACTGTGGGAGGAAGCTGGAGCACCCGGGGAGAACCCACGCATGCACAGGGAGAACATGCAAACTCCATGCAGAAAGACCCCAGGCCAGGATTTGAACCCAGGACCTTCTTGCTGCACAGCAACAGTGCTACCAACTGTGCCGCCCCTAAGCCATTAAGTGATTTATAAACTAGTGAAAGTATTTTGAACTCTATTCTCTGAGCTACAGGGAGCCAGTGTGAGGACTTTAGAACTGGGGGTAATGTGCTCTACTTTCCTGGTTCTAATGAGGACGCGATCAGCAGCGTTCTGGATCAGCTGCAGCTGTCTAATGGACTTTTTAGGCAGACCTGTGAGAACGCTGTTGCAGTAATCAAAAGATTACTAAAGATAAGATAAAAATAAAGATAAATGGAGGAGATTTTCGAGGCCCTGTTGTGACATCAGTCCTTTAATCCTAGAAATGTTCTTCAGGTGATAGAAGGCTGACCTTGTTATTGCCTTTATGTGACCCTGGAGGTTCAGGTCTGAGTCCATAACTGCACCTAGATCTCAGGCCTGATCAGTCGTTTCTAGTTGTATTAACTGAAGCTGTGTGCTGACTATTGATCATTCCTCTTTAGGTCCAAAAGTAATTACTTCTGTTTTGTTTCGGTTCAGCTGGAGAAAGTTATGGCACATCCACCATTGATTTGCTCGATGCATTTACTCAGTGTTTGGATGGGTTCAAAGTCACCTGGTGACATCCTAATGTAGAGCTGAGTATCATCTGCATAGTTATGGTAGTGTATCTTATTGGTTGTTATAATCTGGGCGAGTGGGAGCATGTAGATAATACATAAGAGGGGCTTCAGGATGGACCCCTGGGGCACCCCACATGTGATTTCTGTTCGTTCTGATGAAAAGTTTCCTATTGAAACAAAGAAGTCCCTGTTCAGGTAAGACTCGAACCAGCCAAGTACTGCACCAGAGAGTCTGACCCAGCTCTCCAGTCGTTCCAATAGTACATCATGATCAACAATGTCAAATGCTGCACTGAGGTCCAACAGTACCAGCACTATGGTTCTACCACAGTCTGTATTTATGCGAATGTCATTGAAAATTTTGACGAGGACAGTCTCAGTGCTGTGGTGAGCACGGAAACCAGACTGAAAAACATCAAGGCGGTTGGTCATTGTTATGAAGCTATTTAACTGTGGAAACACAGCTTTTTCAATAATTTTACTGATGAATGGAAGATTAGAAACTGACCTCTAGTTCTGCATTAGCGTGTTGTCCAGATTATTCTTTTTTAGCAGTGGTTTAATAATTGCTGTTTTGAATGCCTGGGGGAAAACACCTGAGAGAAGGGATGAGTTAACTATTTTAATAAGGTCAGACCCAATGACCCAAAGGAACGCTGTGGGTAGGATATCAAGACAGCAAGAGGAGGAGCTGAATTGTTTCATGATTTCTTCTAGTTGTTTTTTTTTTTTTCATGGAATTCTGACATTTTTTCTACATTGGTGTTAGTTGGGTATAACATTGGTAGTCGGTTCGGTGCTGCAGTACAGACCGACCGTCTAATTGTTAGAATCTTTTCAGCGAAAAAGCTGGTCTAATTTAGTTCAGGGGCTACTGTCACTGGAGGATTACTTAGTCTTTCCACTGTTGCAAACAGAGTCCATGCATTATTAATATTTCGGTTAATGATTCCAGAGAAGAACGATTCCGTAGCATCTTTGAAAGTTAACTGATATCTGTTCAGTCTCTCTTTGTAGATCTCACAGTGAACCTGGAGTCGAGTTTTCCGCCATTTTCTCTCGGCTCATCGACTGAGACTTTTTTGTACCTGAGATTACTTTCACTTTAGTCGGACCAATGGAATCAATGATGTTTGAAACTAGGAAATGATCTACCAGCTTGTTTACTGAGTTGGAGTTGGGAGATGAGGGGGATGTGGTGGAAGGGTAAATAAGTTTAAAGGTTTAACTGGTCGCTGAAATCATTAGAGAAGTTAGAGTTAAGTTTTGCGGGTTTATATAAACTTAGAAATATAGCTACACCGCCACCTCGTCTGTGTTTCCTGCTCTCGCTTAAGAAATTGTAATTTGAAGGAGTAGATTCTATCAATACAGATGTTTCATTATTTATGTCTAGCCAGGTTTCTGATAGAAAAAGGGCATGTATTTTATGTTCAATGATGAATTAATTGATTAGGAGTGACTTTCTTGATAAAAACCTAAGATTTATCATAGCTAACTTAAGAGGTTTGATAATCAGTAGCTGAACCTTCCGATAGATGATCAGTTTGAGATTTGTTTTATTGTAAGAGTGTTTGGCTTTAGTTTTTGTTTTCTCTTGCTTGTAATGACTTGAATGATTTTTTTGGGGTGGCCGGATGACTTCTGGAAGGAGTAGGAGTAGAATTACTGTCCGGTTCCCTTGTATATCAGATGTCTGTTATTACCAGTTGGGACATGGGCGGAATAGATCCAGTGTTAGTCTCGGAGGCCTGATGTAGTCCAAGTTTCGGTGTTAGTTGTGACCCAATTCTAATTTGTGCTTTCAGTCTATCTGAGAAATCTCTAAATGGAGAGTCATTAGGTGTCGATGAGTCTGATGACATTGGAATACTTGAAGAACACTTTGCTAAGCAATGTACATCTTTGCTCGCTGCTGGAAATGTTTGTTCTCTGTCAGTCCGTGCAGCTGTCTGGGCTGGTGATGTCACTTGATTTGTGTGGGGAAATGTTTGTTCTCTGATAGTATCCACAGGCTGAGCTTCGAGGTCAGCTCTCGGGTGCTTTATCAAGTGTTTATTCAGAAAACAGAAAATATTTGAGGTCAAGAGTCTCAGTCAAGCTCTGTTAAGATAAAGTTGGTTTACCTTGAACAAGGGCTTTGCACATCCAATTATTTTAAAGTTATTAATAAATGGGATCGATTTTTCAGCAGATTTTCTCTTCAACCATTTACGGAGCATGCAAAGTCTACTTTACTTTTCATCATTTGGAAAGTGAAGATCTGTGCAATCAGAATGTCAATGCACACGTTTCGCTCACGTACAAGATCCGCAAGGATGAAACATTTACTCCATAAGGGAAAAAAGGGAAGGCAAGACTAAAGCTTGCCACCGAAAACATATACAAAGACCAGGACTTCTGAAAAAATGTTGTTTGGACAGATAAGTGTAAAGTTGAAATATTTGGGTACCAGAACAGAGGACATATTGGCATAAACCAAATACAATGTTACAGGAAAAAGAACCTCATATCGACTTTGAAGCACAGAGGTGGATGTTATCAATGGTGTGGAGATGCTTTGCTGCTGCAGGACCTGACCAGATTAAGGAACACACAGTTCCTGAGTATAGACCATTCTCCTGTTACAACCTCCACAAAAGACCTTGGGTGTAATTCTTCTACAGATCCAATAAAACACATGTAAACTGGAGAATCAAACTCTAATGACCCTGCTATTGTCCTGGTCCAGTGCCATTGAAGAGGCGTGTCATCCATGACACTCCCACTATGTCCAGAGTGTTCAGCATCTCAGGCCGGATCTCATCTTCTCTTGTCACCCTTTATACCTTGGTGACCTCTACCTGATGTTGAAATATATATAGGAGACATGGTAGTGGCAGAATCATACTGTGGGGGATAGTTCATTCAGCAGGAACAGAGATGGATTGATGGGAGGATGGAGCTAAATACAGGGCAGTATTGGAAAAAAACCTGAGGAAGGCATAGCACCCCTCTTATACTTCCTTATTTTGACTTTTGTATTAACGAATGAAAAAAGAAATGGTGAAACAATTATTTACAACTGAGAATTTCTCTTCGGTTACTCTAACACATTAATTATATCGTTTGTAATAGCAAAGATACATTTATTAAATTTATTATTTAAATAATTATTTATTTGCTTGCTTGTTTGTTTCAGTTTAAACATGTTCTGTTTTAGTTCCAGTCTCTTCATAGCATTAAACACTGAGGAACCATACATTTAGAGCATGTAAACATAGCTCTAGTTTAGCTTTGTTGCCTTTTTGAAGGGTTTGTGGTTTACTACTAAAGTGGAGCTTCTTCTTGGTTTTTCTTTCAACAGATGGCTTCAGGGCTTGCCTAACCAAGCTTTAAATGTTATCTTGAAGCGATAAATGGCAATTTGTGTTCAACAAGACCTATAGAAAGAATGTTTCCTATTTTTACAGGGTGATAATTGTAGTCCCACAAAGAAAAGTAGACCTTCCCATGAATTAGGCATTATTGTGTTGATAGAACGAGGCAGTCTTTTCAATATACTAAAGTTTCTATTTGATCATTGCTGAAAAAGTAAAGATTTTAATTAATTTGAAAGACAAAAATATATGACAGAAGAATGGAGTGTCATCTATTTGTTTTATCATTAAAACTTATTAATTACAGCTAATGCTGTGGATATATAATTAGGGGTTAATCTGTAGATTTTCCTGTCTTTAGAGCTTAAATTGAACCCTGATAGTTTGACTTTTAGAATTGAACTGAGCAATTTCGAAAGAAAAGTGAGCAAAATAGTAATAAGTGGCCACCACCCCCTACATAGTGTTTTTATATAATTGTATCTTGATTAACTGTTTTATTTTGTCGTGCCTTACTCTTGTTTTTGTGGTTTAAACTGTCTCTCATCTCTTTGATCACAATAAAAAGGCTCCTGATAGGCATTGCAAATTATCTTAGGCGATTATCTCCACCAGGGGTCGCCTTTTCCAATTACAAAGCTTGGCTATGATGCACAAACCTCATCATGAAAACAAAAGGCCTTAACAATGAGCAGATGTTTGGTTAATCCATTGGCTCACTTGTTAAGATCTAATCCAGTCAGATAGTCATGCTCATGAAAAACACATTAGAATAGTGTAATTTATTGTGCAGTTTAGTTGTAATTAAGCCACCAGTTTACTGTATGTAATGCATGGTCACATCTATTGTGAGGTCGGCCTTGCAGAGTCTGCTATTGTCTGGAATGTTACTTGGGTTTTAGAAGATGTAATTATAGCTCACTGCTGTGCATTCTATAAAACACATCTGCCTGTGGAGTGGAAACCACTAAAAACTACTTAAATTACATTTTTGGACTAAATCTTCCTAAATATGTCTGTTATGACAGCACATAAAAACATCCCCTGTCTGTTTTTTAGTTGGAGCAATTTAATTGCAGCAAGTATTGTATCAAATAATGTCCATTTTGTAAACTCGTAACTCCCTTTTCAGTTTTATCTATTTGCAAAAATTTGGCTAACTTCTTACCAAAAGTTCAGACTTTACATCAGTCAATATAAAATGATGTTTGGAATCTGTGCTCTTAAATTCTGCTATCCAAAAGACATGAAAAAAAGGTTTAGCTGGAAAGTGGCCAGAAAGACAAATTATATCAGACTATCTTTTTAAGAGCAAGTTTTCAATGAGACCAGGATCCACACCAAGTTAGATGGCTTTTTTTTGTTTTGTTTTTTTTATTATCTGGTTTGGTCTAACAGACAACATGATCATGATATGGTCTAAATCATCAAGCAATAAAGTATTAATGTTTGGTTAGAATGAGGATAGAGGAAAGTCAAAAACTAAAGAAAAGAAGTTTAAAATTTGATGCTAAAATGCAAAAAGCTATTTTATTACTCTTTTTTAAATTCATTCATTTCTTTCCATTTTTGACATGACTTGTTAGAATACCTGTTCAATGCAAGGCAAAAATAGTTAGGTGGCTAATAGGTTTGGTAGTTAAATTAATCTTGTTACATTTTTACTTTATCTTATACTTTTATATTTCTCATATAAACAGTTCGCTGGTAATGGATTATTATTGTGGCTCATTATCTGTTCTTCTTCTGAATTTTTTTTTACTTGGTTCTAGATTACATAGTATGCTGTTTCTTACAGCCATTTATGTTGTGTACTTATCTCTCTTCATAAAAGGTAGTCCTTGCCCTTTGATGATGCTATTAACAATGTATAATCTTCATTTGTTACCTTCCTACGAAAAGTGCTACTGACATTGAAATTGATTCTGTGTTTAAGTTCTGCCCCTTTCATTTTCCATCTTACTACTGAGTAGTAGTAGTAGTCTATGTTTTTCTTTTTTTTTAAATAGTACCTCTGGACCAATGCTTCTATCTCTTTTTCCATCTCTCCTTCCTGTCCTCTCAGCATCTAGCTGGTCATGGCAGATGGCTGACCATACTGAGCCTGGTTTTGTTGTTTCCTTCTTTATGTTGAAAGGAAGTGTTTTCTCTCCACTGTTGCCACATGTTTGCTAAGGATGGGGGATTTATGCAAAATCACCAACTGGAATAAATCAGATGGTGTTTGATCGATGAATAACTTTCTATTCTGTTTGGCATTACTTCATCAACCTTAGCTGTGGTGAACCCCTTTTTGCTTTCATTCTTTTAGTCTCTTTCTTTTTATCCAGTGCTTAAAGGTATCTGTACTTTTTATTTTTTGTATTTCTTGTATTTAATGTAGTTTTCTTAATCCCTCATTCTTTATTTTCCGGAAAAGCAGTTTGAATTACCTATATGTATGAAAGGTGCTATGCCAATAAAATTGTCTTCAGTAATACTTGGACTTGAATACAACCACATACTTGAATTTTGTTTATTTCAACTGAATTTAGGCTGTAATGGGTTTTATATAACTGTTTATCCACTGAACCTGTTTGTCTAGTAAAGTGCGTTAAGATGACATTTGTTGTGAATTGGGTGGTAAAGGTAAAATAAATGATAGTCATCTTTAATAACCTAGAATATGTATAACCGTAATTTATTGTTAAAATTACTAATTATTTAAAAGCAACATATCTACCATAGACTATACATATTAGAGGAAGTAAGGATGGCGCTGTCTACTTGCTCGTAAAATTTGGGTAGGTTTGGCATAGTATGAACTCTTTCCTAATATATGTTCCCTTTGAACCAAAATAGTGGGTGTACAAAGCCTGTCACGGCTCTGACAGGGATGGTTAGGCCTTTATGGCTCCAGGATGAAGGAATAGGATATTCCACAGTTCAAAGTGGTTAAGCCATGTGTGATCCTGTCGGGGAAAACCCTTTCCATTTTTGCCAGCAGCAGAAGAAAGGGGTTATTTATTACTCTGGTTTTCTTAGTGCCAGCTTTTGCTATACCAATTATTACTGATATGGACCCAAACTGTAAGATCCAAACTCATTGCAACACTAAAAATACTTTTAGGGATTTTTTTTCCATTTCTTCAAATATTTTCATTGCATCTTTTACTGAAAACCTTACTGAAGAATGCTGTTTTTTTCAGCTTAATTGTAAATCACAAGCTTTTATTATACTTGTGTTGACTTCTTCTGTTACAATGCCAGTAGCGCAATTGGGTCTGGAGAGAAGCGCTGGGTGGTTTCCAAAAAGCTCTTATCCACAGCTGAAGCCACTTTACCATGGCTGTTTTCACCACAGTGAACCACAGGCCCTTCTGTGAGGTTGCTGCGCTTCCGTTGTGTGCCTCTCAGAACATTTCAGGCCCTGCTCACCATAACAGAGCAGCCAACGCTGCTGAAGGATCAAAGATCACCTCCTGCCTAACAAACAGCAAGACACTCTACCTATCAGAAACATCTGGGAGTGGTTGGTTGCAGCTGCTGGTGTGTGCCCACACCCTTGAAACAATCAGACCAGATGTGAAGATCATCTCACGTAAAGTACAGATGTTTCTGTTAGTCAGTCATTCACCACAGAGAGATGTAGGATGCTTTTTGAGGTCCTATTAAATTTAGACTGTTTGTGCTGCACCCAGATTGGGTTTGGTGCCTTGGGTTATGCCACTGGCTTGTGGGTTGTCGCTATTCAGCAAGATGATTGAAAACAGCGCTGAATGCACAGTGCTCTTGGAAAAGAGCGCAAAACAGTGTTCTCTCTAAGTAGGTATGGGTAAATATCACCAATAATAATAATAATAATAATAATAATAATAATAATAATAATAATAATTAAAGATAATAAAGCAATAAATTGCTGCAAAATTGTTTGGCAGATTTCATACAAGAGACGCAATAATACCATACCTTAACTGGGGGATTATTTATGGAAATTAAGTATGTTTCTCATTGTACAGTTTTCTGTAATGGTTGAGTAATCTTTTTGCCTTACTGTAAATCAAAACATACAACTTATTAGTTTATAAGTACTTTTCTTACGTTACCTTTATGTGTAGCAAATGGAATAAAAGAATAAAAAAAAACAAATTTTAGAGTTGATTATTTGTAATGAAAATGTTTCTTTCTGTTTAAAAAAATACAGATTTCTTTTATTTTACTTGGTGTGCAGCAAAGTATGGTTAAATAATGGTTATATTAAAATTCAAGTTAGTCTGGTTGTCTTTAATTGTTCAACTTTGAATTAAAATAAATATTTTTGAGGGAAACATAAGAATTTATAAAAATGAGCAAAGAAACACTGCAATAACCCAGTTGCATGGATTTTCATTCTCAACTAATACTTTGTTGAAGCAGCTTATGAGCCAACACCATACCACATCTTGAAATGGCATTTTTTGCCAAGTCTTCTTGCACAAGGTTCTCCAAATCAATCAGATTGTGCAGATATAGTGTCCATAGCCTACTTCAGGTAACCCCTAGATATTTTTATCAGATTTGAATCAAAAACTTTAATATTCATCTGGTGAAGCCATTCTTGGACTGTTTTATACGTAAACTTGGACTCCCAAAAAAATCTAATCCTTCTTGAGGTTACTAGCAGGTGATTTTTTTTAACCTGTTCATACTTTTATTTACATCAACAAAACCATAAGCTCCATTTTGAAGAAAGTTAAACTCTAAGCACTATGCTGCCACAACCCTGCTTCACTGTGGGATATAGTGTTGTTTTGGTGATGCACAGTTTTTTTGTGTTAACAGACAGTTGGGAATTTTGGCCCAAGATTTCAGGAATAATTTCATTAGACCATAACACATTCTCTCAAAAGGCTTTGGGAAATTTTAGCTAGGTCAGCATCTCTTCTTTGTCATATGTAGCACATGACCATTAGATAACAAAAAACTATCCAGCTGTCACTGGTGCTGTCAAACTTTTGTTTCAAACCAAATTTAATCTAATCTTTTCATTATTTTTCAAAAATCTTGTAATATTTAAATTTATATTATCTCTCTTCACTAGGTATGCATGTATTGCTGTGGAATTGTGTTGCGTTCCTTCTCTAGAATTTTTACATTTATACACTCTGCAAATTGCAACTTCCGTTAAAAGGTAGCAAATGATAAATTAAATGATATACTATAAAATAAATGATTTCCTATGTAAGCCTGGCAATGCACAGACACCCGGAGAGTGGTTGGAGTGTAGACATATTCATGCGTGTAGATGATGTTAAAACCAGACTTTTTCAAGTCTGGAGAGAATCCTCCCCTCCTGCAGACTCCCTCTGGTGATTAGAAAAACACTTTGGTGGACATTACACCCTGTTTTTCTTTCCCTCTGCTGTCTCTGCCTGTTCTCTCTCTCTGCACCCTATTAAAACAACATCTTCGGCCCAGGCTGACCGAGCATGACATCAGAAGCAAGGTTCAGTAACCTACCCTCGACGTGACCCTTTACACCCCATTCATAGGAATAAAACGGTCCTGTTCTGTACATCAAAGAGGAGTCTTCTGTTTTTACAGGTTCTAAATCTTCCTCAGGATCTTGCTGGCATCTCAAACATTTTTTCTTAAAAACTACCAGCAACCTAACTATGCGTTTTCATTTTGTTTCAAATTTAAACTGTACAAGAACTATTCCTTTATGTACTTATGTATCAGCAGCATGAGTTTGTTCCCTAAGTTGATCTTCTTTTAGCTGTCAGAAGACCACTGAAGACTGCTTATTATCGCTGACATTTTAGGTCCAGAAATGAGGCAGTGAAATGTGCGAACATGTAGAGAAGGGAGTTAATAAGGTTATCTGTGCTACAATGATACTTTCTGATAAATCTCTCTGAGGATTTTCTGTGAGCTGTTGTAATTGTCAATCAATCCTTTATAACAGCCCAATTCAATGGAGAAAATACAGGTGAAATTGCTTTAGACTTGTGCCTTTCAATTCTAAAGAAATATTAGTGGGAAAATGAGCATGAATCCCAGTAATAGTGTAATTGATGAATTTTTCTGAAAGCTGTCTTTCCAGACAAAGTCCTTCATTTTATATGAATTTCTCTGATGTGACAGAGCCAAGACTCATTTGGCCTTTTATTCTGTTTTGATTTATTTGTTTACTCAAAGTGTTGAGCAAAGGTACATGATCAAACATTTAATCAAATGTTAGAAAATCAGCTGTGAAAACTTGTCTTCTACTTAAGCATTAAGAAGTCCAAGGGTCCCTTTTCCAAATCCTGATTTTCAAGTTTCAAACTGATGCAGTCAGGCTGCTACTGTATCTGTCATCCCACCTGAACCATTTCTGAGTTATTTGTTGAAGACTTAAAGAAAAAAACCCACACTCATTTCGCCTCAGGAAGGTTTTGATTCAAATCCTAAGTGACTCATCAAACGGTACAAACAGGATGCAGTTATTTTTTAAATAAATGCTTATAAAATAATTTCTCTCACCATTAAAATGATTTTGTGGGTGCACTAATTTGTAATCTCAAATGCTCAACCCTGACTGTGGGCTCTGCAGCAGGTTTATTTAAGTGTTACTGATTATAGTGTTTGTGAAAACCAAAGCACATATGGCTTTTTACAATATAGCAGCTCTCATGTTTAACATCTGTGCATGACTAATACTAAAACATGACATACTGATGTAGGCTCTTCCCATGGATGCCTCATATATTAAATTTACTCCACGTCATTTTAGCACTCCATCCTTTTGTCGAGCGTGCCATCGATTTCTTTGGCTTTGCTTTTTAGCATTGTTCTTAAACTTTTGACAAGCAGTTATTATGTTTCCCAAGATGGGTTTAATTTATGCAACAGGCTGTGTTCCATGCTTTGAAGAGTTTCACAGATAACTGATTTATCTTTCAGAACTGCTTTTTACCATATGAACCTTTGCGGTCTTTGCGCCCCTCTGGAAGCCGTCTCCTTGTCATCCCAAAAGTCAGGACACACACTCATGGTGAGGCGTCTTTCCAGTGCTATGGGACTCACCTCTGGAACAGGGACCTCAGGGCAGCAGAGAATGTTCATGTTTTCAAGACCAGGCTCAAGACTCACCTTTTTAGCTGAGCTTTTAATTGATTAAATATTTAATAATATCTGCTTAATTGCTCTGCATGTTTTACTTGATTAAATTTCATCAATGTTTTACACTAAATAATTCTAAATTTTATCAGTGTTAAAATTTATCAGTGTTTTACTATTTAATCTCACATTTATCTACTCTTTATTTTAATGTTTTAACCTGTTGTTTTAATCTTCCTATCCAGTGTTTCCGCTGTGGGAGCCCTCTGCCTCAGGAGTGGTGGTCAACTGTGGCTGCCTGGGTGCTCTCCAGGTAGTGCTTGGGTGGAGGTGGGGGTCTCAGCCTTCCCTTGGGTTATGTGGGGTCATTTTAATCTGTAAAGCACTTTGAGATGCTATTTTGTATGAAAAGCGCTTTATAAATAAAGTTTGATTTGATTTGATTTGAGGTGTCCAGACCTTCAGAGAGCAATGTGTGTAGCTGAAGCTGGGTCTTCATGGCTCTTTGACGTCACTCGATTCCCAAATACTCTCACTGCATCATACTAAGGTAGGATTCTTAAATTTGAGGAGACCTTATAACAAAATCATTCCATCCATTCATCCATTGTCTATACCCACTTACCCATACGGGGGCGGGGAGGGTTGGGTTCCAGCTGTCATTTGGTAAGAGGGTGGGTACAGCCTGGACAGGCAGCTAGACAGGAGTCAGAAGTAGTTATTGGGTTTTTATTAGAGAAACACATTCAGATGCAGAACTTTGGCTTGACAGAAGATTGGAGACTGGCGAGGATCAGGAGACAGATCTGGCTGAAGAGACTGGAGACAAGTCTGGCAGGCAGAGACTCAGGGAAGAGTGGAGTTCTGGGCTGGAGGACCAGATGACAGAATGAGGAGCAGGTGAGTGAGGACTTCTTAAATATACTGGATTGGCCAATGAGGAGAGAGCTGTTAATTGGCATAGGTGGAGGTGGATGAGGCTGATGAGTCTCTGACAGAGACCCCCCCTTTAGGCCCGACTCTGGAAGGGACTGGGCGCCCTGGATGTCGATGATGAAAATCAGTGATGAGGGTTTTATTGACAATGTTTCTGGTCCGTTTCCAGGATCATTCCTCTGGACCGTATTCCTCCCTGTCCACCAGGTATTGAAAACCTTGTAAAGCCTGGATGGAAGCTTCACGCGGCCACTGGAGGGAAGCCAGGATACTGTGAGGAGCGATGATGGCACTGGGTTCCGAGGTGGGAATGGTTGAAGAATGTTCCCGGGAGAGAGCGTTGGCCTTCTTGTTCTGAGAGCCAGGTTTATTTGAAAAATAAATAAATTGAACTGTTCGAAGAAGAGGGCCCACCGACCCTGACGAAGGTTGAGTTGTTTGACTTGCTTGATGTGTATGAGATTCCTGGTATGGAGGTGGGATGGTTTCGGCAGAAGCAGGAGGTGGTTGACAGACCTCAGGTGTATCCTCCACTCCAGGAAGCAGGCAGCGAGTGAGGCAATTGGTTCCACATTGTAGGATCCAGCAGCTGAACCAGGAGATATGTGGATCATGATGTTGGAACCAGGGAAGCCCCAGGATGAGTGTAGTGTGGGAAACACTAGGAAGTGAATGGTCTTGTGATGTTCGCCAATCTTCATCCTGATTCTTGTGGTATGGTGATGTATGGGTTAGGGCTGAAGATGACGACGGTCCACTGAGAAGAGCGGGATGGGGATGTTTCAGTTCTTCCAGAGGGATGCAGGGTTTGGAGACCAAACTAGAAGAGATGAAATTGTCAGCTGTCTCAGTGTTGAGCAGAGCTGTGCAGGTGTAATCTGATCGACTTGAATGAGATGAACTGTCAGAGTGAATGGTGTGGATTGGCTTGGACCAGGTGATGCTCCCCCTACAATCACCTGGCTTGATTGTTTCCGGGCCAGACGGGACAAAGTAGGCGCCGATGTCCTCTTGCCCAGCAGAAAGCGAAGAGCCCCTCACAATGGCACCGCAGCCTCTCTTCTTGGGAAATGTACCCCAGCTGCATCAGCTACCTCTGGGGGAACAGACTCCCAAAAGGGGGCAGTAGCATAGGTCTCGGCGGATCGAGAGAGTGGTGATGGTGGGGCTCAACTCAAGACCCAGGAATCGATATCCAGGACCAGTGGGATGACGGCTTCGAGAGTCCTGGGAGACTCTTTACCCACCCTCTCGTTGCAGACGTAGTCATCCAGGCCTTCTAGGAACAGCGTGAGCAGCGTCGAGTCCCCCCAGGGAAGTTGAGCGACAAGGGTGCGGAATTCTGCTGCGAACTTGTGGACAGAGCGGTGATGTTGCCGTAGGCGAAGCAGTTGCACCTCTACTTGCATGACAGCAGCACGAAGGTGTTGTGGAGCTCAACGACAAAGTGGGCATAGTCATTGCAGTCCTCTGATTGCTGGTTGTAGAGGCCAGCTGGCCACTCCTGTGCCTTCCCAGACATCAGAAAAGCCACTTGGGAGGTTGAGGTGGCATTCTGGAGGCTCACAACTTCAGCACGGGCCCAATCTCTGCTTCAAGAGGATTTAGCCCACTGAGCTTGTCAGTATTATGGCAAGGACTTAGATAGTTATTCACAAATGAATCTTCTTGGTAACAGAATCGGTCTTTATATATATTACTCTTTATATAATATTACTGTAAAGAACGACGCTGTTCTACTGATTAATTTAAGCATGTCGTGCATAAAACTCAATATATGGTGGGGCCGGGATCCACCGGCCCCAAATGTAGGGAGGCCACAGGTCAGTAGTAGTTTTTGGGTTTTTATAAGCGAAACACACTCAGGTGCAGAATCTTTGCTTGACAGAAGACTGAAGACAGATCTGGTTGGAGAGACTGGAGACATGTCTGGCAGTCAGAGACTGAGGCAAGAGGGGAGTTCTGGGCTGAAGGAGCAGATGACAGAACGAGGAGGTGAGTGAGGACTTCTGAAATATGCTGGATTGGCCAATGAGGAGTGAGAGCTGTTAATTGGCACAGGTGGAGGTGGATGAGGCTGATGAATCTCTGACAGCATTGTGGAAAAGTTTTTCAGTGTGCTATAAAAATAAGCTTTGAATTGACTTGTTCAAGGTTTTTCACTTTATTGGCCAAAATCATCTCATTTCTAATTTATTGAGACTTCTTTTAAGACATGGACCTGTTGGCAGATGTTCTGAATGTCCTCCCTTTGTAGACTGTTTTGTACAGTAGTATGGTTGATTTAAAAAAAAGTATCTGTCTACATCCTATGTTTTTTTTTTAGGTTTCCTGTCTGGCAGTGTGGCATTCAGAATTGATGTCTGAGTACCAAGTAGAAGCAAAACAGATTTACTTTCACAAGTGGAGCATTTTATTATAATACTCCACTTCATATATATATATATATATATATATATATATATATATATATATACAAATTAATCACACATGGATAAACATCCCATCTCTGCTGGAAATGCATGACTCTCCTTAACAGTAATTTTATTGGAAAAGTACAGAAGTGTAGAGTTAGATAACAACATGGGGATAGGAGGGATGAGTGGTGGAGGTCTGCACTCACACTAATGTTTAATTTCTTCCTTCCATCCATCCATCAATCCATCTATCCATTTTCTTCCGCTTATCCAGGGTCGGGTCGAGGGGGCAGCAGCTTAAGCAGAGAGACCCAGACTTCCCTCTCCCCAGCCACTTGTTCCAGCTCCTCGGGAGGAATCCCAAGGCGTTCCCAGGTGAGAAACATAGTCCCTCCAGCGTGTCCTGGGTCTTGCCCTGGGCCTCCTCCCGGCGGGACGTGCCCGAAACACCTGACCAGATGCCCGAGCCACCTCAACTGACTCCTCTCGATGTGGAGGAGCAGCGGCTCTACTCTGAGCCCCCACCAATGACTGAGCTTCTCACCCTATCTCTAAGGGAGAACCCAGACACTCTACGGAGGAAACTAAATTCTCATGTTTAATTTCTTATTGTTTACTTATTAGCATATTTACATTTCTTGGAGTTGGAACTTTGTGAAAAAAAGAAGCTAAAAAAATATTTTAATTGATATTATTTCAAATGGGTTTCCTAAAACAGGAAATGAACATTTTACTAAAAATTTCTGGTATGAGACCCAGGTGTCTGTCTTTTAAATCTGCTCAGTAATAATTTTCTCAGTTTTTTGCCAGTGGCTATTGCACATTTTCACTAATATGAAACAGGGCAAACAACAGTTTCTTTTTCTATTCTTTCACAAAACTGGTTTTGCATTTATATTTGAAAACCATTTCTAACTGTTCAGACCTGTTTCTTGTTATGTAAACGTTTGCTGAGGAGCATGACCATACAAATCTTCTGTCTCTTGGACAAGTTAAGCCTTGAAGTTCCGATACCTGACATAGTTGACACAACATTATCTGCACATCTGCAACTCCATTGTAAAGCAAAAACAAAAAACAAATAAAAATCTATTAACACATATATTTAAGAAGAAAATCTGAAACAGAGTAATGTTTTTAGCTTTTCCTCCACAATCTAATTTACTAAGTGTTCACACATCATCACATTTATTTATTTTTATTCAAACTCCTTCCTTATTCAGTTTAGAGGTAATGTGAAATGATATGACTTTTATTCTGTGCACTATAAATAAAGGAGAATAATTCACTGGCTTTAGGTGGGTGTGGGTCAGTCCTGTTTCCTGTGGAACCAGCCAAAAAGCTTCACATCTGCCAAGAAAAATGATCACAGCCACTAACTCAGGATAGAGAAAATAGTTTCCATAGTTCTAAATTATTCCTGTTTATCCTGTCATCCATGATACTTTGATGATATAGAAAGGTTCAATAAGGCTACCATGGCAAAGAGATGAAGGAATTCCCTTGGGTTTATTCGTTCTGACCCTGACTGTGATTGTTTAGTGCCAAAGCTTATTTGACTTTGTCAGAAAACGATGGAACGAATAGACAACACATTCTAAACGTTCTCAAGTGACAGCACTCCTATATGCAGAATAATGGGATTAGATCCCTTTTTACTTAAGTTTTTTTCTTCAAAGAAGTGTTTGCTTGAGCAATTTAATTGTTTTGGAAATTCCAGGGCATCGCTCTCAGTGCTGTGCATTCCTTCTCTCCACTACACAATGCATTCCTCAGAAATAAAGGTGATCTCCATCAGAATTGGTCAGACCCCCAGGAAAGTCTCAGGAATTTCATCCAGCAAGAAAAAAACATGTCAGACAATGTGATTGATAGTGTATTAATTAGAGAGAAGTTTTGGCCATAGGTGTCTTTGTTATATGCCAGACCAAAAATGGTCCAACTCAAAGTGGTTTTAGAGGCAATGAATCCGGAGGGCGAAGAGAGAAGAATATTTGGGAATTTAACAATGTCAAATACATTCAAACTGCTACTCTAAAAAAACAACAACAACAATAAACCCATAATACTCCTAAATGTGGCAGATCTTTTAAAAGGTATTTCAGTCTGTTTTCATTATAAAAAGAGTTTCTTTTTTCCAGATTGCTTAGTAGAGAACATTATTTTTTAAATTTCTGTCTATAATCTGTAGTTTTTTCTTTACTTTTTTTTAACGTGTCCTATTCTGCAGAGTGGCACTCAAAATTGGTGCCATATCAAGTAGAAGCCCAACAGATTTACTTTCACAAGTGGAGCATTACAGCTTTTGCTATAGTAGTCCATTTGATATGTATGTGAAAGAATCTTTATTAGTGATTGCTTTGGGTTTTCTTCAGAAATTATGGACATGGACACAGAAAATAAAAGAATCCTAGGAATTTATGCAGACATGAAGGAGCCATAGACATCCACAGGATCCCTAGAGCACAGGAGCCCCAGGCAGACCAACACAAGCCTGACCAAACCCCCAAGAGACGAGCAGAGGAGAGCCCCGGGGGAATATCCAGCAGCTACAATGCAGTGGCCTTAGGGGGCCGCAGCGAAGAGCCCATGGGCTCTGCCGGCAGCAGGCTATGCCAGAGCGGATTCAGCCATGAACCCGGAGACCTGAGGGCGCCCCACCCCCCTGCAGGGACCCAAACAGGGATCGGCCGATGGGGTCCCCTGTTGCCACCGCCGCTGCCACCAGGCCGCGGGGGCCAACACCATCCCAACAGCCAACATCTCAATGCCCCTCCACCCCATGTCAGGGCGCCACACCAATAGCCACAGCGGACGGATGGCATCCCCAGGCCAAGCCCAGCCAGCACCCGGACCCCGAGCTCAACCAACTCCCGAATCTCAGTCCCACACACCACAGAGCACCAAGACCAAGCATCCAACCAAGGCCAATCAAGCCCACCAATGAACCGACCAAGCAAGAAACACACAGAACACAAGACCAAGTGGAGACGCCAGACCGGACCTCTGTCGAGCCACCTGACAGCTACCACCAAACAATGAACCCCCAGTGTGCCTGCAGTGCATCCATCCCCACCCCAGCCCACAATGAACACAATGAGCACCCCAGACTCAAACCTCTACACCACATATGCAGCACACCAAGGCTCCCCACCGGTGCAAACTTTCTGGGGCCTCCCGCCATTAGCAATCCACCCACAGATCCCAAACCAAACCACCATCAGACCACAGAACAAGAACAAGGCAACCCACCCATTCTGCACACACAGGGACAGCTTCTGCATCTCCAGCATCCCCAATGCTCCTGACCGCCAGCATCCGACTAATCAAACCCAGCAACTAACTGCACAGTCTCATGTCAGAACATGGCACCGGACCAGGCAATCCCCCAATCAAAACCTGCATGATTTTATTTCCTAATATTGGGCTTAGATCTTGTTACAGTTAATTTGTAAACAGTAAATGAGAGAGAGAGATTGTGTTGTATTCTTTTTAAATCTTTTACAATAATATCTTTGTGGGGATGTCAAATTGAACATTTAGATTAGTTTTTTTTAATTGTTGGCCATCTTTGTATTTTGTACTTTTGCTGATTTAATTGTTTCATGCAGTTTGTTTTAGCATGAATAGAGACATTGTCAGTGGAAGCTTTTGCACCAAACATGGGTCAATTCCTCCCTTCTTTGACAACCGGTGAAATAGGTTATAATTTTCCATAATCAACTCATAGTCCACTCAAGGAACTGTGATTATGTGACTAACATATAACATCCACTAGCAGAGATCATTCATCATTACTTTAGTTTGATCAGGTGTTCTAATTAGTAATATTTAATAAAGGTTAACTGGACCAATATGGGTCAGGCACACCATAAATGGAATTATAGTGTAATATATAAGCTTACCAGTTATATCAATACCAATATATAACAAACTCCTAAACAGTGAAGTTGGTCAAGGTGCTGTGCAGTTAAGAAAATTATCAAAGATTAAAAAAACACAAATAAAAACCAGTTTTAAAAAATGAAGCTAGATCTAATAAGACAGGTCAATCTGTGGTAAAATATCAAGGAGTGGAAGTGATGACGCCTGCCTGATCTGCAAGTTCAGGGATTTTTAAGAGCATCTGCTTACCTAAGCAGATAAATTAGTACATAGAGGTACAGCAGTTCAGTGAACAATTTCAAGAACACACTAAATTAAATATGTAATTTAGTTATTTTTATTATTTATCTCCATCATCATTTACCATACATTTAACAACCAAGTGAAACAAGTTGATACGTAATCAGTATGAAATGGTTTGTGTCAGGTTACAAAACTGGATGTGGGAAGAGATGAAACTATAATCTGTCAATACAAATTGGCCATAGTGGTCTGTTCATGTCCCCAATCTGTTGCCAGATCAAGAAGCTATTGTAATGTGTAACCCACATGTGAGTGGGTTTGTTGGTGATTGTCTCCTCGTCCTATTTTCAGGTTGGAGTGGTGAATGTTGAAGGGTGGACAGGCAGGGGAGAGAGCAATGGGAAATCTAAGTTGATGATTCCAGGAGGGCACACAGATTAGCGATGAGGAGGTTCATGGAGGGAGTTCTGAGGAGAGTTCTCCAAACAGACGCAGGAAGTCAGAAAGCAGACCACTGGAGTCCAGGGACAGAATGTCAACAAGGGAATGAGACGTTCTGTGGAAGACAGACAGCAAAGATGAGTATCAGAGAATCAAGAAGTGTAAAGTTGTAAGAAGTATAGAGCCTGATTTCCACTCATGTGAGCAAAACAATCTGGCATCTGCTTTAGGGAACCCGCTCCTCTTTAAGCTCCTCAGCTTGATGAACTCTAGCTGGAGTACGCGCCTGCCAGTCACCCTGCGTAATGACAGGAGGTAGGAGAGACACATAAACAGATTTGCCTAAAGATTGGCCATTACATAAAAAAAATAGGTCTATAGTAAATGGTGCAATGCAGGAATATGCTAGAATAAGCACTTTATTACGGACAATTATTGAAAAGTCAAACTTTCTTTCAGGTACTTGCAACCAGAGGTGGGACAAAGTCATTGTTTTGCAAATCACAAGTAAGTCTCAAATCTTTGTCCTCGAGTCCCGAGTCAAGTCGAGTCAAAGATGAGGCAAGTCCCGAGTCGAGTCAAAAGTCAAAGCCAACAAGTCTCAAGTCGAGTCAAAAGTCCTACAATTTTAGTTTCGAGTAATTCAAGTCCTCTTACCACAGAAATAAATTTATACAGATCATGTATGTCTGTAAGATTTGTATTTATTTAAATATTTATACAATAACATTAATCAAATACAGTAAAAAACTGAAAATGTAATTTTCACAAAAAATGCTTGTATTTCAACAGCATATTGCACTAGAACAATGCACAGCAGCTTCAGTCCTGTATTGTATTGACATCATATTGCAAAACAGTTTAACTTTCAAATAGACATGAGTCCTTTTAACCTAAACTTTTTGAAACATGTCATCAATAAAATCTTCACCCCTAAAAATGATCACTTCTGAAAAACTGGACCAAACTGATAATATAATTCGAATGCCTCCATGGTGTGTAAAAAAAAATTTCCCCAGTTTTCATGGGAAGTAGCAAGTCAAAAGGTGCAAGTCCAAGTAAAGTCAGAAGTCATTGATGTTAAAGTCCAAGTCGAGTTGCAAGTCTTTGTACATTTTATCAAGTCGAGTCTGAAGTCATCAAAATTCATGACTCGAGTCAAAGTCACATGACTCGAGTCCACACCTCTGCTTGCAACACGTGAATCAGGTAAAATCTATTAGAAAAGCAAAATGATAAAATGTTGCAAAAATATGAATCTAATTAAAATGCAAAACTCAGAGAAAATAAACCAAGTCCAGCAGGTAATGGCACAAGTTTAAATGGAGATTTTGATTAATTGAAAATCTCTATCTCTATAGACTATAAAGTTTTCCATCCATCCATCCATCCATCCATCCATCCATCCATCCATCCATCCATCCATCCATCCATCCATCAATCATTGAGCGAGATGCAGGGTTATGCACCAGACAGGTCGCAAGTCCATCACAGGGCACTGCAAAGATTTTTTTGCAGTAAAACATTGCAAATGTGCTTAACTTAATCTCCTTGTGTCAACTGTAATATAAAACCTGTTGACATACAGTAATTAGGAGTAAAACAAGTGACTCATAGACAACTAGCAGCATACTGCTTTGTTGTAACAAAAAGCATTGTTGTCAGAACAAAGTATGAAACACATAATGTCGCTGTGTGGTAAAAAGTTTTTTTTGCCTATTGTATATTTACATTGTTTTTGAGGATCTCTGTCAACCATAGCTTTGTTTTGCATTCAAAGAGTCACACATATTTGAGTTCAATTTGCTGCACACAATCAAATCATTCTTGCTAAGCACTAACAGTCGAGGAGAAGGAGGGCTCTGCCAAATTTAAATTTCACCTCTGGAATGAAATTATGTGTAGAAAACAAATACAATCCTTTGAGAACTAGGCTTGCTCTTTCTTGGAGATAATCCTGAATTTATTCCCTTTGTCTTCCATTTCAGTGTGGGAAAAGAGAAAGCAGTTTAGTATCCACACTGATAAAATGCCCCCCACTCACCACTCCATCAACAACAACAACAACAACAACAAATTATTTTTTGAAAAATCGATTCCTGGGAGACGGATTGATGCCTGCTCACACCAGCTATCGAACACTCTTATGGAGAAACCTTATATGCACCAGCATGCTAACACACACACATAGATGTGGGGTCTCTGGTGTTTACAGATATATTCTTGGGCTGAGGTTATCATTACTAGAGCTTGATTAATCGGTACCATGAGTTTTTCTGTGACATTGTTGTTGTATTTTTATATCCATTCTTGTGTGATGTGGTTGTGTAGTTCTTAGTTCACGATGTTAGGTTTGTTTTGTCGATGTTGTTTTGTTTTGTTTTTTCCCCTCTCTCTGCCGTCCTGTGGGTATGGAGGCAGACTTCAATGTTTTCCTGTGTTTCCTTTGTTCTCTTTCCTCTCTTGTATTTTCAACTCACCTTCTCTCATGACATTTTGTTTCCTACCTCTCTTCTTCATCTTCTTTCTTTCTTCCCCTTAATTTTCCGTCTCCGGGTCCATAACATCAGGAAATAAAACCCCCAGCAATTCATAATAAAGATTTTTCACACATAAATCAAGTGGAGTACTATAGCAAAAGCTGTACTGCTCCGCTTGTGAAAGTAAATCTGTTGGGCTTCTACTTGGTACTCAGACACCAATTCTGAGCTCCACACTGCCAAACAGGACACGTAAAAAAAAAAAAAAAAAAAAAAAAAAAAAAGAGAAAAGGGAGACATAAATAGTCCACTAGATCAATTCACAGATGATCGGAGTTCGAAGAAGAATGATCAAATGTTCCTTACGCCAGCCAGTAATTGGGGAAAACAACCTGTCTTACCTCCGGCCGCTGAATAAGCCTAATCGTCAGATTTGGCATGTTGATTCAACTTGTCAATGTAGGCTTTTGCGCCGGAAGGATTGTCAAAAAGTTCAATTGTACCTTTGTAGAGAATCCGGAGACGGTGTGGGTATGCAAAGCCTCTGAACATATCCTTCTCACGGAAATATCTGATCACTTCAGCGAAATCCTTGCATTTACTTCAGATGATAGATCCTGATGGAAGGTAAGCTGGGCATCCCCCTCTTGTATTGGAGTGGTCCTCTTTTTTTTCCGCTTGGAATATCATATCACTGTCTCTAAGCCATAAGAATTGGATCATAATTGGTCTCGGTGGATTATCCGGTTTGCTTGGTTCTGTGTCGTAGTTGGCCTAAGCAATGAATACGTTCAATCTCAAATGTTTGATCCGTAGATATATTCAGCCATATCGGTATCTTTTGTTGAACGAATTCGCCTAGGTTTGTATGTGTCAATTGTTCGGGAAGGCCTATCAAAACCAAATGCTTCCTCCTTCCCCTGTTTTCCAGCACATCAATCTTGGCTTTGAGTGTTTTGAACAACTTTTGGGCTCGGTGTAAATCTCTATTAGTTGTTTGTAAGGAATCCTCGAAATCAGAGATCCTTTGTTCGGCAGTATCCAAACGCCGATGTTGTTTGTTCAGTACCTCATTTGTCTGAGAGAGTGCGTCCTTTGTTGTGACTTCGGTAATAACATTTTCCAAATGACTTTCGATGCCGTCAAGAAGGCTCACAATATCCATGCGTTGGGTTTTTAATTCTGCCATAATATCGGATAGATCACATTCGCCCTCAATTTCCAAGTCTTCGTCGGGTTTCTTTCTTCTCCTTGTATCTTTTTTTATTTTTCCCTTCGTCCGGCATAATTCTTGCAGTTCAAAGTTGCAAAATTGCAACGTTTTGTTGAGATCAACTGCTGGGTGAAAGTATCAAACTTTGAATAAGCACTGAGGAAATGTGGAGCTCTGAGCTGGGGTCTTTCTACATGGAGTTTGCATGTTTTCCCTGTGCAGGCGTGGGTACCCTCAGGGCCACATAGCCCTTGGACCTCCTTGACTAAAGAAGAACAGAAAAAAAGAGAAAAAATAAAAATATTTTAGGCCAAGAGACAAAGTATTTTGTTGGCATTATGGGTTCGTGTGAATGTCTCAAACTTTATATGAATATGTGTGGTCCTGTTTTTAAAGTGCAGGCCTCTGTATAGAATTATTTTTTCTAAGCGTGAATGATTTATTGGGATCATTTATGGAGACTGTGTTCATTGTATAGATAAATCTAGCAAATCTATTGATTAACCTTATGACTAAAAGCAAAGAGCTCCTGGATCTGTTTTTTTTAGTCAAATGAAAACCACCTGTGTACTCAATAGACTGTATCCTCCTGAAAGGATCACATAGTGTAAGTTTATGTAGAAGAAGTCCCTACAGTGGATACAGGGAATATGCACAAATATGTGGTGAAATGGTCTCAAATTTCTTAATTTGATTTATACAGATTGTATCAAATAACCTATGAACTTGTCTCATTTCCATCTTTTAAAGGTAACATTCACAGAAGTAAAGCTCATGTTACCACACATGCATAACAATCTACAGGAAATGTTCTGACAGGGCTTCTGGTTAGTGTTTGGTCTCAGTAAAGGTCTACATCAGACCTCTTGTTGAGATAAGTACCCAAGTCTCATAAATTCATAGCAAACCCATGTCACAGAAATACTTCCTAAAATGTTTTGAACTAGATCGTAGTCTGATACAGTCTTAAAAACTAAATTTAGAGATTGTCCTATCTGAAATAGAAATGAGTAGGTCTAAGATAATTTATGTTGCAGTATCTGTGGTTGTAATTGTGTATTTTAGCATAAAAAACTACCTTAGTGTGATTTTACCAAAGGACAAACAGAATTTGCAATGTACGGTGAAACCATTTTAAACTAGTAAGATTAAAACATTTTTTTGATCCAAAATGCAATGCTAAAAATAGCAAATCTGTCCCTCTCTCTCTGAAGCTCTGGAAAACTGTTTTGAGCTGAATTGTATACTGATTGTTTCTTTACCAACACAGGAGAAGTAAGGTTGATCCCAGCTGAACAATTTTGTGGACAAGTGAATGGCCAATCTATATTTCTTCCCAAAGGCTGCCTGATCTCTGCTGGAGTTGTTGCTGAGGACAGACAGGCAGGTGAGTTATAATAGGTTGTTCCACCTAACCATTCAAAAGCTCCTGTGCAATGAGATGAAATTCAGAAGAGTACTGCAGTCATAGAGAGAACCATGAATAAAGACTAGTTTGAGGCAGGTTATTTAAGGTCAGCTGGAGATAAAGATGATGAGACTTTTTTTTTTTTTTTACTGAAACCATAACTAGTAGGAAATATGGATTAACACAATCAAGAGAGACATTCTGGCACTGCAACCTGATGAGTGGGATCAGAGGTGTACAGCATAAGCAACATTGTGCTCAGAGGAGATCCTTCTTTCTGCTCCAACTCTCTACCAAGTTTAAACACAGTTTTTGCCAATAAATAAAAACCATTAGCTGCAGTCACATGCTAATAACTAGTTGTCTTTGTGAGAAATTCAAAAAGTAAAAGTAGGTAAACCTGAGACATACAGAAATTGTGATAAAATTGTAATATTATACAGGGCAACTGAAAAAGTGTGGACACTGGCAGCTCTCTGTAGTAAATTGATTCAAAGGTTATTGAGCTGGATTTTTGCTATAGACTATTGTAATTGTTTCTAGTAGATTAAGCTTTTCAACCTTAAACTTATCCTTGAATAAATCTGTTCTGTTTATTATTTCAGCCATGGACTCTGAGCAGGGCTGAAGGAGCCAAGCTCTGTGGTTTTCCCTCCAATTCATGGTTTAATATCACTAAAATAGGCATGACAGAAAAATTACTAGGACTACAACCTTGTGATGTGGACAGGGTCTGACCTCAAAGTAGAACTGCAGATTTATACTTCATTACCACACCTTAGTTTTTATTCATGATATACTATGACTCAGATGAGCAGTGAAATAAGTAGCTATAGGCACTCAGCTACAGTCACTGCATTATAGATGTACTTCTGTGTTTTCACTGAATCTTTATTAATCTGCCTAAAACCATAACTAAATGCATCAGTTTGACATTTTAATTTCAGTAAATCGTTTCATCTTTGAGCATACATCACAGTAAAAGACAATTCTGTCATGCTCACATGTTGTCTGATAAGAATGCTAACAGGAAATTTGACAATGCGTATAAGTCTTGTCAAAGTGAAATGAATTTGCAGACAAAAACATTGATCTTATAAGTGCATTGTGCCGTCCTTCATAAAAAAAAACCCCCAAGATAAACCATGTCATCTCAGTGATTACTTTAGCTCACACTATAAAACAGGCTTAGCAGCAGTTCCTGGGTGAATGGCACCTTTGTGAACCACTCTTTTCCAGCAGAATGATTCAGTTCAGTTGTGGCCAGTCAAGGCATTTTAGATGTTGTACTAGAGATAATCAAATTTATTGCATACTTCTCATAAAAAACACTACAATAGTTAATTAGAGATTAGTTTAAATTTAAACATTCAAATCAGATACTAACTTCAACCATAGTGGACCACCATATTTTCTCACACGTTGCACATTATGGAAGAGTGGCCACATAAAATTGACTGAAAATAGAAATGAAGTAAAGCAAACTTTTTTGTGAAGCAGATTGGTTGTTTTTACTGTTTTTACCGAATGCCACCTGGGTGAATGGTACCCTGGGTATAGAGCCATATCATCCTTATCAAAAACTGTCTCTGATCAGCCCTACAGGTTTTGTAAACACAAAACAGGATAAAGAGAAGGCTTTTTTTGTCATTTATTTAAAATTTTCTATAGTGCTATTTCAGTATACTACCTTTTAAATTATTAACTTTTGCAGACATTGCATCTTTTATGCATTGAGCTTTTAAGCTTTTCAGACAATAGCAAACTGCATCCATAAAGAACAAGTCTATTTAGAACTAAATCTAATTTCTAGAAATGAAACTGGCAGTTTTTGCAGGTAGAATGGATGATTATCCCTGTGGAAGCAAAGTTGCTGGCTATCAAGCCTTTTTTTCGTTGGTGCATGCATGTCTGTGTGAGTTTGCCTACTTTACTGTCACAGTCATAATGAGAAGCTGGCACCTCAGGAACTCATTCCACTCTGTGATAGAGAGGTTCACAGAGCGGGGGGAAGATGATTGGGCTGCATGGAGAAAAAAAAAGATTTAGCTGAAAAAAATCTTGTGCTCTGGCAAGGAAGACATTGTCCAACTGCTGTTCATTTATGGCTTGGTTTTCCTATTCAGAGCAAACAGGACAATACATCTGAATCATTACTTTAAATCATGTGTACTGTCATTGTGTTTGTTTATTATAAATCAAACTACTTTATATTTTGCTTAGCCAAGAGTAACTATTATTTATTTTTTTTCGTGATCACAACATAAATCCTGAAGATGCTTCCAAACGGTATCAGATGTTTCTCAGTACGACACTGGCACAGCGGATAGCACTTTGTTGTACTCTCGTTTATCAGCTCTAAACAAAACCTGGCACAGGTTCAGGGTGTTTTAAGGGTTCCAATGACTGACAAGATAGTGAGACACGGTTATGACTCTTGCACTGCGGGAGATAAAAGTGGGCTTCCTTGCTGGGAGCTGACAGATGATGCAGCCTATGCTCCTTTCAAGAGTCACAAGATCCCAGGCAAAGTTGCGGGCTTTGTTTCTTTTCTATACCTCAGATGAAAAATACCCCCAGGGGATTCTTGACTGCAAACATCTGAGGGAAAATGCTTTGTATATGATGGCTGGGCCTTCTCGTGATGCTATGTTTTTGTTGAGGATATTAGGGCAGTAGTAAATTAACCCTTGGAAAAGAGCCTGAGAGCCCTTAAGCCAGAGCCATTATTTTACATTATAGTTGTTTACATTGTGTCTGATAAGTTTCTTAAAGATGTGGCTTGTCTCTGATGTTGAATTAATTGCATTGCTTGTGTCACCAGTCTGTGGAGTTTTCTATATAGACAATGATGTTGTGTTACAGTTTCTCACTATTCAAACAAAGCATCAGTGGGAAAAACATTAAAGCAACAAGCCAGATCTTTCTGTAAAATAAGTAGAAATGTCCTTTAGTTAACTAATATAGACCAACATGTTATGGTCAGTTTTTTGTTTTTGCAATTTTACTGAAAATTGTTAATTGATCAACATAAAATCTACCCCCCAGAGAACAAGATCCACCCCCACATTACTCTGATGACATCACCAGAGTAATGTGACATCACATGGGCAACTGATCAAAGTTCCTATGTTGTTTTTCTGCTTTTAATTTAAATTTACCCTTCAAATGTATTTACTTGTCTTCTAGCTGCAGAAAAACCTTTGAGCCAATGAGGGAACACAATGTGCATTTCAGGAAAATCTAGCAACCATAAAATAAATGGAAGAGGTTGATAAAGAGGACCAGAGCGAGCAGCAGACTTCATCATCAAAGATCGATTTGAGAAAAGTTCTTAAAAACCTTTCACCTAGGTATTGCTTGGTTAATTATTACCATTAAAATGATTTTTAAGCCCTGATAATGTTTTCTGTACAACTGTTGCATTACCTGGTTCTTCAGACAGATTTATAATGAGCCTAATCCTACCAGTTAGCTCAATCAGTACTGCAGTACTGGCCATGCAATCTCAATCATTCCAGTCAATGCTAAAGGGAAGGAGTTTGAAAAAGAAAACAGGAAAGCATCCTATTGCTTTGGTGTTAGATAGAAGTCGTTTGGGTACTCTAAAATACTATTAGTTCAGAATGCATGTAGTGCACATCACACAACAGTACGGTGATACAAACAGTGGCAAATAGTGTTGAATATAGAAACCAGTTGGTAAAAATTCAAACAGATTCGTACCCAGTAAAGTTCTGAAGATGACCATTGTCCTTGTCATCATAACTTGAGATGTCCTTTTGAGTCAAACTGTAGCTTAGGTAGGCTACATAAGATTGAATCCCTTGCAACTTTAGTGGAACTTGAATACTTCAGTATCTATGAAAATCTGTCAAAAGTGTCCTTCCTACCATAGTGTTTACTAAAGCCAACTGATCAGCTTGAGTCATGTGATGAAATTTAAATAAATGCAAACAAAGTGGAAAGTGTTTATTTTGTTCAGTGTGCTTTAAAAAAAACTGTATTACTTGTGAAATCCTGCAGTAGAAATCTATACATCATTACCACACCAAGTTTTTATTGTCAGTGGGCTGGTGAATACACATTTTTCAATATTTCAATTACTAGACATTGAGGTTTGTTTTCAAATTGAAACTCTATATTTGCTGTCATTTGAAAAGAGGGCGTTCAACTTCAAAGTAAGAGTCCAGCCCTGTTTCTTCTTAGTCCAGGTAAGGACAGCGACAGTTGTAAGTCCTGGATGTCTGCGTGCGTGTTCCTTTTCCAACATACTTTTTCCTTATACTAAACTTGCCATTAGTATGCCTGGATACAGTTCTCTGTGTCTCCTTTTTTGCTTAACCACACCCTCCCTCCACCCCTTCCCACCACTGAGGAGGGTGTCAAAGACTTTGCTGGACAGCTGCCAAATCAAGTCTTCCCAAAATGTTGTCATAAGATGTCCATCAAA
The DNA here is from genome assembly GCA_963556495.2 of Valencia hispanica. Classification (NCBI taxonomy): domain Eukaryota; kingdom Metazoa; phylum Chordata; class Actinopteri; order Cyprinodontiformes; family Valenciidae; genus Valencia; species Valencia hispanica. Next base: position 15,152,234 of record OY747700.1, read on the forward strand.
TAGTATTTCATTGTTCAAAATATTTTTTTCTGTTGGTCTTGTGCAATATTTTTTTTATCTGTAAGCCATACGTATCAAAAAAAAAAAAACATGAAATCCCTGTGTGTGATGAAATTACATAATATAGAGGTTTATATAATTTTTAATGGAACTGCTGAAATAAATTGCGTTTTCTATAACATTCAAATATATTGATATGCAACAGCATTTGCAAATGGGAAAAAAATACACCACTGGTTAGTATTTAAAAGTAATTGAATGTAAAGTGACTTACAGTTCTTTTTTGGGTAGGATGGTGGCACCAGAGTTCAGCACAAACCTGGACTACCTCCTTGCAGTGGCTCCTAAAAGCAATCACAGCAGCAGCAGCGGTGAAGAGGAGAGGAGCAGGAGGTTGCAGCCTGTCACGTGTTGAATAAATCAGATTTTGGAGACGGACGTCCTCTGCTCGGCCCCCACATCGTTTGGTCTCAGTTAGCGCGCAGCAGTCGCAGCAGTGTGTCTGCAGCCGCACAGACAGACAGACAAACAGGCAGGCACAGGCTGCCGCAGAGCTGATAACGTCCCCCTGGATGAGGAAAGTTTGCCGCAAGTTTGCATTTTCACTTTTCGTGAAGAAATCCGAAAGAGGTTAAGAAGGATATCTTCAAAGAAACTAATTCTGCGCTGCAGAGAAGATCTCCTTAGTCTACTCACTCAATGAGACCCGACTGTTTTTTTTTTGTTTTTTTTTGTGTGGGATGGATGTAACTTTCACTTTGTGCTTCATAACGGGGAACTTATAAGAGTGTGGATATATTGTAGTTCTGCATGAAAATCACCACAGAGGAGCAAATGAATGTGAGTATCATTCACAGTAAAGATCTTCTCACTCCATAGCCTAACCTGATGAGATGAGCTTGACTGTCAGTGCAGTCTAAACATTACATGAAATTGTTGGCGGCTGGTGATGTAAAGCAGCAGTGAGTGCTTTTAGTAAAAAACTAAAGGAATAAAGATCTTGACAACTTCTGTGTTGCAAATTAGTGGCGGAATAATTCCTCTTAACTTGAAAAAGTTTGATAGAGAAGTTCCAATCATGTTCTAAATGTATGCATTTTTGTTGTTGTTGTAGCCACACCAGCACAACTCACTTATAGCTCTTTGTAATATTACAAAAGCCCCGCACATAGCCTGTACTTTGAAGAGCGGCCAAAAAAGAAAGAAAAAAGAAGAGATTTACTGCCCGTTTTTGTCGCTCGTGATTAAAGCCCCCCAGAGACGGAAACATTCCTCTCGAACTGTGCAGCATGGAGTTATTGTCCTCGGAGCAGCAGCAGTCGCTGCAGCAGCTCCTTTTACGCCTCATTCCTGCGCCAATTGAGCCCAAACCAAACGGTTCCACATGACGGCACAATGACTGTGACGGCAGACTTACATTCATTAACCGTGAATAGGGTCTTCCTTTTCCTCAATTAATAAATTAATTAAACCTCCGCAGGGTTCCATCACCTCGCCCCCGAGTTGTGGTTGTCGGTTGCTATGGTGCAGTTTGACTCCATTTTTAACGACAAAGGCATGGTTAGTCTTAGTTGTGTTAACCCAGATAACCCTTATAGGCTACTAACTCCAAGCAGACTAGGCCTATATCACACAGAAAAAGTATAGCATGTAAGCCTGTTTGTCAAAGTCTAACTTTTGAACAGCTTTTCTGTTTCTGGAGATGACCAGCTTGTGACCCCTAGAAACTTCTTTTTAATCCGAAAAATATTTCCAAAATGTACTTACAGGGATCGTTCAGGGTTGTGAACTTAGATTTTGTTTTGAAGGTAACCAGCAGTTTCACATAAAAATTCTCTTGGCAGCTTTGTTTATTCCAAATAGTTGGTTTCTTGGTTGAATTTGAACAGCTAGTCCAGGAGGGTCCAAGTCCATAAAAGACTTCTACTGTCTTAAAACAACTTTCTTCTCTAAACCGTCATCACAGGGGTAATGAGAAGCTCAGCAGTAGAGCACATTCAGGCTATTAGTCCTTGAGACTTCACTTTTTTAGACTATTTGCTGCATATCTTTCCCCTCCTTTTGCTGGTTCTATCCCTGTTTGGCTTACTGTTTAGAAAGGCCACTTGTGAACAAAATCTAAAAAAAAAATAGCAATTTATGCAAATGCTATTTTATCAGAATTTGAAGCATAATCATTTTTACACTGGGTGATTACCTACACTGAACACTATTATTTTCCAGGAAAAACAGGTTGGAGGCTGTGCATCACTAGTGATTTTCCGGTGTGAAACACACACTCATGGTGGAACACATAATTATCCAGCCAGGGAAACTGTTAGATATATATATAATAAAGTGGTATCAAGCAGTTTTCTGACTATTGCATTGCCTTAATTTTCTTTCAGGGGGTTACTTGGACTGGAAAGAGTTTGTTTCACACAGGAAGATCATTTGTGGAACACTGTCTCTGACCTCAATTTCCTGTGAAAATAATCATAGGTTTCTGTGTAAATTACCACTCTATTGAAATGTGATAACTTTTCATAAAGTAGTGTTTACATAAACCACTATGACGTTTGGAGATCGGGGTGGTTTTAAAATGGTAGAAGTCCAGTTTGGTCTTTTACTCTCTCTAATAAGCCTTTAACTTCAGCCCCTGGAACCAACTAATCTGGATTCATACAAAATGAAAAAACGCCAAGGGAGTTCTCTTTTGCAGGTAGATATGCTGATGTTTATAGCAGAACATCCCTTCAGAAAATGAACTGAACTCTCACATGAGGTGCACTTTTGCTTCAGTTGTTGTCTTTTTGGATCACTGGTAATGGAACTAAACGCACATGTTTTTACTGATGCAATCTCTTATGCTGCCAATTCAGTGACAAAGAGTTTCACTTTACAATATTTCATTATTATTTTTGCTCGAACATTTTAAACAAATAGTTTAACAGAGCCATGCTTCTCTTGATGTGGTAAGAAGATGATTCTTCTTGTCACGCACCCTCCTAAACTCGGGCTAAAGGGCTCAGAGGGGGAAAAAGGAGAAAGTGTGCCTTTTCAACACATTGTTTGTTAAAACCAGGGGAGCACACATGCATGTGGAGCCCCATGATGGCTTTTCCTGCTCTTTTTACATGCACAGGGAGTGAAGTTTCAAAGACTAATGCAAGGCACAGAAACGCAGCACTTAGTTTGGCCAACATTCATAGCATTTTAGTTTGCTTTGTGCTAAGCCTGTCATCCTCATGTCCAGGCAATCTGCTGTTCTGTCTGTGGTTTCCATTATGGCTCCTCTGAGCCTCGCTTGGCTGGCATGGTCTCGAAACCACAGACGTTTTCTTTGAGTTAACTGGAATTCTGACATGCTCATTTTACAAAGTCTGTCACTATAGTTGTCCCTCTTAGTCTGATGATGGTAAAAAAAAATAGTTTTGTTTATTAAAATAGGTCAGCTGTCCTATTGCTTTTGAGGAACATGCTTTTATTCTGATTTATGAAGCTAGTCTTCAGACTGTTCTTTTTTGTGTAAATTAGATTATCTTGGTAAATTACAGACATACCACAAGCTTAGAAATATGCACGCTTGTAGTTCCTAACTTAAAATAACTGCTTTTGTATAGACAATCCTCAAATACATATTTCGAGATCAAATGTTACATCTTTGAAGTTTGATATTTTGCAAAACAGCTGTTTTAGTCTCATGCAGCAGCATTAAATGTTTCCACTACCTCCACATTCTAAAAAGGTTTTTGTAAGTGTCCTTATATCTCATGCAGTGTTTGTATTTGCTCAAGGTAAGAGAGAAGTTTGCTTTTGTTTTTAGTGGAACATGCCTAACCGGAGCCTTGTTTGGTTTTGTGGCGGTGCAAGACATAAATAATACTTCAGAGAAAACTGACAAGTTAGGTTCAAATCGGCAAATATGTTTTCTGAACAAGATGGAACACATTTTCCATTATGAGGTGCGAACAACATCGGAAGATGAATCACAGCCCTGATGTTTTCTGCATTCTTTCAATTCAGGTAATCTAACGGAGTGCTCAGAAGGATATTTGTCTGTATTTTTAAAGATAATTTTATGGTTATAACACCTATAGTTTTGGTATTGTTTGGTTGACCGGCTTAGTTTAAAGGATTCAGAAAAAAACTAGGGCAGTGCTTAAGTTATTACTAATAATCTCACACACATAGTGCCATGCAAAAGTATTTATTGCTCATGCATTTCTTCCCATTTTGTCACATTACAGTCACAAACTTCAATGATTTTTATTGGAATTTTCTGTAATGAATCAAGATCAAGTGGATTTTAATTATTCAGTGGAAAAAAAATAGTAAATAAAAAAAATTTGAGAGTTAGAAATCTGAGAAGTATAGTTTGCATTTTTTTCTCAGCTCCCCATTAGTTAATATCTTTAGCACCCCCTTTCACTGCAATTACAGCTGCCAAGTATTTTGGGGTATTCCTCTACCAGCTTTGGGCATCTTCTAGAGAATGAAATTCCTGGCCATTCTTCTCTCTCAGATGAGAATAGAGTCTGTGAAAATTTACTTTAAAGCATTGCCACAAATCATCAATTAGATTTAGGTCTGGATCTTGACTTGGCCAATCTAACACATGAATATGTTAGAGGAAAAATAGCTGTTCAGCACTTCATTTGTAAGCACTTTATAAATAAAGTTATAATAATAATAATAATAATAATAATAATAATAATAATAATAATAATAATAATAATAATTATTATTATTATTATGCTTCAGGCTAAAGCCTTCCATTGTTGCTCTTTTTGTATGATTAGGATCATTGTCCTCCTGGAGGATTGTTATAAGATTATCCAATCTCAAGTATTTTGCAGGCTCCAAAATGGTTTTCATCAAAGATTGCCCTGGATTTGGCTCCTGTTCTTTCTGAAGAAAAGCATCTCTAGGCCATGATGCCATGTTTCATGATATGATTGATGTTAATGTTTAGTTTAAGCTTGCTGCCACACATACCACTTTAGATCTTTGTCAAAAAGTTCAATCTAGTCTTAACCTACCAGAACACCTTAGTACACATCTTTACCGTGTCTGATACTAGGAGATAAACCAGTGGAAATAATAAACATGAGAAATTGGTGCTTTTCCTAATGCAAGAGCTTTTTCAAAGAGTTTATTTTATATGACAATGTCCCTTGTCACCATTGTCTAACTTCGAACTTGTTTTTTGAAAATTTAATTTATCTAAGTGTTTGGGTGACAGTGTTTAATTCTGGCATTAGCACAGAAATGTATCTTCCTTTCTTCATTAAATCTTTTTAAACCACACACTTTACTAAACTTGGTATTGTGCAATTGTCTAACCCAGCTGTGTCTGCTATATCCATTAGGCTGAGCTGCTCTGCAGAGGTCCTCTGCTGGAGCTCAACTAGAAAATGCATTATTTCAGTCGTGGCATTTGGTCAAAGATGTGGGCCTTAAAATGCTCCCTTTTGTGCTTTGAATGTTGAAGTTCATCCCTAGTGTTGCTGTATAGTAAATCAATACTGAGTCTACAAAGTTCATGCACAGTCAAGATTTTCAGGATGTTATGGATGTGTGCTTAAATATTTTTGCCAAGAAGAGAACTTCCAAAGCAATCCAAGTAATGTAATGTAATGTTGAATTTCCAGTGCTTAACTTCTAAGGTTGTTATTTTGAGTTTACATTGTCTTCTTGAAAGAAACGTGAATTTGAACTTGATCTAGGACAGTAGGATACATGTTAGTTTTGTTGCTAACTACAGATATCCATCAGTACCTCTTTATCAAGTAAAATTTTTTAAACAAGAAGCTATAGGTTGCTCACTACTCACAAAAAAGGGATTTTACTACATTAAAAGTAGCATTTCTGTGTTGTGGGCTTTGAATTATGGCAGACTGAAATTAGGCCTGGAATCTTGTGTACATATGGCCAACATCCAGAGGACCTCAATTATAATGCTGTTGAGCCAGAAAAAGGGAAAGAGGTAGACTGTGTGGAGCCCTTCAATTCTGCTGTAGCCTACTACTCTGTCACTCAAACACACCACTACTACCGTGGCTGAGACAGATCACCACAGTGCGCTCACAGACACATGGGAGGGATTTAGTGGGTACACTCACAAACACACACATGCACACGAAGACGTGTTGTGAATGTTTTCATTCATGTGTCTGTTAACCACTGGGGGGAGCCTTGGAAAGCTTTCTTGAGAAACGTTGCTGTTTAGAAATTCAATACTGTTATGTTCATCTTTATATATTTCCGCCAAGTTAAAGTAGAACTTTCTTTGAAAACAAGAAAAGTAGTTTTGAATTACTAAAATCTAGACAGAACCACACACAACTAACTGGGTAGCCATTTTCTGCATTTGATTCAAACAACAAAATAATGTTCTGTGTGCCAAACGTTTAGTGGTTCAGGATTATTCAGCAGATGGTGACTGTCTTGTTGAACTGTTTCCACACAGCTTCACAGTGTCTCCCGTTCTCAGTTACAGATCGTCTGTGGTGGTGCGTGTGCAATGCCAAATTGTGCTGTTTCTTCAGGGATACTTTCCACTATGAAAAAATAAGTTTTTATAAATTGTTTTCATTTAAGGGAGGAAAAAAATATTTTAAGGACAAATGAGCATGTTTTGCTAATAAATTATTAAAACAATTCTCAGGAAAGTGATTTAAAACAGTAAAGAAATAGGACCATAGTGAATAATTTTAAAACCAGATATGTCCCTTTTAATGGGACATATATCCTGTAAAATTCAAATAAATAGTTTATGAAAGTAAAAAAAAAATACAGTAAAAACTTGGTTGCATAAGTGTGGACACTTAAACTGATTAACCACCTCTGATTCATTATCTGTTATGTATTGGTGGAGAACGGGACCCAAATGCAGGAAAGGAGACAATCAGGTGAAAATGAATAGTTTTACTTAAAAAAAGGACATTCAAGTTCAGGGGGAATCCAAAATACTAGATTACAAGCAGACGAAAAGGAAACAGGGTCGTGTGAGTATAGGATGATTTGACCAACTAGGATGTTTAAGCTAGGGAGTTGATTACTGAATAAGGAGCAGGTGGTTGAGCAGAAACTGGGTGCAGCTGTGAAGGAAGACAAGAGACGGAAGCTGAACTGAGGAGACAGAAGAAATGGCTGATAGAACACAGTCGGCAAGGGAGCAGAATATAAATGCATATGACATACCAAAATAAAGCTGAACACAAAACCAAAGTCACATAGATGAGGAGGTTTTTAGAATACTGTCTTTCTTTTAAAGGAGTCAGTCACCATCCAATATAGATTGAGAACATCTCTTGCCCTCAGCCTTCTTCAGGTGACAACACTGATTTTCTTTTGGATTTAGTTATGCACTGTTTTCTTCTGTTGAAGTCATTTCGTTTGTTTTTGACAAATGCTTGCACTCACTGTGAGGCTGAACCTCAAACCACTTATTCATTTCTCCTTTCTGGCAAACATTTGAAGGTTTTGGGATGAAAAACCTTCAGATGTCACAAAAATATTGGGTAGAGCCTTGTTGGTTGTGTATGCCCATTTATAAAACAAATACAGCTTTGGTTTATAACGGAAAACATGCAGAATGTTGTTGTGAGTAACTAAGGCCCCTTCTACACGGAGACAAAACTGGTATAGTTTCAAAAACGGTCCATAATAATTAAAACTTTTGTCCACATGAATTCACACAGACCAGCTTGAAATGGTGCAGTACATATGCCGGGGCTCACTGATGGCACTGTGACACTGCCAGAGAAACACAGAAAAGAACACAGAGCATGTGCAGTCAACCCAATAGCAAACACAACAAATCTAGTTTCAAATGAGAGCTTTGTTCAAAAGCATATGGTGGATGTGTTTCTCTGGATCAATTTTTTTGCTGCTGGTGATATAGGATGGACAATAAATTATGTACTAGGATCCATAATAAGGTCAGTATTTGCTTTAGTACAAATTCAACATTGTACGGCACCTTGTTTGCTTACTTTTTTCCACAGAGTAGCGCATGCTCGTTAAATATAGGCATGCCGGAGAGTTCATAATCAATATGTTGTCCTGAAACGCCAGCTCCTTGTCGATGAGACACCTATTCAATTAAATATCTTTGCTGCTACACCTGGTTTCATCTCCATGTGGATAGGGCCTAAGTGTGTAATGCAATGTTATGTAGTTTACAGGTTTTCTTCAGTTGCTTGAAAAAGACTGTCTTTTCTGCACCATGGTTAATAACTGTCTGGTTTTTTGTACCCTTCTTCTGATTGACACGTTTGACAATGAGGTGATGGTGGTTCT